>CM026397.1:16454005-16551226 GCA_014843695.1 Archivesica marissinica | reverse complement strand
ATTCTATCAGGATTGAGATCACGATTCTATCAGGATTGAGATCACGATTCTATCAGGAATGAGATCACGATTCTATCAGGAATGAGATCACGATTCTATCAGGAATGAGATCACGATTCTATCAGGAATGAGATCACGATTCTATCAGGATTGAGATCACGATTCTATCAGGATTGAGATCACGATTCTATCAGGATTGAGATCACGATTCTATCAGGAATGAGATCACGATTCAATCAGGAATGAGATCACGATTCTATCAGGAATGAGATCACGATTCTATCAGGATTGAGATCACGATTCTATCAGGATTGAGATCATGATTCTATCAGGATTGAGATCACGATTCTATCAGGAATGAGATCACGATTCTATCAGGAATGAGATCACGATTCTATCAGGATTGAGATCACGATTCTATCAGGAATGAGATCACGATTCTATCAGGAATGAGATCACGATTCTATCAGGAATGAGATCACGATTCTATCAGGAATGAGATCACGATTCTATCAGGAATGAGATCACGATTCTATCAGGAATGAGATCACGATTCTATCAGGAATGAGATCACGATTCTATCAGGAATGAGATCACGATTCTATCAGGAATGAGATCACGATTCTATCAGGAATGAGATCACGATTCTATCAGGAATGAGATCACGATTCTATCAGGAATGAGATCACGATTCTATCAGGATTGAGATCACGATTCTATCAGGAATGAGATCACGATTCTATCAGGAATGAGATCACGATTCTATCAGGATTGAGATCACGATTCTATCAGGATTGAGATCACGATTCTATCAGGATTGAGATCACGATTCTATCAGGAATGAGATCACGATTCTATCAGGAATGAGATCACGATTCTATCAGGAATGAGATCACGATTCTATCAGGAATGAGATCACGATTCTATCAGGAATGAGATCACGATTCTATCAGGAATGAGATCACGATTCTATCAGGAATGAGATCACGATTCTATCAGGATTGAGATCACGATTCTATCAGGATTGAGATCACGATTCTATCAGGATGAGATCACGATTCTATCAGGATGAGATCACGATTCTATCAGGAATGAGATCACGATTCTATCAGGAATGAGATCACGATTCTATCAGGAATGAGATCACGATTCTATCAGGATTGAGATCACGATTCTATCAGGATTGAGATCACGATTCTATCAGGATTGAGATCACGATTCTATCAGGAATGAGATCACGATTCAATCAGGAATGAGATCACGATTCTATCAGGAATGAGATCACGATTCTATCAGGATTGAGATCACGATTCTATCAGGATTGAGATCATGATTCTATCAGGATTGAGATCACGATTCTATCAGGAATGAGATCACGATTCTATCAGGAATGAGATCACGATTCTATCAGGATTGAGATCACGATTCTATCAGGAATGAGATCACGATTCTATCAGGAATGAGATCACGATTCTATCAGGAATGAGATCACGATTCTATCAGGAATGAGATCACGATTCTATCAGGAATGAGATCACGATTCTATCAGGAATGAGATCACGATTCTATCAGGATTGAGATCACGATTCTATCAGGATTGAGATCACGATTCTATCAGGATTGAGATCATGATTCTATCAGGATTGAGATCACGATTCTATCAGGATTGAGATCACGATTCTATCAGGAATGAGATCACGATTCTATCAGGATTGAGATCACGATTCTATCAGGATTGAGATCACGATTCTATCAGGATTGAGATCACGATTCTATCAGGAATGAGATCACGATTCTATCAGGATTGAGATCATGATTCTATCAGGATTGAGATCATGATTCTATCAGGAATGAGATTATTATTATATACCAAACTTATATAGCGCTCTTTTCATCTAAAAATAAAACGTTCAAAAGCGCTTTACAGCCTAAAATATCACAAATATTGATAAAAACTTCCACATACAATGAGATAAAACAAGACAAAATTAGCAAACACAATTACAATGGATTCTAAATATGCTATAAAATATTAGGATCTAAAATTATAACAATTAAAATATAGGTAATAATTAAATAAAATGTGTTCATTTGCAGTCTTAATCCTGATTGAGCACAGACACAGTTCGATATTTATGTTCCATATGAACATTTAAAAAGGTGCGTCTTCAAAGCCTTTTTGAAAGAACACAATGTTGTTGCACTTCTAAGATTTGATGGAAGAGAATTCCAAAGTTTTGGGGCAGCAGTCATGAAACTTCTATCTCTGTATGTGACAGTCCGACTTCTTGGTAACACAAGAGTAGCTGCTTCATTTTTAGACCGTAAGTCTCTCCTTGGTATATAAACCTCAAGCAAGTTTCTCATATAAATCGGTGCTTCTCCATTCAATGCTTTATATGTGTGAGTCAGTATTTTATACTTTATTCTTTCTTGAACTGGTAGCTAATGAAGTTCTTTTAGAATGGGCGTTACATGACTGAAACGGGATGTTCTGGTTATGATGCGAGCTGCTGTGTTTTGAACAGTTTGTAATTTATTGGAAGTGTTTTTTGGCACGCCGTACAACAGTGAATTACAGTAGTCGAGCCTGGATGTAACGAGTGAGTTTATGAGAGTTTTCGTGGCGTCTGTTGTTAAATACTGCTGAATGTGTCCAATCCGCCGGATCTGCGCATAACATGATTTTGTCACGGAATTTACATGTTTGTCCATATCCATTCTTGAGTCTAGGAAAGCTCCTAGATTTCTCACACATGTTGATGGTTCTGTATTTGAGTCTCCTACTTTCACATTTATGTTTTCAATGTGTTGAAAATTTCGCTGACTAGAAAACATAATCATTTCAGTTTTATCAGTATTGAGTTTTAACATATTGGCATGCATCCAAGCAACAATGTCTTGTAGACAGTTTTCCACTCGAAGTAGTGTCTCTGCTTGTGAAGCTTGAACAGTTGGTTTGAATGAAAGGTAAAGCTGGGAATCGTCAGCATAAAAGTGATGGTTCAGTCCATGGTGTTTACAAATGGCTCCTACAGGCTTGGTATACATAGTGTAAAATTTCGGGCCTAAAACAGACCCCTGTGGAACACTGAAATTCATGAGCACTGATTCTATCAGGAATGAGATCAGGATTGAGATCACGATTCAATCAGGAATGAGATCACGATTCTATCAGGATTGAGATCACGATTCTATCAGGAATGAGATCACGATTCTATCAGGAATGAGATCACGATTCTATCAGGAATGAGATCACGATTCTATCAGGAATGAGATCACGATTCTATCAGGATGAGATCACGATTCTATCAGGAATGAGATCACGATTCTATCAGGAATGAGATCACGATTCTATCAGGAATGAGATCACGATTCTATCAGGAATGAGATCACGATTCTATCAGGATTGAGATCACGATTCTATCAGGAATGAGATCACGATTCTATCAGGAATGAGATCACGATTCTATCAGGATTGAGATCATGATTCTATCAGGAATGAGATCACGATTCTATCAGGAATGAGATCACGATTCTATCAGGATTGATATCACGATTCCATCAGGAATGAGATCACAGGAATGATTAGGATAAATCTTAACTCTTTGCAAGCTGGGTCAATAATTAGTTCAAATAATTGTTCTGGATTCAACCAATCAGAGAGCTTGTATTAGATGAAAATTAAGAATGAGGATGAGAATTAAGATTGATAATCTCCAGGCATGAACTACAGTTCATAATAATAGTTAAGTTTTCTACACTGGGGCTACATATCAGACATCCATCCTCAGGCATGAACTATAGTTCATAATAATAGTTCAGTTTTCTACACTGGCTACATATCAGACATCCATCCTCAGGCATGAACTATAGTTCATAATAATAGTTCAGTTTTCTACACTGGCTACATAGCAGACATCCATCCTCAGGCATGAACTATAGTTCATAATAATAGTTCAGTTTTCTACACTGGCTACATAGCAGACATCCATTGTTTCATAGCTAATGTTAACAATTGTGGCACAGCCAGTTTGCTTTTCATTATATGGTCACGTTTTGTATTCACATGTACGTGTATATGTAAACACTGAATCAAGCAATAAAATCTGATTAATAACTAATTATACAACCTCGAAGTTATTTATATATCTAATACATGTACAGAGAAACCTGTGTTAGTGGTCACCTCCATTAAGCAGTCAACCTGTATTAAGCAGCCAGTTTCCAGATTCCCAATATGTTATTTTTTTAATTATACATTTAACCACCAGCCACCTGTGCTCAGCCAGTTTCCAGATTCCCAATATGTTATTTTTATTATACATTTAACCACCAGCCACCTGTGCTCAGCCAGTTTCCAGATTCCCAATATGTTATTTTTTTTATTATACATTTAACCACCAGCCACCTGTGCTCAGCCAGTTTCCAGATTCCCAATATGTTATTTTTATTATACATTTAACCACCAGCCACCTGTGCTCAGCCAGTTTCCAGATTCCCAATATGTTATTTTTATTATACATTTAACCACCAGCCACCCGTGCTCAGCCAGTTTCCAGATTCCCAATATGTTATTTTCATTATACATTTAACCACCAGCCACCTGTGCTAAGCAGCCACTTTCTGTGATTCCCTTGGCTGGCTGCTTAAGACAGGTTTGACTGTACATGGTACTTATACACTTATGGTAGTAATGCAACGACATTATCCTGGAACCACATTGTACATACAACATCATCTACAATACACGAGCCAACGAAGTGCTTACACAAGAGCAGCCGGAGAAAGTCCACCTGTCCGGTCTGGCGACCACACATCTACCACACTTTCCAGTCCAAGAATCGAACCTGGGTTGCACTGGTGATAAGCTAGCATGCTAACCACTGCATTAATCGGGCAGCCGCAGACATTTGAGCTAATGTTGATTGATGAGCATGGGTGCCCCAAGTCATTTACAAACATTTAAGATGACTGATAAGTGATACGGTGCCTGAACGTTGTACAAAAGGCCTATTAGAAACGTTGATAATACAGAGAGATAAAAACCTACGCGAAGAGGATACAAGTGCCTGTGGGTTGGCAATATAAAGTAGTACATCTAGTGACTGACATTAATATCACAGGAGCTTGAAATTTTATCCATAATGTACCAAAAGCCTTGTACCCATTTGCTAGGACTTGCCACTGTATGTATGTATGGGAAGTAAACGGGGTTACCCGAATAGGACCTGCCTATCCCCACAAGTTTTTTTTAAAATTTAACCCTTTCAACACCACAGACCTCTAAATAGGCTTACAAAAAGTGTAGATTCAGATGAGCCGGCTCATGATGAGCCGTCTCATCAGGATCTGCACTTTTTGCAAGTAATATTACAATTTTACAAAAAAGTAATTTACCCATTTTGATAAATGAACTGATCCAAATGTAATTTTCTTATTAATTTAATTGGTCTAAAAATGTCATGGACCAGTCCATGTCAGTTACTTGGTGTTGAATGGGTTAACATCGCTACCGGTTTGCCAATATGAGGGACACACAGCTTACCTAACAACACATTTCCTGGGCAGTTTACCAGTACTTTTAATTTAAGTTTATTTAACGTCGCTACCGGATACCCATTTGAGCGACGGGCAGTTTACCTAACAACACATTTCCTGGGCAGGCTGCAGCGGTTAACCAATACTTGGTGCACCAACCTCCGTAACAAACTGCCAACTTTTTCATATAAAGAGACGCGGTCTGAGCGGGGCTCGAACCAGTGACCATTAGTCATGATAGGTAACAGTGGTATACAAGTCAGCGACCATAACCACGGAGGTGGACATATATATATATTTATACTAGAGGCGACCTAGGATACAGGTACATGTCTTTTGGTGTCCAGGGGATAAAATGTCAACCTACTGAGGCTACATACATTTCATAACACAGCAAATATTGCACTGGTCCGCGGAATTATACACAGGAACCTGTTGAAGGAACACACATATTTGTCGAACCGCTCACAATTCCAGGTAGGATTGGTCCACAGGTCGGTGTCACATGATGAGCTGTTGTCTGGTTCTAGTTTAGTTTAATCGTCAAACGATCAGAAGACAACACCACGATGATTCATAACTAAACTAGAACCAGACAAACCAATGTGTCAGCTAAGAATCAACCTCCTGACCGGGGCACAGGCATTTTTTGCCCTATGGTCATTTAGTAAGTAAGGGCCACAAAGCAAACAATTTTGTGTCTTTGTGCCTGTGGACCAGGGTGCATAATTAAACACCCTCGATTGTTGTAGTAGAAAGCAGGCAATTATTTACACTTAATTTATCTCTTTTAAAGCGACACTACATCGGAATAAAGGACGTTTCATAAAATGTACAAGATATATTTAATGAATATAGTTTCCAATGACTGTGGTTTTAAAAAACATCCAAATATTCGAACATAAACAAAAAAATAAATCATTTAGACATAGCACCAACCTATACTCAAAATTATTTTATAAGCAAACGTTAAAGCGACATTACAGTGCAAAAAGCCAAAAAAAATGCATTTTTTCACGTATAGATCAATAAACAGGATTTCATATAACGGCCATCCACACTACTGAATTGACGTTTGTTTGTCATTGGAGTCAATACTAAATGCTTGATACTTTCGCTTAGAGATAATTCAACTAATATTAGTCTAAAATAAATATGCATAGTCACAAATGTGAAATATAACTGTAAATATGTATCATAACTCATGTTACTCAGGATACGTGCCTTGTATTACGCATGGATGTCGACCATATTGACATTATTTTGTTGTCAATGAACCGTGTATACGACGTTTGTTTATTAGTTGAAATACTCAGTTTTTGAGGCAAGTATTTGGAAAGAAATCATACCATATAATAGGAAAATACATTCTGTAGAAATATGTGTCTTCATTGATGTAGTGTCACTTTAATAAAATAATGTAGAAATTTGTGTTTTCACTGATGTAGTGTCGCTTTAATTAAAGACTGCAGAAATTTGTGTTTTCACTGATGTAGTGTCACTTTAATTAAAGACTGTAGAAATTTGTGCTTTAATTAAAGACTGTAGAAATTTGTGTTTTCACTGATGTAGTGTCACTTTAATTAAAGACTGTAGAAATTTGTGTTTTCACTCATGTAGTGTCGCTTTAATTAAAGAATGTAGAAATTTGTGTTTTCACTGATGTAGTGTCGCTTTAATAAAAGAATGTAGAAATTTGTGTTTTCACTGATGTAGTGTCACTTTAATTAAAGACTGTAGAAATTTGTGTTTTCACTGATGTAGTGTTGCCTTAATGAGTGTGTGTGCCGCAACAACGGATGTTGAAACAGTCGTCATAGATGTTTGCTCTGATTGCCGATAGAGAGCGGTGCATTCCGAATGTAAGCGTGGCAAACAGACAGTTTGTTATATTGCAAAAAACACTGCTTACTTATTGAAAATAATTATTCAAATTGTAGTGAAAGACTCGCCTATAAGGCGATCTCACCTATAAGACAAACCCACTACTTTGATCCTAATATATGTGGGTTATGGCATACACTCACATATAAGACGGGGTGATAAAATGGATACAAGACAAAAGTATAATTGCATGATTAGCCAGTGCAAGTTGAAGAAAATGTCAGTGTCAGGGTGCTTGCTTGCAGTGTCAGGGTGCTTGCTTGCAGTGTCAGGGTGCTTGCTTCCTTTTCTAAAACGTCATTATGGATAACATTTAATACATTAAAAAAATTGAACAATTTTAAATGATTTTTTACTCTCTTTTTTTTGCACTCACTAATAAGACGGGAAGCAACATTGAGGCCATAATCTGGTGGTTAAAAGGTCGTCTTATAGGCGAGTAGTTACGGTAGTAGCAGTTAAAGGGAGGTAATTATTCATACATTATATAGATGGCAAATATGGAATCATCCACAGTACCTAAATCAGCATACATCTGTTCCTTCTCCAGGCCTCTGTTTCAATAAATAGTTACAACACTTATTATATGTATGTTCATGATTATTCTCAATGGATGTTACAGCAAGTAACCGGTCTATTTTAACCCTTTCCCTCATAGAAGCACCTCTTGACGACATTACCAATACCACATACATTAACAATATAGTAGCCAAACCAACGTTCATAATTAACCCTTTCCCTCATAGAAGCACCTCTTGATGCCATTACCAATACGACATACATTTACAATGTAGCCAAACCAATGTTCATAATAAAGGCTAGAATCTCTCGAGGTGGGATAGATATAGCGACTACTTATCCACTGCATGATAGCTAAACGGCTGTCGTTTGTATGGAGATATAATAGTATATTAACCTAAATCTCTATGAAGGAAAGGGTTAAGAAGCTATTATACATGTTCATAAATATTAACAACATTCTTAAATAAAACATAAAAATGATAAAAACAAATCTGAAGACAACAGGACACTTAACTCTACGGACACAGGAAGCAGGTAGCCTGACCCTAACCCCTCGTCTAAAACGAACAATAATGGATCATATAATCAATCGCTTCTTAATCGATTAGTTTATGCACATTTATTTTGGCTTGATTGCGAAACAAGTTCTTACAACTTATATTACTCACTCTGGTGACCTCATTCCTGATGGAATCCATCGCCATGAGGGAGAGAGAAGAGGCAATGTGGAATTTAAGTGCCTTGCCTAAGGGCATAATCGTAATGGCTCTAGCGAGACCTGATCTCCGGCCCTTTTGCACCAGAAGCTAACGCACTACAACTGTGCTATCACGACTTCCACTTAATCCTGATTGAATAATGTAGGGATGGCCTCCAATTAACATGTTGAATGACTTTTCTCATCTAGTTTAAACTTTTATTTATTTTACAACGATTGCGAAGCAAGTTCTAACAACTTATATTAATCACTCTCGTTTGCGCGGATGAAAGCTTAAATGTGGTCATTCGTGTGGGAGGAAACCGGAATACCTGGAGAAAACCCACCTGTCCGATCTGGCAACCACCGTACCATCTCACATACTTTCCGGTTTGAGGATCGAACCTGGGTTGCATTGGTGAGAAGCGAGCGTGCTAACCACTGCGCTAATCGGACAGCCTCATCTGATTACACAGATCTATGCCCATTATGAAGGTAATATATATTTGTCCGCTTGCTCCAACATTTGAGCAGAGATTAAACTATATATATAAATGATTGGCACATAGAAATGTCATTAATTTTGGCATTGCCATACATGGCTCATTCTAGGTCATAACGTATGGGAGAAGTGAGACAGTGCCCGATTGCATCCATAAATTGTGTTATTTAATAAATTTCAACAAAATAGGGTTAAAAGTCACATTTTGATATAGGAGTGCATTATAATGGGCCAGTGCATCTTACTGGACAATATTTTGTATGAAAATTGTAAAAGAATTTAAGGTAAAAAAATTTATTTAGGGAGAAGTGAGGTCTACAGGGTTGCGAAGTCAGTGTCCCTATTTCGCCCCAGTCACCCTCTAGATTGAGCACTCGTTATATAACTCTACTTTCACAGTGCAGCTGGGGGTGGGGTGTCACAATCTGCTGGAAGTACAAGATGATATTGTACTACATGTGCAGTGTATATCAAAGTTTGTTTTTACTTTAGTCTGTACGGTATAATAGAAAATGATGCAACCGTGCGCAAAAATGGCACTAAAACATCGTTCGTGGACGTCATAAATGTTGTCACTGACGGCTAGAATCGGAAAACGTTCACGTTGACAATATTTCCAACAGCAGTGGCTGCAAACATTAACTGTGAAGCTTCTTTCAACATGTGGAATAACACTCTCTTTCACTGATGATTTTTACCATAATTTGCTATGTATAATGCGCTATCATGTATAATGCGCATCCACTTTTTGGCACGAAAATCGGGGAAAAACGTAGTTCTGGTGTATAACGCACACCGTAAAATATCATTTTCATAAGCCAAAATTTCCCAAGATACGATATATTTCGATAAAAAAACGGTATTTGCTATAGGAAAGCATGAAATAAATAATTATATTTAACTCGGACAAATATTAGGAGCATTGTTGATGTCAGATGCCTATTATCTATGACTTTCAAAAGACACAAAATCACCTTTAGTTTCAGAACACTTTGTCCATGTTATAAGTACTGCCCGAAATGACGACCCGAGTGTTCACAACAAGGCTTTGTTTGTTTGTTTTGGCAGATTACAGTCACACCAACAGCTGAGGTCAAATGGCCACACTCCAGTAACTATTGGTGGAGAAAGTCCCTGGGTGCCATTCAGAGCAGTATTTCCAGCATGGACAGGCACCTGGGTAGAACCACTAACCTTCTGCAAGCAAGCTAGATAGCTTCTTCTTTAAAAAAAGCACAAAAAAGCAAGCTTCTTTTAAACAAAAAAAAATGAAAATAAAAAGACTTTGAAACCCCAACTGGGATTCGAACCAACAGCAGTAGCTGCAGAGGTCCCCCACTATAAGGCATTGCATTGAAGCAAATATTGCAAAAATGGTGTCAAAATCAACATAGTATATATAATAATGGAAATAAAAACATGTACTTTTCGATTGCATTGCGGTACGTTACGAATTGAATCACTATTGCTATATACTGGTATACCGGACTAACGTGTGACACCCCTACTACACAGCGCGATTCTAACTGAGGTCTGAGGCAGTCTTATCTGTGTCCGTACTTTCTGTATGCTTCAAGGACACGTCATCCTTGTCTTCATCATTTGTATCACAGGTCTCCGACGGTTGGTCCCGGCATTGAATGGCCCGAATAGCATCTTCCCACCCCTTTAAACACTGAAAATATACATGCAGGATGCAGTGATTACTGTTATGTTGCAAATCAAAAATGACCAGCGAGTGTTAACATTTGACTGAGAAATGTTTGACATCGAATGACGTCACAGTTGTAGGAATTTGTTTCACAATCGAGCTAAAATAAATTTGTATAGACTAAATATACCCATAAAGTCACTTTGCGCACATTTTGACTGGTTAGAACTGCAGCAGACTGGTTATAACTGAAGTAGACTGGTTAGAACTGCAGCAGACTGGTTATAACTGCAGCAGACTAGCTATAACTGAAGTAGACTGGTTAGAACTGCAGTAGACTGGTTAGAACTGCAGCAGACTGGTTAGAACTGCAGTAGACTGGTTATAGAACTGCAGTAGACTGGTTATAGAACTGCAGCAGACTGGCTATAACTGAAGTAGACTGGTTAGAACTGCAGCAGACTGGCTAGAACTGCAGCAGACTGGCTAGAACTGCAGTAGACTGGTTATAGAACTGCAGTAGATTGGTTAGAACTGCAGCAGACTGGTTAGAACTGCAGCAGACTGGCTATAACTGAAGTAGACTGGTTAGAACTGCAGCAGACTGGTTAGAACTGCAGCAGACTGGCTAGAACTGCAGTAGACTGGTTAGAACTGCAGTAGACTGGCTAGAACTGCAGCAGACTGGTTAGAACTGCAGCAGACTGGCTATAACTGCAGTAGACTGGTTAGAACTGCAGCAGACTGGTTATAGAACTGCAGCAGACTGGCTATAACTGAAGTAGACTGGTTAGAACTGCAGCAGACTGGCTAGAACTGCAGCAGACTGGCTAGAACTGCAGTAGACTGGTTATAACTGCAGTAGACTGGTTAGAACTGCAGCAGACTGGCTATAACTGCAGTAGACTGGTTAGAACTGCAGTAGACTGGTTATAGAACTGCAGCAGACTGGCTATAACTGAAGTAGACTGGTTAGAACTGCAGCAGACTGGCTATAACTGAAGTAGACTGGTTAGAACTGCAGCAGACTGGTTATAGAACTGCAGTAGACTGGTTATAGAACTGCAATAGACTGGCTATAACTGAAGTAGACTGGCTAGAACTGCAGCAGACTGGTTAGAACTGCAGCAGACTGGCTATAACTGAAGTAGACTGGTTAGAACTGCAGCAGACTGGTTAGAACTGCAGCAGACTGGCTATAACTGCAGTAGACTGGCTAGAACTGCAGCAGACTGGTTATAGAACTGCAGCAGACTGGCTATAACTGAAGTAGACTGGTTAGAACTGCAGCAGACTGGTCATAGAACTGCAGTAGACTGGTCATAGAACTGCAGCAGACTGGTTATAGAACTGCAGCAGACTGGTTATAGAACTGCAGTAGACTGGTTATAGAACTGCAGCAGACTGGTTATAGAACTGCAGTAGACTGGTTATAGAACTGCAGTAGACTGGTTATAGAACTGCAGCAGACTGGCTATAACTGCAGTAGACTGGCTAGAACTGCAGCAGACTGGTTATAGAACTGCAGCAGACTGGCTATAACTGAAGTAGACTGGTTAGAACTGCAGCAGACTGGCTATAACTGCAGTAGACTGGCTAGAACTGCAGTAGACTGGCTAGAACTGCAGCAGACTGGTTATAGAACTGCAGTAGACTGGTTATAGAACTGCAGTAGACTGGTTATAGAACTGCAGTAGACTGGTTAAAACTGCAGTAGACTGGCTAGAACTGCAGTAGACTGGTTAGAACTGCAGCAGACTGGCTAGAACTGCAGTAGACTGGTTAGAACTGCAGCAGACTGGCTATAACTGAAGTAGACTGGTTAGAACTGCAGCAGACTGGTTATAGAACTGCAGTAGACTGGCTATAACTGAAGTAGACTGGCTAGAACTGCAGCAGACTGGTTAGAACTGCAGCAGACTGGTTATAGAACTGCAGTAGACTGGTTATAGAACTGCAGCAGACTGGCTATAACTGAAGTAGACTGGTTAGAACTGCAGCAGATTGGTTATAGAACTACAGCAGACTGGCTATAACTGAAGTAGACTGGTTAGAACTGCAGCAGACTGGCTAGAACTGCAGCAGACTGGCTAGAACTGCAGTAGACTGGTTATAACTGAAGTAGACTGGTTAGAACTGCAGCAGACTGGCTATAACTGAAGTAGACTGGTTAGAACTGCAGCAGACTGGTTATAGAACTGCAGCAGACTGGCTATAACTGAAGTAGACTGGTTAGAACTGCAGCAGACTGGTTATAGAACTGCAGTAGACTGGTTATAGAACTGCAGTAGACTGGTTAGAACTGCAGTAGACTGGCTAGAACTGCAGTAGACTGGTTAGAACTGCAGTAGACTGGTTAGAACTGCAGCAGACTGGCTATAACTGAAGTAGACTGGTTAGAACTGCAGCACACTGGTTATAGAACTGCAGTAGACTGGTTATAGAACTGCAGTAGACTGGTTATAGAACTGCAGCAGACTGGCAATAACTGCAGTAGACTGGTTAGAACTGCAGCAGACTGGTCATAGATCTGCAGTAGACTGGTTATAGATCTGCAGTAGACTGGTTAGAACTGCAGTAGACTGGTTAGAACTGCAGTAGACGTGTTACAACTGCAGTAGACTGGTTATAGAACTGCAGTAGACTGGTTATAGAACTGCAGTAGACTGGTTAGAACTGCAGCAGACTGGTTAGAACTGCAGTAGACTAGTTATAGAACTGCAGTAGAATGGTCATAGAACTGCAGTAGACTGGTTAGAACTGCAGTAGACGAGTTACAACTGCAGTAGACTGGTTATAGAACTGCAGTAGACTGTTTAGAACTGCAACAGACTGGTCATAGAACTGCAGTAGACTGGTTAGAACTGCAGTAGACTGGTCGTAGAACTGCAGTAGACTGGTTAGAACTGCAGTAGACGTGATACAACTGCAGTAGACTGGTTATAGAACTGCAGTAGACTGGTTATAGAACTGCAGTGGACTGGTTAGAACTGCAGCAGACTGGTTAGAACTGCAGTAGACTGGTTATAGAACTGCAGTAGACTGGCTAGAACTGCAGTAGACTGGTTATAACTGCAGCAGACTGGTTAGAACTGCAGTAGACTGGTCATAGAACTGCAGTAGACTGGTCATAGAACTGCAGAAGACTGGTTAGAACTGCAGCAGACTGGTTATAGAACTGCAGTAGACTGGTTATAGAACTGCAGTAGACTGGTTATAGAACTGCAGTAGACTGGTTATAGAACTGCAGCAGACTGGTTATAGAACTGCAGCAGACTGGTCATAGAACTGCAGTAGACTGGTCATAGAACTGCAGTAGACTGGTTAGAACTGCAGCAGACTGGTCATAGAACTGCAGTAGACTGGTTAGAACTGCAGCAGACTGGTCATAGAACTGCAGCAGACTGGTTATAGAACTGCAGCAGACTGGCTATAACTGAATTAGACTGGTTAGAACTGCAGCAGACTGGTTATAGATCTGCAGTAGACTGGTTATAGATCTGCAGTAGACTGGTTAGAACTGCAGTAGACTGGTTAGAACTGCAGTAGACGTGTTACAACTGCAGTAGACTGGTTATAGAACTGCAGTAGACTGGTTATAGAACTGCAGTAGACTGGTTAGAACTGCAGCAGACTGGTTATAGAACTGCAGTAGACTGGTTATAGAACTGCAGTAGACTGGCTATAACTGAAGTAGACTGGCTAGAACTGCAGCAGACTGGTTAGAACTGCAGCAGACTGGCTATAACTGAAGTAGACTGGTTAGAACTGCAGCAGACTGGTTAGAACTGCAGCAGACTGGCTATAACTGCAGTAGACTGGCTAGAATTGCAGCAGACTGGTTATAGAACTGCAGCAGACTGGCTATAACTGAACTGAAGTTATAGATCTGCAGTAGACTGGTTAGAACTGCATTAGACTAGTTAGACCTGCAGTAGATGTGTTACAACTGCAGTAGACTGGTTATAGAACTGCAATAGACTGGTTAGAACTGCAGTAGACTGGTTATAGAACTGCAGTAGACTGGTTATAGAACTGCAGCAGACTGGTTATAGAACTGCAGCAGACTGGTTATAGATCTGCAGTAGACTGGTTATAGATCTGCAGTAGACTGGTTAGAACTGCAGTAGACGTGTTACAACTGCAGTAGACTGGTTATAGAACTGCAGTAGACTGGTTATAGAACTGCAGTAGACTGGCTAGAACTGCAGTAGACTGGTTAGAACTGCAGCAGACTGGTTAGAACTGCAGCAGACTGGTTAGAACTGCAGTAGACTGGTCATAGAACTGCAGTAGACTGGTCATAGAACTGCAGTAGACTGGTTAGGATTGCAGTAGACTGGTTAGAACTGCAGTAGACTGG
Organism: Archivesica marissinica; assembly: GCA_014843695.1. Lineage (NCBI taxonomy): Eukaryota > Metazoa > Mollusca > Bivalvia > Venerida > Vesicomyidae > Archivesica > Archivesica marissinica. The sequence continues at coordinate 16,536,066 of CM026397.1, read as the reverse complement.
TTAGAACTGCAGTAGACTGGTTATAGAACTGCAGTAGACTGGTTATAGAACTGCAGTAGACTGGTTATAGATCTGCAATAGACTGGTTAGAACTGCAGTAGACTGGTTATAGAACTGCAATAGATTGGTTAGAACTGCAGCAGACTCGTTAGAACTGCAGCAGACTGGTAATAGAACTGCCGTAGACTGGTTAGAACTGCAGTAGACTGGCTAGAACTGCAGCAGACTGGTTAGAACTGCAGCAGACTGGCTATAACTGAAGTAGACTGGTTAGAACTGCAGCAGATTGGTTATAGAACTGCAGCAGACTGGCTATAACTGAAGTAGACTGGTTAGAACTGCAGCAGACTGGCTAGAACTGCAGCAGACTGGCTAGAACTGCAGTAGACTGGTTATAACTGAAGTAGACTGGTTAGAACTGCAGCAGACTGGCTATAACTGAAGTAGACTGGTTAGAACTGCAGCAGACTGGTTATAGAACTGCAGCAGACTGGCTATAACTGAAGTAGACTGGTTAGAACTGCAGCAGACTGGTCATAGATCTGCAGTAGACTGGTTATAGATCTGCAGTAGACTGGTTAGAACTGCAGTAGACTGGTTAGAACTGCAGTAGACGTGTTACAACTGCAGTAGACTGGTTATAGAACTGCAGTAGACTGGTTATAGAACTGCAGTAGACTGGTTAGAACTGCAGCAGACTGGTTAGAACTGCAGTAGACTGGTTATAGAACTGCAGTAGAATGGTCATAGAACTGCAGTAGACTGGTTAGAACTGCAGTAGACGAGTTACAACTGCAGTAGACTGGTTATAGAACTGCAGTAGACTGTTTAGATCTGCAACAGACTGGTCATAGAACTGCAGTAGACTGGTTAGAACTGCAGTAGACTGGTCGTAGAACTGCAGTAGACTGGTTAGAACTGCAGTAGACGTGATACAACTGCAGTAGACTGGTTATAGAACTGCAGCAGACTGGTCATAGAACTGCAGCAGACTGGTCATAGAACTGCAGTAGACTGGTCATAGAACTGCAGTAGACTGGTTAGAACTGCAGCAGACTGGTCATAGAACTGCAGTAGACTGGTTAGAACTGCAGCAGACTGGTCATAGAACTGCAGCAGACTGGTTATAGAACTGCAGCAGACTGGCTATAACTGAAGTAGACTGGTTAGAACTGCAGCAGACTGGTTATAGATCTGCAGTAGACTGGTTATAGATCTGCAGTAGACTGGTTAGATCTGCAGTAGACGTGTTACAACTGCAGTAGACTGGTTATAGAACTGCAGTAGACTGGTTATAGAACTGCAGTAGACTGGTTAGAACTGCAGCAGACTGGTTAGAACTGCAGTAGACTAGTTATAGAACTGCAGTAGAATGGTCATAGAACTGCAGTAGACTGGTTAGAACTGCAGTAGACGAGTTACAACTGCAGTAGACTGGTTATAGAACTGCTGTAGACTGGCTAGAACTGCAGTAGACTGGCTAGAACTGCAGTAGACTGGTTATAGAACTGCAGTAGACTGGTTATAGAACTGCAGTAGACTGGTTATAGATCTGCAGTAGACTGGTTAGAACTGCAGTAGACTGGTTATAGAACTGCAGTAGATTGGTTAGAACTGCAGCAGACTGGTTAGAACTGCAGCAGACTGGTAATAGAACTGCTGTAGACTGGTTAGAACTGCAGTAGACTGGTTATAGATCTGCAGTAGACTGGTTAGAACTGCAATAGACTGGATAGAACTGCAGTAGACTGGTTATAGAACTGCAGTAGACTGGTTAGAACTGCAGCAGACTGGTTAGAACTGCAGCAGACTGGTTAGAACTGCAGCAGACTGGTAATAGAACTGCCGTAGACTGGTTAGAACTGCAGTAGACTGGCTAGAACTGCAGTAGACTGGTCATAGAACTGCAGTAGACTGGTTATAGAACTGCAGTAGACTGGTTATAGAACTGCAGTAGACTGGTTATAGAACTGCAGTAGACTGGCTAGAACTGCAGTAGACTGGCTAGAACTGCAGTAGACTGGTTAGAACTGCAGTAGACTGGTTAGAACTGCAGTAGACTGGTCATAGAACTGCAGTAGACTGGTTAGAACTGCAGCAGACTGGTTATAGAACTGCAGTAGACTGGTTATAGAACTGCAGTAGACTGGTTATAGAACTGCAGTAGACTGGTTATAGAACTGCAGCAGACTGGTTATAGAACTGCAGCAGACTGGTCATAGAACTGCAGTAGACTGGTTAGAACTGCAGTAGACTGGTTAGAACTGCAGCAGACTGGTCATAGAACTGCAGTAGACTGGTTAGAACTGCAGCAGACTGGTCATAGAACTGCAGTAGACTGGTTAGAACTGCAGTAGACTGGCTATAACTGCAGTAGACTGGTTAGAACTGCAGTAGACGTGTTACAACTGCAGTAGACTGGTTATAGAACTGCAGTAGACTGGTTATAGAACTGCAGTGGACTGGTTAGAACTGCAGCAGACTGGTTAGAACTGCAGTAGACTGGTTATAGAACTGCAGTAGACTGGTTAGAACTGCAGTAGACTGGCTAGAACTGCAGTAGACTGGTTATAACTGCAGCAGACTGGTTAGAACTGCAGTAGACTGGTCATAGAACTGCAGTAGACTGGTCATAGAACTGCAGAAGACTGGTTAGAACTGCAGCAGACTGGTTATAGAACTGCAGTAGACTGGTTAGAACTGCAGTAGACTGGCTAGAACTGCAGTAGACTGGTTAGAACTGCAGTAGACTGGCTAGAACTGCAGTAGACTGGTCATAGAACTGCAGTAGACTGGTCATAGAACTGCAGTAGACTGGTCATAGAACTGCAGTAGACTGGTTAGAACTGCAGTAGACTGGTTATAGAACTGCAGAAGACTGGTTAGAACTGCAGCAGACTGGTTATAGAACTGCAGTAGACTGGTTATAGAACTGCAGTAGACTGGTTATAGAACTGCAGTAGACTGGTTATAGAACTGCAGTAGACTGGTTAGAACTGCAGTAGACTGTTAGAACTGCAGTAGACTGGTATAGAACTGCAGTAGACTGGTTATAGAACTGCAGTAGACTGGTTAGAACTGCAGTAGACTGGTTAGAACTGCAGTAGACTGGTTATAGAACTGCAGTAGACTGGTTATAGAACTGCAGTAGACTGGTTTAGAACTGCAGTAGACTGGTTAGAACTGCAGTAGACTGGTTATAGAACTGCAGTAGACTGTTTAGAACTGCAGCAGACTGGTCATAGAACTGCAGTAGACTGGTTAGAACTGCAGAGACTGGCTAAACTGCAGTAGACTGGTTAGAACTGCAGTAGACGTTACAACTGCAGTAGACTGGTATAGAACTGCAGTAGACTGGTTATAGAACTGCAGTGGACTGGTTAGAACTGCAGCAGACTGGTTAGAACTGCAGTAGACTGGTTATAGAACTGCAGTAGAATGGTCATAGAACTGCAGTAGACTGTTTAGAACTGCAACAGACTGGTCATAGAACTGCAGTAGACTGGTTAGAACTGCAGTAGACTGGTTATAGAACTGCAGTAGATTGGTTAGAACTGCAGCAGACTGGTTAGAACTGCAGCAGACTGGTTATAGAACTGCAGTAGACTGGTTATAGAACTGCAGCAGACTGGTTATAGAACTGCAGCAGACTGGTCATAGAACTGCAGTAGACTGGTCATAGAACTGCAGTAGACTGGTTAGAACTGCAGCAGACTGGTCATAGAACTGCAGTAGACTGGTTAGAACTGCAGCAGACTGGTCATAGAACTGCAGCAGACTGGTTATAGAACTGCAGCAGACTGGCTATAACTGAAGTAGACTGGTTAGAACTGCAGCAGACTGGTTATAGATCTGCAGTAGACTGGTTATAGATCTGCAGTAGACTGGTTAGAACTGCAGTAGACTGGTTAGAACTGCAGTAGACGTGTTACAACTGCAGTAGACTGGTTATAGAACTGCAGTAGACTGGTTATAGAACTGCAGTAGACTGGTTAGAACTGCAGTAGACTGGTTATAGAACTGCAGTAGACTGTTTAGAACTGCAGCAGACTGGTCATAGAACTGCAGTAGACTGGTTAGAACTGCAGTAGACTGGTCGTAGAACTGCAGTAGACTGGTTAGAACTGCAGTAGACTGGCTAGAACTGCAGTAGACTGGTTAGAACTGCAGTAGACTGGTTAGAACTGCAGTAGACTGGCTAGAACTGCAGTAGACTGGTTATAGAACTGCAGTAGACTGGTTATAGAACTGCAGTAGACTGGTTATAGAACTGCAGCAGACTGGTTATAGAACTGCAGCAGACTGGTTATAGAACTGCAGTAAACTGGTTATAGAACTGCAGCAGACTGGTTATAGATCTGCAGTAGACTGGTTATAGATCTGCAGTAGACTGGTTAGAACTGCAGTAGACTGGTTAGAACTGCAGTAGACGTGTTACAACTGCAGTAGACTGGTTATAGAACTGCAGTAGACTGGTTATAGAACTGCAGTAGACTGGTTAGAACTGCAGCAGACTGGTTAGAACTGCAGTAGACTGGTTATAGAACTGCAGTAGAATGGTCATAGAACTGCAGTAGACTGGTTAGAACTGCAGTAGACAAGTTACAACTGCAGTAGACTGGTTAAAGAACTGCAGTAGACTGTTTAGAACTGCAACAGACTGGTCATAGAACTGCAGTAGACTGGTTAGAACTGCAGTAGACTGGTCGTAGAACTGCAGTAGACTGGTTAGAACTGCAGTAGACGTGTTACAACTGCAGTAGACTGGTGCAGTAGACTGGTTATAGAACTGCAGTAGACTGGTTATAGAACTGCAGTGGACTGGTTAGAACTGCAGCAGACTGGTTAGAACTGCAGTAGACTGGTTATAGAACTGCAGTAGACTGGTCATAGAACTGCAGAAGACTGGTTAGAACTGCAGCAGACTGGTTATAGAACTGCAGTAGACTGGTTATAGAACTGCAGTAGACTGGTTATAGAACTGCAGCAGACTGGTTATAGAACTGCAGCAGACTGGTCATAGAACTGCAGTAGACTGGTCATAGAACTGCAGTAGACTGGTTAGAACTGCAGCAGACTGGTCATAGAACTGCAGTAGACTGGTTAGAACTGCAGCAGACTGGTCATAGAACTGCAGCAGACTGGTTATAGAACTGCAGCAGACTGGCTATAACTGAAGTAGACTGGTTAGAACTGCAGCAGACTGGTATAGATCTGCAGTAGACTGGTCATAGAACTGCAGAAGACTGGTTAGAACTGCAGCAGACTGGTTATAGAACTGCAGTAGACTGGTTATAGAACTGCAGTAGACTGGTTATAGAACTGCAGCAGACTGGTTATAGAACTGCAGCAGACTGGTCATAGAACTGCAGTAGACTGGTCATAGAACTGCAGTAGACTGGTTAGAACTGCAGCAGACTGGTCATAGAACTGCAGTAGACTGGTTAGAACTGCAGCAGACTGGTCATAGAACTGCAGCAGACTGGTTATAGAACTGCAGCAGACTGGCTATAACTGAAGTAGACTGGTTAGAACTGCAGCAGACTGGTTATAGATCTGCAGTAGACTGGTTATAGATCTGCAGTAGACTGGTTAGAACTGCAGTAGACTGGTTAGAACTGCAGTAGACGTGTTACAACTGCAGTAGACTGGTTATAGAACTGCAGTAGACTGGTTATAGAACTGCAGTAGACTGGTTATAACTGCAGCAGACTGGTTAGAACTGCAGTAGACTAGTTATAGAACTGCAGTAGAATGGTCATAGAACTGCAGTAGACTGGTTAGAACTGCAGTAGACGAGTTACAACTGCAGTAGACTGGTTATAGAACTGCAGTAGACTGTTTAGAACTGCAACAGACTGGTCATAGAACTGCAGTAGACTGGTTAGAACTGCAGTAGACTGGTCGTAGAACTGCAGTAGACTGGTTAGAACTGCAGTAGACTGGCTAGAACTGCAGTAGACTGGTTAGAACTGCAGTAGACTGGTTAGAACTGCAGTAGACTGGCTAGAACTGCAGTAGACTGGTTATAGAACTGCAGTAGACTGGTTATAGAACTGCAGTAGACTGGTTATAGAACTGCAGCAGACTGGTTATAGAACTGCAGCAGACTGGTTATAGAACTGCAGTAAACTGGTTATAGAACTGCAGCAGACTGGTTATAGATCTGCAGTAGACTGGTTATAGATCTGCAGTAGACTGGTTAGAACTGCAGTAGACTGGTTAGAACTGCAGTAGACGTGTTACAACTGCAGTAGACTGGTTATAGAACTGCAGTAGACTGGTTATAGAACTGCAGTAGACTGGTTAGAACTGCAGCAGACTGGTTAGAACTGCAGTAGACTGGTTATAGAACTGCAGTAGAATGGTCATAGAACTGCAGTAGACTGGTTAGAACTGCAGTAGACAAGTTACAACTGCAGTAGACTGGTTAAAGAACTGCAGTAGACTGTTTAGAACTGCAACAGACTGGTCATAGAACTGCAGTAGACTGGTTAGAACTGCAGTAGACTGGTCATAGAACTGCAGTAGACTGGTTAGAACTGCAGTAGACTGGTCGTAGAACTGCAGTAGACTGGTTAGAACTGCAGTAGACGTGTTACAACTGCAGTAGACTGGTTATAGAACTGCAGTAGACTGGTTATAGAACTGCAGTGGACTGGTTAGAACTGCAGCAGACTGGTTAGAACTGCAGTAGACTGGTTATAGAACTGCAGTAGACTGGTCATAGAACTGCAGTAGACTGGTTAGAACTGCAGCAGACTGGTCATAGAACTGCAGTAGACTGGTTAGAACTGCAGTAGACTGGTTATAGAACTGCAGTAGACTGGTTAGAACTGCAGCAGACTGGTTAGAACTGCAGCAGACTGGTATAGAACTGCAGTAGACTGGTTAGAACTGCAGTAGACTGGCTAGAACTGCAGTAGACTGGATAGAACTGCAGTAGACTGGTTATAGAACTGCAGTAGACTGGTTATAGAACTGCAGCAGACTGGTTATAGAACTGCAGCAGACTGGTTATAGAACTGCAGTAAACTGGTTATAGAACTGCAGCAGACTGGTTATAGATCTGCAGTAGACTGGTTATAGATCTGCAGTAGACTGGTTAGAACTGCAGTAGACTGGTTAGAACTGCAGTAGACGTGTTACAACTGCAGTAGACTGGTTATAGAACTGCAGTAGACTGGTTATTGAACTGCAGTAGACTGGTTAGAACTGCAGCAGACTGGTTAGAACTGCAGTAGACTGGTTATAGAACTGCAGTAGAATGGTCATAGAACTGCAGTAGACTGGTTAGAACTGCAGTAGACGAGTTACAACTGCAGTAGACTGGTTATAGAACTGCAGTAGACTGTTTAGAACTGCAACAGACTGGTCATAGAACTGCAGTAGACTGGTTAGAACTGCAGTAGACTGGTCGTAGAACTGCAGTAGACTGGTTAGAACTGCAGCAGACTGGCTAGAACTGCAGTGGACTGGTTAGAACTGCAGCAGACTGGTCATAGAACTGCAGTAGACTGTTTAGAACTGCAACAGACTGGTCATAGAACTGCAGTAGACTGGTTAGAACTGCAGTAGACTGGTCGTAGAACTGCAGTAGACTGGTCGTAGAACTGCAGTAGACTGGTTAGAACTGCAGCAGACTGGCTAGAACTGCAGTGGACTGGTTAGAACTGCAGCAGACTGGTCATAGAACTGCAGCAGACTGGTTATAGAACTGCAGCAGACTGGTTATAGAACTGCAGCAGACTGGTTATAGAACTGCAGTAGACTGGTTAGAACTGCAGTAGACGTGTTACAACTGCAGTAGACTGGTTATAGAACTGCAGTAGACTGGTTATAGAACTGCAGTAGACTGGCTAGAACTGCAGTAGACTGGTTAGAACTGCAGCAGACTGGTTAGAACTGCAGTAGACTGGTCATAGAACTGCAGTAGACTGGTCACAGAACTGCAGTAGACTGGTTAGAACTGCAGTAGACTGGTTAGAACTGCAGTAGACTGGTAATAGAACTGCAGTAGACTGGTAATAGAACTGCAGAAGACTGGTTATAGAACTGCAGTAGACTGGTTATAGAACTGCAGTAGACTGGTTATAGAACTGCAGTAGACTGGTTATAGATCTGCAGTAGACTGGTTATAGAACTGCAGTAGACTGGTTATAGAACTGCAGTAGACTGGTTATAGACCTGCAATAGACTGGTTATAGACCTGCAATAGACTGGTTAGAACTGCAGTAGACTGGTTATAGAACTGCAGTAGATTGGTTAGAACTGCAGCAGACTGGTTAGAACTGCAGCAGACTGGTAATAGAACTGCCGTAGACTGGTTAGAACTGCAGTAAACTGGCTAGAACTGCAGTAGACTGGTTAGAACTGCAGTAGACTGGTTAGAACTGCAGCAGACTGGCTAGAACTGCAGTAGACTGGTTAGAACTGCAGCAGACTGGTTATAGAACTGCAGCAGACTGGTTATAGAACTGCAGCAGACTGGTTATAGAACTGCAGTAAACTGGTTATAGATCTGCAGTAGACTGGTTAGAACTGCAGTAGACGTGTTACAACTGCAGTAGACTGGTTATAGAACTGCAGTAGACTGGTTATAGAACTGCAGTAGACTGGTTAGAACTGCAGTAGACTGGCTAGAACTGCAGTAGACTGGTTAGAACTGCAGTAGACTGGCTAGAACTGCAGTAGACTGGTCATAGAACTGCAGTAGACTGGTCATAGAACTGCAGTAGACTGGTCATAGAACTGCAGTAGACTGGTAATAGAACTGCAGAAGACTGGTTATAGAACTGCAGTAGACTGGTTATAGAACTGCAGTAGACTGGTTATAGAACTGCAGTAGACTGGTTATAGAACTGCAGTAGACTGGTTATAGAACTGCAGCAGACTGGTTAGAACTGCAGCAGACTGGTTAGAACTGCAGCAGACTGGTCATAGAACTGCAGTAGACTGGTTAGAACTGCAGCAGACTGGTTATAGAACTGCAGCAGACTGGTTATAGAACTGCAATAGACTGGTTAGAACTGCAGTAGACTGGTTATAGAACTGCAGTAGATTGGTTAGAACTGCAGCAGACTGGTTAGAACTGCAGCAGACTGGTAATAGAACTGCTGTAGACTGGTTAGAACTGCAGTAGACTGGCTAGAACTGCAGTAGACTGGTTAGAAATGCAGTAGACTGGTTAGAACTGCAGTAGACTGACTAGAACTGCAGTAGACTGGTTATAACTGCAGCAGACTGGTTAGAACTGCAGTAGACTGGTTATAGAACTGCAGTAGACTGGTTATAGAACTGCAGTAAACTGGTTATAGAACTGCAGTAAACTGGTTACAGAACTGCAGCAGACTGGTTATAGATCTGCAGTAGACTGGTTATAGATCTGCAGTAGACTGGTTAGAACTGCAGTAGACTGGTTAGAACTGCAGTAGACGTGTTACAACTGCAGTAGACTGGTTATAGAACTGCAGTAGACTGGTTAGAACTGCAGTAGACTGGCTAGAACTGCAGTAGACTGGTTAGAAATGCAGTAGACTGGTTAGAACTGCAGTAGACTGGCTAGAACTGCAGTAGACTGGTTATAACTGCAGCAGACTGGTTAGAACTGCAGTAGACTGGTTATAGAACTGCAGTAGACTGGTAATAGAACTGCAGCAGATTGGTTATAGAACTGCAGCAGACTGGTTATAGAACTGCAGCAGACTGGTTATAGAACTGCAGTAAACTGGTTACAGAACTGCAGCAGACTGGTTATAGATCTGCAGTAGACTGGTTATAGATCTGCAGTAGACTGGTTAGAACTGCAGTAGACTGGTTAGAACTGCAGTAGACGTGTTACAGCTGCAGTAGACTGGTTATAGAACTGCAGTAGACTGGTTAGAACTGCAGTAGACTGGCTAGAACTGCAGTAGACTGGTTAGAACTGCAGCAGACTGGTTAGAACTGCAGTAGACTGGTCATAGAACTGCAGTAGACTGGTCATAGAACTGCAGTAGACTGGTCATAGAACTGCAGTAGACTGGTTAGAACTGCAGTAGACTGGTTAGAACTGCAGTAGACTGGTAATAGAACTGCAGTAGACTGGTTAGAACTGCAGCAGACTGGTTATAGAACTGCAGCAGACTGGTTATAGAACTGCAGTTGACTGGTTAGAACTGCAGCAGACTGGTTATAGAACTGCAATAGACTGGTTAGAACTGCAGCAGACTAGTTAGAACTGCAGCAGACTGGTTATAGAACTGCAGTAGACTGGTTAGACTGGTTAGAAGTGCAGTAGACTGGTTAGAACTGCAGCAGACTGGTTACAACTGCAGTAGACTGGTACAATATAGAACTAACCTTTCCGTAGTAGTGTAAATTCCTATCTGCCATTTCAATAAATAACTCTTTCATGTCATTATGTTTGTTTTTATGCCATCTTTCCATATCAGCTCTCAAATCACTGTCAGCAACTACCGCCTTGTCGTTTAATCTTTCCATTTGAGTTGTGAGCTACAAGAAACGATGTAATTAAGAAATATTGCTTTAATTGTTCGACCAAAAATGGTTGTATTATTAAACACACTAAACTGAGTCTAGCAAATCCCATATTTTATTGTACTACTTTGTCACTGACTTCTTGTTCGAACTGGTTTACTTACATCAGTGATTTAGTTTCCAACTTGTGTACAATGTAAATACATCAGTGAGTTAGATTCCAACTTGTGTACGATGTAAATACATCAGGGATTGTCTTGTTCCAACTTGTGTACAATGTAAATTCATCAGTGATTTAGTTTCCAACTTGTGTACAATGTAAATACATCAGGGATTGTCTTGTTCCAACTTGTGTACAATGTAAATTCATCAGGGATTTAGTTTCCAACTTGTGTACAATGTAAATACATCAGGGATATAGTTTCCAACTTGTGAACAATGTAAATACATCAGGGATTGTCTTGTTCCAACTTGTGTACAATGTAAATTCATCAGGGATTTAGATTCCAACTTGTGTACAATGTAAATACATCAGTGATTTAGTTTCCAACTTGTGTACAATGTAAATACATCAGGGATTTAGTTTCCAACTTGTGTACAATGTAAATACATCAGGGATTTAGTTTCCAACTTGTGTACAATGTAAATACATCAGTGATTTAGTTTCCAACTTGTGTACAATGTAAATACATCAGTGATTTAGTTTCCAACTTGTGTACAATGTAAATACATCAGGGATTTAGTTTCCAACTTGTGTACAATGTAAATACATCAGGGATTTAGTTTCCAACTTGTGTACAATGTAAATACATCAGGGATTTAGTTTCCAACTTGTGTACAATGTAAATACATCAGGGATTTAGTTTCCAACTTGTGTACAATGTAAATACATCAGGGATTGTCTTGTTCCAACTTGTGTACATAAACAGTTTTATATTTACAACTTGTGTACATAAACAGTTTTATATTTCCAACTTGTGTACATAAACAGTTTTATATTTCCAACTTGTGTACATAAACAGTTTATATTTCCAACTTGTGTACTTACATCAGTGACTTGTTGTTCCAACTTGTGTAAATGTACTTACATCAGTGACTTGTTGTTCCAACTTGTGTAAATGTACTTACATCAGTGACTTGTTGTTCCAACTTGTGTAAATGTACTTACATCAGTGACTTGTTGTTCCAACTTGTGTAAATGTACTTACATCAGTGACTTGTTGTTCCAACTTGTGTAAATGTACTTACATCAGTGACTTGTTGTTCCAACTTGTGTAAATGTACTTACATCAGTGACTTGTTGTTCCAACTTGTGTAAATGTACTTACATCAGTGACTTGTTGTTCCAAGTTTTGTGTAAATGTACTTACATCAGTGACTTGTTGTTCCAACTTGTGTAAATGTACTTACAGCAATGACTTGTTCCAACTTGTGTAAATGTACTTACATCAATGACTTGTTCCAACTTGTGTAAATGTACTTACATCAGTGACTTGTTGTTCCAACATGTGTAAATGTACTTACATCAATGACTTGTTCCAACTTGTGTAAATGTACTTACATCAGTGACTTGTTGTTCCAAATTGTGTAAATGTACTTACCTCAGTGACTTGTTGTTCCAACTTGTCCTGTTTTTGTTGTTTGACCTCATCTGGATCCTTGCCAAGGAAAGCCCCAAGAGAATAAGTTTGATCAGATATCTTCAGCTAGTAAACACAACAATGATATAGTCAAACAGTTTAGTGCACATGACAACTATCAATTTGCAATGTGAGAATACAAATGGTGCCAGCAGGTCATCAATTGCTGTTAGTCCAATTACTGAAGGGCAATATATTAGCACTTAACCCTTTCAACACCACAGGCCTCTCAATAGGCTTACAAAAAATGTAGATCCAGATGAGCCGGCTCGTGACGAGCCGTCTCATCAGGATCTGCACTTTTTGCCAGTTATATTACTATTTTTAGACAAAAATTACCCATTTTGATAAATGAACTGGTCCAAATGTAATTTTCTTATTAATTTATTGGTCTAAAAATATCATGCACCAGTCCATGTCAGTTACTTGGGGTTGAATGGGTTAACCTGCTAATCACAACCAAAGATGCTTTTGCAAACAGTACAGAGCCAGATTCGGACAGTGGACCTAAAACACTTGAGCTGAATAGTGAACCACATAGATCCCGATCAGATGCTTAGATACGCCGAGGTTGATATGGATTCGTGTTGTTTACACATTCCTTCCGATAAATCCAGCACTAAAGTGTTGAATTTGAATCCCAAATTTAATAGCATGGTCTGGAGGTTATAAAACTTTTCTCCAATCTCAAAACTCAGTCTCAATCGACTGATTGGTTCAGCTGACAGTAACACTCAGAATCAACCAATCAGATCACTTGAGCTTGAGATCTGAGAAAAGTTTTGGCATCCAAACAGAAATACAATCAGCTCAAGTTGCAACAAATGGTCCAGAATTCAAATATAAAATACAAGAATTGTAACGGACGAGGTGATTGGCAGTTGCATATTTACATATGGTAATCACAGCTCTCACAGGGTCAGGAAAAGGCAGAGCGTTGCTATGTATCAGTAGCAAGGTTGACACTCAAGCCTCTGTGCAGACAGTTTGTTGATAATAGCCCTGGTTGAAATTCCCTGATGTTCAATGGCACAAATTGGCTGTACAAGACTTGCACACTGGCCATGCCAGCCTCCACACGTTCCCATCCCTGTGGAAGGAAATTTAATCATTGTGCTATCCCTCACACTTTCCCAGCCATGTGGGAGTCGTAATACATCATTGTGCCATCCACCTGCCTTCCCAACACTGTGGGAGCCCAATTACAACATTGTTTCCATCCACCCACCTTCCCAACCCTGTGGGAGCCCAATTACAACAGTTTCCATCCACCCACCTTCCCAACCCTGTGGAGCCCAATTACAACATTGTTTCCATCCACAAGCCTGCCCAACCCTGTGGGAGCCCAATTATAACATTGTTTCCATCCACAAGCCTGCCCAACCCTGTGGGAGCCCAATTATAACATTGTTTCCATCCACAAGCCTGCCCAACCCTGTGGGAGCCCAATTATAACATTGTTTCCATCCACAAGCCTGCCCAACCCTGTGGGAGCCCAATTGTAATATTGTTTCCATCCACAAGCTTTCCAACCCTGTGGGAGCCCAACTATAACATTGTTTCCATCCACAAGCCTTCCCAACCCTGTGTGAGCCCAATTACAACATTGTTTCCATCCACAAGCCTTCCCAACCGTGGGAGCCCAATTATAACATTGTTTCCATCCACAAGCCTTCCCAACCCTGTGGGAGCCCAATTATAACATTGTGCCATGATTTCCCAACCCTGTGGGAGCACAATTACAACATTGTTTCCATCCACCCACCTTCCCAACCCTGTGGGAGCCCAATTACAACAGTTTCCATCCACCCACCTTCCCAACCCTGTGGAGCCCAATTACAACATTGTTTCCATCCACAAGCCTGCCCAACCCTGTGGGAGCCCAATTACAACATTGTTTCCATCCACAAGCCTGCCCAACCCTGTGGGAGCCCAACTATAACATTGTTTCCATCCACAAGCCTTCCCAACCCTGTGGGAGCCCAACTATAACATTGTTTCCATCCACAAGCCTTCCCAACCCTGTGGGAGCCCAACTATAACATTGTTTCCATCCACAAGCATTCCCAACCCTGTGGGAGCCCAACTATAACATTGTTTCCATCCACAAGCATTCCCAACCCTGTGGGAGCCCAATTATAACATTGTTTCCATCCACAAGCCTTCCCAACCCTGTGGCAGAACAATTATAACATTGTTTCCATCCACCGCCTTCCCAACCCTGTGGGAGCCCAACTATAACACTGTTTCCATCCACCGCCTTCCCAACCCTGTGGGAGCCCAACTATAACACTGTTTCCATCCACAAGCCTTCCCAACCCTGTGGGAGCCCAACTATAACATTGTTTCCATCCACAAGCCTTCCCAACCCTGTGGGAGCCCAATTATAACATTGTGCCATGCTTTCCCAACCCAAGTTTACTGTTACATGTACATCTACTGAAGCAAACGTTTCGAGTTGTAAAAATAACAAAAACCATTGGACACACTATAGTACAACAGCTGGTCACATCTATGTGCAAGTATTTCATTGATATCTAGAGTGCAAAAGCAGGCATCCATCTCATTTTAAGTCCTGCTGCCTTTAGTAGGGTCCCCACTGCCAATAGGAATGATTTCCTTTCAATTCTGCTCTGAAGATTTTTTTTTATCTTTTATTATTACCTTCTCATACAAAATAATAAATCTTACTAAATTTATGTGTAAAAGCCTACATCATGTTTTTTTAAATACTCGTGTGTGCTTCTAACGTTCCAATTTTGGAAAACCACATACAAGAAAGTGTCACGTTTGAAGTGTAAGTCTATCGCTTGTTTCAAGCCATGATGCAGGGTTACCTCTGTCTGAATTTTTGTCTGCACCACTTGTCGTCAATTGAAAAAACTGGAGCCAAATTAAAAAAGTTGGAAGCCAACAAAGAGCCAAAAAAGTTCACAGATAAATATTTGACAAAATATGTTACGCAAAAAAAGCTAACATAAAAGTTGGGCCAAATATTTTCGCCAATTCACAAAATTTAGCGCTATTTGATTTTAGTCACAATTGGTGCCATTGGCGACAGAGAGCGGGAACCATGCAGATGTGATACTATTACATTGACATGCAGGTGATTGGCATCCTAAAGATTCTCAATATGTTGAGAAGCCCTACTCATTATTGTTAAACATATAAAAACAACAACAAAATACAGGGTACCGTATTATATATATATGTTCTGCACATTTTGGGAATACGGACGATTCTGGAATTGCGATGCGTGTTTTAGGAATTCCAATACTGTTGCGCTCTTCTAGAATCACCCTGCGCTATTCTAGAATCACCCTGCGCTATTCTAGAATCACCCTGCGCTATTCTAGAATCACCCTGCGCAATTCTGGAATCGCGCATGGCATTATTTTCATAAAGATAAAACTTTTATAATGGTCTTGCACATTTTAGGAATGTCTTGCGCAATGTTGGAATAGTGAGTTCCATAGTGAGTCGAAAATTGGCAAACATTTCAGTGCGAATGCGGAATTAAATGAAATTAAACATTTTCAATTCCGCATTTGCTCTAAGATGTTTGTTGACTTTCAATGTCATTTGTGGAAAAGATCACATAAATTTCAATTTTATTATCGGCAAGAATGAACTATTAATTCTATTTATTTGACTATTATTTGTAACATGATATTTAAGTGAAAATCCAATATTCCAACTTTGTCCCGATTCCTAAAATGCGCACGGACGTTTCCAGAATCGCGCAGAATCTCCCCGAGCGTTTTAAGAATTCTTAAACTGTGCAACAGTATTGGAATTTCTAAAACGCGCAGTGCGATTCTGGAATGATCCGTATTCCAACAATGCGCAGAACATATATACATGTACAGGAGTCCAAGTGAATAATGTGCACAATAGGTATATAATGTTTGTTTGTTCGGGTTTTACGCCTGCATCAGCACCATTTTGGGCTATATCGCCGGCAGGCAGTTTACCTAACAACACTGTAACTGGGCAGGCTCCAGCGGTTAACCAGTACTTGGTGCACCAACCTCCGTAAGAAACTGCAAACCTTTTCATTTTTTCATATAAATGAGACACGGCTTGAGCGGGGTTCGAATCCGTGACAATCAGTGATGATAGGTTACAGTGCTATACAAGTCAGCGACCGTAACCACAGTTGTTCTTAGTTGCATAAACAGGTCAAATACTGTGTTTTAATCTTCCGATGTGTCCCTCCAACCATAGAACCACGGACCTTTCACAAACCAGTCAGATAACGTCCACATTTGAACCTGGCTTCAGAATGACTCAAATCCACGTGGCGGTCGTGATAGCGCAGTGGGTGCTGCACGTTCGCTTCCGGTGCGAAAGGTCCGGAGTTCCGAGCCCCGCTGGAGCCGTTACAATTGTGCCCTTAGGCAAGCAAGGCATTTAAATTCCACGTTGCCTCTTCTCTCTCCTTCATGGCGATGGATTCCATCAGGAATGAGGTCTCGAGAGTGATTAATATAAGTTGTAAAAACTTGTTTCACAATCGAGCTGAAATAAATTTGTATAAACTAAATAAACTCATTTACATTTAAAATTCAATAAAACTGAGGACAAAACATAGGAGATCCTTGTGATCAACTGCCCAAAGGTTTGTTAGTGGCTTAAAGTCGCACCAACAGCTTAGGTTATACGGCGACTCTCCAGCGATTATTTAGTGAAGGAAGACCCCGGGTGCCCTCCGAGTAGTATTTCAGGCATGGACTGGTAGAACCACCGACCTTCCCAGCAAGCGTGATACTTTCCTCACATGACGATAATTCAACACCCAAACAACATTCAAACCTATAGCAGCGAAGGGCAAGTGATTTGAACTCAACAATCTTAACAACTCGACCCCGGAGCACACCCCACCCCGACTGTAGCACAATCTTAACAACTCGACCCCGGAGCACACCCCACCCCGACTGTAGCACAATCTTAACAACTCGACCCCGGAGCACACCCCACCCCGACTGTAGCACAATCTTAACAACTCGACCCCGGAGCACACCCCACCCCGACTGTAGCACAATCTTAACAACTCGACCCCGGAGCACACCCCACCCCGACTGTAGCACAATCTTAACAACTCGACCCCGGAGCACACCCCACCCCGACTGTAGCATGTCCATCGATACAATAGCTACTCCAAAGCAAGGATACAGTATCTACTCTCCAGCAACAACATGGGTTAATGTAAACAAAATATACAACATGCTTAACCCTTTCAACACCACAGACCTCTAAATAGGCTTACAAAAAGTGTAATTTATTGGTTTATGAATATCATGGACCAGTCCATGTGAGTTACTTGGTGTTGAATGGCTTAATCACAAACTAATGTGAAGACAGGGTCAGAAAACCAAAATAATGCGTAAAACTGGTTTGGTGCAATTTTTTTAAGTCAAACTAATCTATTAAATAATCATAAAAGTACAACAAGATAATCAACAGCAGGTGCCGAGTTAAACTGAAACAGTTTACTGTATCAACTTACCAAACGGATCTTATGTCATGAAAAAATGTAGTAATATTTTAATCTTTCATACATGATACACCATTATCAGTATTACGCCTGCATAAACACAGTACTCAGTCAATGGTGGGTAGCCGTTAGACTCAGTCAATGGTGGGTAGGCGTTCGACTCAGTCAATGGTGGGTAGGCGTTAGACTCAGTCAATGGTGGGTAGGCGTTCGACTCAGTCAATGGTGGGTAGCCGTTAGACTCAATCAATGGTGGGTAGGCGTTGGACTCAGTCAATGGTGGGTAGGCGATAGACTCAGTGTATGGTGCGCAGTCGTTAGACTCAGTCAATGGTGCGCAGTCGTTAGACTCAGTCAATGGTTCGCAGTCGTTAGACTCAGTCAATGGTGCGCAGTCGTTAGACCGACGGTGATATATTCACTATTTCATGTTCACAAATACACGATTTCATGTTCACAAATACACGATTTCATGTTCACAAATACACGATTTCATGTTCACAAATACACGATTTCATGTTCGCGAATATATCACCATGGATTTCATACTATAATGCCATTGAATAAACATCATGCTGTATTTTAGACATATATGCATCAGATAAAACTTCTTCGATAAACGATTAGTGGTCCCAGGGTTCCCGCTGTCGGTCAGCAATGGCATCAATTGCTAGGAAAAACAAATACTGGCGCTAAATTTTGTGAATTGGCGCAACTTAAAAAAATTTTTTTGCCAAATACATGGCTTCAAATATTTATCTGTGAACTGTTTTAGTTGGCTCCAAGTTTTTCAAATTAGCTCCAGTATTTTTCAATTGGGGACAGAAGTGGGGCAGACAAAAATTCAGACAGAGGGAACCCTGAGTTTAGTGGCTAACATGCTGAACTCATAATCTGTGTTCGATTCCCCGCTATAATAAGATTAAGTTTATTAATAATATTACAGTGTTTCGGATGAGTCGTTAAAACCGAGGCGTGTTGGTGCTTTACACCGTGTCAGGGCTCATGCTAGGTCAGAATTATTTTGGAGAAGTCTGCCTGATTGGCCAGGTAAATGGTATTATCTAAAAATCTGCAAGATAATAGCATTAAAATACACATTGTGGCCAATAAATACAACATTTGAATAGAAGGAGTGATTTACATTGACAAGTGAATTATTTTTGCATACGGAGAAGTGGGGCCTCCAGAAGGGAAAGTCAGTGTCCCTCGCGAGTCTATTTCGCACATAACCACATAGTATGAGCCCTGCATGCATGTAAAAGTATAAGAGGGTGCTCTGGAATGATTAATCCCTTCAGGAGGAGTTGCCCAACTGGTAGCGACGATAAATAAACTTATTCAAAACTTGAACTCTTTATGCTTGTTTGTTTTTTGTGGCTTAATTCGCACCAACAGCTTAGGACATACGGCGACTCTCCCAGCACCAACAGCTTAGGACATACGGCGACTCTCCCAGCACCAACAGCTTAGGACATACGGCGACTCTCCCAGCACCAACAGCTTAGGACATACGGCAACTCTCCCAGCACCAACAGCTTAGGACATACGGCGACTCTCCCAGCACCAACAGCTTAGGACATACGGCGACTCTCCCAGCACCAACAGCTTAGGACATACGGCGACTCTCCCAGCACCAACAGCTTAGGACATACGGCGACTCTCCAGCTATGATTGGTGACCCGGCAACCCCTCCCAGCACCAACAGCTTAGGACATACGGCGACTCTCCAGCTATGATTGGTGACCCAGCAACCCCTCCCAGCACCAACAGCTTAGGACATACGGCGACTCTCCAGCTATGATTGGTAGACCCGACAACCCCTCCCAGCACCAACAGCTTAGGACATACGGCGACTCTCCAGCTATGATTGGTGACCCGGCAACCCCTCCCAGCACCAACAGCTTAGGACATACGGCGACTCTCCAGCTATGATTGGTGACCCGGCAACCCCTCCCAGCACCAATAGCTTAGGACATACGGCGACTCTCCAGCTATGATTGGTGACCCGGAAACCCCTCCCAGCACCAACAGCTTAGGACATACGGCGACTCTCCAGCTATGATTGGTGACCCGGCAACCTCTCCCAGCATTATTCCATGCACAAATGGGTACCCGAGTAGAACCACCGACCTACCGCAAGCCAGCTGGATAGTTTTTTCACATGAAAGATATGCCCAGTGGGATTCGAACTTTCAGTGGTGAGGGGCAAGAGATTTGAAGTCAACGACTTTAACCAGGCCCCTTTTAACCGTATAAGTAACTATGTAAGTAACACACATGTTATAACAATGGATATACGACAGACATCTACTGTAGCTATATGGAGGACGACATATTGTAAGTAACACACATGTTATAACAATGGATATACGACAGACATCTACTGTAGCTATATGGAGGACGACATATTGTAAGTAACACACATGTTATAACAATGGATATACGGCAGACATCTACTGTAGCTATATGGAGGACGACATATTGTAAGTAACACACATGTTATAACAATGGATATACGACAGACATCTACTGTAGCTATATGGAGGACGACATATTGTAAGTAACACACATGTTATAACAATGGATATAAGGCAGACATCTACTGTAGCTATATGGAGGACGACATATTGTAAGAAACACACATGTTATAACAATGGATATAAGGCAGACATCTACTGTAGCTATATGGAGGACGACATATTGTAAGTAACACACATGTTATAACAATGGATATACGGCAGACATCTACTGTAGCTATATGGAGGACGGCATATTGTAAGTAACACACATGTTATAACAATGGATATACGGCAGACATCTACTGTAGCTATATGGAGGACGGCATATTGTAAGTAACACACATGTTATAACAATGGATATACGGCAGACATCTACTGTAGCTATATGGAGGACGGCATATTGTAAGTAACACACATGTTATAACAATGGATATACGGCAGACATCTACTGTAGCTATATGGAGGACGGCATATTGTAAGTAACACACATGTTATAACAATGGATATACGGCAGACATCTACTGTAGCTATATGGAGGACGGCATATTGTAAGTAACACACATGTTATAACAATGGATATACGGCAGACATCTACTGTAGCTATATGGAGGACGACATATTGTAAGTAACACACATGTTATAACAATGGATATACGGCAGACATCTACTGTAGCTATATGGAGGACGACATATTGTAAGTAACACACATGTTATAACAATGGATATACGGCAGACATCTACTGTAGCTATATGGAGGACGACATATTGTAAGTAACACACATGTTATAACAATGGATATACGGCAGACATCTACTGTAGCTATATGGAGGACGACATATTGTAAGTAACACACATGTTATAACAATGGATATACGGCAGACATCTACTGTAGCTATATGGAGGACGACCTATTGTAAGTAACACACATGTTATAACAATGGATATAAGGCAGACATCTACTGTAGCTATATGGAGGATGGCATATTGTAAGTAACACACATGTTATAACAATGGATATAAGGCAGACATCTACTGTAGCTATATGGAGGACGACCTATTGTAAGTAACACACATGTTATAACAATGGATATAAGGCAGACATCTAATGTAGCTATATGGAGGATGACCTATTACTAATGTTGAAAGAAATTTGTGACATAACCAAATTGCCAAACAATTATTTGCATTAAGGAATGTATACTTTAAATACATGAAACTATATAAAGCAACAAAATAGTATTAAATTAAAGAAGCAAATTCAATAAAAAGGCTGTGGTTAGTCCAGCGGGGCATAAATATTCAAACTGTATGAAACTGTTAATCCATCTAATTAGATTCTGATGTACAACGGGTTTGTTTCTTCCACCCATCCATCGCGTAGTCTACAGTGTTACCAGGCAGGAATGTTGCTCGAGTTAATAATATGTTTCGTACAGAACTCAAGTATTCTATATATACGTTTTCTATTCTTAGGTCTGGGAAATGAAAGAGATGTTAGTGATATAGCACAGACTACAGTCAAACGTGTCTCACATGGCCAGTCACGGGAAGTAAATAAGGTTGCTTAACCTGCCGAATAAATTGGACGGAATGTGCAAATAACATAGATCCAGATCATGATCTAATTTGTATGTTATTCAGACAAGTGTTTTAACTCCACTATCCGAATAGCAAACAGCATAGAGCCTGATCAGTACCGTCTGATTTGGCTCCATGCTGTTTGCAAAAGCGGCTTTTGTCGTGATTGGCAAGCTACGGGTTAACACAAGTGGCTGCTAAATAGAGATCAATTATGCAGTGAAATCTGAAAGGTGGCTGCTTAATACAAGGTATAATACATGACCACAAACATATGTATTGCTGTATAATAGAGGTGACTGCCAAAACAGGTTTCACTGTGTAATAGAGGTGACTGCCAAAACAGGTTTCACTGTGTAATAGTTCACTGTGTAATAGAGGTGACTGCCAAAACAGGTTTCACTGTGTAATAGAGGTGATTGCCAAAACAGGTTTCACTGTGTAATAGAGGTGATTGCCAAAACAGGTTTCACTGTGTAATAGAGGTGACTGCCAAAACAGGTTTCACTGTGTAATAGAGGTGACCGCCAAAACAGGTTTCACTGTGTAATAGAGGTGACTGCCAAAACAGGTTTCACTGTGTAATAGAGGTGACCGCCAACACAGTTTTGACTGTATAATAGAGGTGACTGCCAAAACAGGTTTCACTGTGTAATAGAGGTGACCGCCAACACAGTTTTGACTGTATAATAGAGGTGACCGCTAAAACAGGATTGAATGTATAATAGGTGACCACTAACACAGGTCTGATTGTATAATAGGTGACCGTTGACAGGTTTGACAGTATAATAGAGCAAGTTTGACAGCATAATAGAGTTCACCGCTAACACAGGTTTGACAGCATAATAGAGTTCACCGCTAACACAGGTTTGACAGTATAATAGAGTTCACCACTAACACAGGTTTGACAGTATAATAGAGTTCACCACTAACACAGGTTTGACAGTATAATAGAGTTCACCGCTAACACAGGTTTGACAGTATAATAGAGTTCACCGCTAACACAGGTTTGACAGTATAATAGAGTTCACCGCTAACACAGGTTTGACTGTATAATAGAGTTCACCGCTAACACAGGTTTGACTGTATAATAGAGTTCACCGCTAACACAGGTTTGACAGTATAATAGAGTTCACCGCTAACACAGGTTTGACAGTATAATAGAGTTCACCACTAACACAGGTTTGACAGTATAATAGAGTTCACCGCTAACACAGGTTTGACTGTATAATAGAGTTCACCGCTAACACAGGTTTGACTGTATAATAGAGTTCACCGCTAACACAGGTTTGACAGTATAATAGAGTTCACCACTAACACAGGTTTGACAGTATAATAGAGTTCACCGCTAACACAGGTTTGACTGTATAATAGAGTTCACCGCTAACACAGGTTTGACAGTATAATAGAGTTCACCGCTAACACAGGTTTGACAGTATAATAGAGTTCACCGCTAACACAGGTTTGACAGTATAATAGAGTTCACCGCTAACACAGGTTTGACAGTATAATAGAGTTCACCGCTAACACAGGTTTGACTGTATAATAGAGTTCACCGCTAACACAGGTTTGACTGTATAATAGAGTTCACCGCTAACACAGGTTTGACAGTATAATAGAGTTCACCACTAACACAGGTTTGACAGTATAATAGAGTTCACCGCTAACACAGGTTTGACAGTATAATAGAGTTCACCGCTAACACAGGTTTGACAGTATAATAGAGTTCACCACTAACACAGGTTTGACAGTATAATAGAGTTCACCACTAACACAGGTTTGACAGTATAATAGAGTTCACCGCTAACACAGGTTTGACAGTATAATAGAGTTCACCGCTAACACAGGTTTGACTGTATAATAGAGTTCACCACTAACACAGGTTTGACAGTATAATAGAGTTCACCACTAACACAGGTTTGACAGTATAATAGAGTTCACCGCTAACACAGGTTTGACAGTATAATAGAGTTCACCGCTAACACAGGTTTGACAGTATAATAGAGTTCACCGCTAACACAGGTTTGACAGTATAATAGAGTTCACCGCTAACACAGGTTTGACAGTATAATAGAGTTCACCGCTAACACAGGTTTGACAGTATAATAGAGTTCACCGCTAACACAGGTTTGACAGTATAATAGAGTTCACCGCTAACACAGGTTTGACAGTATAATAGAGTTCACCACTAACACATGTTTGACAGTATAATAGAGTTCACCGCTAACACAGGTTTGACAGTATAATAAAGTTCACCGCTAACACAGGTTTGACAGTATAATAGAGTTCACCGCTAACACAGGTTTGACAGCATAATAGAGTTCACCACTAACACAGGTTTGACAGTATAATAGAGTTCACCGCTAACGCAGGTTTGACAGTATAATAGAGTTCACCGCTAACACAGGTTTGACAGTATAATAGAGTTCACCACTAACACAGGTTTGACAGTATAATAGAGTGCAGACAAGCGTACCTGTTCTCGCTCATCCTTGCGCTTGTTGAGCTCGTCGAGGGTTATTTCGTACTGTGACTGAATGGCATCTCGTCTTCTCAAAACAGCCTGAAACATGTGGAATTTGTTGTATAGACATCGACCAAAACAGCCTGAAACATGTGGAATTTGTTGAATAGACATTGTCCAAAACAGCCTGAAACATGTGGAATTTGTTGAATAGACATCGTCCAAAACAGCCTGAAACATGTGGAATTTGTTGAATATGGCCAAAACAGCCTGAAACATGTGGAATTTGTTGAATAGACATTGTCCAAAACAGCCTGAAACATGTGGAATTTGTTGAATAGACATCGTCCAAAACAGCCTGAAACATGTGGAATTTGTTGAATAGACATCGTCCAAAACAGACTGAAACATGTGGAATTTGTTGAATAGATATCGTCCAAAACAGCCTGAAACATGCGGAATTTGTTGAATAGACATCAGCCAAATCAGCCTGAAACATGTGGAATTTGTTGAATAGACATCGTCCAAAACAGCCTGAAACATGTGGAATTTGTTGAATAGATATCGTCCAAAACAGCCTGAAACATGCGGAATTTGTTGAATAGACATCAGCCAAATCAGCCTGAAACATGTGGAATTTGTTGAATAGACATCGTCCAAAACAGCCTGAAACATGTGGAATTTGTTGAATAGATATCGTCCAAAACAGCCTGAAACATGCGGAATTTGTTGAATAGACATCAGCCAAATCAGCCTGAAACATGTGGAATTTGTTGAATAGACATCGTCCAAAACAGCCTGAAACATGTGGAATTTGTTGAATAGATATCGTCCAAAACAGCCTGAAACATGTGGAATTTGTTGAATAAACATTGTCCAAAACAGCCTGAAACATGTGGAATTTGTTGAATAGACATCGGCCAAATCAGCCTGAAACATGTGGAATTTGTTGAATAGATATCGTCCAAAACAGCCTGAAACATGTGGAATTTGTTGAATAGACATCGGCCAAATCAGCCTGAAACATGTGGAATTTGTTGAATAGACTTCGTCCACAAGAGGGGTGGTGGCCATTGATACATTTATGTACAAAAAACACACATGGCACATTGCAATAGTCTTCCATCACAAACATAACGTTTGTTTTCAATGTACATTATTTTAAATGTATTGTTGAGGAATTTTTATTTCTTTGCAAAACTTTTTAAATGAGGATATACTGTTTAGCCATTTGGTTGTTTTTCACATGTCCCTGCGAGAACGTTTATTGTGATTATTGGCGTGTGATCATATTACTAGTGGTAGCTTAGTTCATACACATTTATTTGAGCTCGATTGCGAAACAAGTTCTTACAACTTATATTAATCGCTCTCGAGACCTCATTCCTGGAGGAAATCAATCGCCATGAGGGAGAGAGAAGAGGCAGTGTGGAATTTAAATGCTTTTGTCTAAGGGGCACAATCATAATGGCTACAGCTGGGCTCAAACTTGTGAAGCGAACGCCCTACCACTGCGCTATCATGACTTCCACAATGGCATGATGAGAGGGGAATGCAAACTCTATAAGAAGGTAATCACATACTAGTAACTATGTAATCATTTTCTAGCCTGGCATATTTATAAGTTAACAAAATCTCTGAACAGTGTTGCAACAATGAGGTGGTGGTCAACAATTATGATCGAATGTAAAAACAATGGGGGGGGGTAACTATGGAAAGCCATGTATCCGCCAATGTGGAGTACTAGTAGCTATGAGTATTATGTGCATATATCAGCTAATCTGTGGAGACATAAACAGGTTAATGCCAGGGTTAAAGTTCTGAGACAGACATAAACAGGTTAATGCCAGGGTTAAAGTTCTGAGACAGACATAAACAGGTTAATGTTCTGAGATAGACATAAACAGGTTAATGCCAGGGTTATTGTTCTGAGACAGACATAAACAGGTTAATGCCAGGTTAAAGTTCTGAGACAGACATAAACAGGTTAATGCCAGAGTTAATGTTCTGAGACAGACATAAACAGGTTAATGCCAGGGTTAATGTTCTGAGATAGACATAAACAGGTTAATGCCAGGGTTATTGTTCTGAGACAGACATAAACAGGTTAATGCCAGGTTAAAGTTCTGAGACAGACATAAACAGGTTAATGCCAGAGTTAATGTTCTGAGACAGACATAAACAGGTTAATGCCAGGGTTAATGTTCTGAGATAGACATAAACAGGTTAATGCCAGGGTTATTGTTCTGAGACAGACATAAACAGGTTAATGCCAGGTTAAAGTTCTGAGACAGACATAAACAGGTTAATGCCAGAGTTAATGTTCTGAGACAGACATAAACAGGTTAATGCCAGAGTTAATGTTCTGAGACAGACATAAACAGGTTAATGCCAGGTTAATGTTCTGAGACAGACATAAACAGGTTAATGCCAGGGTTAATGTTCTGAGACAGACATAAACAGGTTAATGCCAGGGTTAAAGTTCTGAGACAGACATAAACAGGTTAAAGTTCTGAGACAGACATAAACAGGTTAATGCCAGGGTTAATGTTCTGAGATAGACATAAACAGGTTAATGCCAGGGTTAATGTTCTGAGACAGACATAAACAGGTTAATGTTCTGAGACAGACATAAACAGGTTAATGCCAGGGTTAATGTTCTGAGACAGACATAAACAGGTTAATGCCAGGGTTAAAGTTCTGAGACAGACATAAACAGGTTAATGTTCTGAGACAGACATAAACAGGTTAATGCTAGAGTTAAAGTTTTGAGACAGACATAAACAGGTTAATGCCAGGGTTAATGCTAGAGTTAAAGTTTTGAGACAGGCATAAACAGGTTAATGCCAGGGTTAATGCTAGAGTTAAAGTTTTGAGACAGACATAAACAGGTTAATGCCAGGGTTAAAGTTCTGAGACAGACATAAACAGGTTAATGTTCTGAGACAGACATAAACAGGTTAATGCTAGAGTTAACGTTTTGAGACAGACATAAACAGGTTAATGCCAGGGTTAATGCTAGAGTTAAAGTTTTGAGACAGACATAAACAGGTTAATGCTAGAGTTAAAGTTTTGAGACAGACATAAACAGGTTAATGCCAGGGTCAATGCTAGAGTTAAAGTTTTGAGACCGAACTTAGGATGAAGGGGGCTGGAATCCCAATCCCAACTGTTGCTATGTTATGTACCATTCTTGAATAAAATGTTGTTGAAACTAAGGAGGCCGGACACAGACTAAGTATGACAATAACTCATCTAGATGACTCCGGTATACCTTGATAGCATCGGCATAGAGCATGTATTCCTTCAATGGTTGACTAAAATCATCATCCGTTGCATCAATCTGAAACATAAACACGTATTTCACCATATACAACCTGATACAACAAGTTGTCATTTGATACAAAACAAACAAACAAACAAACAGTTTGGAGATACATTATAATCTCAATAAACTTTAAGCTTTCGATCAAATCACACCTACATTATATGATTATTATTAATAATAATAATAATAAATAATAACAATAATAATTAATAAATAATAACAATAATAATAAATAAATAATAGTAATAATAATATATAATAACAATAATAAATAAATAATAATAAAATAAGGTCCTCAAAACCAAAGCTTTCGATCAAATCCATTTTCATATTGTATACAATAGATATGTACTGTAGATTATGAATGAATAAATATGTTTAAACCAAACAACAGTTTATGTATTCTCGAACAGTAAATATATAAATATAATATGTACATGTGTGAAATCAATAAGTAACTATTAAAAGTTTACATAATTCAATGACTGCAGGAAAACTCGGATAATCATTAATTTATGTTTGTTTGTTCGGGTTTTACGCCTGCATCATAACCATTTTGGGCTATTAACACCTTTCCTGGGCAGGCTCCAGCGGTTAACCAGTACTTGGTGCAGGAACCTCCGTAAGAAACCTCCAACATTTTCATATAAATGAGACAGCCAGCAAACAACAAACAGTCAGCGACCGTAACCACTCGACCACAGAGACGGACTATAATCATATAAAAAGCAGGGTATCATGTTTGTATTTTGAACGGATTACAATTATCTACATAATACAAACTGCTGATGGCTAGATATTGTTCTAAGTAAGGACTTACTAAGTCTTTGAGAGCCGGATTAGAGATGTATATTTTGTTCTAAGACTGCTAAGAAAGGACTTACTAAGTCTTTGAGAGCCGGACTAGAGATGTATATTTTGTTCTAAGACTGCTAAGAAAGGACTTACTAAGTCTTTGAGAGCCTGACTAGAGATGTATATTTTGTTCTAAGACTGCTAAGAAAGGACTTACTAAGTCTTTGAGAGCCTGACTAGAGATGTATATTTTGTTCTAAGACTGCTAAGAAAGGACTTACTAAGTCTTTGAGAGCCTGACTAGAGATGTATATTTTGTTCTAAGACTGCTAGAAAGGACTTACTAAGTCTTTGAGAGCTGGACTAGAGATGTATAGTTTGTTCTGAGACTGCTAAGAAAGGACTTACTAAGTCTTTGAGAGCCTGACTAGATGTATATTTTGTTCTAAGACTGCTAAGAAAGGACTTACTAAGTCTTTGAGAGCCGGACTAGAGATGTATATTTTGTTCTAAGACTGCTAAGAAAGGACTTACTAAGTCTTTGAGAGCCTGACTAGAGATGTATATTTTGTTCTAAGACTGCTAAGAAAGGACTTACTAAGTCTTTGAGAGCCTGACTAGAGATGTATATTTTGTTCTAAGACTGCTAAGAAAGGACTTACTAAGTCTTTGAGAGCCTGACTAGAGATGTATATTTTGTTCTAAGACTGCTAAGAAAGGACTTACTAAGTCTTTGAGAGCTGGACTAGAGATGTATATTTTGTTCTGAGACTGCTAAGAAAGGACTTACTAAGTCTTTGAGAGCCTGACTAGAGATGTATATTTTGTTCTAAGACTGCTAAGAAAGGACTTACTAAGTCTTTGAGAGCCGGACTAGAGATGTATATTTTGTTCTAAGAAAGGACTTACTAAGTCTTTGAGAGCCTGGCTAGAGATGTATATTTTGTTCTAAGAAAGGACTTACTAAGTCTTTGAGAGCCTGGCTAGAGATGTATATTTTGTTATAAGAAAGGACTTACTAAGTCTTTGAGAGCCTGGCTAGAGATGTCTACTGTTTTAGACATGGTGAGTAGCGCATTGACCAATTGATCTTCAGAGTTGGCCCACAATGTATAGATGGGTCCCCACTCCAGCAAGTCTGCATGGAATTCTGAAAATTCAAACGCATAAATTCACTTTCCTAAAACAATACTTGAATTGACAGGGATTTGCTTTGTTTTTGGGGTTTAAAGTCGCACCAACAGCACAGGTCACGTGGCGACTCTCCAGCTATTATTGGTGGAGGAAGACCCTGGATGCCCCTCTGAGCAGTATTGCAGGCACGGATGGGCACCCAGGTAGAACCACTGACCAACCGCAGGCCAGCTATAAAAAAAATAAAAATATAAAAAAGGGCAAATGGATCAGGGCAGGCTAAAAAGGGCAGCGCATGGCGCCCTATCATTCCGCTCTACAAAAAAACCCTGTTAAATTATATGTAAAATGTTCATTTCTTGATTACATGTACACATACAGTCAAACCTGTGTTAGTGGTCACCTCCATTCTACAATCAAACCTGTATACAGTCAAACCTGTGTTAGTGGTCACCTCCATTCAGCAGCAAACCTATATACAGTCAAACCTGTGTTAGTGGTCACCTCCATTCTACAGTCAAACCTGTATACAGTCAAACATGTGTTAGTGGTCACCTCCATTCAGCAGCAAACCTGTATACAGTCAAACCTGTGTTAGTGGTCACCTCCATTCTACAGTCAAACCTGTGCTAAGCAGCCACTTTCTCCGACTCCCTTGGCTGGCTGCTTAAGACAGGTCTGACTGTACTGAAATAAATAATGTTTAAACTAAATAGTGACCACACAAAGACTACTTGTTCACGAATGGGCACCCAGGTAGAACAACTGACCAACTGCAGGCCAGCTATAAAATAAATATATATTAAAAAAGGCAAAAGCACAGGGAGGTGGGCTAAAATGGGTAGGACGGGGCTCCAGAAAAACTCTACCCTGTGGTACCTGCCTAAAACGTGTTTGACCGCACAGTAATACTTCGCGATATACATTGTACAAGTACAAAGACAACATCCAAATAAAGAACGTTCTAGAAATGATTGATCCCCCATTAAGAATGGATCAATGCAATTTGCCATTTTTTAATTTTATTTAAGTTTATTTAACGTCACTACCGGTTTCCCATTTGAGCGACGGGCAGTTTACCTAACACCACCTTTCCTGGGCAGGCTCCAGCGGTTAACCAGTACTTGGTGCACCAACCTCCGTAAGAAACTGCCAACTTTTTCATATAAATGAGACACGGTCTGAGCAGGGCTCGAACCCGTGACCATCAGAGATGATAGGTTACAGTGGTATACAAGTCAGCGACCTTAACCACTCGACCACGGAGACGGTCTACCTTTTGCCATTGCGTTCGGTAGTGTTTTTATAGTCACGTTTGACAGGTTAGAAGATAATCTTGCACTCGCCTGTTTGTTCTTTAACAATTCTCTGTGTGATTCGATCTATACTGGATAACTTCTCTCCAAACGCCTGGATATATTCATGCATTGTGGTAAACTCTGGAATTCTGTTTTTCATCATATATGATGTGCTCATGTTGTGTATAGAGTCTGTCACTCTACCAAGAATGCCCGTAGCTTGCTTTTTGTGTGCCTGAAATTCCTGTGCAAAGTAGAAGAACAAATTAGTTACGGGTTTTGTTATTGTATCTGTATGTTAATCCCAATGCTAGTGTTTCATGTCTCTGTATCTTCTACCCATAATCCTCAGCATCCTGCCCATATTTAGTTTATACAAATTTATTTTAGCTCGATTGCGAAACAAGTTCTTTCAACTTATATTAATCACTCTCGAAACCTCATTCCTGATGGAACCCGTCGCCACGAGGGAGAGAGAAGAGGCAACATGGAATTTAAATGCCTTGCCTAAGGGCACAATGGTAACGGCTCAGTGGGGCTCGAACTCCGAACCGTTCGCACCTGAAGCGAACGCGCATCCACTGCGCTATCAGTGATAGTCTATCATGACTGCCCGTATTTCAATAACCACCCAAAATGTTATATATAAAATAGTTCAGTTCCTAGTAGGAATACTAGACTATCATGATTATAATGAATTCATGCTATGTTTCCAGAGGAAGCACGGAGATTTGTACCTAGAGATCATCATTGTAAAGCAAAATAAAGTTGTAATAACGCTTGTTATTGTGTATGTTCCTCTTATTGTTACGATCATCCCAAAATAATCAGAATGTATTCAAAATGTATTCGATTACATTGTTGGAGTATATGCGTAATTGTATTCAATTACTTTTTTAAATTGCTGTATTCGTAATCGAAATCGTATTCAAGCTTTTGGAAAATATTCGTATAAATACTATTCAATACATTTTGAAGTATTCGACCCCATCCCTGGTTCCTACTAATTTACATTTTATAACATTGTGTGATAGATTCACTATCAACATGTATACACTATCAACATGTATACACTATCAACATGTATACACTATCAACATGTATACACTATCAACATGTATACACTATCAACATGTATACACTATCAACATGTATACACTATCAACATGTATACACTATCAACATGTATACACTATCAACATGTATACACCATCAACATGTATACACTATCAACATGTATACACTATCAACATGTATACACTATCAACATGTATACACTATCAACATGTATACACTATCAACATGTATACACTATCAACATGATACCTAGAATACACCAGAGACGATCTAGAAAACAAAATGTTCTGTACTGGGAGTACTAACCTTTATAATAGTGAATTTCCAGGCTGTCAATGACTATTAACCCATTCAACACCAAGTAACTCACATGGACTGGTCCATGATATTCATAAACCAATAAATGAATCAGAAAATCACATTTGGACAAGTTCATTTATCAAAATGGGTAATTATGTCTAAAAATAGTCATATCACTGGCAAAAAGTGCAGATCCTGATGAGACGACTCGTCACGAGCCGGCTCATCTGGATCTACACTTTTTGTAAGCCTATTTAGAGGCCTGTGGTGTTGAAAGGGTTAATTAGCAATTATATTCTCCAGAAATAAGGCGAGTTGGATGTCGCCCCGATGTCTATTGTCGGCGATGTGGCGGTGAATAAAGTGACTGCTTCGCCCTAATCGCCCTCTAGCACGACCCCTGCTATTGAGCAGCCACCTTGACTAATCATCCATTTTTTATAACTCACTTGACTATATGCTTCAGACAGGTTTGACTGTATTTTTTGAGAGTAATAGTGTACCTCTGCCATGTCTTTTCTATACATTCTCTATGGAAACAACTTATGACTCGACTGAAAATAAGAAGGATTCGGATAACTCTGGGAGACTACTTGACCGAGTCTCCCTGAGTCTGATGTTATACTAAGTATACTATTTCTGTCCGATTAGTGTAGTATAAAGAAGGAACATCACACCATGTGCGTTTTATGTTTATTTATCGTCACTACCGGTTACCCATGTGAGCGACGCCTCCCTGAAGAGATTAGTCATTTTAGATTTTTGGAGGATAGTGCAATGATACAGACAGAGACCCATCCCATTCCAGAGTCTCCTCTGGTTCTTTTACGTGCACGGTGTAAAACACCGACATGAGACCTTGATTTAAAATCCTATCTGAAAGACTGTTAATTTTATTATGGTCAGATGGGGGATCGAACATGCGATCCCTGGATTACAAGTCCAGCGTTTTACAACTGGACTACAGATCCCTCCTGTATGTGCAGCTACTGTTTGGTGTTATATATATACCCATGCTGGTGATATACTAAGTATAAAGCAGGTATATCACACCATGTACAGCTACTGAGGTTTGGTGTTTATATATATACCCATGCTGGTGATATACCAAGTATAAAGCAGGTATATCACACCATGTACAGCTACTGAGGTTTGGTGTTTATATATATACCCATGCTGGTGATATAAGTATAAAGCAGGTATATCACACCATGTACAGCTACTGAGGTTTGGTGTTTATATATATACCCATGCTGGTGATATAAGTATAAAGCAGGTATATCACACCATGTGCAGCTACTGAGGTTTGGTGTTATATATATACACATGCTGGTGATATAAGTATAAAGCAGGTATATCACACCATGTACAGCTACTGAGGTTTGGTGTTTATATATATACCCATGCTGGTGACATACTAAGTATAAAGCAGGTATATCACACCATGTACAGCTACTGAGGTTTGGTGTTTATATATATACCCATGCTTTTGCTGTCAAAAAGATGTGGAAGTTCTTGTCGAAGGATAACACTGGATGATCTGCAAGACGCGTGAGGAATTTCTGTAGCGCTACTCCCCGCACTCGTAAGAACTCGGCACTGAAACGATCCAGTCTTCTTAGAGTATGCTTTTCTGGAAGTGGCTGAAAGATAAAATTCTCATTTATTAAAATATACTTTTTTTTAAACTTTATTTATTTTACAACGATTGCAATGCAAGTTTTAACAACTTATATTAATCACTCTCGTTGGCACGGATGAAATCGTGTATGTGGTCATCCGTGTGGGAAGAAACCGGAGTACCCGGAGAAAACCCATCTGTCCGATCTGGCGACCACGTACCATCTCACAATCTTCCCGGTCCGAGGATCGAACCTGAGTTGCATTGGTGAGAAGCGAGCACGCTAAAATATACTTGAAGGAATTGGAAGCAACGAATTGTCTTTATTTAACGTGATTAATAATTATATTGCGGAAAACCGATAAGCTACATGTATACACCAACTACTCTCGATTGCTTGTTTTGGGGGTTTAAAGTCGCACCGACAGCTTAGGTAATATAGCGAGAAGGGCCGTAACTAATGTTGCTAGAACTTGTGGCCCGACCCGTTTGCTTTTCTTTAATTTGTCATGTTTGTATTCACATGTATATATGTAAAAAAAACTAATCAAGCAATAAAATATGATTAAACTAAGGTAATATAGCGACTCTCCAGCTAGTATTTGTGGAGGAAGACCCCTGTGTGCCCCTCCGAGCAGTATTTCAGGTGCGGGGTGTCGAATACTGTCATGTGAGGAAGTTATCTAGCTGGCTTGCGGAAGATAAGTGGTTCTACCCAGTATTAGTTCTATAGCAGACACATATGGGCACACTCAGAACCACCAACCATCTGCAAGCCACCCCACATGCTGCAAGCCACCCCACATGCTGCAAGCCAGCCCACATGCTGCAAGCCACCCCACATGCTGCAAGCCACCCCACATGCTGCAAGGCACCCCACATGCTGCAAGCCAGCCCACATGCTGCAAGCCAGCCCACATGCTGCAAGCCAGCCCACATGCTGCAAGCCACCCCACATGCTGCAAGCCACCCCACATGCTGCAAGGCACCCCACATGCTGCAAGCCACCCCACATGCTGCAAGGCACCCCACATGCTGCAAGCCACCCCAATGCTGCAAGCCAGCCCACATGCTGCAAGCCACCCCACATGCTGCAAGCCACCCCACATGCTGCAAGCCACCCCACATGCTGCAAGCCACCCCACATGCTGCAAGCCACCCCACATGCTGCAAGCCAGCCCACATGCTGCAAGCCACCCCACATGCTGCAAGCCACCCCACATGCTGCAAACCACCCCACATGAATAAATTTGACACCCCCAGTGGGATTCAAACAGACATTTTTAAAAGGTGTCTGGTGCTTATACAAGCACTACATCTTTTACATTTAATTCGCTGTATTTGACACCACTTTATCAGATACTGCGAACAAAATGAATACAAGTCTTCAAAAACACATCTTCTGACCGGTTTTCTGGGTTTTCATACAATGCCTGTGGTACTTACCGGGACGAGATGAGTTCGGTATGTTTCTTCTAGCTGTTGTCGAAGCCACAAAAAATCATTGTATCTTCTTCGTACTTGAAACTCACTGTTGTCATACTCGCATCTAGTTGTCTGAAGTTAGCAAGGTACTATAGTGCAACACAGGAACATACAACAAAATCTCTTCACTGCGAATAACTGATGCAACGAAACATAAAAACAGACAAACATACTAAATGTAACATTTCTATGTTATTTCTTTTATGTTTTCCAATGAATGAATGAGTTCTCTAGGTCAGGGATCATTCTAGAGGGCGATATGGGCGAAATTGTCGCCCTAGGGACCCTGACTTTGCCCTCTGGGGGCACCACTTCTCCCTAAAAAAAAGGAAAAACAAAATGTTGTCTAGTAAGATACACTGGCCCATTATAAAGCACTCCTATTCAAATGTTGTATTTAATGATTGTACTGTGCATTTTAAACCTATTTTGCAGAAGTATATTAAAGAACACCATTTAAGGAAGCGATCATGCGCTTTCTCACTTCTCCCAAAAATTCTGACCTAG
Organism: Archivesica marissinica; assembly: GCA_014843695.1. Lineage (NCBI taxonomy): Eukaryota > Metazoa > Mollusca > Bivalvia > Venerida > Vesicomyidae > Archivesica > Archivesica marissinica. Next base: position 16,500,341 of record CM026397.1, on the reverse strand, counting down.
AATAAACCCTGCACTTCTTGAATTTTGTATTCCTACGCGGTTGGGTGTACTTTTGTATTTTAGCTATTTTCTGACATTCAATGAACAGTTAATTATAAAGTAATATATTCTAATGAATTTGTTTTGTCCGTAGTTTTTTATTTTGACAGCAAACAGAAACTAACTTGAAAATTATACCGGAACAGTTTCTTATTACGGACATTCTCACTAAAATACAGTGTAAGTGGTTGTGCAGTTGTGTATTGTAGTGAAAAGAGGCTCCCAATGGGGGCAGTTAAAATTATTTAAATTTGATAACAAATGTTATATCAGCCAAAATCAAACAGAAAAAGAAGATTTGTGTTTATTAGTATAGGATTTTATTCCTCCATTTCTTGTGGTTTCTAATTTTAAATAAATTTACAGCAACAATCATGTCCAAGAAAAGGTGCAACAGACATTAGTATCATTCGATTGCAGGTTTTGAAAATTCATTTCCTTAACATGCTGGTACATGTAATAATCATTGAACTTGAAAGAAAGACTGACTTTAAGCGTTACACAGAATGTAACATACTTTCAGTGTTACACAGAATGTAACATACTTTCAGTGTTACACAGAAAACAACAACACAAAAACAACCAACACAAAAACAATTTTCATTGTTACACAGAATGTAACATACTTCCTGTGTTACACATAATGTAACATACTTTCAGTGTTACACAAAAAACACAAAAAACACACACAACACAAAGTGTTACACAGAATGTAACATACTTTCAGTGTTACACAGAAAAACCAACACAAATGTAACTTACTTTCAGTGTTACACGGAATGTAACGTAGGACTCCATAGTGCCACTGTGCTTCTCTGGATCATCCACCACGGTGATCATATCGTGTGTCGCTGGATCATCCTCATCATATCCACTCAAGTTGGCAATCAGACTTGAACTTCTTGACACACTCTGCTCCGACTTGCCGGACGCATCTAGATCAAGGCTCTCTAACTGTAATTATAAACAGGGTTTCCCTAAGCATTCGCCAATGCCGATTCTATTTATCATTATGGCCGATTTGTATTAAATCTGGCAAATAAAAACATAATTTCACATAGAAAATAGAAAGGTACCAAGCCTGCATCAGCACCACTGTGGAAGTCGTGATAGCGCAGTGGATGCACGCTCGCTTCAGGTGCGAAAGGTCCGGAGTTCGAGCCCCGCTGGAGCCGTTACGATTGTGCCCTTAGGCAAGGCATTTAAATTCCACGTTGCCTCTTCTCTCTCCCTCGTGGCGATGGATTCCATCAGGAATGAGGTCTCGAGAGTGATTAATATAAGTTGAAATAACTTGTTTCGCAATCGAGCTAAAATAAATTTGTATAAACTAAAGGTACCAAACTGTGACAAACTACAATATGAATGCCGTAAATGGGTTGTGACATAGATGCACGCCTACATGTATATGTGTTACCATGCGGCGTTGGCCCTGGTATTTAGTTCTGGAGCGAATAACCGATCGAGTACACAATAACTACTCTTGGTTGTACATGCAGTTACATCATTATTTTATTATAAGTGTACCCTCTTGTAACCATAATTATCAATAAGTTTCCAGGGTTGGTTCACCATATTGCTAACAAACAAGAAAGAATACACGACTAAATCTAAGAGCACACAATCTTTGTGTATGGATGTTATATTTCGGGTTTTACGCCAGCATCAGCACCATTTTGGGCTATATCGCCGGCGGGCAGTTTACCTAACAACACCTTTCCTGGGCAGGCTCCAGCGGTTAACCAGTACTTGGGTGCACCAACCTCCGTAAGAAACTGCCAACTTTTTCAGATAAATGAGACATGGCCAGAGCGGGGCTCGAACCCGTGACCATCAGTGATGATAGGTTACAGTGGTATACAAGTCAGCGACCGTAACCACTCGACCATGGAGGCAGACTTGTGTATGGAACAAAAACCTGTCTCTCACACACACACCACGACACTACCTCCTCACTGTTGATACTACCATGACACTACCTCCTCACTGTCGATACTACCATGACACTACCTCCTCACTGTCGATACTACCATGACACTACCTCCTCACTGTCTACACTACCTCCTCACTGTCGGCATACTTGACACTTAGATTTGGGCATAAAATAAATAAATACCCTAATAATATCTATGTTACATTTGACTTGTATTCTTCTTCATACATGTAGTTCATACTGTAAGTGCAATAGTTTACAATCGATTGAAGCTGCAAGATTTATCAACCTAGGCTTAGTAATAATGGCTATGTAATAATACTTGTGGAGTGTCGTGATCGGGAAGTCTAAAGCATGCTCACCATGACTTGTAATCTGCAAGATTTATCAACCTAGGCTATGTAATAATACTTGTGGAGTGTCGTGATCGGGAAGTCTAAAGCATGCTCACCATGACTTGTAATCTGCAAGATTTATCAACCTAGGCTATGTAATAATACTTGTGGAGTGTCGTGATCGGGAAGTCTAAAGCATGCTCACCATGACTTGTAATCTGCAAGATTTATCAACCTAGGCTATGTAATAATACTTGTGGAGTGTCGTGATCGGGAAGTCTAAAGCATGCTCACCATGACTTGTAATCTGCAAGATTTATCAACCTAGGCTATGTAATAATACTTGTGGAGTGTCGTGATCGGGAAGTCTAAAGCATGCTCACCATGACTTGTAATCTGCAAGATTTATCAACCTAGGCTATGTAATAATACTTGTGGAGTGTCGTGATCGGGAAGTCTAAAGCATGCTCACTGTGACTTGTAATCTCCAAGACTTCGTGATTACATGTATTTAAAAACGTTATACTGTATACAGTATAGAAATGCGATAATAAAACATCTAAACATAACAGTACATACATATATACGTACCGTAATTATGGCAACAATGACAGAGTAACAACTACATCAACATGGTTGATGAAAATGGAACGTATAGGCCTACTCTCGAATATAGCGAATAGTACTACGCTGTGAGTCTATTTTAAGAAGTTGGAATATCCCAAACGTAGGGGTTTTCTGACCTGACATACAATACACAATTAAATTTAAATTATACCCAAAAAAACTAGAACAGTATAATTATTTTTAGGCAAACATCTCCAGTTTGAAAGAAATGAAATATAGGTTTGCATAACAGCATGAGAGGCCGTGAAAAATATTAATGTTGCAGTTTCGTCTGTACATCATTTTTACCTACAGTTATAATGGTTTCCCCCGATCAGCTTCCGCGTAGCAAGACACCGCTAGGTAGTTTATTCGCTATACGCTGAGTAATACGTTAGTGTACTCCACAGGTCTATAATTTGTGTAAATATGAGTTTTAAACTTTGGTTGACCTGGAAGTTAGATGTGAGACTAGAAACTATATAAACAACATACCTTTGAGTTTCATTCGACAGAACGACACAATACTTGTATTTTTTTCTTTATTTCACTATTTTCTTTTTCAAGAGTGATTCTTTTCCGTTTAGCAGTAGGCATTTTGACAAGTTTTGACTCGAGTAACGAACACACACTAAATGTCCTGAATATTTATTCAATGTTAATCGGCCAAGCAATGGTGCTTTTTTTTAATTAATCGGAATTTGTCTAATTAATAGACTTTCAACTTTTATTTAAAGTATTACTTGTGAACTACCTTTTAGGATGAACAGTATACCACTTCAAACAACTTCAATGCGGTAAAGTTGGTAAACTGACCAGTGTCGGCGGTTGTGTAATAAGCCACAGTATAAACATACAGACACCGCATAAACGGTCATTATTGCGCGTGTTAAGTAAACATCGCTAACATTGCTACTACCGGACCGGTTGCTCAAAGTATTGATGTACCGATATGAATCGGATCGCTGCACAGGGCAATTAATTATTTCAAGGCGGAGTTTCACGATAAAAGGGCGGAGTTTCACAGCAAAAATGCAGCCATACGAAAAGGCTAAGGGCGGCATTAAAACAGGGCAGGTTCAGAAAAGGACAGGGCGTGTTCAGAAAAGGGCAGTGCGGCCCGCCCTGCCATTCCACTCTAGAAAAAAGCCTAATATTATACTCTACTTTGATTTCACAGCTAAGCTAAAATAACTAATGTCAAAGAGTGAGCATTATCACTTTTAAAGCTGGACGCCTTATATTTAAACATGAATGACAATAAGTAGGGAACCAATTCATATATAATAAAAATGACTCTGTCACATATATGTATGTGTTGTTCACACTGAAGTAACCAAGCAAAGAAAGAGCAGTAAAGTTGATTTTAAGTTAGTGACCAGACATGGGAAACACTGGTAGGACAGCTGTACCAACTGAGCTAGCCGGGCCAATGTTTTACACACACCGAATTAGGGTCTCCCTATTCACAGACAAGAGATGAAAAATGGCTAAATAGGCATATAAGACGTCAACAAAAGATGGTTACTGAACAAATATGATATAATAAAGTCATCTAAAGTATTAAATATAACATGTGTTTGTCTTATATTGGCTTATTCCATCCAAAAAACTCAACACGATCAAACGCCGTCTTGACGGTCCGCCATACTGTAAAGGGACTTAACCCTGTCTGACCCAGCAGCCGACAAGAGAACAGGCACCTGTTCCCCTGTGTGCGTGCAAGAGTTAAGTCCCTTTACAGTATGGCAGACTGTCAAGACGGCGTCTGATCGTGTTGAGTTTTTTGGATGGAATAAGTCAATATAAGACAAACACATGTTATATTTAATACTTTAGATGACTATTATATCATATTTGTTCAGTAACCATCTCTTGTCGACGTCTTGTATGCATATTTAACCATTTTTCATCTCGTCGGTTCTTGTCTGTTCTTGTCACTTCTTGTCTGTGAATAGGGAGACCGCCGAATTACACTAGATGTACAGTCTTCTTTCTTTTATTCTTTAGGAGTCGCACTCCGATCCCTTGAGCCGCACTCCTACATGTTTATTGGGTTTGGGATTATATGTATGTTACATTAATGTCAAACCGATTGCGGGAACCTAGACAAGTTAATGACAAACCCTACGTGGTCTGATCGAGTATCGAACACTGGACAGTTTGATTCCAAATCCATGTTTACTCTTAAGTACTGGACCATGCATGCCACACTGGTTAGGTACGCAATTAATAGATACCGCCTCTTCCGATAATATATGGTATACTTGATTTTCCTCCTTTATATTAGAATTGACATGGAGCAAACGGTGCATAATTCAGTTCGTACTAAAAAGTTGTTTTCAATATTTATTGACTCTTTAATTTGCTACTCACCTCTCCATCGTCACTGTCATCAGCTGTATTCATCAACGGGTCTTTGAATTTTGGCTTTACTTCCCTGGTATTCATTATGGTGCGTCGAGGTTCTGACTGTCCGTCCTCTTCTGACATATTCTGAGTTTTGATCGATAAAAATATAAAATTTATTCAACCGGAAGTAGAAGTACCGAACCGGAAAAGGTTTTATTGAATTCAAAGAAATAATTTTACAATAAGTAAAAGAAACAAACCCAACGGGAAATAAATATTATAAATCAAAAACGTGTTCATGTATAAAGATTTATATCCGAGCAAAAGAAAACATTTAAATTGCATCAAAGACTTTAATACTGATTGCACATATGGATATTCATAACGGCAATCATGTCAACATTAGTGCTGCATGACAACCAATAGTTATGGGCACTCATTTATTAGTATTCCAGGTAAGATGAAGTAGTGTACCATAAAAATGGACAAAACGACACCTACCTAGCTTGATTATATATCAAATATGAAGACAGAAAATGGTTTGTGGCAAGCTGTAACGGGTAGCTAATAGGCCTGCTGAGCCGTTTCCATGGCAACGGTATCCCAAATTCAGATAGTGGGATATGGTATCAATTATATGCCAGAACTAGGCAATCTTTCATTGTAGAAAGTTCATATTAGTTTCAAACTAAACATTATTGATAATGCTTTCATTTGATGATAAGCTATGTAAATTTTCTCATTTGCATATCCATGAATATTAATTAGATTGTCAGAAATTGGATATAAAATACTGAAAAAAGGCTGTTTTCATTGTAATGATGACTCTGGTAATGTGGCCATTAAACTGAGATCCATCATTCAAGATCATGTTAAAGAAGAACCTTGGCCACCACTCCCATCTGACCTGACAGATGCAACGGAATACATCTCTGCTGATTTGCATAGTTTCCTGAAAGTTCTTCTGACTGGTAAGCGAGTTGAAGTTGTCCCATCTGAAAAGGTTGCACGTGCAGCTAGTTCTATTGGACAAACAATTGTATAGTGTCAACAGTGGAAGAAGAAAACCACCAAAACATATTTTGCTTCCATTCGCGGTTAAGTCTTTATCTGGAAATGTTGAACTTGTGAAAAGTGTGAATAGGCTTGGCCATGGTGTCTCATACGATCAGCTACAGGAGATCGATACAGCATTATGCATAGAAAAACTCAACAGGTTTGAAGACAATGTGCCAATACCGGAATGTATTCAACCTAATATTCCAATGACGCTAGCCTGGGACAACATTGATAGATTAGAAGAGACATTAAGCGGTAAGGAAACGTCACACCGAGTGAACGGAATCGCCGTTCAGATGAAGTCATATGGTCCTTTCTTGCCCACAGCCCCATGGAGACGTATTGAGAAAACAAGGAAGCGATCTATTGCACAATCGTTACCGACCATTCCTGAATATAATGCTGGTGATCGTGTCGGTCCACTCAGTAGACAGTATATACCTATAAATGAAACTGAGATCATCGAAGATAGTGTCAAGAAAAACCATCTTTGGGTACTGACATGACTACACTGCTCCTCTAATCAAACAGTCAGCAGTTGGACAGGCTTCAACATACTAACTAGAAACAATGTAGACATACAGCAAGATAACATTGGTTATATGCCAACGATAAATTCTCCTGCAACACAGCTGAAAACTGTCAATGAAGTCCTGACACAATCTGTTCAGGTAATGGAATCCCTAGAACTACCAAACATTGTTGTTGTTTTTGACCAAGCTCTTTATGCGAAAGCCACTGATATAATATGGAAACACCCAGACAGATGCAATGGAGTAGTATCAAGAATGGGAGTGTTCCATACTATGTGCACACTGCTCGGTATCATTGGAAAACGTTTTGCAGATGTTGGGTTAAAAGACTTGTGTATAGAATCAGGTGTAATAGCAGAAGGGTCTGTTGCTGGTGTGATAGAGGGGCGAAAGTATAATCGGGCTGTTAGGTTTCATAAGTTAATGTATGTATGAGGCATTAATTCGATTAGCTTGGAAAGGATTTTATGCCTCTTGTGTTTCAGAAGATGAAGGTTTGAAAGAGAAAGTATATGAACTTGGATTGAGAATTGATGAAATGAGTGACAATATCTGTGGAGATACCTTCTCTGAGACATTAGGTACTACTGAGTTTGCGGATGTACCAAAGGAATTCAATCAGTATCTGGATACTTTAAGACGAAAGGGGGATCTCTCAGCTTTCTGGATGACCTATATAGACTTGGTTGAACTGATGTTGAATTTGATTAGAGCATCAAGGGAAGGAAGTTGGAAATTACACCTACGAGCAATACATGATCTAGTACCATGGTTCTTTGCATACGACAATGTTAACTATGCTCGTTTCTTGAGTGCGTACTTTTCAGACATGTCGCATTTACCAGAAGAACATCCACAAGTGTATGCATACATGGAACAGGGCGGTTTCTCTGTACAGATTGGATCATCCAACCCATTTGGGAGGATTCCTGTTGACCAGACAGTGGAGGAAATAGTCAACACAGACACACAGACACAAGGAGGTACTAAAGGTTTCAGTTTGCAACCCTCTGCTGTGAGTCGATTCTACCTCACATCAGAATATCGAACATCACATTTGCGACAACTGAAGGAAAGCGTAAACATTTCGGATCCAAATAGTCGTCATCCAGACTTGGGAGAATCAAGAATAGGTAGGGATCAAGCAGATGTCAAGAGCCTAATGGATATGCTTGAGAATAATTGGATAGACCATTTCAACGCTGAAGATCAGGGACTTGCCAATTTATCGACAGGTATACTTGCCACAAGTGATGTATTGAACGATCTGCACAATGCAAAAAGTATCGGTCTACAGGCCTATGAGAAGTTCAGAAAAGACAGGTTGGAACCAGGATATGAGAAAATATTCCATGAACCAATAACGAAGAATAAACTGAAAAGTTTTACTTCAATGAGCAAAAGAAAGGTTATTAAAAACAGTTCACAAAATGCTATTATTAAGGCAGATAGAAATCTCTTTGCCCAAATGATTCTGATAGCTCAATCGAGAGACCTGAACATGGAAGAAGTATTACGACATCCTCTTGGCCCGATACCATGGTCATACTTTGTATATAAAATGAAATCAAAACACAATTTCACATGTGTACTAAACAAGAACATTTCCTGTAGATCTATAGTGCTGAAATGCAGGTATATCTGAAGATACTGATGGAACAATTCTGTGTCTAGCAAATGTATCAGATTTAGGGTGTCAAATGTATCAAAAGAAGAGCACTCAAACACGGACAAAGTATATCGACATTGGTAAACTAGCATGTTCAGTTGGACAGAATGTATGTGAAGCTTTGCCAGGATTGCATAGTTTTACAGGATGTGACACAGTGAGTGCTTTTGCAGGCCGTGGAAAGGTGACGGCATATAAACGTCTGAAAGCAGTGACTAGTTTTCAGGATATGTTTAAATTGCTTGGGACAAATTGGTCACTCTCTGATTAACTGTTGGATGGTCTTGAAACATTTACATGCACCATGTATTCATCTAGAACCTCTACAGCTGATGTAAATGAACTACGATATCGACTTTTCTGTGCAAAGAAAGGAGAAATTGAATATTGACAGTTGCCTCCCTGTGCAGCACCCCTTCTTAAACATTGTATGAGAGCCAATTACCAGTGTGCTATTTGGAGACGATGTCTTGAACCTTCCCCTGATGTTCCATCTCCAATAGGAAATGGTTGGCGTCTTAGCGAAGAAGATGATGCAAATGGTAGTGGCTATCTTGCTGTTGAATGGAATGATGTTCCTACTGCACCGGATGCTGTAATGGAGTTGTTGATGTGCAACATGTCTCGTGTATGCAAGCCAGACACATGTTCTTGTCTAAAAAATAAAAAACTGAAATGCACTCAGATGTGCAAACTAACAACTTGTTCAAATCAGCGTGAAGATGAAGAATTTTACATACCAGATACAGAAGCCGATGACGAAGAGACCGACAGTGATACTGAGCTGATATTCAATTAACCTGTAGAACAGGTATATAATTCTTAAATAAATACATTTGTTGAAATAAAAGGAAGTAATAAATATAGTGCATTAATTTACATTAGGTATTGTAGCCTCATTGTGTCAAATTTACAAGTACTCTTTAAAAAATATGCAGACACATAAAACACAAACTGATACGAAAAAATCAATGATCAGTCTTACGGATAAATATTTGTAAACATCTTTATAAATATTTGAATTACGTCCTTTTACAGTATTGCAGTGTGTAATGACCCCTTGTATAGTGGTTAATTCATGTGTTTCAACTGGATAGTTTGTACTAATAAATCAAACTTTAACATCATGTGTAAATCATTTGATTTTTGCAATTGTTTTAATAGATGGAAAATATAAGCATTTTTTCCGTTTTCTAGCGAAACAAGTCACTTTAAGCATATAATTTACGTCATTAAATAACTCACACCAAAAAGCATTGTTGAATATGGTAGACAAAGGTGTTCTGAATAATTTGATACCAAATAATGATAGAATATGTTTGTTTTAGTCATTTGAGCCCAATTGTGCTTCCCATACCCTCAAAAGTAAGCAATATTTTTTCAATCCGAAGGTACTTTTTCAAATGGCAAACTATGTTGTTAAGCTACTCCCAATTGCTTGCCACAACACATTTTTATTATGTCAAGATGTATATCTTCCAAAATATATATGTGCCGTTTTGTCCATTTTTATGGTACACCCCACCATGGTTTCCTGCACTTGGCTGAAAGGCTATATGGGTTATTCGGAATTTACACAATATGAGTTCCTGGTCAGAATCAAAGCTTTTCACAAAGCTTCTTGCACAATGAGTATTTCAATCTAATCGGAAGAAACACATTATCATAGTTATTGTATCGTAGGCTCCAGGAAGTCTGGAAGAGCGACGACACAAATTGAGAGAGTCCTTCATTTGAAATATGATATAATTATTAGGTCATAAAAAATGTGCATGGTCAGTGTATTTTCGGGGATCAATGAAGATTATTAGAAGTTCAGCAGGATGTCATTGCATGCAGATATATTGCATTAATTGGAGCATTAATAAAGTTCTATAAAAATGAACGGAAAGGCGGCAATTTGCTTAGAGGTAATTAATGTAATAAAAGAGATCGCGATAGAAGCGAGTTGAAATGTGCAGATAGTGCAGTTTGTTTACAAGAAGATGAGAGTAACTTAGAAACAATAGGAAATAGCAAAGTGTCCGAAGAAGATACTAGTGCTGTTAGCAAAGAGGCCAATTAAGGTTATGAGATTTACATGGGCGACCTGTGGACTAGTTAAGAAACAGATAGGTTTACCCAAGCAATGATGTGGGTATAAAAACATGATGTAGGGTGACCGTGAACTCTGCAATGTCGTGTAGAATGACATATGTGATGATGGATTAGTATGCAATGTAATGCTGGGTGAGAACAGTGCAATATGCTGGTTGACAGTGAAATCTGCAATGTGATTCACAGCAACACTGTAACGTTGCAATACCAAATCTGGAATGTTATTCTGGGTGACAGTGTACTCGTGCAGCAAGAAGGCATTGCAATGCATTATGATACTGTGTGTTATTATGAAAGTATTGGGAAATTGTGAAATTCTGAGATACTCATAGCATTATTCCGGGAAATGAAATAAAAGACGGATGCACGTTTTTGTGTATAAAGTTATTAATCATTTATACAATGTATAAAGAAGCTCTGTCAAAATATGAACAAACAGAATAATATTTAAAGAGTAAATGATATAAGTTTATGAACAAAATAACTACAGTCAAACCTGTGCTAAAGGCCACCTCCGAATAAAGGCCGCATATGAAAAACATGTCTCTAAAGACCACCATTTTTATCTCCCATCGAGCCATTTTCAGAAAATGCATTTTAACCCTCTATTGAGAGACCACCTGCCAACAAAGGCCACTTTTTGACTTTCCCGAAGGTGGCCTTTATAAACAGGTTTGACTGTACATAAATTAAAGTATCCCATAATAACAAGAAACATTGTATTAGGAAGGACTGCCTTGCCTAACTATTTTACATAATCAATAAAGCTGAATTTTTGTTCAAATGTTAATACAATGAGAAACATTAGTCAGAATACTCCTAATAGTATATTGGTCCTCTTAATTGGTTTCCTCTGTTTTTATCATTGTTTCCTCTGCACCAATTGTTTTCCATTTTTATCTGTATTCTCGCCTTATAATTATGAAATTATTAAATCTCGACATATATCCTTTATCATATCCAATGGTAACCTTATTGTAAAAATTGGTTTAATTAATTAACATGATTTTGATAAAATTACATTTATCATAACGCAACATCTGGTTAGACGACAACAGTAAAAACAAAGGATTCCAACTAAAAGGACCAATATACATTTCTGACTTTATCCATCAAGGGAGGTAATAGAAAAACCAGTAATGTCTCTCATTATTTATTCTATGCTTTCCAGTGAAAACATAGACATTTCTCAGTGAAATCAAGTGTGTTGTGTCACTGGGTGGATGCAGTAAAAGAACACATTTTATTCTCACTACTTTAGGCTTACGGTTCTGTAACAATTTAAAATACAGTCAAACCTGTCTTAAGCAGCCAGCCAAGGGATTCAGAGAAAGTTGCTGTTTAGCACAGATGGCTGCTTAATAGAGGTCAAATGCATAGTAAAACAACATATAGGTTATCTTGTACCTGGCTGCTTAATACAGGTTGGCTGCTTAATGGAGGTGACAACTAACACAGGTTTGACTGTATATAAGAACGTGTTAAACAATGTTAATAAATTGTTTATCAGCTTGTATGTTTAACTGATACATTGATGAGCTATGATTTTAATTGTTTGATTATTGCATTGATGATCATTATATATGGATGCTTACTGGGTGACTTAAGTAAGTAGGAAATCTCCAGAAATCAGCTGTTATGTTATGTTATATTTCGGGTTTTACGCCTGCATCAGCACCATTTTGGGCTATATCGCTGGCGGGCAGTTTACCTAACAAGCTTTCCTGGGCAGGCTCCAGCGGTTAACCAGTACTTGGGTGCACCAACCTCCGTAAGAAACTGCCAACTTTTTCATATAAATGAGACACGACCTGAGCGGGGCTCGAACCCGTGACCATCAGTGATGATAGGTTACAGTGGTATACAAGTCAGCGACCGTAACCACTCGACCACGGAGGCGGACTGAAATCAGTTGTGAAAATTATGTAAAAGGAGATATTAGTATGGCAACTGCCAGTTTTATATTAAATTCATACATGCTATAGCATGTAGATTTGCAACAACTTGGTTATATTTCCAACGAACACACAATCATCAATATTCTTAGAATAAACATGTATGTGTGTACTGAAATGCAACCAATGGTAACAGGTTCTACATGAATATCAATAATAATCTATTCCTATCACTATCTTGAAATATTTTAATAAATTAAAGTTGTCGCAGTTGAACAGGGAACAGCTATTTAGGCACTATGGTGGCGTTGTCAGGAGAGAATGCATAGTTACAAACAAGTGGGACGGAAACACACTGTACTAAGGCACCAGTTATTTGTCTCGTTTTTTTTTTAAATAAGGCGCACCAACAGCGTATGTCCTATGGCGACTCTCCAGCTATTGTTGGTGGAAGAAGACCCCGGTTCCACTACAAGCAGCAGGCTATTTAAGGCACAAATGGGCACCAGGGTAGAACCACTGACCTTCCACAAACCATCTGGCTATCTTCCTCACACAGACAAATTTGATACATGGAGCAGGATTCAAACTATTTAATTTTAAATTATTCTATAGATATATAAATTATTCTATAGATATATGTAATGAACAAACGTGTTCAGAGGAAAAACATATCACCATAAGCTTGTGTAAAACATGTATATAAAAAGTAGGCCTACATGTAATTCCAAATTATATGAAGATGTAACTGTTGGCTTAGAAACAAAATATTTATAACAAAGAAACACAATACTCTGAGATAAAATTGACTGGCTGTACAACGTTTGATATACTTGTATATAACACAATACATTATCTAACTAATAATATAAACTAGAGATAGACAGGCTCTGAAGAATGGTTTAACACAATCAAGACTAACTAACATGGACTGGTCTATGATAGTTTTAGACCAATAAATTGATTAGAAAATGACATTTTGACAAGTAATGTACATTTGTAATAAAAAATGGATAATTTGGTCTAAAAATAGTAAAATTACTAGCAAACCATGTAGATGCAGATAAGCTGACTCAAACATATTTTAATTAGCTGTCTGTAGTGTTGAAATGCTTGTCCAAGTAACTAGGGGAGATAATCAATAAATGCAATACAGATTTATGGTTCTTGTTCTTTACCTTCTTTCAATGTTCAAAGGTTCATGAAGTTCATTTGGCACTTTTTTGAATCAAATAGAAATTGAACTTTTATTTATGGAGGAATATCCCAGTCTGCCTTCTGGGCAAAATTTCATGTACAAACCAGCACCTTTAAGATGTCAGCTGAATAGTTTCTGCGTAAGAAAGAGATGACAGACCGTAGGGGATCTCAACTAACTTGTACAGTTGATAAGGCGCACGTGATTTGAAAACAACAATCTAGCCAGTCTATGGATTATGGCGGCCCCACTTGCATAATGGTAATGTTTCTATAATCAGCATACAGATGATGTCAATTTACAGTACGAAAATGCTTTGAACTAAGGAATCAAAAGAAAATCTGGTAGACAAAAATACGCAGAAACATGATGTAAACAAGAAGTACCAAAATGTGACTCCAGATTGTATGATGCCAGATCACAGTAATAGTTATCTATATGACAGTTTTGTCAAGATTTGGTCAAGGTACCAGGTAATGGCAACCATTGTAAGAGATTTCTACTTTCAGGTCAAAGGTCAGCAGCCATATATTTTGGAATAGAGTATGCCAATTGTTTCAAGTTTCACAGAGTTCTTCATTCGAAGGATATATGGAAATCACTAAGGAAAAGACAAAAACAAAATCACAAATGCAAGGAAAAATGCAAGTCGTGATAGCGCAATGGTAGCGCGTTCGCTTCAGGTGCTAAAGGCCTGGAGTTCGAGCCCTGCTGGAGCCGTTATGATTGTGCCCTTAGGCAAGGCATTTAAATTCCATGTTGCCTCTTCTCTCTCCCTCGTGGCGATGGATTCCATCAGGAATGAGGTCTCGAGAATGATTAATATAAGTTATAAGAACTTGTTTCGCAATCGAGCTTAAAATAAATTTGCATAAACTAAGGAAAAATGCGAATCGCCAATCCATACAGCCATGGTTGCGACAAGGACACACAGTACTATACCAGTATTGTAAAATATATGACGACATTATAATTGCTATTATAACACACATGTATACATATAAATGATCATAATATATGCTTTATGTCATAAGCAGTAAACATTACACATTAAATTAGCACACCAATAAACAAGTACACGTATACGAGAGAACAGACCTACAGCACTATGGAACCTACAATTGTGAGCATCTCTTCTTTCAACTGTCAATTGTTTCAAACATAGGTGAACAATATATAAAAGGTTTTTAACGATAACAATAACTGATTGAGTCGTCGTCATATTTACATGGCCTTACAGGAAGAAGATCTGACGTTGCGCAATAAAATAGACAATAGGTTAATTGGGCAATTAATATAAGTGTTTGAGTGATTTTGAGAGAATTATATCGAATATTCGAATATCTTCCCGACTGAATATTTGAATAGCAAAATCGCTATTTGTTGCCATTCCTAATAAAAACATAGATTTTAAAACATTGACAACCATTAGTTGCCAGTAGTCGGGGGCGTAGCTAGCCATTTTGAATTTTTTCAACAATTTTATAAGGAGTCATCTGACAAGAACTTAATATTACTTTCAGCTTAACATCTATATTGCAAGATTCGCATGTGTTTGATTTTGGTGTTTAAAGTTAAACCAACAGCTTCGGTTGATTGACAGCTCTCCAAATATTACTGGTGGGGGTAGAGTAGACTTCCAGTTGAAGTCTTCAGGGAAGTATTTCAGTCATAGACAGGCTTTCAGGTAGAACCACCTACCTTTTGCAAACCAGCTGAATAGCTTCCTCACATGAAAGAAATGTGACACCTCCACTACGAGTCGAAGCATTCACGGTGCAGGGCGTGAGATTTGAAGCCGATGACCGTAACCACTTGACAATGATCCTAATGACATTATAAACTATCATATCCAGCAGTTTTTATAACTCGGACAAGAAAGCATTTCCCTCATTAAACTGTTACACATTTTCAAAGCTCAGGTTCCGAGGTTATATAACTTTTATCCAATCTCAAACTCGAGTCTCAAGCTTCTGATTGGTTCAGCTGAGTGTAAATCTCAGATTCGACCAATCAAATCACTTGGACTCGAGTTTGAGATCTGAGAACAGTTTTATAACCTCCGACCCAGCAGGTGTTATATAACTCCCATATGAACACATATTTACAATTTGATTATCAATTAAAAAATCATATACAATCAAAGAAACTGAATTTCTCAAACGTGGACACTTAACTACCGTACAACCAAACAAGTAGTACAAAATTAATGTTTACACAATATCCAACATTTGTATGGAATAAAGTAAGTTTAATGGTAGATAGATAGATTCAGCACATTTCTGGGCACCAGTATATAAATTTCTGTACTTATCGCGATATGCATGTCACAGGCACACGACACAAATTTTCTTTTAAACATTAAATACTATATGACCATAGGGCAAAACAAACAAAAATACGCTCGCCCATATGGTTCGCCAGTGGCGAGGGTAAATAAGCTCAATCATCATCAAACAAAAATGTGTCTGGGCCTGTGCATGTACTGGTACCCACAAACGTGGCCGAATTCCTGTGTCTATAAACACAATGCATACAATTTATTAGAATTACAAGGATGTTTCCTATATCTGACTATGCTTGGCAAACTAGATGAGCAATCACATAAAGATATGCATACTACATTCACTGACACATTTAATGTGCAAAGAATCATTTTGGTTTATTTATCAAATCTATCACAGGAACTATAATTATCTGCCAATCAATAAAACAACTGCTCACAACTTTTACACTAATTGACAACCATCCAATGACACCAACCCTCAACACCACAGACATCTAAATTGGCCGACAAAAAAGTGTAGATCCAAACCCCATCAGGATCTGCACTTTTTTCAAGTAATATAACTATTTTTAGAAAAAAAATTACCCATTTTGATAAATGAACTGATCCAAATGTAATTTTGTTATTAATTTATTGGTCTAAGAATATCATGGACCAGTCCACGTCAGTTACTTGGTGTTGAATGGGTTAAGAATATAAAATTGTATTATTTTGCCCATTTTATTCAAAACTTCTGAAGTACTAAATTTATTTAAAAAGCTGGGTTGTTTTTATATTATCTGTTTTGCTGGTCCAGGGATGATGGTAACTGTCATTCATTCATGCAATATAGATATAACACTGTATACATACTATAATATTTATGATATTGTTGTGACTAAATTTAAATACATGTGTACATGTACAGTCTACATCCGCTATGTCAAAGTCGGTTATGTCGAAATCTCCGGTTATCTCGAAGTCGGATCAAAGTCCTCTTTCAGACACTATCATTGTACATATAACTAGCTCTGTTTATATCGAATTTCGTTAAGTCAAACTTTGGTTATGTCGAAGTATTTTGTTCGGTCCGACGGAATTCGACACAACGGTTGTAGACTGTATAATGTAATCTAAATAAAATTATTGTGGTGTACACTTCACAATTTAGCCAAAAAACCGTATTAACCCTTTCAACACCACATACCTCTAAATAGGCTTACAAAAAGTGTAGATCCAGATGAGCCGGCTCGTGACGAGCCGTCTCATCAGGATCTGCACTTTTTGCCAGTGATATGATTATTTTTAGACATAATTATCCATTTTGATAAATGAACTGGTCCGAATGTAATTTTTTCTTATTCATTTATTGGTCTAAGAATATCATGGACCAGTCCATGTCAGTTACTTGGTGTTGAAAGAGTTAATTCATAAAACAAATGCAGTGCAGTTAATAAAACTGCTGCATTTCATTATTTTCATTTCCACAACTTGAATAGGGCCTACATGATATCAAAATTTGACAGAGGTGTCAAAACACAAGAATGCTGATAATATGGAAAATACATTTATAAATATTAAATATGCGTTGATCATTTCCAATATATAGGAATTATTGTAGTTTTATTTTATTGGTCCATTTGCTGTTCTGTCCATCTTTACTCGTAATATACACCATAGACACTACCTATGGCAAATATTGATTGATTTCTGAACTCTGAAGTGGAAAAGGTATCACTTTTGTCATCCCATAAACAACGGCTTCCAATGCGTAGTCCTTGACTACCGAGCTGACCTATGTGTACTAGGCATATCACCTTGAATCGTGGTATCATCATCTCTTTCACACGAGCTTTGATAACCTGAAATCAGTTGAAATAGAACATTGCAAGGAGATCAAGAAGTACTATCCATGTGTGTTTCACGTTTATTTATCGTCACTACCTATCTATATTCTACTGAAATCTCTTCAATTAAACATCCAATTAATCAAGTATCAAATGGTCATTAATGAGCGCGTGTTTTACGTTTATTTGCCCATATGAGCGACGCCTCCTGAAGAGATTAGTAATTTTAGATTTTGGAGGATAGTGCAATGATACAGATAGAGACCATTACAGAGTCTCCTCTGGTTACTTTTTAAGGTGTAAAGCACCGACACGAGACCTCAGTCCCATCTGAAAGATTGTTAATTGTATTAGGGTCAGACGGGGAACGAACCTGCGATCCCTGAATTACCAGTCCAGCGTGTTAACCACTGGACTACAGATCCGTCTGTAAGTACTGTCCAAATGTTCTTACTTATGAAATATGATGGTCAAACAACAGTGTGCCAATGTGAGTATTGTGTATGAATAGCTGCTAAATCTGACAACAGATAGCCAATATTACACTTCATCATTGTGCCTGAAGTCAACGATAGAGGGCCCACATAAAGGGCCCACATTGCCATCACAAGTTGTTTTCTACACATTTGTTCACGTTTCTCAGACTTTAAAAAAGGATAAACTTTATTTATTTTACAACGATTGCGAAGCAAGTTCTAACAACTTATATTAATCACTCACATTGGCGCGGATGAAAGCGTAAATGTGGTCATTCGTGTAGGAGGAAACCGTAGTACCCGGAGAAAACCCACCTGTCCGATCTGGCGACCACCGTACCATCTCACATATTTCCCTGTCCGAGGATCGAACCTGGGTTGCATTGGTGAGAAGCGAGCGTGCTAACCACTGCGCTAATCTGACTTTAATTCATCTCTTGAAATTATTGAAGACTATTTCTAACAAGCAAATTTGATGAATTCATATCACCTGCCGAAATAGAGCTGGACGGACAAAATTGTGGATTTGTAGTCAATTTAAGGGCAATAACTCTGATGTTATGAGCCCATCCCTGTGAAATATGTACATGCACCAGATCCACAACACTATGATGAAACATATTTATTTTAAGTTTCCTAAAATAACACCTTTTGTTTCTGAGAAATGGCTCCGGACGGATGGACAACGCCAAAATAATATCCCTGGTTGGGGATAACAAACTCCACAAAGCTAACAACAGAGTACTAGAGACATCAAAATCTGTCCTACACTTAATACCCAAATATCAAATGTTTCCCCTAATACTACTGATAAGCCAGAGCATACATTCAAGTGTAGGACTGAAATGGCTCAAGTGGATCCTGTTAAATCTTAAATTTCCGCCTTGATCCATGTTCCAGAACACAGGGATTCGGCACGTTTGGGGGTACTAGTATATATATTTAAGTAATATATATACTAGTACCCCCAAACGTGCCGAATCCCTGTGTTCCAGAAGAGATACTATATATGTATATTTAACTACCTCAGTTATTGTTTTAGACATCTGCCTGCAGAGTTCTGGTTCGTATCTCTCTTCGGCCAGGTAGGCCTCGAGTACATCACTTATCACATGTTTCACTTTACCCGAAGGGAATTTTTTCTGTGGTTCAAGTTGGTATGTATTTTCACATTTCACCTGTGGTTTGAACTCATGACCGGGCTCATCCATAAATGACACCGTACTCATGGAACTGGGACTGAAATGCACAAAGATTTGTTACCATTGATCATGTTTTTCTTTTCTGACAATGCAGTTTTATGTGTTGTTACACCAACATTTGGTTTAAACAGTATTTATTTTATCAATGGTATTCATATACAGTATACAATATGTTCAAACAATATGTTCTATAGTTAATGTACATACACCAACATTTTCAGTTGCCAAAATAGCATAAGTGCAGTTATACAAGGTGTTCCGAGTTGGCTGCACATTTCTTACACGGTGAAATAATCATGATAATTATCTATATATATAAAACATTATATATATATATAGAAATTATCTATATTTCAAATATTCAATATTCCATATGTGAACAGTTATAGGTGACAAAATTATATAATATACACGGTATAACTTTCAAGATTATATTTAATATCCTATATTTGAACATTTCATATCACCGTTAAAAGGCGTTAACCCATTCAACTCCAAGTAACTGACATGGACTGGTGCATGATATTTTTAGACCAATAAATTAATAAGAAAATTACCGTTGGACCAATTCATTTATCAAAATGGGTAATTTTTTTTCTAAAAATAGTAATAATTATTACTGGCAAAAAGTGCAGATCCTGATGAGACGGCTTGTCATGAGCCGGCTCATCTGA
The DNA here is from genome assembly GCA_014843695.1 of Archivesica marissinica. NCBI lineage: Eukaryota > Metazoa > Mollusca > Bivalvia > Venerida > Vesicomyidae > Archivesica > Archivesica marissinica. Next base: position 16,480,160 of record CM026397.1, on the reverse strand, counting down.
GTCTACACTTTTTGTAAGTCTATTTAGAGACCTGTAGTGTTGAAATGGTTAAATAGCATTCAACAACCAAATATAATGCCTTGATAATAAATACTAAACTGTACAAATATGTATTTAACCCTCCCCCCATAGAGATGTAGTTTTATTTCATACATTTGGCTGTAATTTACCAATCATATGCAATGGATAAGCTGGGAATTTGCCTACTCCACATTCATGGAGGTTACTAGGAATTATTAAGAATTAATTATACACTACGTTGTTCAGATCTTTATTATAGCTTGCTTGACTACCAATGTGTCGATCTATGTCAATAGGCATTGACGTCGAGAGGCGCTTCTAAGGGGGAAAGGATTAAAAATGCTTTGTAAATTTAGACTATACCCATGTTTGTGTGGTTTCTCATGCCTGAAGTCGAGGCTAGCCAATGATGACATACTGCCTTGTTTCTTCAACAGCCTTGCTGCCTTGTCCCGTGCTTTGTCATGGTCTCCCATTTTTGTTAACTTAGCTGCCTCCTACAATAATAATATTATGACATTTACCAATTTGATTAGGACTTCCAGAGAAATAAGATATCTTTTTTGTCTAACTGATCACATAATATATATATATGTACCGTAATGAGGTAACTTAGTATCCACATCGCCACATATGAAAGACGTATCATGGCTACTGGTAGGATTGTCGACGATAAAACTGTGGCACGGTTGGCACGGTTGGCACCTGAATTTGGAACCATATGGCCCAGTGGCGGGGTAACCACCAATGAAGCACCTTGTGCTCTTTCTGGGCCATGCAATATTGTGCTACAGACTCCTACCCAAAGCCGATGTTGATTTAAAGGCACATTGTCTACCTTTGCCTATTGGATAATCCACAATTACAATGGACCACTGACCCGCCTCTAGACTATACAATGATGTCTTCACGCCCAAGACTATAACTACTACTATATTATTCACTAATTTGTCCGCCTCTGTGGTAAAGTGGTTACGGTCGCTGACATGTGTATACCACTGTAACCTATCATCACTGATGGTCACGGGTTCGAGTTAAATCAGTTTGTTCAAAATCATTAATTGATTACCGTTGCAAAACTGACAGAGTGTAGCAAAAACATAAACTTTCACAGCTCTATCTGTAAACTGAACTTGTCAATAGCATTTTAGCAAATCAAATTTATTGTTGTGCATTTTTTTTATGATATGACATAATTTACAGTACAATTTGTATGATCTCTACTTCTGACTGGTTTCCATTTTCTCAACCCGTCTTATACGTGTGTCTATGCAACATACCACTGATTTAAGACCAAAGTTGGGGAGAGAAGACACTACGTGGAATTTAAGTGCCTGGCCAAATCGTAACAGCTAAGCTGGGCGTGAACTCCGGGCTTCTCATACTTGAAGCAATTGTACTACCACTGTGCTATCATGACTTAGTACATGACTCACGTAAGGTTGTTTGTTGATATGTACACAGTATCATTACAACATAGTGAAAGTGTTGTTATATACACTCATGATCAACTTGTTGTGTGTAATTGTCAGGTCATTATGATATTTGTACACTCTGGAACAGTATCGTACAAGTCAGTCTGTTGTGGTGGAGGAGACCGCCCACTCTTCTGGGATAGAAACCAGTACTAAATTCTCCAACATCTGTAAGCGACTCTCTCACTTGTCGCTGACAGTTAGCGAACTCATGGCCCAGATGATAGCGATGACGGGCAAGTTCTATCAACGGTGTGATAGAGCACTAGATCACGGAGCCTCTTCAGTTTGTATCTTGCCAATCTTGAACACACAGGCAGGCAAAAATCCTTTGAGTACTTTGATGGTGTACTAATTGAATTTTAATTGACAAACTTTTTAACACTATGAAGAGAAACAAAACGTCATTACCACAAAATATGTGTCAAGTAAGCATGAAATGGTCAGAACGGAAAATGTAATTGTGATTAGCAGTAGTCATGTAACATGATAAAATAGTTGTACCTTGAAAATGAAAGTAGTTGCTAAGGCAAAGGCTATGCTTGAATTGTAAATTGAATGGATATTCATCGTCGGGTCCGATACTAATTGGTCGGTGCGCTCTTAATTGAAATTAAAAGATTTGGAAACATGGCTATTAATTGACATAGACTATTAGAATACATCAGTTAGTCATAATTCACTACACTTTTACACAGTATGTGTGTAACAATAAGCTTGAAAAATGTTTGTAACTTATGTCGGTTATGAAAACAATTTGACTTTCGATTTTCTACGCTGTTGGAGTATGAAAGAGAAAATGAAGTGAAATTAAGAAACATAAATTCTGATTGGCTAATTCTAAAGTTTTCTAACCAATCAAGAACCATTATACAATTCTGGACAGGAAGTCAAACATGGCTGTCAAATTGACAAGTTGCTCGTACACGAATGAAACTACTTGAATAATAATGTATTTTCCAGTGGGTTGGCCAAAATACATAAAGCAGCCTCATAGTGACTTAAGAGAACCGTGCTACATAATTTCCAGCTGTGATCGTATGTTGTTTGCTATTGTTTCTGAAGAAGAAATAAGCATTTGGTATTGCAAGGTAATCAAGAGTAAAATACTGTTTTGAAAAAAATATGTTAACATTATACAATATGTAGGAGACAAGAGTTGTGTTTTGAAGCTACGAATATAACAACTCATGTAATGTGTGGTGTCCATGGTCCAATGGTAGAGCGTCGGATTTGGAATTGAATGGTCCGGGTTCGATACTCAGTCAGGCCACATATGTAGTGTCATTGAGCAAGGCACCTCACACACATTGCTTAGTACTGGTTAACCGCTATGGTCAGCTAAGCATGCCCAGGAAAACATGTCTAGGTCCCCGCAAGGGGTTTGACATTAATGGTACATACATACATACATACATAATGGATATGGTGTCTTGTAACTGAGTGGTTGCAAGTTCAAGCCTTGTCATAAACATGTCTACGTCCCCGCAAGGGGTTCGACATCAAAGGAAGATAGATAGATAGATAATCACAGTGGCCAGAGTATGGCCGTGATTCAGTAGTTGAGTGTCAGATTTGGCATCGAACAGTCCCAGGTTTCATACTCAGTCAGGCCACATATGTAGTGTCATTGAGCAAGGCACCTCACACACATTGCTTAGTACTGGTTAACCGGCAGGAAATCATGTCTTGGATATTGCATACAAGGACACTGGAATCCGATACCTCTCCATTATTATGAATATCGGACCAGGACATAGCGAACCACATTTGAGACAAAACAGACCAGATTTCTGGACATGCATGTAACGGACCATGCAATTGTCTTCATACCCGCGAGAGATTCCATTAGAGGAAGATAGATAGAATTGGACATTTTATTTTTTGGTCTTTCAGTATAAATAAGCAGTAGTTATTATAGAATGTAAATGATACGGATATACAATTTTCAGGTTTTCAAGGGAAGTAAGTTTTGTGTGATTTTTCAACTTATGCCTTTTATAAGTGATTGCAAAACAAGCTATAATAACGTATATTAATCACTCTCGTAGCGGATGAACGTGTGATGAAATCGGAGTACCCGAAGAAAACACACCTGTCTGAACTTGTGACCACCATACAATTTCACATACTTCTCATTCCGAAGATTGAACCCGTGATTGCATTGATGAGAATCGAGCTTGCTAACAAATGTGAATAATTGCTTCATATTGTGATTTTTGGTAATTTATAACTGTAATAGAATATTACAATAACGATGGCCTTATTCAAGTTTTTTAATGTACATGCATTTCTATTTGTAGCCGGCTGTTCAGATAGTCAGCTACACCCAATCAGAGAAGAATCTTGCTGTGTATGGTAGATACTGCAGAGCCGAGTGGAAACCAGACTCCACAGCGCTTGCTGTTATAGTAAGTTAAAAAGGTTTTACATTGTCTGTCTGTGTCTCTTGTCTGTCTGAAAATGGGCCCTCTGTGGGTGAGTTGACTGGCAGTCGCTGCTTCAGGTTTCCATCCTACTGGAGTTGTCTCACAGTTCGGTGATTCTGTCCAATAGGTATCTGTCCATGCCTGAAATAATGCCACTCGGGCACCTAGGATCTACATCTACCACATCCAGCTGGAATGTGACCACCTTTGCCCAAGTTGCCCTTTCAGAGTCCACTCTGGTTCTTTTACGTGCACTGTGACAGTGTAAAGCACCGTCACAAGACCTCGGCTTCAAGTCTCATCTGAAAGACTATGACACAAGTCGTTTTAGTCGGTATAGCCAGGGATCAGATGTTGCTAATAGTTACAGATGTTTATACACACAAGATCTTGTGCTAACAATAAGGCCATTCAACACCAAGTAACTGACATGGACTGGTGCATGATATTTTTAGACCAATAAATTAATAAGAAAATTACATTTGGATCAGTTCATTTATCAAAATGGGTAATTATTTTTCTAAAAATAGTAATATTACTTGCAAAAAGTGCAGATCCTCATCGTGAGCTGGCTCATCTGGATCTACACTTTTTTGTAAGCCGATTTAGAGGCCTGTGGTGTTGAAAAGGTTAAATATGCTTGTCGAATACTATTGGAACAAAGAATTAAACATACAATGTACAATGATTACAATTTGTATTTATACTACTACTGGAATATTAAACATATTATGACATGTGCACAAACATGCAATCTAGGAAGAGCATTAAAATATGATTAAACCTTTCCTTCATACAGATTTAGGTTAATATACTATTATATATCCATACAAATGACAGCCATTTAGCTATCATGCAGTGGATAAGCAGTCACCATATCTATCCCACCTCAATAGATATTACTGGGACTACATAGAGATATAGGTTAATATACTATTATATATCCATACAAACGACAGCCATTTAGCTATCATGTAGTGGATAAGTAGTCACCATATCTATCCCACCTCCATAGATATTACTGGGACTACATGAAATTTAGGTTAATATACTATTATATATCCATACAAACGACAGCCATTTTGCTATTGTGTAGTGGATAATTAGTCGCCATATCTATCCCACCTCCATAGATATTACTGGGACTACATGAATTTAGTTAATATACTATTATATATCCTACAAACGACAGCCATTTTGCTATTGGATGGTAATTAGTCGCCATATCTATCCCACCTCCATAGATATTACTGGGACTACATGAAATTTAGGTTAATATACTATTATATATCCATACAAACGACAGCCATTTTGCTATTGTGTAGTGGATAATTAGTCGCCATATCTATCCCACCTCCATAGATATTACTGGGACTACATGAGATTCTGGCCTTTATGTCAATGTATGTCATATATTGGTAATAACGTCAAGAGGTGCTTCTATGAGGGAAAGGTTTAATATGGATATCTGGAGGTTATTTTTATTCACTAAATACAATGAATATTGTAATAAATATTTGAAAACCTTTGGCAAAATGTGCTATTTATTTAAATTTTATGGTCCACATGGACATGTTGTGAAGAATACATTCCAATATTTGTACCCCCCAACCATCTTCAATGCTTTTTTTATGATATAAATACAAACATGTAACATAATTTGAAGATTTAGTGAAAATATCTTATGAATAATAAACCGTTTGAAGCCTTTAATTATTCATGATGAATAAAACATGAATATTAAATTAATGTAGATTTATGTTAATTATGGCAATTATATAGTATGCAACTTTACAGTTCTCTATGTCATAGCTTCACATTAATCACAATATGCATGAAATTGATTGATCAAGTATCACATTTAATTGATTTGTTTCAACTTTGGATACCTTTATTTATCGGCACCCCCTGATTAATAGGTAGAAGTAGTGTAGTCAGTTTATATTTTGGAGGATGCTGCAAATTCAAATGAGAGGACAACCATAAGCTGTATAGCTTTCTGTCCAATTCCTTATTTCAATTGTTGTAAATAACCATGTACATGATAGAAAATAAATATGTTTGAATCAAATGCATCCCTGGTTCTTTCACTTTAACCCATTCAACACCAAGTAACTCACATGGACTGGTCCATGATATTCATAAGCCAATAAATGAATCAGAAAATCACATTTGGACAAGTTCATTTATCAAAATGGGTAATTATGTCTAAAAATAGTCATATCACTGGCAAAAAGTGCAGATCCTGATGAGACGGCTCGTCATGAGCCGGCTCATCTGGATCTACACTTTTTGTAAGCCTATTTAGAGGTCTGTGGTGTTGAAAGGGTTAATGGTACATGAGACATCGATTTATAGTCACATCTGAAAGACTGTTAATTTTAGTATTAGTCAGATTGGGGATCGCATTTGCGATCTCTAAATTCGCAGTCACACATGTTACCCACTAGACCACTGACTCATCAAGGGATAGAGTGATAGCCTCGTCATAGTTGAATGGTAGTACGTTTGCACATGGGTAGTAATAACTGATGTTGAAATACAAATATAAAGTCTTATCTTACACCAATAAACACAACTTTTCTTATAATGTTTTTCAATATTTATGTTTTATCAACTTTTCTTGCCTCTGCCTTTTTCCCTGCTTTAAAGTTTAAACTTTATTTATTTTACAATGATTGCGAAGCAAATTTTAACAACTTATATTAATCACTTTTGTTGGCGCGGATGAAAGCTTAAATGTGGTCATTCGTGTGGGAAGAAACCGGAGTACCTGGGAGAAAACCCACCTGTCCGATCTGGCGACCACCGTACCATCTCACATATTTCCTGGTCCGAGGAGCGAATCCGGGTTGCATTGGTGAGATGTGAGCGCGCTAATCGGACAGCCTGTTTCCCTGCTGAGAATGTCATTTCACTACAATACACAACATGCACAATACATGTATGTAATGCATGCTACCCGTCAATTATTTATTTGTTTGTTGGTTTCAATTTTGACAGCATACAGATAATAACATGTCCGTATCCCGCCGACTCATGTGTGTTTTATGTTTATCGTCGCTACCGGTTGCCCATATGAGCGACGCCTCCTGAAGAGATTAGTCATTTTAAATTTTTGGAGGATAGTGCAATGATACAGACAGAGACCCATTCCAGAGTTTCCTTTGGTTCTTTTATATGCACGGTATACAGCGCCGACACAAGACCTTGGTTTAAAGTCCCATCTGAAAGACTGTTAATTTTATTAGGGTTAGACGGGGGATCGAACCTGCGATCCATGGATTACCAGTCCAGAGTCTTCTCTGGTTCTTTTCAGGATTCACTCTGTCTGAATGTTTGTCTGCGCCACTTCTGTCGCCAATTGAAAAATACTGGAGCCAATTAAAAAAACTTGGACCCAACTAAGAGCCATATAGTTCACAAAGTTTTTTAAAGTTGCGCCAAATATTACCCTGCTTTTACGTGCATGGTGTAAAGCACCGACACGAGACCTCGGTTTAAAGTCCCATCAGAAAGATTTTTAATTTTATTATGGTCAGACGGGGGATCAACAAACAGCTGTAGCTGTTAATTATAAATAGCTAGCATGCATTACAGTATATCATTGCCATGGCAACCATGACATATGTCACAATGATCATCATGTAGTACATGTAGCAGATGTAGATGATAATCAATAGTATACATAGCGACTACAGTTTACATAATTATGGCAACTGCTTACACTACTCTACTGTGAACTATTGTTACTATAAATGATGTACTTGTCACAGTACGGATATACAGTCAAACCTGTGTTAGTGGTCATCTCCATTAAGCAGCCAACCTGCATTAAGCAGTCAGTTTTCAGATTCCCAATAGGCTACAATTGGATACATTTGACCTCTATTAAGCAGCCACCTATGCTAAGCAACCATTTCATGTGATTCCCTTGGTTGGCTGTTTAAGACATGTTTGACTGTAATCACTGGGGAGATCAGGTGTAAGTGGCCCGGCGAGCTCGGTCCATAGAGTGATCGCGCTGTAAGAGAAAGACCCTGGGTTCAAGCCCAGTGTTGGCTGCATGTTTTTCTTACCCTGTGGCATTTGGCGCCCAACGGGGAACCTTGACCGAATATATACTTCGAGATAATGTATTACTGTGTTCTTATCCCTGGAAATTTGTGGAAGAATTCCAATTTGGTGGGGAAGTATATCGCTATACAGACGTATTCACCGTTGGGGAGATCATGTGAAAGCAGCATTGTAAGGTTGATCAGTCGGTATAGCGTTCAACCTGGTAAGCAAAAGATGTCCTGGGTTTGAGCCCCAGGGTTATCTGCACAGTTTTCACGCCCTTTGACATATTCAATTAACCCTTTCAACACCGCAGACCTCTAAATAGGCTTACAAAAAGTGTAGATCCAGATCTCATCAGGATCTGCACTTTTTTCAAGTAATATAACTATTTTTAGAATATTTTTTACCCATTTTGATAAATGAACTTGTCCAAATGTGATTTTCTGATTCATTTATTGGTTTATGAATATCATGGACCAGTCCATGTGAGTTACTTGGTGTTGAAAGAGTTAAGATCTATACTGATTAACACATTTGAATATAAATAAGAATACGTTCCATTTCGTTAGTGTTGTATCAGTTGATGAGTTGTAAATATTGAGACTGCTCAAGTTATTGATATATCATGTATATTTGTGTATATTGCATTTGACAACATAGTGGGGGTGGGGGTAGGGGGTAACTCTTTTATCTATGTTATAAATATAACCCCCTTCATGTTATGTACATGTTAGTAAGTAAGTAAGTTAGTTAGTAAGTAAGAAAGAAAGTGAGTGAGTGAGTCAGTGAGTAAGTCAGTGATGTAATTGAGTGAGTGAGTGAGTTATTGAGTGAGTAAGTAAATGAGTAAGTAAATAAGTAAATAAGTAAGTAAGTAAGAAAGTAAGTAAATAAGTAAGTAAGTAAGTAAATAAGTAAGTAAGTAAATAAGTATGTAAGTAAGTAAATAAGTAAGTAAATAAGTAAGTAAGTAAATAAGTATGTAAATAAGTAAGTAAATAAGTAAATAAGTAAGTAAATAAGTAAGTAAAAAAGTAAGTAATAAGTAAGTAAATAAGTAAGTAAATAAGTAATAATAAGTGAAAGTAGAATAAGTAAGTAAATAAGTAAGTAAATAAGTAGTAAATGTAGTAAATAAGTAAGAAATAAGTATAATATAGTAAATAAGTAAGTAATAAGTAAGTAAATAAGTAAGTAAATAAGTAGTAATAATAATAAATAAGTAAGAATAGTAAGTAAATAATAAGTATAGTAATAAGTAAGTAAATAAGTAGTAAGTAAATAAATAAGTAATAAGTAAGTAAATAAGAAGTAAATAAGTAAGTAAATAAGGTAAGTAATAAGTAAGTAAATAAGTAGTAAGTAAATAAGTAAGTAAATAAGTAAGTAAGTAAATAAGTAAGTAAATAAGTAAAAGAAGTAAATAAGTAAATAAGTATAGTAAGTAGTAAATAAAGTAAGTAATAAGTGAAATAAGTAAAAAAGAGTAAATAAGTAAGTATAAGTAAATAAATAAGTAAGTAAGTATAAAAGTAAGTATAAAAGTAAGTAAGTAAGTAAGTAATTAAATTTTATTATAGTGACATTGTGTTGTGTACAATTACAAGCAATTGTACATAGTTACAACAACACACGGCCACGTTGGGCCTATAGGTCACTTTAAACTATTTAAACAGTTTTGAATATCGAATAATAATTTACATATAGAACAGAACAGATGTTTATTTCAAGAGGTGTCTACATTGTACATCATCATAAACATACAAATATATAATAATATATAGGTCACGTAATATAATACATTTAACATGGTATTTATTCAAAATGGTAAATCAATATACATATAGTGTTATAATAAAGATGTTTGAATTTAAGGTACATGTGTATTTGTGTATTTACGTTTATTTATCGTCGCTATCGGTTGCCCATATGAGCGACGCCTCCTGAAGAGATTAGTAATTTTAGATTTTGGAGGATAGTGCATTGATACAGACAGAGACCCATTCCAGAGTCTCTGGTTCTTTTACGTGCACGGTGTAAAGCACCGACACGAGACCTCGGATTAACGTCCCATCTGAAAGACTGTTAATTTTATTAGAGTCAGACGGGGGATTGAAGGTACATGTATAAAGGATGAACATTTAAATATAGATCTAATGATTACATAATAGCATGGTTGACTTGTGCATATTGTCATTATATATCCATATGTTGAGTTTCGTTATAACATTTGTTGTGTCTAGATAATCTAGTGTCACTTAGTTTTATACAAATTTATTTTAGCTCGATTGCGAAACAAGTTCTTGCAATTTATATTAATCACTCTCTCAAGACCTCATTCCTGATGGAGAGAGAAGATGCACCGCAGAATTTAAATGCCTTGCTTACAGGCACAATCATAACGGCTCCAGCGGGCTCGAACTCCGGACCATTCACACCTGAAGCTGAGCTACTATATCTACAACATACAGTCAACCATGTATTAGGTAGCCAACCTCTATATTATATTCATACACAGTTTACAACCGTTATGTCAAAGTCGGTTATGTCGAATTCTCCGGTTATCTCGAAGTCGGGTCAAAGTCCCGTTTCAGACACTATCTTTTACATATAATTAAGTCAAACTACGGTTATGTCAAAGTCTTTTTGTTCGGTCCGACGGAATTCGACATAGCGGATGTAGACTGTACAATGGTATGATAGTGTTTGTGTATATTATTTCAGACGAGTAACTCTTATGTTCTGCTGTTCAAAGTTGACCTTGACATCTCAGTACCCAATCATCACTGTCTGTATGTCTCGTCAGAGAGCAGGTAAGTGAGAACTACTCGGATGATTAAACAGTACAGTAAGTGGATACATGTATGTAAGTGGATATTACATAACTTAACCTTTGTAAGCTGTATGTGGGTGGAGGCCAGTCCACTTGTACCGTACAATCAGGGCTCAGTCTTGGATCATTATTTTTGGGAGAAATGAGAAAGTGCGCAATTGCCTGTTATTAAATCAAATTCAACCAAATACGGCTAATACCAAAGACACAATATGACCATTAAATACAATATTTGAATAGATGGAATGTTTTATAATGGGCCAGTGTATAGAGATGGACAAACAAATTAGTATGAAAATTGTAAATTAAATTTTTCTTTTTAATTTTTTTTTTAAGGAGTACCTTTACGGGGTGAAGTCCGGGTCCCTAGGGTTACTATTTCGCCAAAGTTGCACTCTAGAAGAGCCCTGTACAATTATATAATAACAATGCAATCAAAGAACATTTACGCATACAATACAAATCATATGTTATCATGTACAATCTACAGCCATTTCAATGTCAGTTATGTCAAAGTTGGTTATGTCAAAGTCGGTTATGTCAAAGTCAGTTATGTCAAAGTCGGTTATGTCAGTCGGTTATGTCAAAGTTTGTTATGTCAAAGTCGGCTATGTCAAAGTCGGCTATGTCAAAGTCGGTTATGTCAAAGTTGGCTATGTCAAAGTCGGCTATGTCAAAATCGGCTATGTCAAAATCGGCTATGTCAAAGTTGGTTATGTCAAAGTCAGTTATGTCAAATTTACCAGTTATCTCAATTCATGTGAAAGTCATTTTTACATATAACTGACTATGTTTAAGTCAAATTTTAGTTATATCTAATTAATTTTATTATAACTGACTATGTTTAAGTCAATTTTAGCTATATCTAATTCATATTATTATAGCTGACTATGTTTATGTCAAATTTTAGTTATATCTAATTCATTTTATTATAACTGACTATGTTTTAAGTCAAATTTTAGTTCTATCTAATTCATTTTATTATAACTGACTATGTTTTAAGTCAAATTTTAGTTATATCTAATTCATTTTAAGGTCCCTTTAATGTAAATGCGCAGTATTTTACACTCATTATGTGAAAGTGCCAGTTTGTCGCTGAAGTGCGACTTTTGTTTGGGAAATTGACCTTATCTAAGATGTACCGTCATGTCTGAGTTTTGGCCTACTGGATTGGAACTGTGCCCGAGCACTCGAGTATCAATATTGTTACTCATTACCACCTTTGTAGTTATTTATTAACATGATCACGTACAGCGTATCAAATTGCGAGGATAGAAATTTGCAAAATGTTTGCATTTACTTCATGTTTTCATGTCATATAATATGTCACTATTTACAAAGGAGAATTTCCTGAACATTTATCTGGTATATAGAATTTCATGAAACTTAACACAAATGTTCATCATAAAATGTACAGTCAAACCTGTATTAAAGCAGCAGGTTTCCACATTCCCAGTAAGTTATTTTATTCTACATTTGCCCTCTATTTAGCAGCCACCTGTGATAAGCAGCACTTTGTGTGATTCCGTTGACCGGCTGCTTAAGACAGGTTTGACTGTATCATCAGGATCTGCACTTTTTGCCAGTGATATGACTATTTTTAGACATAATTACCCATTTTGATAAATGAACTTGTCCAAATGTGATTTTCTGATTCATTTATTGGTTTATGAATATCATGGACCAGTCCATGTGAGTTACTTGGTGTTGAATGGGTTAATTGGATCTTCACCTGAAACCGGAGAATTGCTCAACTAACTCAAATTATCTTCATAATAAGATGGGTCTCGTACAAGAACAATAAATACCTGTAGTTTCATGGTCAAGGTCACACGGCAGGTTTGAATTTTCCCTGTTCATCTAGGCTATAGTTGTGTCCAGAGTACAGTCTACCTGTGTTAGTGGTCACCTCTATTAACCCTTTCCCTCATAGAAGCACCTCTTGATGCCATTACCAATACGACATACATTGACAATGTAGTAGCCAAACCAATGTTCATAAACCCTTTCCCTCATAGAAGCACCTCTTGATGCCATTACCAATACGACATACATTGACAATGTAGTAGCCAAACCAATGTTCATAGACCCGTTCCCTCATAGAAGCACCTCTTGATGCCATTACCAATACGACATACATTGACAATGTAGTAGCCAAACCAATGTTCATAATAAAGGCCAGAATCTCATGTAGTTCCAGTAATATCTATGGAGGTGGGATAGATATGGCGACTACTTATCCACTACATGATAGCTAAATGGATGTCGTTTGTATGGAGATATAATAGTATATTAACCTAAATCTCTATGAAGGAAAGGGTTAAGCAGCCAAACTCTATTAAGCTGCAATTTTCCGGATTCCCAATATGTTGTTTTAGTGTACATTTGACCTCTATTTAGCTGTCGCCTGTACTAAGTAGCCACTTTCTGTGATTCAGTTTGCAAACTGCTTAAGACAGGTTTGACTGTATATCTTTCTCACCAATTTAGGGATCTTAGAAGAACTCGGGGGGACAAATGATTGCCTGCGGCTCGGGGAAATATCTCCCTGGCCTGCACTATATACAGTTACTCATATACCATGTCAACAAACCAATTAACATATATTAGTTAAATGTTTGGCTGAAATGCAGCGTTCCCACTGTCGGTAACGAAAATATTTGGCGCAACATATTTTTAAAAAAAAAAATGTTGTTGTCAAATACATGCTTCAAATATTTATCATTGAAATATATGGTTCTAAGTTGGCTCCACCTTTTTCACATTGGCTCCATTTTTTTTTCAATTGGCGACAGAAGTGGCGCAGACAAAAATTCAGACAGAGGGAACCCTGGAAGTGTAGAGAGTGCATAGAGGCTGACTATTTAAGTATTAGCCCAAGATGTAAATCTGCAAATCTAGTACATAGAGGCTGAGGGGTCCTCTGTGGCCGAGCGGTTACGGTCGTTGACTTCAGATCACTTACCCCTTACCATTGTAGGTTTGAAGATCAATTACTAATTAATGTAATTGATCTTTATTTGTGATGTTTGTTTCATGGGTTTTTCCAATTATGAATGATGACGGAGAACCAAGGAACACAGAACGACATCACTCACTATATTACATACCGTCATTTGCTATGTATACCGCGCACATTTATTACTAAACACGATGTAGAATTTGTCTAGTGCGCATTATACACGGGTACATTTGCTATGTATACCACGCACATTTATTACTAAACACAATGTAGAATTTGTCTAGTGCGCATTATACACGGGTACATTTGCTATGTATACCACGCACATTTATTACTAAACACAATGTAGAATTTGTCTAATGCGCAGTATACACAGGTACATTTGCTATGTATACCACGCACATTTATTACTAAACATGGTGTAGAATTTGTCTAATGCACAGTATACACAGGTACATTTGCTATGTATACCATGCACATTTATTACTAAACACGGTGTAGAATTTGTCTAATGCGCAGTATACACGGGTACAGCTATCATGACAATTGTTTTGCATACTGGTATAAAAAATACAAGTTATCTGCACCGAAAATGCCACCTGGAGTGCGGTCAATTTATATCCAAGTATATACGGTATTGCCGTAATGTTATGACGAATAAAATTAATCATCTTTCTTTTGCTTGTATTTTTTACAGTGGAAGAACCCACAATTATCTTGAAGGGAATGGATCTGTGGACGGCAACAGTGTCCCTGCCATTAAACTTACGCTACAAAAACACGTGAAGCTTTCGGCAAATATAACATGGTAAGATACGTGTACTGTGCTACAAATAGGCCATGCAAGACCTATGTTTGTACTGTGCTAGCCTGGGAACAGGCGTCGATATATTTTGCCTGGACAGTCAAATAAATATATTTTAACACCGAGACTATTAATTGGGCCGTATTGAGTTTCTGATCATATCATTTTGTCAGAAACTAAAAAGTGAAAAATCGACTGCAGGCTAGTACTGTGTTACAAATAGGCTAGGCAAAACCTTATCACCTGTATTTATTTATTTTCAGCCTCGTACTGTACTTTAACCCTGTCCGATCAGCGTATTTTTAAAAAAAAATTATTTATCGTCGCTACCGGTTGCCCATTTGAGCGACGGGCAGTTTACCTAACAACACCTTTCCTCAGCTGGCTCCACCGGTTAACCAGTACATTGTGCACCAACCTCTTTAACAAACTACCAACTATTTCATATAAAGAGACATGGTCTGAGCAGGGGTCAAACCCATGAACGGTATTTATTGTGTTAAGTGGAAGTCGTGATAGCGCAGTAGATGCGCGTTCACTTCAGGTGCGAAAGGTCCGAAGTTCGAGCCCCGCTGGAGCCGTTACGATTGTGCCCTTAGGCAAGACACTTAAATTCCACGTTGCCTCTTCTCTCTCCCTCGTGGCGATGGATTCCATCAGGAATGAGGTCTCGAGGGTGATTAATAAAAGTTGAAATAACTTGTTTCGCAATCGAGCTAAAATAAATGTGTATAAATTAAACTACCTTGAACTAAACTTGATAACATTTACCGCTCCCAGACTGCAAGCACCTGCAAACTAACCATGTGACATTAACTCTATTACAACACCATTATCGCTTCCCGCATGTAGCAACTGTTTCTTTATGTTGTCTGTTCCCATAACTATTGATTATCGAGTATGTAGTACATTGTGCCTGTTGCTTATCAGCAGTATGTAGTACATTGTGCCTGTTGCTTATCAGCAGTATATAGTACATTGTGCCTGTTGCTTATCAGCAGTATATAGTACAGTATGCCGGTTGCTTATCAGCAGTATGTAGTACATTGTGCCTGTTGCTTATCAGCAGTATATAGTACAGTATGCCGGTTGCTTATCAGCAGTATGTAGTACATTGTGCCTGTTGCTTATCAGCAGTATGTAGTACATTGTGCCTGTTGCTTATCAGCAGTATATAGTACAGTATGCCGGTTGCTTATCAGCAGTATGTAGTACAGTGTGCCGGTTGCTTATCAGCAGTATGTAGTACAGTATGCCGGTTGCTTATCAGCAGTATATAGTACAGTATGCCGGTTGCTTATCAGCAGTATATAGTACAGTATGCCTGTTGCTTATCAGCAGTATGTAGTACATTGTGCCTGTTGCTTATCAGCAGTATATAGTACAGTATGCCGGTTGCTTATCAGCAGTATGTAGTACAGTATGCCGGTTGCTTATCAGC
Organism: Archivesica marissinica; assembly: GCA_014843695.1. NCBI lineage: Eukaryota > Metazoa > Mollusca > Bivalvia > Venerida > Vesicomyidae > Archivesica > Archivesica marissinica. Next base: position 16,464,132 of record CM026397.1, on the reverse strand, counting down.
AGTATATAGTACAGTATGCCTGTTGCTTATCAGCAGTATGTAGTACATTGTGCCTGTTGCTTATCAGCAGTATATAGTACAGTATGCCGGTTGCTTATCAGCAGTATGTAGTACAGTATGCCGGTTGCTTATCAGCAGTATATAGTACAGTATGCCTGTTGCTTATCAGCAGTATGTAGTACATTGTGCCTGTTGCTTATCAGCAGTATATAGTACAGTATGCCGGTTGCTTACAGCAGTATGTAGTACAGTATGCCGTTGCTTATCAGCAGTATGTAGTACAGTATGCCGGTTGCTTATCAGCAGTATGTAGTACAGTATGCCGGTTGCTTATCAGCAGTATGTAGTACAGTATGCCGGTTGCTTATCAGCAGTATGTAGTACAGTATGCCGGTTGCTTATCAGCAGTATGTAGTACAGTATGCCGGTTGCTTATCAGCAGTATGTAGTACAGTATGCCGGTTGCTTATCAGCAGTATGTAGTACAGTATGCCGGTTGCTTATCAGCAGTATGTAGTACAGTATGCCGGTTGCTTATCAGCAGTATGTAGTACAGTATGCCGGTTGCTTATCAGCAGTATATAGTACAGTATGCCGGTTGCTTATCAGCAGTATATAGTACAGTATGCCGGTTGCTTATCAGCAGTATGGAGATCAAATGAGTAATTAATTAATGAGAGACATCGGTCAGTTACTGCCCCTGAATACTCTCTAATGTGATTTCCTCTGTTTTTAATGTTGTTTCCTTTGCACAACATGCTATTACTTTTCATCCGCTTTCTTATCTTATAATTATTAAATTACTAAATCTTGACAGATATCCTACAGTATATCCAATGGCTACTTATCTGTTCAAATTTGTTATCAATTAATTAGCATGAAATTAACCGCAACATCTAGTTAGGGAACAATAGTAAAACCAAAGGATTGCAACTGATAGGACTGCTAAATATTATTGGATAAATCAGAGTTTATCTGCCAAGGGAGATAATAGAAAAGCCAGTGTGTCTGTGTGTTTTACGCTTATTTATCGTCGCTACCGGTTGCCCATCTGAGCGACGCCTCCTGAAGAGATTAGTCGTTTTAGATTTTGGAGGATAGTGCATGATACAGACAGAGACCCATTCCAGAATCTCCTCTAGTTCTTTTACGTGCACGGTGTAAAGCACCGACACAAGACCTCGGTTTAACGTCCCATCTGAAAGACTGTTAATTTTATTAGGGTCAGACGGGGGATGGAACCTGCGATCCCTGGATTACCAGTCCGGCGTGTTACCACTGGGCTACAGCGCTGTCTCTCATTGGCCAAATCTATTGAGTACCAGGTTAATGTAATGTGCCATTACCAGTAAATCTTACAGAAAATATAATTGGTCTACCTATGTAAACTGATCCAGTCTGTGTTTCAATTAATTGTGGAGACTATGTCACAATCTCTGTCCAAGCAAGTTTTTCAAAGATATCCAACCAAAATGGCCACCAACAGTAAACTTCATCATACGTTAAAAATATGGTTATACATATTATAAAGATTAGATTTGTTAAAAATCTGTTTTGCATTGAACAGTTGTCTGAGTATTAGAGAAGAGTTGGCTGTGGCGACAGACGACAGTTTCCTGACGAGGCTGCACTGGAGCGGAACCGAGAACACAAAGGCTTCAGTATGTCTAAAAGATCTCTCAGTTGCCGTGGATATGTTGCAGTCCAGAGGTGAGTTTTGGTCTTCTTTCTGCATGATTCTCTGTAATATTTAACAATTGAATGTTCTAAGATACACTTTCTATCAAATTGTTGCTAATATTCTGAATTACCACTAAGTTTCAAAAGATAAAACCGTGTGACCACATTAATTTGCATAAATTACACGTGCAAAATTTTGAATGTATTTGTTTTAATGACAGAGAATTTCATTGCATATCTAAGTGAAAGGATTTGGACTTCTAAAATTGTTGATAATTTTACAAAATCGACTATATGTCGAGAAGTTATGAGTATTTATATTTTACCTTTAGTGGAAGTCGTGATAGCGCAGTGGAAGCGCGTTCGCTTTATGTGCGAAAGGCCCGTAGTTCAAGCCCTGCTGGAGCCATTACGATTGTGCCCTTAGGCAAGGCATTTAAATTCCACATTGCCTCTTCTCTCTCCTTCGTGGCGATGGATTCCATCAGGAATGAGGTCTCGAGAGTGATTAATATAAGTTGAAAGAACTTGTTTCGCAATCAAGCTAATATAAATTTGTATAAACTACTTTATGCATAAATTATGCTAATTAGGTAATATTAGTATGGTTATGACTGTGTAACCTGACTGATGATCGATTTAAGTAGGACATTTTCATGAAGCAGAGAGAATTCACTTCCATTTGCATACAATATGAACTTTTTCTAACATAAAGCAGAGAACTTCAATTTTTGAACATGCAATTTATATATAAGTTAACATGATCAGACGTTCATTTGAAACTTTGTGGTATTTCAGAATACTAGCAACAGTTTGGTACCAAGATTAGCTTTCTGTCAATAGTAGTTCTTGAGTTATATGGGTTTTTAACCTTTTCTCTCATAGAAGCACCTGTTGACGCCATTACCAATACGACATACATTGACAATGTAGTAGCCAAGCCAATGTTCATAATTAACCCTTTCCCTCATAGAAGCACCTCTTGACGCCATTACCAATACAACATACATTGACAATGTAGTAGCCAAACCAATGTTCATAAACCCTTTCCCTCATAGAAGCACCTTGTGATGCCATTACCAATACGACATACATTGACAATGTAGCCAAATCAATGCTCCATAATAAAGGCCAGAATCTCATGTAGTCCCAGTAATATCTATGGAGGTGGGATAGATATGGCGACTACTTATCCACTGCATGATAGCTAAATGGCTGTCGGTTGTATGGATATATAATAGTATATTAACCTAAATCTCTATGTAGTCCCAGTAATATCTATGGAGGTTGGATAGATATGGTGACTACTTATCCACTGCATGATAGCTAAATGTGTTTGCCTGGAGATATAATAGTATATTAACCTAAATCTCTATGTAGTCCCAGTAATATCTATGTAGGTGGGATAGATATGACCACTGCTTATCCACTGCATGATAGCTAAATGGCTGTCGTTTGTATGGAGATATAATAGTATATTAACCTGAATCTCTATGAAGTCCCAGTAATATCTATGTAGGTGGGATAGATATGGCGACTACTTATCCACTGCATGATAGCTAAATGGCTGTCGTTTGTATGCAGATATAATAGTATATTAACCTGAATCTCTATGAAGTCCCAGTAATATCTATGGAGGTGGGATAGATATGGCGACTACTTATCCACTGCATGATAGCTAAATGGCTGTCGTTTGTATGGAGATATAATAGTATATTAACCTGAATCTCTATGAAGTCCCAGTAATATCTATGGAGGTCGGATAGATATGACGACTACTTATCCACTGCATGATAGCTAAATGGCTGTCGTTTGTGTGGAGATATAATAGTATATTAACCCTTTCAACACCACAGACCTCTAAATTGGCTTACAAAAAAGTGTAGATTCAGATGAGCCGGCTCGTGACGAGCCGTCTCATCAGGATCTGCACTTTTTTCAAGCAATATAACTATTTTTAGGAAATAAATTACCCATTTTGATAAATGAACTGATCCAAATGTAAGTTTGTTATTAATTTATTGGTCTAAAAATATCATGGACCAGTCCATGTCAGTTACTTGGTGTTGAAAGGGTTAACCTAAATCTCTATGTAGTCCCAGTAATATCTATGTAGGTGGGATAGATATGACGACTACTTATCCACTGCATGATAGCTAAATGGCTGTCGTTTGTATGGAGATATAATAGTATATTAACCTAAATCTCTATGAGGGATCAGTGCGGATCAATTTATCACCCTTGAATTTAACCAATTTTCATTACATTGGTTCATACACTTGCATTTTTATACAAAATTATTTTAGCTCGATTGCGAAACAAGTTCTTACAACTTAAATTGATCACTCTCGATGCCTCATTCCTGATGGAATCCATCGCCACGAGGGAGAGAGAAGAGGCAACGTGGAATTTAAATGCCTTGCCTAAGGGCGAAATTATAATGGCTCCACTGGAGCGCAAACTCTGGGCCTTTCGTACCTGAAGCGAAAGCGCTACCACTGCGCTAACACGACTTCCACTAGGTTAATTTAGTTTAAACATAATTTTATTTTTTTCAATTATTTACAGCTATAAATGATAATACAGTCAAACCTGTGTTAAGAAGCCAGCCATGGGAATCACAGAAAGTGGCTGCTTAGCACAGGTGGCTGCTTAATAGAGGTCAAATGTTTAATAAAACAACGTAATAGTAATCTGGAAACTGGCTGCTTAATACAGGTTGGCTGTTTAATAGAGGTGACAACTAACACAGGTTTGACTGTAATACAAAATAAAGAATAAGAATGAATGACATACGGTAGTGTTATAGAATTCTTCTCCTTTGTGTATTTTGTGTATTTCTTGCAAAGTTTGAAGTCACCATTCATTATAAAAATATGAAATTTACGAGTTGAACGTATTTTAGGAACAAAGTTGACGCTGGAAGATGGCCATGTGCTACAGATGGAATACAGTCCAATCATTGGTGGCTACTGCGTGATGCTGTCCTCGGGCAAGGCCATGTTAATGATGTCACTGTCGGCCAGAGGAAATGACAGTGTATGTGTTTTGACTGTTTTCAATATTGTGTGTTCCACCCCATCTAACCATTGCAGAGACAGATTATTTTTGCCCTTTTTTCTCCATCACATTTTATGCACGTTCAATACCTTGAGACCAAGATGAACCACTTTGTTGATTTAACTTTGTAGACGCATACCTGGCTTACTCTAGGTCAGAACTTTTGGGAGAAACGAGAAATGAGAAACCCATGATTATACCTTTAAATAGTATTATTTAATAAATTTCAACAAAATAGTTTTAAATATACATTATGACCATTAAATACAACATTTGAATAGATGGAGTGCTTTACAGTGGCCAGTGCAGCTTAATTGACAACATTTTGTATGAACATTTTTTATTTTTTATTTATGGCAAAGTGAGGCCCCGATGGGGTAAAGTCACAGTCTCTAGCGCAACTATTTCCACCCAGGTCTCCCTCTGGGATGAGCCCTGACATATGGTTTGGTAATTAGATTTTTGGGTGCTTAGGTCAAAGGTCAAGATCAAATGAGTTAAAGGTCAAGGGTTATGAAACAAGATCCTACAACTTATATTAATCACTCTCGAGACCTCATTCCCGATGAAATCCATCACCACAAGGGAGAAACGAGGCAATGTTGAATATAAATGACTTGACTAAGGGCACAAGCATAATGGCTATTACTGGGCTCGAACTCCGGGCCTATCGCACCTGAAGCGAACGCGCTACCACTGTGCTATCACAACTTCCACAATATTTTCCATATCAGGGTTCATTCCAGGTCAGAATTTTTGGGAGAAGTGAGAAAGCGCGTGATCGCTTCCTTAAATGGTGTTCTTTAACCCTTTCAACACCACAGACCTCTAAATAGGCTTACAAAAAGTGTAGATCCAAATGAGCCGGCTCGTGACGAGCCGTCTCATCAGGATCTGCACTTTTTGCCAGTGATATGACTATTTTTAGACATAATTACCCATTTTGATAAATGAACTTGTCCAAATGTGATTTTCAGATTCATTTATTGGTTTATGAATATCATGGACCAGTCCATGTGAGTTACTTGGTGTTGAATGGGTTAATATACTTCTGCAAAATAGGTTAAAATGCACAGTACAACCATTAAATACAACATTTGAATAGAAGGAGTGCTTTATAATGGGCCAGTGTATCTTACTAGACAAAATTTTGTTTGAAAATCGTAAAAGGGAGAAGTGGGGCCCCCAGAGGGCGAAGTCAGGGTCCCTAGGGCGACAATTTCGCCCACGTCGCCCTCTAAACTGATCCCTGCATATAACCAGAACTTCTGGACTGTAAAAGAAAAATCAAACAAATTGTTTGACTCAAAACCAAATCATACTATCCAGTATCCACTTTGTTCTCTGATCTTTCACCGATGATCGTTTTTCCGAGAGTGTTTGGTTATTATATAACATTGTAATGATATGCGTGCTGTTCTTATTTTAACTTTTCCCGTTTGTCTGCAGAACTCGTCAGGTGTTTGGGCTACCGGTATGACAGATGCCGTGTGTCAGGCTGTGAATCATCGATACAGGCTTATAGCCTATGGTTGTGCTGGGTGAGTCATTCTTTAAATTTGACTAGGATAGTCTCTTTTTTTTGCTTTCGTAGCTCCGTTTCTCCGTTTGCGTTCTGGTCTCTCCGTAGCTCCGTTTCTCCGTTTGTTTCTGGCCCCGATGTTATAAAACTTTTCTCAGATCTCTAACTCGAGCTCATGTGATCTGATTGGTTGAGTGTTACTGTCAGCTGAATCAATCGGACGATTGAGACTGAGTTTTGAGATTGGAGAAATGTTTTATAACCTCCAGGCCTGGTCTCTCCTTAGCTCCGTTTCTCCGTATGTATATACAGTCAAACCTGTGTTAGTCACCTCAATTAAGCTGCCAGTTTCCCAAATATGTTATTTTATTATGCATTTCACCTTTATTAAAGCAGCCACCTGTGCTAAGCAGCCACTTTTGTGATTCCCTTGACTGGCTGCTAAAGACAGGTTTGACTGTACATCACTTTTAGCATGGTTTATTAAAATTGCTGGCATAAACAAGCGGAACACTAGCATACGATGCATAAACAAGCGGAACACTAGCATACGATGCATAAACAAGCGGAACACTAGCATACGATGCATAAACAAGCGGAACACTAGCATACGATGCATAAACAAGCGGAACACTAGCATACGATGCATAAACAAGCGGAACACTAGCATACGATACAATTTCGGTTTCGTACCAGGAATATGACATTAAAGACTTACTTTCAAAGCTCACAAAAAGCATGCAATGTCACGCTTCATATACTGTTACTTCTTTGTATAGGATTAACTGTAATGTTGACAGATGGATTTCTCCCTTTTCATTTGAATAAATATTGCATAATTCCCCCACCCCACTATCTCGATTATGACAGATGGATTTCTCCCTTTTCATTTGAATAAATATTGCATAATACCCCGCCGACTATCTCGATTATGACAGATGGATTTCTCCCTTTTCATTTGAATAAATATTGCATAATTCCCCCGCCCACTATCTCGATCATGACAGGTGGATTTCTCCCTTTTCCTTTGAAAAAATATTGCATAATTCCCCACCGACTATCTCGATCATGACATACAGCATTACTGCATGGATAGAGCAATGTAGCTCTGATTTGGTGTGCGCTGACCGACCCCACGTTACCAAGTTTCATTTATATTCAGTATCATTCACATTGTAGTGCCTATGCTGTAGTCTATACCATCAACGAGGTTGAAGGATTGCTCGAAGCATCGCACAAACTACAGGTGTCCTGTAAGAACTTCCCAGGTAAAATATCACCATACACTGCACAACTTTAAAAATGCACCACTTTTGACGTGGGCTATATTTTTGGAGTATGACCCGTGTTAAAAAATAGCATGTTTACCGTAGAGTGTATCGAAATAAACTTTATAGGGATGTCATGAGCAGCAGTCAGTCTTAGTCTGAGCCAAATTTTATGAAAGTCTGCAAATTGTAAATGTGCAAAGATCGCCCCCCCCGATAGATGGTGCGTTTTAAAAGTTGTTCGGTGTAGCATTTGTGACTAAGATGAAATTGTGGTTACCAGAAATAGTCAAATATGCGCAAAATATGTGGAACTAACATTTTCATGACTGAAATATTCCGTGACATTTTGATGACATTTGGAACATGGATACAAGATGGTGAAGAGTTTATTCACTGAAATATTCCTTGACATTTGGAACATGGATACAAGATGGTGAAGAGTTTATTCACTGAAATATTCCTTGACATTTGGAACGTGGATACAAGATGGTGAAGAGTTTATTCACTGAAATATTCCTTGACATTTGGAACGTGGATACAAGATGGTGAAGAGTATATTCACTGAAATATTCCTTGACATTTAGAACATGGATACAAGATGGTGAAGAGTATATACTTTGTTCTTCCGATCTCAAGAATAGTGAGATTGCCATGACAACATAACTAGTGAATAATACACATAAATTGATTCATTGAAAACTCAAATTTGCATCATTGATCTGTACAAATAATTAATTTTACACAAACAGTATGGTTATTGTCATAAACTATTGATTGTCCAGAATTTAACCTGGTATGTGGGGGCCATGTGTCCAGGATTGAATCCGGAAAGAGATGGCCTTGTGGTTAAGGTATGTGACTTTCACTTTTCCCTCACAGCTGAAGGTTTGAATCCCACTAGTGATGTCGAATTCTTTCATGTTGGGAAACTATCCAACAGACTTGCGGAAGGTCTGTGAATTTACCTGGGTAACCGTCTGTGCTTAGAATTCTGCTCGGAGGGGCACCAGGGGTCTTTCTCCAAAACAACAGCTGGAGAGTAGGCCTATATATTGACCTAAGCTGTTGGTGCGCTATATATTGACCTAAGCTGTTGGTGCGCTATATATTGACCTACGCTGTTGGTGCGCTATATATTGACCTAAGCTGTTGGTGCGCTATATATTGACCTATGCTGTTGGTGCGCTATATATTGACCTAAGCTGTTGGTACACTATATATTGATCTAAGCTGTTGGTGCACTATATATTGACCTAAGCTGTTGGTGCGCTATATATTGACCTAAGCTGTTGGTGTGCTTTTGAACTCCAAAATGAATCTGTAATAACCGTGCATTCTAAGAAGAACTATCATGTTCCTTATCAATTTAAGCATTATACCTTAACCCATTCAACACAAAGTAACTGACATGGACTGATGCATGATATTTTTAGAGCAATGAATTACATTTGGACCAGTTCTTTTATCAAAATGGCTAATTTTGTCGAAAAATAGTAATATTACTGGTAAAAAGTCCAAAGTCGGTTCATCTGGATCTACAAATTTTGTATGCCTATTTAGGGTTCTGTTATATTGAAAGGGTTCTGTTATATTGAAAGGGTTCTGTTATATTGAAAGGGTTCTGTTATATTGAAAGGGTTCTGTTATATTGAAAGGGTTCTGTTATATTGAAAGGGTTCTGTTATATTGAAAGGGTTATGTTATATTGAAAGGGTTCTGTTATATTGAAAGGGTTTGTTATATTGAAAGGGTTCTGTTATATTGAAAGGGTTCTGTTATATTGAAAGGGTTCTGTTATATTGAAAGGGTTCTGTTATATTGAAAGGGTTCTGTTATATTGAAAGGGTTCTGTTATATTGAAAGGGTTCTGTTATATTGAAAGGGTTCTGTTATATTGAAAGGGTTCTGTTATATTGAAAGGGTTCTGTTATATTGAAAGGGTTCTGTTATATTGAAAGGGTTCTGTTATATTGAAAGGGTTCTGTTATATTGAAAGGGTTCTGTTATATTGAAAGGGTTCTGTTATATTGAAAGGGTTCTGTTATATTGAAAGGGTTCTGTTATATTGAAAGGGTTCTGTTATATTGAAAGGGTTCTGTTATATTGAAAGGGTTCTGTTATATTGAAAGGGTTCTGTTATATTGAAAGGGTTCTGTTATATTGAAAGGGTTCTGTTATATTGAAAGGGTTCTGTTATATTGAAAGGGTTCTGTTATATTGAAAGGGTTCTGTTATATTGAAAGGGTTCTGTTATATTGAAAGGGTTCTGTTATATTGAAAGGGTTCTGTTATATTGAAAGGGTTCTGTTATATTGAAAGGGTTCTGTTATATTGAAAGGGTTCTGTTATATTGAAAGGGTTCTGTTATATTGAAAGGGTTCTGTTATATTGAAAGGGTTCTGTTATATTGAAAGGGTTCTGTTATATTGAAAGGGTTCTGTTATATTGAAAGGGTTATGTTATATTGAAAGGGTTCTGTTATATTGAAAGGGTTATGTTATATTGAAAGGGTTCTGTTATATTGAAAGGGTTCTGTTATATTGAAAGGGTTCTGTTATATTGAAAGGGTTCTGTTATATTGAAAGGGTTCTGTT
>CM026397.1:16414212-16453005 GCA_014843695.1 Archivesica marissinica | reverse complement strand
CCACCAATACTAGCTGGAGAGTCGCCCCCCTGGCACTCCCGGGGTCTTCCTCCACCAATACTAGCTGGAGAGTCGCCCCCCTGGCACTCCCGGGGTCTTCCTCCACCAATACTAGCTGGAGAGTCGCCCCCCTGGCACTCCCGGGGTCTTCCTCCACCAATACTAGCTGGAGAGTCGCCCCCCTGGCACTCCCGGGGTCTTCCTCCACCAATACTAGCTGGAGAGTCGCCCCCTGGCACTCCCGGGGTCTTCCTCCACCAATACTAGCTGGAGAGTCGCCGTTCCTAGCTGTCAGTGTTACATACCACCCACCCCCCTGGCACTCCCGGGGTCTTCCTCCACCAATACTAGCTGGAGAGTCGCCGTATAACCTAAGCTGTCAGTGTTTCACCCCCCTGGCACTCCCGGGGTCTTCCTCCACCAATACTAGCTGGAGAGTCGCCGTATACCTAAGCTGTAGTGTTACTACCACCCCTGGCACTCCCGGGGTCTTCCTCCACCAATACTAGCTGGAGAGTCGCCATATACCAAGCTGTCAGTGTTACATACCACCCCCCTGGCACTCCCGGGGTCTTCCTCCACCAATACTAGCTGGAGAGTCGCCGTATAACCTAAGCTGTCAGTGTTATATACCACCCCACTGGCACTCCCGGGGTCTTCCTCCACCAATACTAGCTGGAGAGTCGTTGTATAACCTAAGCTGTCAGTGTTGTTTTTTTTATACTTTATTTATTTTACAACGAAGCAAGTTTTAACAACTTATATTAATCACTCTCGTTGGCTCGGATGAAAGCGTATATATGTGGTAATTCAGTGTTACATACCACCCCCCTGAACAAAACATTTAAATAAAATAAAATAAATTTGTATAAACTAAACAAAACATTTGTTGGAACAAATGTTGTAAAGTAGTATGTATTTGTTCAAATTGACGCTGTTAATATTTGTCCATTGCCTGTTCTCACCATCTTTAACATATTCAAAAGTATCACTTTAGGCCAAAATTAAAATATTTTATATTTCTTCAAGCCTGACGTTTCTTTCAAAATGCGTTTAAATAACGCTGACAGAAATTAACTGAATTGCCAGAAATTGAATTAAATATTAACTGAATGACAAGAAATGCAACGGAAGCTTGAACACAAAATAAAATAAGACTTGTTGGGTTACGGCGTAAAAAAGATATCGGGTTGGCACATATTTTCTGGACCTGTCACATTCCAAACTATCATCTAATTCTTGCCTTATGATTAAATGATACTATTAATTATTTCCATATGTTTGAAAGGAGAATACGTGACCAGTTCATTCAAGAATGGAGAGAATCCATAAGCACAATGACAAAATTAGACTATTATTGTAAATTCAAAAATGAATTTATATTTGAAGAATATATTGATACGATTGTTAGTGATGACTTACGAAAGTGTTTCACATGCTTAAGATTATGTTCACACACTTTAGAAATTGAATTTGGTAGATATAATGCTATAGAAAGAGAACATCGATTATGTAAACTATGTAACCAAAAGTCGGTTGAATCGGAGTATCACTTTTTGCTATGTTGTACGAGATACACAAGTTTAAGAACTAAATACCTTGGTAATATATCGTGGTCGTGTGTACAGAAATTCAATAATATCATGTCTTCTAAAGTTCTAAGAATAAAATAGAATTGTTAAAACTATCTAAGTATATAAAGAAATCTATGTTACTAAGAAAAAATACCCTAGATAATATCACTGTTTCTTAACGTGTGTGTGTGTGTGTGTGTGTGTGTGTGTGTGTGTGTGTGTGTGTGTGTGTGTGTGTGTGTGTGTGTGTGTGTGTGTGTGTGTGTGTGTGTGTGTGTGTGTGTGTGTGTGTGTGTGTGTGTGTGTGTGGTGTGTGTGTGTGTGTGTGTGTGTGTGTGTGTGTGTGTGTGTGTGTGTGTGTGTGTGTGTGTGTGTGTGTGTGTGTGTGTGTGTGTGTGTGTGTGTGTGTGTGTGTGTGTGTGTGTGTGTGTGTGTGTGTGTGTGTGTGTGTGTGTGTGTGTGTGTGTGTGTGTGTGTGTGTGTGTGTGTGTGTGTGTGTGTGTGTGTGTGTGTGTGTGTGTGTGTGTGTGTGTGTGTGTGTGTGTGTGTGTGTGTGTGTGTGTGTGTGTGTGTGTGTGTGTGTGTGTGTGTGTGTGTGTGTGTGTGTGTGTGTGTGTGTGTGTGTGTGTGTGTGTGTGTGTGTGTGTGTGTGTGTGTGTGTGTGTGTGTGTGTGTGTGTGTGTGTGTGTGTGTGTGTGTGTGTGTGTGTGTGTGTGTGTGTGTGTGTGTGTGTGTGTGTGTGTGTGTGTGTGTGTGTGTGTGTGTGTGTGTGTGTGTGTGTGTGTGTGTGTGTGTGTGTGTGTGTGTGTGTGTGTGTGTGTGTGTGTGTGTGTGTGTGTGTGTGTGTGTGTGTGTGTGTGTGTGTGTGTGTGTGTGTGTGTGTGTGTGTGTGTGTGTGTGTGTGTGTGTGTGTGTGTGTGTGGTGTGTGTGTGTGTGTGTGTGTGTGTGTGTGTGTGTGTGTGTGTGTGTGTGTGTGTGTGTGTGTGTGTGTGTGTGTGTGTGTGTGTGTGTGTGTGTGTGTGTGTGTGTGTGTGTGTGTGTGTGTGTGTGTGTGTGTGTGTGTGTGTGTGTGTGTGTGTGTGTGTGTGTGTGTGTGTGTGTGTGTGTGTGTGTGTGTGTGTGTGTGTGTGTGTGTGTGTGTGTGTGTGTGTGTGTGTGTGTGTGTGTGTGTGTGTGTGTGTGTGTGTGTGTGTGTGTGTGTGTGTGTGTGTGTGTGTGTGTGTGTGTGTGTGTGTGTGTGTGTGTGTGTGTGTGTGTGTGTGTGTGTGTGTGTGTGTGTGTGTGTGTGTGTGTGTGTGTGTGTGTGTGTGTGTGTGTGTGTGTGTGTGTGTGTGTGTGTGTGTGTGTGGCGCCACGGCCACAGGCAATGTATTGCTGATAATGCCAATAAACTTGAAACTTGAATTAAAATTTTTAAAAAGAGGCAAATTTCATTTGAGTCAGAACCTTAGTGCGAGATATACCTAGTATGCAACATAGCCAGTACTCCTGTATAACAGTGTGTAAATGTATGCTTGTATTTGTGTAAGTTAGCACTAATTATATACAGTCAAACCTGTGTTAGTGGTCACCTCTATTAAGCAGCCAACCTGTATTAAGCAGCCAGTTTCCAGATTCCCAATATGTTGTTTATTATACATTTGACCTCTATTAAGCAGCCACCTGTGCTAAGTAGCCACTTTCTATGATTTCATTGGCTGGCTTCTTAACACAGGTTTGACTGTATTAACTTCTATTTTTCATTGAGGTAATTATTTCTCTGTGTTGTTTTGTAGACAAACCATGAACATGTGTTCCTGCAAGGGGAGGATAAATTGTACTTGAACACTGGTGATATTACATCCAAGTCTAGTCAGTATGCTGGGTGTGAGTCACATATACTAGTGGGCAGCAAGCAGTGGCAGATTATACCTATATCACACAGTTATCTCGCCAGTAATTGGCCGATTAGGGTAAGTCATTGGTATTTAATGTCTATATCACACAGTTATCTTGCCAGTAATTGGCCAATTAGGGTAAGTCAGTGGCATTTAATGTCTATATCACACAGTTATCTCGCCAGTAATTGGCCGATTAGTGTACGGCATTGGCATTTAATGTCTATATCACACAGTTATCACAGACGGATCTGTAGTCCAGTGGTAACACGCTGGACTGGTAATTCAGGGATCGAAGGTCTGACCCTAATAAAATTAACAGTCTTTCAGATGGGACGTTAAACCGAGGTCTCATGTCGGTGCTTTACACCGTGCACGTAAAAGAACCAGAGGAGATTCTGGAATGGGTCTCTTTCTGTATCATTGCACTATCCTCCAAAAATCTAAAATGACTAATCTCTTCAGGAGGCGTCGCTCATATGGGTAACCGGTAGCGACGATAAATAAACGTAAATCACTCGGATTCTCACAAGAGTCACAATTTCATTAAACTATGAACTGTAGTTGCACATAACATCAGAACGTTTCACTTACACGACATTTGACGGGGGATGCATGTGTCTGTGTTATTTTCCCATCATGCTTACAGAAGCACGTATTTCTGAGGCGCGTCTCCTATTGTTTTGCAATGGACTTCGACCAAACTTGTTGAATAGCATCACAATGAATGAATTTCATGCTAGTTATATTTATCTGACTAAAATGCTTTCCGGGGGAATACATCCACGGGTAGTTTGCTTATTGAAGGCTACTTGTATTTGTGAAGAACTGTTATTTGCATGTTTATTGATGGTGATAGTGAGTGAGGCGTTTGTGTTGCAGTATTCATGTGTGGACAAGGCGGGCCAGTGTGTGGCTGTTGCTGGCAAGACGGGAATGGCTCACTATGCGCTCTTCAATCGCAAATGGAAACTGTTTGGGAATGAAACTCAGGTAAGAATTTGTGATTGGACATTTGTAAAGTGGAAATGGAAACTGTTTGGGGATGAAACTCAGGTAAGAATTTGTGATTGGACATTTGTAAAGTGGAAATGGAAACTGTTTGGGAATGAAACTCAGGTAAGAATTTGTGATTGGACATTTGTAAAGTGGAAATGGAAACTGTTTGGGGATGAAACTCAGGTAAGAATTTGTGATTGGACATTTGTAAAGTGGAAATGGAAACTGTTTGGGAATGAAACTCAGGTAAGAATTTGTGATTGGACATTTGTAAAGTGGAAATGGAAACTGTTTGGGAATGAAACTCAGGTAAGAATTTGTGATTGGACATTTGTAAAGTGGAAATGGAAACTGTTTGGGGATGAATCTCAGGTAAGAATTTGTGATTGGACATTTGTAAAGTGGAAATGGAAACTGTTTGGGAATGAATCTCAGGTATGCAATGTTCATTATGCACTACTCAAGTGTTCATACTAGACGCGACATGTCCTTTAACCCTTTCAACACCACAAGCCTCTCAATAGGCTTACAAAAAGTGTAGATCCAGATGAGCCGGCTCGTGACGAGCCGTCTCATCAGGATCTGCACTTTTTGCCAGTAATATTACTATTTTTAGACAAAAATTACCCATTTTAATAAATGAACTTGTCCAAATGTAATTTTCTTATTAATTTATTGGTCTGAAAATATCATGCACCAGTCCATGTCAGTTACTTGGTGTTGAATGGGTTAATGAACTTTTATTCATTCTCTTTGACAAACAATGATCTCATTTCCTGTTAACCTTGTATATAATCTGAAAATTACAATATTTTGCATGTTAAAGCGACACTACATCGGTGAAAATGCAATTTTCTACAGAATGTAAATTTCCTATTATATGGTATAATTTGTTTCCAAATACTTGCCACAGAATCTGAGTATTTCAACTAATAAACAAGCGTCGTATACGCAATTTGTTGGCATAACAAAATAATGTAAATAGTGTCGACATCCATGCGTAATACAACGCACGAATCTTGAATAACACGATTTATGTTACATATTTACCGTTATATCTCACATGTGTGCCTATTGCATATTTATTTGTAGACTAATCTCTAAATTATCTCTAAACGAGAGTATCACGCGTTTAGTACTGACTTCGATAACAAACAAACGTCAATTCAGGAGCGTGGATGATCATTATATGAAATCCTACTTTCAATTTTGAAAGTTTGTAGACCACACAAACACTGTTTATTGATTCATTGTTAGTGTTCGAATGTATTCGGAAGAATTTGTTGTAGCAATACATTTATACGTGAAAAAAATGCATTTTATTTTGCTTTTTGCGATGTAATGTTGCTTTAAGAAAGTATTACAGAATGGCAAGTATTCCATGCAATGGTTTCATGTTTTCACTATAGCTACTAATGGGCCCATGAGGCTGGTTGTTTGTATTTCATTTTCTTTAACAAAACATGATCTCATCTCATGTTAGACTTGTATATAATCTGTAAATGACAATAATTTGTATGTAAACATTTATTACAGAACGCACAGTAGTCTATGAAATAATTTGTGGAAGTCGTGATAGCGCAGTGGATGCGCGTTCGCTTTAGGTGCAAAATGTCCGGAGTTCGAACCTCGCTGGAGCCATTACGATTGTGCCCTTAGGCAAGGCATTTAAATTCCATGTTGCCTCTTCTCTCTCCCTCGTGGCGATGGATTCCATCAGGAATGAGGTCTCGAGAGTGATTAGTATAAGTTGTAAGAACTTGTTTCGCAATCGAGCTAAAATAAATTTATAAACTAAATAATTTCATGTTGTCTTTATAGTGACTAATACACTTGAGAATAGGCCAATCAGGCCCAAGCTTGTTATGTTGATTCTTTGTGCACAGGTGTATACCAATGTGTCCGATTAGCACAGTGGTTAGTGTACTCACTGATGCAACCATGGTTCGATATTCGGACTGGGAAATATGTGAGATGGTATGGTTGTCGCCAGATCGTTTTCTCAGCTTACTCTGGTTTTCCACCCACATGAAGAACCACATACCATCAAACCTCTGTTAGTGGTCACCTCTATTAAGAGCCGACATGTATTAAGCGTCTAGATTCTCAATATGTTGTTTTATTATACATTTGCCTTCTATTCATAGTACAATCAAAAAACTGTCTTAAGCACCCAGCCAAAGGAATCACAGAAAGTGGCTGCTTAACACATGTGTCTGTTTAGTAGAGGTCAAATGTATAATAAATCAACATATTGGGAATCTGGAAACTGGCTGCTTAATACAGGTTGGCTGCTTAATACAGGTTGGCTGCTTAATGGAGGTTGTCTGCTTAATACAGATTGGCTGCTTAATACAGGTTGGCTGCTTAATGGAGGTTGGCTGCTTAATACGGATTGGCTGCTTAATACAGGTTGGCTGCTTAATGGAGGTTGGCTGCTTAATACAGGTTGGCTGCTTAATGGAGGTTGGCTGCTTAATACAGATTGGCTGCTTAATGGAGGTAACCACTAACACAGGTTTCACTGTATGTACATTCATACAATATTCGTTCATTTATTTATTCACTAGTGACTGGAATAAAAGAATTGCTTACTTACATTACGTGATGTTTTAGGAACGCGATATGGTTGTATCTGGAGGGATTGCGTGGTGGAAGGACTTTATCTGTGTTGCGTGTTACAATATCATCGGACATAGAGATGAGGTATGCATATTTTGTATGTTCAAGTATGTACACGTTTCTGGTGACTGAGAGGTTACGGTCGTTGACTTCAAACATTTAGCCCTTCACTGCTGTATGTTCGAATCTTGTCAATAGTAGATTACAATAACAGTTATGGCTCTGGGATATATGGAGGAAGAATATATTTACTAATAATTGAACTAAACTGTTGGTGTTTTTCTATTATTCCTCCTAATTTAATTACGATCATGTGTATTGTACAAAATGGACGATGATACAGCATTTAATTGGACGATGATACAGCATTTAATTGGACGAATATATTGCATTTAATTGGACGATGATACAGCATTTAATTGGACAATGATACAGCATTTAATTGGACAATGATACAGCATTTAATTGGACGATGATACAGGCATTTAATTGGACGATGATACAGCATTTAATTGGACGATGATACAGCATTTAATTGGACGATGATACACCATTTAATTGGACGATGATACAGCATTTAATTGGATGATGATACAGCATTTAATTGGACGATGATACAGCATTTAATTGGACGATGATACAGCATTTAATTGGATGATGATACAGTGTTTAATTGGACGATGATACAGCATTTAATTGGAAGATGATACAGCATTTAATTGGACGATGATACCGCATTTAATTGGAAGATGATACATCATTTAATTGGACGATGATACAGCATTTAATTGGACGATGATACAGTATTTTATTGGACAATGATACAACATTACTTGGACAATGATACAGCATTTAATTGGACAATGATACAGCATTTAATTGGACGATGATACAGCATTTAATTGGACGATGATACAGCATTTAATTGGACAATAATACAGCATTTAATTGGACAATGATACAGCATTTAATTGGACAATGATACAGCATTTAATTGGACGATGCTACAACATTTAATTGGATGATGATACAGCATTTAATTGGATGATGATACAGCATTTAATTGGACGATGATACAGCATTTAATTGGACGATGATACAGCATCTAATTGGACGATGATACAGCATTTAATTGGACGATGAAACAGCATTTAATTGGACGATGATACAGCATTTAATTGGACGATGATACAGCATTTAATTGGACGATGCTACAGCATTTAATTGGACGATGATATTTTGTTTAAACTTTATTTATTTTACAACGATTACGAAGCAAGTTTTAACAACGTATATTAATCACTCTCGTTGGCGCGGATGTAAGCATAAATGTGGTCATTCGTGTGGGAGGAAACCGGAGTACCCGGAGAAAACCCACCTGTCCGATCTGGCGACCACCGTACGTACCATCTCACATACTTCCCGGTCCGAGGATTGAACCCGGGTTGCATTGGTGAGAAGCGAGCGTGCTAACCACTGCACTAATCGGACAGCCAAATTTAAGTCCTGATCCATGGGATTAAGATGTCACTGTGCAGCCAAGCGGACTACACCACACACGGATATGTTAAGGTCCTCTATCCTTTTATGAAGTCATTAACTGTTATGTTTCCATCTCTTCCATTTCAGATTCGGTGTTATCCTCGGGAGAGTAAATTAGACAATACATTTGCTAACATACAGAAAGTGCCGTCTCAAGTTCTGTTAATTAACATATTCAAGGATACTCTATTACTGTTCTGTGTGGACTCTCATGTTATGATATTCAATCTAGAAAGGAATAATACTCAGTCAAGTAAGTGTGTTTTACGTTTATTTATCGTCGTGACGCCTCCAGAAGAGATTAGTCATTTTAGATTTTTGGAGGATAGTGCAATGATACAGACAGAGACCCATTCCAGAGTCTCCTCTAGTTCTTTTTTAACTTGCACGGTGTAAAGCACCGACACAAGACCTGCGATCCCTGGATTACCAGTCCGGGGATCGAACCTGCAATCCCTGGATTACCAGTCCAGCGTGTTACCACTGGACTACAGATCCGTCTAAGTTGATGATTGAGCTTATTTACCCTCGCCGCCGGCGAACCATATGTGCGAGCTCCGTCTGTAAGTATTCAGAATCAGAGGTTATATACATTCTCCAGCTCAACTTCAAGCTTTCTGATTGGTTGATTTGAGTACAAACTGGTTTTGTTTATGTAAAATGTGAGCATGAAAGTCTCTTTATGCGGTTTTTTTCTTCTTCAGTTGGAAAAATAAGACTATAATTCATATGTAAATTTATCCTAGTGTTAGCTTTACTAAACCTGACTAAACCACCAGTTATTTGTGATTTTGTTAAAAAAATAACCATAAAGAGAGGTAATTTAGTGGTATGAGTAGAGTGGCATCCGTGGTCCAATGGTAGAGCGTCGGATTTGGAATGGAACGGTCCGGGTTCGATACTCAGTCAGGCCACGTATGTAGTGTCATTGAGCAAGGCACCTCACACACATTGCTTAGTACTGGTTAACCGCTATGGTCGGCTAAGAATGCCCAGGAAAACATGTCTAGGTCCCCGCAAGGGGTTTGACATTAATGGTACATACATTTAGAAATGGTAATTTCACAAAAGCAGGTTTGTGTGTGGTCATATTTTCGAAATATTACTTTTTACCGTAATAATTTGTTATTGAAAAATGAAAATATAAAACAATAATCAGAGATTATAAAAATCTTCTCCATTCTCAAACTGAAGTTCAAGCTTTCTGATTGGTTAAGTTGAATGCAAATCTCTGATTCAACCAATCAAATTATTTGAGACTTGAAGAAAGTTTCATAACTTCCAGGCCAGGAGTCAGAAATATGTTGCACAACATTATGTTTGTGGCTAAATTATTTCACATATCTTAAAGCGACATTATATTGCAAATGCATTTTTACTTATAAATAGCATTGCTACTACAAATTCTCTAAATCACTAACTTTCAATCAATAAACAGTGTTTTTACGGTCTAAAAATTCTCAAAGTGAAAGTAGGATTTTATATAGCAGTCAGTCACGCTTTTGAATTGACTTTTGTTTATTATTTGAGTCTATGCTAAGTGCATCATACTATCATTTAGAGATCATTTCAATCGGATTAGTCTAAATAAAATTCATTGGCAGAAATGTGAGATATAACGGTAAATCTGTACCATAAAATGTTGTTCAGGAAACACGAGGTATATTACGCATGAATGTTGACCCCATTATTTTGTTATGCCAACAAACATCGTATACGACATTTGTTTAGTAGTTGAAATACTCTGATTCTGTGACACGGTTTTGGAATAAAATTATACCATATAATGGGAAATTACATTCTGTAGAAATTTGCTTTTTTCACCGATGTAGTGTCCCTTTAAGACGTATTCCAGAATAACTGTCACATTTTCTATGACGGTTGTTATCATGAACTTGCTAAAACACCAGTATCACACAAGTAATCCAAAAGTAATAAATTCTAAATTACGTTTTTTTAATGTCAAAACTGAAGAACACAGTAATTTATGGTTATTAATGCAGAATGCTAATTTTGTGTTATCATGTTATCATGTGTTTTTGTTTTATTGTAGACCCATCAGTTGATATATCAAAAGTTCAGGAAGTTGGCTTCAGCAGTTACATACCCCACCCAGTGTGTATAACTGCAATTGTTCTTACATCCCTCAAGATTGATGTTGGTAAGTACATACCCCACCCAGTGTGTATATCTTACATCCCTCAAGGTAGATGTTGGTAAGTACATACCCCACCCAGTATATGTAACTTACATCCCTCAAGATTGATGTTGGTAAGAATATACCCCACCCATTGTGTGTGACCTGAATTTTTTTGAACATGCCTCCTGAACATTGTAAAAACTTGTTTTGTAATCAAGCTAAGATAAAATTTGTATAAACTACTTCAATTTAATAAAGAATATTGTTACATTGAGAATGTTGCTATATTTCAGCCCCACTAGTAGCTAGTCAACGACCCACACAATCCGCCAAGGATACAGAGAGTTTGTTGCTGAATGTGGCAGGGAAACTTCTAGTGTTCCAGCGAGATCTCAGCGGCCCACAAATAAAACAGAAGGAAAAATCTTCTCCGCAGAAACCCAAACCAGTATGTATGCTTCAATTATTGCAAGCACATGTCTTAACGTGGAAGTATTAACTATCTAGGGGCCCAAACCAGTATGTATGCTTCAATTATTGCAAGCACATGTTTGGATGAAGTATTAACTATCTAGGGGCCCAAACCAGTATGTATGCTTCAATTATTGCAAGCACATGTTTGGACGAAGTATTAACTATCTAGGGGCCCAAACCAGTATGTATGCTTCAATTATTGCAAGCACATGTTTGGACGTGGAAGTATTAACTATCTAGGGGCCCAACCAGTATGTATGCTTCAATTATTGCAAGCACATGTTTGGACGTGGAAGTATTAACTATCTAGGGGCCCAACCAGTATGTATGCTTCAATTATTGCAAGCACATGTTTGGACGTGGAAGTATTAACTATCTAGGGGCCCAACCAGTATGTATGCTTCAATTATTGCAAGCACATGTTTGGACGTGGAAGTATTAACTATCTAGGGGCCCAACCAGTATGTATGCTTCAATTATTGCAAGCACATGTTTGGACGTGGAAGTATTAACTATCTAGGGGCCCAACCAGTATGTATGCTTCAATTATTGCAAGCACATGTTTGGACGTGGAAGTATTAACTATCTAGGGGCCCAACCAGTATGTATGCTTCAATTATTGCAAGCACATGTTTGGACGTGGAAGTATTAACTATCTAAGGGCCGAGTGGTTATTTTCTTCCTTTCATGTGAGGAAGCTATCCAGCTGGCTTGCGGAAGGAAGTGCTTCTACCCGAGTGTCCGTCCGTGCCTCCAATACTTCTCAGAGTTGCACACAGGTTCTTCCTCCAGCAATAATAGTTGGAAAGTCGCCATTTGAACTAAGCTATTGGAGCGACGTTAAATAAAAAATAAAAAACTATCTACCATATATACCACACCAAAAGTCAACCTTATTCTAATAAGTGCTCTGAAGTGATCCATTGGCTAAGGTATAGATATCATTTCTTTAACAATGATTGCGAAACAAGATTTAAAAAATGTTATTAATACAGTTAAACCTGTCTTAAGCAGCCAGCCAAGGGAGTGGTAAAAATTGGCTGCTTAACACAGGTGGCTGCTTAATAGAGGTTAAATGCTGAACCAATTGCAACAGTGGGTGTTTGGTTATTGACTGTAATTGCTGGTATAGTAAATAACCATGCAAAACCTTCGTCCTTGAGTATACTTTAGCAACTTGTGACTAATCACTCTCAAGACCTCATTTAATCCATCACCATAAGGGAGAGAGACGAGGCAATGTAGATTTAAGTGTCTTGCCTAATGATGCCACCCGTGGTTCTGATAGTGTTCAAACTCACAACCCCTCGGTCACAACGTTGACACCGTATCCACTGGTCCACGGAGGCAATGCAACAGTTCTCACCAGATGGCTTGTCTGTTTTCAGTTGTCATTCACACCGCCCTCAGTTGTGGCCACAAATGTAGAGAACTTGTGGACGACTCCACGCTCAGTAACGGGGAAACTACAGTTGACAGAAGCATTGTGGCTGAGCTGTGGCTCTCAAGGAATGAAGGTGAGCTAACTTTTTGTGGAGAATTTGTGGACAAATTCATGCTTTGTAACGTGTACACTCAGGGCCCATTCTAGAGGGCGTTTTGGGCGAAATAGACGCCCTAGGGACCCTGACTTTGCTCCCTGGGGCGGCCCACTTCTCTCTAAAAAAAAAAAAAAAAGTACTTTTCATATAAAATTCATTTAGCTGCACTGGACCATTATAAAGCACTCGTTCTATTCAACTGTTGTATTTAATGGTCATACTGTGTATTTTAATCCTATTTTGATCAATTGATTAAATAACGTCATTTAAGGACGAGATCGAGTGCTTTCTCACTTCTCCCATAAATTCTGACCTAGAATGAACCCTAATTTAGCTACAGTTGACAGAAGCCTTGTGGCTGATCTGTGGATGTCAAGGAATGAAGGTGAATAAGATAATACATATTTTTTATCTGGGTTTGTACTCACAACCTCTCTGTTACAAGGCAGACACTGTTTCCATTGCACCACGGAGGCTCCACCCACAAGGCAGACCCCGTATCCATTGAACTACAGAGGCTCCACCCACAAGGCAGACATCGTATCTATTGTACCACATAGGCTCCACCCACAAGGCAGACCCCATATCCATTGCACCACAGAGGCTCCACCCACAAGGCAGACACCATATCCATTGCACCACAGAAGGCTCCACCCACAAGGCAGACACCGTATACATTGCACCACGGAGGCTCCACCCACAAGGCAGACACCGTATCCATTGCACCACGGAGGCTCCACCCACAAGGCAGACCCCGTATCCATTGCACCATGGAGGCTCCACCCACAAGGCAGACCCCATATCCGTTGCACCACGGAGGCTCCACTGACCCACAAGGCAGACCCCGTATCCATTGCACCACGGAAGCTCCACCCACAAGGCAGACACCGTATCCATTGCACCACGGAGGCTCCACCCACAAGGCAGACACCGTATCCATTGCACCACGGAAGCTCCACCCACAAGGCATACACCGTATCCATTGCACCATGGAGGCTCCACCCACAAGGCAGACACCATATCCATTGCACCATGGAGGCTCCACCCACAAGGCAGACATCGTATCCATTGCACCACGGAGGCTCCACCCACAAGGCAGACACCATATCCATTGCACCACGGAGGCTCCACCCACAAGGCAGACACCCACATTTGGACGTTTGTTTTATTATGGACGAATGACCTCTGTTTCAATAGCCCAGCCAAATAATATTGCTGTATAGCACTGATGCATTGTGGTATTGTACGTGATCAATGCATAGTATTGCTGTATAGCACTGATGCATTGTGGTATTGTACGTGATCAATGCGTAGTATTGCTGTATAGCACTGATGCATTGTGGTATTGTACATTATCAATGCGTAGTATTGCTGTATAGCACTGATGCATTGTGGTATTGTACGTTATTAATGCGTAGTATTGCTGTATAGCACTGATGCATTGTGGTATTGTACATTATCAATGCGTAGTATTGCTGTACAGCACTGATGCATTGTGGTATTGTACGTTATCAATGCGTAGTATTGCTGTATAGCACTGATGCATTGTGGTAGTGTACGTTATTAATGCGTAGTATTGCTGTACAGCACTGATGCATTGTGGTATTGTACGTTATCAATGCGTAGTATTGCTGTATAGCACTGATGCATTGTGGTAGTGTACGTTATTAATGCGTAGTATTGCTGTACAGCACTGATGCATTGTGGTATTGTACGTTATCAATGCGTAGTATTGCTGTATAGCACTGATGCATTGTGGTAGTGTACGTTATTAATGCGTAGTATTGCTGTACAGCACTGATGCATTGTGGTATTGTACGTTATCAATGCGTAGTATTGCTGTATAGCACTGATGCATTGTGGTAGTGTACGTTATTAATGCGTAGTATTGCTGTACAGCACTGATGCATTGTGGTATTGTACGTTATCAATGCGTAGTAATGCTGTATAGCACTGATGCATTGTGGTATTGTACGTGTAACTGATCAATGCATAGTATTGCTGTACAGCACTGATGCATTGTGGTATTGTACGTGATCAATGCGTAGTATTGCTGTATAGCACTGATGCATTGTGGTATTGTACGTGTAACTGATCAATGCGTAGTATTGCTGTATAGCACTGATGCATTGTGGTATTGTACGTTATCAATGCGTAGTATTGCTGTATAGCACTGATGCATTGTGGTATTGTACGTGATCAATGCGTAGTATTGCTGTATAGCACTGATGCATTGTGGTATTGTACATGATCAATGCGTAGTATTGCTGTATAGCACTGATGCATTGTGGTATTGTACGTTATCAATGCGTAGTATTGCTGTATAGCACTGATGCATTGTGGTATTGTACATTATCAATGCGTAGTATTGCTGTATAGCACTGATGCATTGTGGTATTGTACGTTATCAATGCGTAGTATTGCTGTATAGCACTGATGCATTGTGGTATTGTACGTGATCAATGCGTAGTATTGCTGTATAGCACTGATGCATTGTGGTATTGTACGTGATCAATGCATAGTATTGCTGTATAGCACTGATGCATTGTGATATTGTACGTGTAACTGATCAATGCGTAGTATTGCTGTACAGCACTGATGCATTGTGGTATTGTACGTTATCAATGCATAGTATTGCTGTATAGCACTGATGCATTGTGGTATTGTACGTGTAACTGATCAATGCGTAGTATTGCTGTACAGCACTGATGCATTGTGGTATTGTACGTTATCAATGCATAGTATTGCTGTATAGCACTGATGCATT
Organism: Archivesica marissinica; assembly: GCA_014843695.1. Taxonomy (NCBI): domain Eukaryota; kingdom Metazoa; phylum Mollusca; class Bivalvia; order Venerida; family Vesicomyidae; genus Archivesica; species Archivesica marissinica. Next base: position 16,437,468 of record CM026397.1, on the reverse strand, counting down.
GTGGTATTGTACGTGATCAATGCGTAGTATTGCTGTATAGCACTGATGCATTGTGGTATTGTACGTTATCAATGCATAGTATTGCTGTATAGCACTGATGCATTGTGGTATTGTACGTGATCAATGCGTAGTATTGCTGTACAGCACTGATGCATTGTGGTATTGTACGTTATCAATGCGTAGTATTGCTGTATAGCACTGATGCATTGTGGTATTGTACATTATCAATGCGTAGTATTGCTGTATAGCACTGATGCATTGTGGTATTGTACGTTATCAATGCATAGTATTGCTGTATAGCACTGATGCATTGTGGTATTGTACGTGATCAATGCGTAGTATTGCTGTACAGCACTGATGCATTGTGGTATTGTACGTTATCAATGCGTAGTATTGCTGTATAGCACTGATGCATTGTGGTATTGTACATTATCAATGCGTAGTATTGCTGTATAGCACTGATGCATTGTGGTATTGTACGTTATCAATGCATAGTATTGCTGTATAGCACTGATGCATTGTGGTATTGTACGTGATCAATGCGTAGTATTGCTGTATAGCACTGATGCATTGTGGTATTGTACGTTATCAATGCATAGTATTGCTGTATAGCACTGATGCATTGTGGTATTGTACGTGATCAATGCGTAGTATTGCTGTACAGCACTGATGCATTGTGGTATTGTACGTGATCAATGCGTAGTATTGCTGTATAGCACTGATGCATTGTGGTATTGTACATTATCAATGCGTAGTATTGCTGTAAAGCACTGATGCATTGTGGTATTGTACGTTATCAATGCGTAGTATTGCTGTATAGCACTGATGCATTGTGGTATTGTACGTTATTAATGCGTAGTATTGCTGTATAGCACTGATGCATTGTGGTATTGTACGTTATCAATGCATAGTATTGCTGTATAGCACTGATGCATTGTGGTATTGTACGTTATTAATGCGTAGTATTGCTGTATAGCACTGATGCATTGTGGTATTGTACGTTATCAATGCGTAGTATTGCTGTATAGCACTGATGCATTGTGGTATTGTACGTGTAACTGATCAATGTGTATTTATTCTTCAGGTTTGGCTACCGCTGTTCCCAAACAACGAGAGTCATGCTCATAATTTCATGTCAAAGCGTATTATGCTGCCATTCAGGGTAGATATTTACCCATTAGGTACGTATACAAGCTTCACATTTTACCATCTTTAACAACCATTTCCTTCTGTCTTACCTCTATCCATGTCTTGCTGGTAATGAATGCACTCTGGGACCTCAATGCACAGATGGCATGCCTGGGCTCATTCTATAGAGTGACATGGGTGGATAGTCACCCTAGGGACCCGGACTTACAGTGTTATTTGAAGAAGCTGTGATACTAGGGGTAACCAGCGATTCTGCAATTGTTGTGTTGCTATGTTACAGCTGTGTTATTTGAAGAAGCTGTGATACTAGGGGTAACCAGTGATGCTGCAATTGTTGTGTTGCTATGTTACAGCTGTGTTAATTGAAGAAGCTGTGATACTAGGGGTAACCAGCGATTCTGCAATTGTTGTGTTGCTATGTTACAGCTGTGTTATTTGAAGAAGCTGTGATACTAGGGGTAACCAGTGATGCTGCAATTGTTGTGTTGCTATGTTACAGCTGTGTTAATTGAAGAAGCTGTGATACTAGGGGTAACCAGCGATTCTGCAATTGTTGTGTTGCTATGTTACAGCTGTGTTATTTGAAGAAGCTGTGATACTAGGGGTAACCAGTGATGCTGCAATTGTTGTGTTGCTATGTTACAGCTGTGTTAATTGAAGAAGCTGTGATACTAGGGGTAACCAGCGATCTGCAATTGTTGTGTTGCTATGTTACAGCTGTGTTATTTAAGAAGCTGTATACTAGGGGTAACCAGTGATCTGCAATTCTGCAATTGTTGTGTTGCTATGTTACAGCTGTGTTATTTGAAGAAGCTGTGATACTAGGGGTAACCAGTGATGCTGCAATGTTCCGCTATAACACTTCATCCTCATTCTATCATCGTAGTAGAAATCTGCACGATCTACCGTACTGCTCCATAGAGAGAACTGTAAGTATTGTGTAACATTGATCTACCGTACTGTTCCATAGAGAGAGCTGTATTGTGTAACATTGATCTACCGTACTGTTCCATAGAGAGAGCTGTATTGTGTAACATTGATCTACCGTACTGTTCCATAGAGAGAGCTGTAAGTAGTGTGTAACATTGATCTACCGTAATGTTCCATAGAGAGAGCTGTAAGTATTGTGTAACATTGATCTACCGTACTGTTCCATAGAGAGAGCTGTATTGTGTAACATTGATCTACCGTACTGTTCCATAGAGAGAGCTGTAAGTAGTGTGTAACATTGATCTACCGTACTGTTCCATAGAGAGAGCTGTAAGTATTGTGTAACATTGATCTACCGTACTGTTCCATAGAGAGAGCTGTAAGTATTGTGTAACATTGATCTACCGTACTGTTCCATAGAGAGAGCTGTAAGTATTGTGTAACATTGATCTACCGTACTGTTCCATAGAGAGAGCTGTAAGTAGTGTGTAACATTGATCTACCGTACTGTTCCATAGAGAGAGCTGTATTGTGTAACTTGATCTACCATACTGTTCCATAGAGAGAGCTGTAAGTAGTGTGTAACATTGATCTACCGTACTGTTCCATAGAGAGAGCTGTAAGTAGTGTGTAACATTGATCTACCGTACTGTTCCATAGAGAGAGCTGTAAGTATTGTGTAACATTGATCTACCGTACTGTTCCATAGAGAGAACTGTATTGTGTAACATTGATCTACCGTACTGTTCCATAGAGAGAACTGTAAGTATTGTGTAACATTGATCTACCGTACTGTTCCATAGAGAGAGCTGTAAGTATTGTGTAACATTGATCTACCGTACTGTTCCATAGAGAGAGCTGTAAGTATTGTGTAACATTGATCGACCGTACTGTTCCATAGAGAGAGCTGTAAGTAGTGTGTAACATTGATCTACCGTACTGTTCCATAGAGCTGTAAGTATTGTGTAACATTGATCTACCGTACTGTTCCATAGAGAGAACTGTAAGTATTGTGTAACATTGATCTACCGTACTGTTCCATAGAGAGAACTGTAAGTATTGTGTAACATTGATCTACCGTACTGTTCCATAGAGAGAGCTGTAAGTATTGTGTAACATTGATCTACCGTACTGTTCCATAGAGAGAGCTGTAAGTATTGTGTAACATTGATCTACCGTACTGTTCCATAGAGAGAGCTGTATGTATTGTGTAACGTTGATCTACCGTACTGTTCCATAGAGAGAGCTGTAAGTATTGTGTAACATTGATCTACCGTACTGTTCCATAGAGAGAGCTGTACGTATTGTGTAACATTGATCTACCGTACTGTTCCATAGAGAGAGCTGTAAGTAGTGTGTAACATTGATCTACTGTACTGCTCCATAGAGAGAGCTGTAAGTATTGTGTAACATTGATCTACCGTACTGTTCCATAGAGAGAGCTGTAAGTATTGTGTAACATTGATCTACCGTACTGTTCCATAGAGAGAGCTGTATGTATTGTGTAACATTGATACTGTAGAACACTATCTATTTGTGAGCATTGGGGCTTCGATAGCCGAGTTGTTACGGTCACTGACTTTAAATCACTTGCCCATCACCGCTGGAGGTTCGAATCGCACTGGGTGTGTAGGAAGAAGTGAGGAAGCTGGATAGCTGTCTTGCAATAGGTCATTGGGTCTACCTGGGTGCCCATCAGTGCATGAAATACTGCTCAGAGGGGCACCTGGGGTCTGCTTCCACCAATAGTAGCTGGAAAGGCGTTATAGGACCTAAGCTGACATTTGTGTTCTTCAATTGTCTGTTTAACCTTTTCCTTCATAGAGATTTAGGTTAATATACTATTATATCTCCATACAAACGACAGCCATTTAGCTATCATGCAGTAGATAAGTAGTCGCCATATCCATCCCACCTCCATAGATATTACTGGGACTACACGAGATTTAGGTTAATATACTATTATATCTCCAGGCAAACACATTTAGCTATCATGCAGTGGATAAGTAGTCGCTATATCTATCCCACCTCCATAGATATTACTGGGACTACATAGAGATTTAGGTTAATATACTATTATATCTCCATACAAACGACAGCCATTTAGCTATCATGCAGTGGATAAGTAGTTGCCATATCTATCCCACCTACATAGATATTACTGGGACTACATAGAGATTTAGGTTAATATACTATTATATCTCCATACAAACGACAGCCATTTAGCTATCATGCAGTGGATAAGTAGTCGCCATATCTATCCCACCTACATAGATATTACTGGGACTACATGAGATTTAGGTTAATATACTATTTTATCTCCATACAAACGACATCCATTTAGGTATCATGCAGTGGATAAGTAGTCGCCATATCTATCCCACCTCCATAGATATTACTGGGACTACATGAGATTTAGGTTAATATACTATTATATCTCCATAGAAAGGACAGCCATTTAGCTATCATGCAGTGGATAAGTAGTCGCCGTATCTATCCCACCTCCATAGATACTACTGGGACTACATGAGATTTAGGTTAATATACTATTATATCTCCATAGAAACGACACCCATTTAGCTATCATGCAGTGGATAAGTAGTCGCCATATCTATCCCACATCCATAGATATTACTGGGACTTCATAGAGATTTAGGTTAATATACTATTATATCTCCATAGAAACGACAGCCATTTAGCTATCATGCAGTGGATAAGTAGTCGCCATATCTATCCCACCTCCATAGATATTACTGGGACTACAGGAGATTTAGGCCTTTATTATGAACATTGGTGTGGCTACTACATCATCAATGTATGTTGTATTGGTAATGGCGTCAAGAGGTACTTCTATGAGGGAAAGGGTTAATACCTCTTGTACTGCGTGTGTTACACAATTTTGTTATACTTTCAGAGTCAGCTGTACCTTCATCATATACTCAAACAACTATTGAAAAGAAAGTAAGTAACCTCGGTATATTATATAGTGTTTACCGTCCATATTCACCAAGACGAGTTTTTACACCAGATTGGTATATTGTATAGTGTTTACCGTCCATATTCACCAAGACGAGTTTTTACACCAGATTGGTATATTATATAGTGTTTACCGTCTATATTCACCTATAAGACGAGGTTTTTACACCAGATTGGTATATTATATAGTGTTTACCGTCCATATTCACCAAGACGAGTTTTTACACCAGATTGGTATATTATATAGTGTTTACCGTCCATATTCACCTATAACACGAGTTTTTACACCAGATTGGTATATTATATAGTGTTTACCATCCATATTCACCTATAAGACGAGTTTTTACCACCAGATTGGTATATTATATAGTGTTTACTGTCCATATTCACCTATAAGACGAGTTTTTACCACCAGATTGGTATATTATATAGTGTTTACCGTCCATATTCACCTATAAGACGAGTTTTTACCACCAGATTGGTATATTATATAGTGTTTACCGTCCATATTCAATAAGACGAGTTTTGCACCAGATTGGTATATTATATAGTGTTTACCATCCATATTCACCTATAAGACGAGTTTTTACCACCAGATTGGTATATTATATAGTGTTTACCCATATTCACCTATAAGACGAGTTTTTACACCAGATTGGTATATTATATAGTGTTTACTGTCCATATTCACCTATAAGACGAGTTTTTACACCAGATTGGTATATTATATAGTGTTTACTGTCCATATTCACCTATAAGACGAGTTTTTACACCAGATTGGTATATTATATAGTGTTTACCGTCCATATTCACCTATAAGACAATGTTTTTACCACCAGATTGGTATATTATATAGTGTTTACCATCCATATTCACCTATAAGACGAGTTTTTACCACCATATTGGTATATTATATAGTGTTTACTGTCCATATTCACCTATAAGACGAGGTTTTTACACCAGATTGGTATATTATATAGTGTTTACCGTCTATATTCACCTATAAGACGAGGTTTTTACCACCAGATTATGGCCTCAAATGGCTTCCCGTCTTATAACTGAGTGCTAAAAAACAAAGAAGATTAAAAAGACTTTTTTATTTAAAATGCATTAAAATGGATATCCATAATTACGTTTTAGAAAAGAACGCACCAATGCACTTAAAATGTCTTCAACTTAACCTGACCAAGCATGCAATTTATACTTAAATTATCTGGTGTCCATTTGATCAACCCGTGTTCAAATGCGAGTGCATACCAAAACCCACAAATTTCAGGACCAAAGTAAGGGGTCGTCTTATAGGCGAGTATGGTGGTATTGATTTATAATAATCTTCACTCATTACAGTCAAATCTGTCTTATTTAACACTTTCTCACACACATACCTCTTGACTTCTTTACCAATACCACATTATGGCACATACATTGACTTCTCTCTCCCTGATGACGATGGATTCCGTCAGGAATGAGGTCTCGAGAGTGATTAAACTAATGTTGTAAGACTTGTTTCGCAATCGTAAGACTTGTTTCGCAATCGTATGACTTGTTTCGCAATCGTATGACTTGTTTCGCAATCGTAAGGCTTGTTTCGCAATCGTAAGACTTGTTTCGTAATCCTTGTTTCGCAATCGTAAGACTTGTTTCGCAATCGTAAGACTTGTTTTGCAATCGAGCTAAAATAAATTTTGTATAGACTTAACAAATATTGTATAAAGCAGACATGCATAAAGCAGACGTTTACATGTGTGTTGTTATTTCAGCCTCGGTGTTCAAGCGCTAGATTTAGCGAGGTGCTGTACGGAGTTGTCGTATTTTTCTCATGTTCTGGAGCTTCTGCTCCACGAGGTACTGGATGCCGAGGCCACATCGAAGGAACCTATACCAGGTACATACAACATGAGTGTCACATGATGCACATAATACTGCAGATCAGCAGTCACATGATGTATTCAATATGGTAGATCAGCAGTCACATGATGTATTCAATATGGTAGATCAGCAGTCACATGATGTATTCAATATGGTAGATCAACAGTCACATGATGTATTCAATATAGTAGATCAACAGTCACATGATGTATTCAATATGGTAGATCAACAGTCACATGATGTATTCAATATAGTAGATCAGCAGTCACATGATGTATTCAATATAGTAGATCAGCAGTCACATGATGTATTCAATATAATAGATCAGCAGTCACATGGTTTATATAATAGATCAGCAGTCACATGGTTTATATAATAGATCAGCAGTCACATGATGTATATAATATAATAGATCAGCAGCCACATGATGTATATAATAGATCAGCAGTCAATGTGTTATAATGATCACAGTCACATGTTGTATATAATAGATCAGCAGTCACATGTTGTATATAATAGATCAGCAGTCACATGTTGTATATAATAGATCAGCAGTCACATGTTGTATATAATAGATCAGCAGTCACATGTTGTATATAATAGATCAGCAGTCACATGTTGTATGTAATAGATCAGCAGTCACATGTTGTATATAATAGATCAGCAGTCACATGTTGTGTGTAATAGATCAGCAGTCACATGTTGTATATAATAGATCAGCAGTCACATGTTGTGTGTAATAGATCAGCAGTCACATGTTGTATATAATAGATCAGCAGTCACATGTTGTATATAATAGATCAGCAGTCACATGTTGTATATATAGATCAGCAGTCACATGTTGTTGTTGTATATAATAGATCAGCAGTCACATGTTGTATATAATAGATCAGCAGTCACATGTTGTATATAATAGATCAGCAGTCACATGTTGTATATAATAGATCAGCAGTCACATGTTGTATATAATAGATCAGCAGTCACATGTTGTATATAATAGATCAGCAGTCACATGTTGTATATAATAGATCAGCAGTCACATGTTGTATATAATAGATCAGCAGTCACATGTTGTGTGTAATAGATCAGCAGTCACATGTTGTATATAATAGATCAGCAGTCACATGTTGTATATAATAGATCAGCAGTCACATGTTGTATATAATAGATCAGCAGTCACATGTTGTATATAATAGATCAGCAGTCACATGTTGTATATAATAGATCAGCAGTCACATGTTGTATATAATAGATCAGCAGTCACATGTTGTATATAATAGATCAGCAGTCACATGTTGTATATAATAGATCAGCAGTCACATGTTGTATATAATAGATCAGCAGTCACATGTTGTATATAATAGATCAGCAGTCACATGTTGTGTGTAATAGATCAGCAGTCACATGTTGTATATAATAGATCAGCAGTCACATGTTGTTTAATAGATCCAGTCACATGTTGTATATAATAGATCAGCAGTCACATGTTGTGTGTAATAGATCAGCAGTCACATGTTGTATATAATAGATCAGCAGTCACATGTTGTATATAATAGATCAGCAGTCACATGTTGTGTGTAATAGATCAGCAGTCACATGTTGTATATAATAGATCAGCAGTCACATGTTGTATATAATAGATCAGCAGTCACATGTTGTATATAATAGATCAGCAGTCACATGTTGTGTGTAATAGATCAGCAGTCACATGTTGTATATAATAGATCAGCAGTCACATGTTGTGTGTAATAGATCAGCAGTCACATGTTGTATATAATAGATCAGCAGTCACATGTTGTGTGTAATAGATCAGCAGTCACATGTTGTATATAATAGATCAGCAGTCACATGTTGTGTGTAATAGATCAGCAGTCACATGTTGTATATAATAGATCAGCAGTCACATGTTGTGTGTAATAGATCAGCAGTCACATGTTGTATATAATAGATCAGCAGTCACATGTTGCATGATAGCAAAATGCTGCACTTCCTTTCAGATCCCCTGTTACCGCGTGTCGTAGCATTTATTCAAGAGTTCCCAGAATACCTACAAACCTTTGTGCAGTGCGCGCGGAAGATTGAAGTAGCCCTGTGGCCACATCTCTTCACTACTGTTGGAAACCCAAAGGATCTGTTTGAGGTAACATCTACATTTATCTGATGTAATATATGTAGGAACGCATAGGATATGTTTGTAGGAACCCAAAGGATATGTTTGTAGGAACCCAAAGGATATGTTTGTAGGAACCCAAAGGATGCATTTATAGGAGCCCAAAGGATATGTTTGTAGGAACCCAAAGGATATGTTTGTAGGAACCCAAAGGATATGTTTTTAGGAACCCAAAGGATATGTTTGTAGGAACCCAAAGGATGCATTTGTAGGAGCCCAAAGAATATGTTTGTAGGAACCCAAAGGATATGTTTGTAGGAACCCAAAGGATATGTTTGTAGGAACCAAAAGGATATGTTTGTAGGAACCCAAAGGATATGTTTGTAGGAACCCAAAGGATATGTTTGTAGGAACCAAAAGGATATGTTTGTAGGAACCCAAAGGATATGTTTGTAGGAACCCAAAGGATGCATTTGTAGGAGCTCAAAGGATATGTTTGTAGGAACCCAAAGGATATGTTTGAATGGAGAATAATTAAATGGCATGTAATGACGGAACATACTACTACACATCCTATATTTCAGGAGTGCCTTATAACTGGTAGATTAGAGACAGCAGCGTCATATCTCATTATACTACAGAACCTAGAGAAACCCATTGCAAGCAGACAGGTAAACATACACAAGTCTACTTACATATCTCATTATACTGCAGTACCTGGAGAAGCCCATTGCAGGCAGACAGGTAAACATACACAAGTCTACTTACATATCTCATTATACTGCAGAACCTGGAGAAACCCATTGCAAGCAGACAGGTAAACATACACAAGTCTACTTACATATCTCATTATACTGGAGAAACCCATTGCAAGCAGACAGGTAAACATACACAAGTCTTCTTACATATCTCATTATACTGCAGAACCTGGAGAAACCCATTGCAAGCAGACAGGTAAACATACGCAAGTCCTCTTATATATCTCATTATACTGCAGAACCTGGAGAAACCCATTGCAAGCAGACAGGTAAACATACACAAGTCTTCTTACATATCTCATTATACTGCAGTACCTGGAGAAACCCATTGCAAGCAGACAGGTAAACATACACAGGTCTTACATATCTCATTATACTGCAGAACCTGGAGAAACCCATTGCAAGCAGACAGGTAAACATACACAAGTCTTCTTACATATCTCATTATACTGGAGAACCTGGAGAAACCCATTGCAAGCAGACAGGTAAACATACACAAGTCATCTTACATATCTCATTATACTGCAGAACCTGGAGAAACCCATTGCAAGCAGACAGGTAAACATACGCAAGTCCTCTTACACTAACGAATGGAAGTAGGCGTGTATGGTTTATACAAATTTATTTTAGCTCGATTGCGAAACAAGTTCTTTCAACTGATATTAATCACTCTGGAGACCTCATTCCTGACGGAATCCATCGCCATGAAGGAGAGATAATATAGATACATGGAAATATGTGTTGCGTGTATTCAACTTCAGGTGTACACTTCCAAAATGTTTGCTCACCTCTTATCATAAAACTTTGTGGAACCTCTGCACGGTAATGGATCCAGTGTCCACATCGCAATCGAGAGGTTGTGAGTTCGAACTTGGTCAAGACACTTAAGTCCACGTTGCCTCTTGTCTCTCCCTCGTGGCATTGGATTCCATCAGGAATGAGGTCTCGATGGCGATTAAACTAATGTTGTAAGAACTTGTTTTGCAATTGAAAAGATATGTGTATATACTAAATAAACACTTTCTGCTTTAGTTCATGAAACATTTTACCCTGTATTTAAATAGATAAATAAACCATTCGTCATTTTCAGCATGCAACTTTACTGTTAGACTCGGCGATAGAAGATAAACAGTGGGAATTGGCACAAGATCTCGTCAGATTTCTCAAGGCTATAGGTACACTAGAATATTTAAGCGTGTCCCGCTTACCCGTTTAATTCATATCTATTATGTAGGGATGGCAACCATTAGCGATTTTGCTATTCGAATATTCGGTCGGAAAGGTATTCAATACACTCAAACTCTTATAAAATTGCCAAATGAACCTGGTGTCTGTTCTATGCGTAAACGTCATCTTCTTCCTGTAAGGCAATGCAAACATAACTCAATAAGTTATTGTTATCGGCCACTGTACATTCATGGGCGTTTTCACAGAGCGATTGAAGTCTTTCCAAACGAGTGACTGAGTGGGTGGAATTGAGCTAATGGTATGGGTTAATTGTCCGCCGTCCATCCACAATTTCTTCAAGCAACGTCTCCTCTGAAACCGTTTGGTCAATTTTGATGAAACTTGGATTCTTGATAACTTGTAGGTCAATTATTGTTACAATCTAATAGTCAAAATTGCTCCTGTATTTTAAGCATCTATTTCCGATTTAAATCCCCCAACAAGTCATGAGTCATTTTTTGAGCCACGTTTAGGTAGCAAGCTGATCGAGGCCATCAGTTCACACTTGAACCATTCAAAGAACAAAATAACATAGTTTGTATAAAACAGTACATACAGTCAAATCTGTGTTAGTGGTCACCTCTATGAAGCAGTACAACTGTATTAAGCAGCCAGGTTTCCAGATTCCCAATATAGTTGTTTATTATACAGTTGCCCTCTATTAAGCAGCCACCTGTGCTAAGCAGCCGATTATGTGTTTACCGTGGCTGGTTGCCTAACACAGGTCAGGCTGTAGACTCAACTTGTGGACTAAAATATATTTACAAAAAAATTGTTTTCCAAAAATAGCAACAAAACAAAAAGTAATCATTTTTTCAGCAATGGGTAACTAAGATACAGTCTACATCCGTTATGTCAAAGTCGGTTATTTCGAATTCTCCGGTTATCTCGAAGTCGGATCAAAGTCCCGTTTCAGACACTATCATTTTACATATAACTAGCTCCGTTTATATCGAATTTCGTTAAGTCAAACTTCGGTTATGTTGAAGTATTTTGTTCGGGCGACGGAATTCGACATAACGGATGTAGACTGTATAATAATTATATGACTCTAATTTCAGACCCTTATGATGTCGATGCCTCCCCTCCTCTGGCTTTCAACCTAGTGAAAGTACCGTCGGGTTCATACATCAGCAGTCCATCAATGGCTCCTAACGATAGTGACTTCACGTTTAGTAGTGTCAGTAACCCGAGTCGGATACGTAGCTCCAGCGTAACGGCAGACTCAGGTGTCCGAGAACATCCGACGGAGAAAGTCAAGTTGCAGCATACCAAATCTGATAACCAAATGATAGGAAAAAGGTGAAGTTACTGAAATTCCGAAACAAAATTCCTTAGTTTAGATGGCTGTTAGATTAGCGCAGTAGTTAGCACGCTCGCTTCTCACCAATGCAACCCGAGTTCGATCCTCGGACCGTGTAGTATGTGTGATGGTACGGTGGTCGCCAGATCGGACAGGTTGGTTTTCTCCGGTTACTCCGGTTTCCTCCGTCACGAATGACCACATTAACGCTTTCATCCGCACCAACGAGAGTGATTAATATAAGTTGTTAAAACTTGCTTCGCAATCGTTGTAAAATAAATAAAGCTTAAACTTAGATTGAAGTGTCTGATCATACATTGGGATTCTGTGTCCGAGTGGTTATAGTCATTGACTTCAAATCACGTGCCCCTCACTGAGATAGGGTCGAGTCCCACTGAAGGTGTCGAGTTCTTTCATCCGAGGAGACTATCTAGCTGGTCGGTGGTTCTGCCTGGGCACCCGTCCATGCATGAAATACTGCTCTAAGAAGCATCCGGAACCATCCTCCACCAGGAGAGTGATTAATATAAGTTGTAAGAACTTGTTTCGCAATTGAGCTAAAATAAATTTGTATAAACTAACCTCCACCAGTAATAGCTGGAGAGTCGCCATATTGGCTAAGCGACGTTAAAACTCCAAAAACAAACAATTTGACCGTACACCTGTTTGCAGACCATCGCCTCGCCCAGTGAACAACAGTCCAACAGCGGATCAAGTATACATCGACTCCCTTCTGTTCCGACATGCCAGAAAGTTACTCTCCGCAAACAGGCTACAAGATCTGGGGTACTTTGCTGCTAATATCAGAGATTTCCAGCTCGTTGCATGGCTGAAAAAGGAAAGGTAAAACTTCTAATGGGGTAATGACTCCAGAACAAAATATCTGAAACATATTAACCCTTAACTTGCGGAATATAATTTTACGACGTAGCGTCACTTCTGATCAGGATCTATCTTGTTTGCTATTCAAACAAGTGTTTTAGCTCCACTATTTGAATAGCAAACGGCATAGAACCTGATCAGACAGCACATTCGGTGCCATTCTATGCTATTTGCAAAAGCGACTTTAGTTGCCATTGGCAGGTTAAATGTAAATTGTTTGTTTATTATAGTGTCACCCCTATTGAGAGGGGTAGCCATTACTGACTTTATAAGTACTCTGTGAGATATTGACTTATTCAGATTACATGGTGGAGAAGTTGAAGATGATTTTGTTTGAGATCTGTGAGATGTTGCCTATTCAGGTACATTGTTGGAGGGTAGAATATTTTGTTTGAGATCTGTGAGATATGTATTATTTCAGGTTACGTTGCAGGAAGGTAGAGGATTTTGTGAGTGTTTTACGAGATATGTATTATTTCAGGTTACGTTGCGGGAAGGTAGAGGATTTTGTGAGTGTTTTACAGGATATATATTATTTCAGGTTACGTTGCGGGAAGGTAGAGGATTTTGTGAGTGTTTTACAGGATATATATTATTTCAGGTTACGTTGCGGGAAGGTAGAGGATTTTGTGAGTGTTTTACAGGATATGTATTATTTCAGGTTACGTTGCGGGTGGAGGAAGATAGAGGATTTTGTGAGTGTTTTACAGGATATGTATTATTTCAGGTTACGTTGTGGAAAGGTAGAGGATTTTGTAAGTGTTTTACAGGATATGTATTATTTAAGGTTACGTTGCGGGAAGGTAGAGGATTTTGTAAGTGTTTTATGGGATATGTATTATTTCAGGTTACGTTGCGGGAAGGTAGAGGATTTTGTAAGTGTTTTACAGGATATGTATTATTTCAGGTTACGTTGCGGGAAGGTAGAGGATATGTATTATTTCAGGTTACGTTGCGGGAAGGTAGAGGATATTTTAAGTGTTTTACGGGATATGTATTATTTCAGGTTACGTTGCGGGAAGGTAGAGGATTTTGTGAGTGCTTTACGAGATATTCATCATCAGTTTGAATGGCCTCTCCCAGTTCTATCATTATCAGCATTTCAACAACTCAAGAGCAAAGCTTGTAAGTTTGACTACTCTTGTCCCTTTCCCATTGGAGCCGTCACACGAGAAAACCAACATAGCGCTGAATAAAACACATAACTGAAGAACTGCTGATGATAGAAAAATAAACCTGGTACCAAACTGTTGCTAATATTAACCTTGGTACCAAACTGTTGCTAATATTAACCTTGGTACCAAACTGTTGCTAATATTAACCTTGGTACCAAACTGTTGCTAATATTCTGAAATACCAGTAAGTTTCAAACACAAGTTGTTTTGGAATTAGCAGTTCTTGACTTATATGTTTTATCTGCACTATTTTGGTTTTGTTGCGGTGCAACACATTTAGAGATTTAGGCTCATATAGCACTATCTGGATACATACGACAGTCATGTAGCTATCAATCAGTGGATAAGCAGTCAGCATATCTTTATCCTAGGCATGTTGCCTGCGTTGTTAATTCCTATGCGTCATAACTCCAAACCATGTTTTATTCACCAGTAAATAACTGAAGGAGACAAATATTATTTCCGAATAAAACATTGTTATTTTTTCCCCTACATATTAAGTCATTGGTTCGTATGAACGATCTGGGCCATCATGACTGTGTTTTACGTTTATTTATCGTCACTACCGGTTGCCCATATGAGCGACTCCTCCTGAAGAAATTAGTCATTTTAGATTTTTGGAGGATAGTGCAATGATACAGACAGAGACCCATTCCAGAGTCTCCCCTGGTTATTTTACGTGCACGGTGTACAGCGCCGACACGAGACCTTGGTTTAAAGTCCCATCTGAAAGACTGTTTATTTTATTATGGTCAGACGGGGGATCGAACCTGCGATCTCTGGATTACCAGTCCAGTGTGTTACCACTGGACTACAGATCCGTCTGTGCCATCATGACCCTCTTGCCTACCCTTTATAAAAGTAAAGTAAAGTGTTTGTTTATTATAGTGTCACCCCTATTTAAAGGGCCAGTCATTTCTGACTTATGAGATACCTCTTTTTATGAACATCAGTACTTCCCGAATCCTATGCTTGTATGCCAGGCGCCAGGCTGGTAGGCAATCGGTAACCATTATTTAACTAGCTGGCGGCTCACCAACCGGCCATATCAGAATGAACCACTGACGGGATTCGACCTCCCGCTCCGTAGGCGGACGCCTTAACCACTGGGCCACGGAGATTAGTCTAAACATATTTTATTTAACCGTGAGTTATATGTAGCACAAGCACAATGCACAGTATTTAAACCATGATAAATGTTTGTTCAGATTCCAGCTCCAGTCTGGCGTCGTTATCCCTGCTGGACGATGACTTGCCCAGCAACGACTGCTCCCAGAATACCATGCTGGTACCCCAATCAGCCGACTACAAACTCAAAGGGAGACCGCTCCCCAAGAACAGCAGTTTCCTATCGACGGACATGTCGGGTGATATTATTCTCAAGCCACAATTGTCTAAAGGTAAATACAGTCAGACCTGTGTTAAGCAGCCAGCCAAGGGAATCACAAAAAGTGGCTGCTTATCACAGGTTAATACAGGTTGGCTGCTTAATAGAAGTGACCACTAACACAGGTTTGACTGTAAGTACAATATGGGGCTAAATTTTAACTTTTTATTGAAATAACAATGTCATCATATGTGCAGGATTTTGTATTAAAATTATATATAATCTAGGGAGAAGTGGCCCAGGAGAGGAGTCAGGGTCCTTAGGGCGACTATTTCATGCATCCCCCCCCCAGGATATGCTCTGTGGGTAGATTTGTCTTGACGACAACTGTTATTGCTGTGGGTAGATTTATCCTAAAATATATTTTTAGTTCTACTAATTGGTAGTATCGTGTGATGTGTTCTGACCCCTACTAGACACTTCACAGAGAAAATGAATGGGGTTCCCCCTTTTTTGGGACTGGAAACGAAAATAAAAGACAAAATGATGATGGTGGTGATGTTGATGATGATAGTTGTGATGTTTATGATGGTGATAATGATATTGGTGGTTGTGATGATGATGGTGATGATGATATTGGTGGTTGTGATGATGATGATGGTGATGATGATTTTGGTGGTTGTGATGATAATGATGATGCCAATGATGATGATGCTGCTGCTGATGATGATGATGATGATGATATCAAACAATACAACAGTTACTTGTGATAATGGTTCATATCACAGTCTATTAACCCGATCGTCGGATATATTTACCTCAATACCAATCAATAAATGCATAATATTGTAGACAAAGTATTCACAATTTACTGTGTTCAGTTGTACAGGTACACGTATCTACCCAGAGCAATCTAGTGTTGTACAGGTAAACGTATCTACCCAGAGCAATCTAGTGTTGTACAGGTAAATGTACCTACCCAGAGCAATCTAGTGTTGTACAGGTAAACGTACCTACCCAGAGCAATCTAGTGTTGTACAGGTAAACGTACCTACCCAGAGCAATCTAGTGTTGTACAGGTAAACGTATACCCAGAGCTATCTAGTGTTGTACAGGTAAACGTATCTACCCAGAGCAATCTAGTGTTGTACAGGTAAACGTATACCCAGAGCAATCTAGTGTTGTACAGGTAAACGTATCTACCCAGAGCAATCTAGTGTTGTACAGGTAAACGTATACCCAGAGCAATCTAGTGTTGTACAGGTAAACGTATCTACCCAGAGCAATCTAGTGTTGTACAGGTAAACGTATCTACCCAGAGCAATCTAGTGTTGTACAGGTAAACGTATACCCAGAGCAATCTAGTGTTGTACAGGTAAACGTATACCCAGAGCAATCTAGTGTTGTACAGGTAAACGTATACCCAGAGCAATCTAGTGTTGTACAGGTAAACGTATACCCAGAGCAATCTAGTGTTGTACAGGTAAACGTATACCCAGAGCAATCTAGTGTTGTACAGGTAAACGTATACCCAGAGCAATCTAGTGTTGTACAGGTAAACGTATACCCAGAGCAATCTAGTGTTGTACAGGTAAACGTATACCCAGAGCAATCTAGTGTTGTACAGGTAAACGTATTACCCAGAGCAATCTAGTGTTGTACAGGTAAACGTATTACCCAGAGCAATCTAGTGTTGTACAGGTAAACGTATATACCCAGAGCAATCTAGTGTTGTACAGGTAAACGTATACCCAGAGCAATCTAGTGTTGTACAGGTAAACGTATACCCAGAGCAATCTAGTGTTGTACAGGTAAACGTATTACCCAGAGCAATCTAGTGTTGTACAGGTAAACGTATACCCAGAGCAATCTAGTGTTGTACAGGTAAACGTATCTACCCAGAGCAATCTAGTGTTGTACAGGTAAACGTATTACCCAGAGCAATCTAGTGTTGTACAGGTAAACGTATCTACCCAGAGCAATCTAGTGTTGTACAGGTAAACGTATTACCCAGAGCAATCTAGTGTTGTACAGGTAAACGTATTACCCAGAGCAATCTAGTGTTGTACAGGTAAACGTATATACCCAGAGCAATCTAGTGTTGTACAGGTAAACGTATCTACCCAGAGCAATCTAGTGTTGTACAGGTAAACGTATCTACCCAGAGCAATCTAGTGTTGTACAGGTAAACGTATACCCAGAGCAATCTAGTGTTGTACAGGTAAACGTATATACCCAGAGCAATCTAGTGTTGTACAGGTAAACGTATACCCAGAGCAATCTAGTGTTGTACAGGTAAACGTATACCCAGAGCAATCTAGTGTTGTACAGGTAAACGTATATACCCAGAGCAATCTAGTGTTGTACAGGTAAACGTATATACCCAGAGCAATCTAGTGTTGTACAGGTAAACGTATACCCAGAGCAATCTAGTGTTGTACAGGTAAACGTATACCCAGAGCAATCTAGTGTTGTACAGGTAAACGTATCTACCCAGAGCAATCTAGTGTTGTACAGGTAAACGTATACCCAGAGCAATCTAGTGTTGTACAGGTAAACGTATACCCAGAGCAATCTAGTGTTGTACAGGTAAACGTATACCCAGAGCAATCTAGTGTTGTACAGGTAAACGTATACCCAGAGCAATCTAGTGTTGTACAGGTAAACGTATATACCCAGAGCAATCTAGTGTTGTACAGGTAAACGTATACCCAGAGCAATCTAGTGTTGTACAGGTAAACGTATATACCCAGAGCAATCTAGTGTTGTACAGGTAAACGTATACCCAGAGCAATCTAGTGTTGTACAGGTAAACGTATTACCCAGAGCAATCTAGTGTTGTACAGGTAAACGTATACCCAGAGCAATCTAGTGTTGTACAGGTAAACGTATCTACCCAGAGCAATCTAGTGTTGTACAGGTAAACGTATACCCAGAGCAATCTAGTGTTGTACAGGTAAACGTATCTACCCAGAGCAATCTAGTGTTGTACAGGTAAACGTATCTACCCAGAGCAATCTAGTGTTGTACAGGTAAACGTATCTACCCAGAGCAATCTAGTGTTGTACAGGTAAACGTATACCCAGAGCAATCTAGTGTTGTACAGGTAAACGTATACCCAGAGCAATCTAGTGTTGTACAGGTAAACGTATACCCAGAGCAATCTAGTGTTGTACAGGTAAACGTATCTACCCAGAGCAATCTAGTGTTGTACAGGTAAACGTATACCCAGAGCAATCTAGTGTTGTACAGGTAAACGTATACCCAGAGCAATCTAGTGTTGTACAGGTAAACGTATACCCAGAGCAATCTAGTGTTGTACAGGTAAACGTATATACCCAGAGCAATCTAGTGTTGTACAGGTAAACGTATACCCAGAGCAATCTAGTGTTGTACAGGTAAACGTATCTACCCAGAGCAATCTAGTGTTGTACAGGTAAACGTATACCCAGAGCAATCTAGTGTTGTACAGGTAAACGTATCTACCCAGAGCAATCTAGTGTTGTACAGGTAAACGTATACCCAGAGCAATCTAGTGTTGTACAGGTAAACGTATTACCCAGAGCAATCTAGTGTTGTACAGGTAAACGTATATACCCAGAGCAATCTAGTGTTGTACAGGTAAACGTATCTACCCAGAGCAATCTAGTGTTGTACAGGTAAACGTATACCCAGAGCAATCTAGTGTTGTACAGGTAAACGTATACCCAGAGCAATCTAGTGTTGTACAGGTAAACGTATACCCAGAGCAATCTAGTGTTGTACAGGTAAACGTATACCCAGAGCAATCTAGTGTTGTACAGGTAAACGTATACCCAGAGCAATCTAGTGTTGTACAGGTAAACGTATTACCCAGAGCAATCTAGTGTTGTACAGGTAAACGTATACCCAGAGCAATCTAGTGTTGTACAGGTAAACGTATACCCAGAGCAATCTAGTGTTGTACAGGTAAACGTATACCCAGAGCAATCTAGTGTTGTACAGGTAAACGTATCTACCCAGAGCAATCTAGTGTTGTACAGGTAACGTAACCCAGAGCAATCTAGTGTTGTACAGGTAACGTATTACCCAGAGCAATCTAGTGTTGTACAGGTAAACGTATACCCAGAGCAATCTAGTGTTGTACAGGTAAACGTATCTACCCAGAGCAATCTAGTGTTGTACAGGTAAACGTATACCCAGAGCAATCTAGTGTTGTACAGGTAAACGTATCTACCCAGAGCAATCTAGTGTTGTACAGGTAAACGTATATACCCAGAGCAATCTAGTGTTGTACAGGTAAACGTATTACCCAGAGCAATCTAGTGTTGTACAGGTAAACGTATACCCCGGAGCAATCTAGTGTTGTACAGGTAAACGTATACCCAAGCAATCTAGTGTTGTACAGGTAAACGTATACCCAGAGCATCTAGTGTTGTACAGGTAAACGTATACCGAGCAATCTAGGTTGTACAGGTAAACGTATTACCCAGAGCAATCTAGTGTTGTACAGGTAAACGTATATACCCAGAGCAATCTAGTGTTGTACAGGTAAACGTATACCCAGAGCAATCTAGTGTTGTACAGGTAAACGTATACCCAGAGCAATCTAGTGTTGTACAGGTAAACGTATATACCCAGAGCAATCTAGTGTTGTACAGGTAAACGTATTACCCAGAGCAATCTAGTGTTGTACAGGTAAACGTATACCCAGAGCAATCTAGTGTTGTACAGGTAAACGTATACCCAGAGCAATCTAGTGTTGTACAGGTAAACGTATATACCCAGAGCAATCTAGTGTTGTACAGGTAAACGTATACCCAGAGCAATCTAGTGTTGTACAGGTAAACGTATACCCAGAGCAATCTAGTGTTGTACAGGTAAACGTATATACCCAGAGCAATCTAGTGTTGTACAGGTAAACGTATATACCCAGAGCAATCTAGTGTTGTACAGGTAAACGTATATACCCAGAGCAATCTAGTGTTGTACAGGTAAACGTATATACCCAGAGCAATCTAGTGTTGTACAGGTAAACGTATCTACCCAGAGCAATCTAGTGTTGTACAGGTAAACGTATCTACCCAGAGCAATCTAGTGTTGTACAGGTAAACGTATCTACCCAGAGCAATCTAGTGTTGTACAGGTAAACGTATACCCAGAGCAATCTAGTGTTGTACAGGTAAACGTATACCCAGAGCAATCTAGTGTTGTACAGGTAAACGTATACCCAGAGCAATCTAGTGTTGTACAGGTAAACGTATACCCAGAGCAATCTAGTGTTGTACAGGTAAACGTATATACCCAGAGCAATCTAGTGTTGTACAGGTAAACGTATATACCCAGAGCAATCTAGTGTTGTACAGGTAAACGTATATACCCAGAGCAATCTAGTGTTGTACAGGTAAACGTATATACCCAGAGCAATCTAGTGTTGTACAGGTAAACGTATATACCCAGAGCAATCTAGTGTTGTACAGGTAAACGTATATACCCAGAGCAATCTAGTGTTGTACAGGTAAACGTATATACCCAGAGCAATCTAGTGTTGTACAGGTAAACGTATACCCAGAGCAATCTAGTGTTGTACAGGTAAACGTATACCCAGAGCAATCTAGTGTTGTACAGGTAAACGTATCTACCCAGAGCAATCTAGTGTTGTACAGGTAAACGTATCTACCCAGAGCAATCTAGTGTTGTACAGGTAAACGTATCTACCCAGAGCAATCTAGTGTTGTACAGGTAAACGTATACCCAGAGCAATCTAGTGTTGTACAGGTAAACGTATCTACCCAGAGCAATCTAGTGTTGTACAGGTAAACGTATCTACCCAGAGCAATCTAGTGTTGTACAGGTAAACGTATACCCAGAGCAATCTAGTGTTGTACAGGTAAACGTATACCCAGAGCAATCTAGTGTTGTACAGGTAAACATATACCCAGAGCAATCTAGTGTTGTACAGGTAAACATACCCAGAGCAATCTAGTGTTGTACAGGTAAACGTTATACCCAGAGCAATCTAGTGTTGTACAGGTAAACGTATACCCAGAGCAATCTAGTGTTGTACAGGTAAACGTATCTACCCAGAGCAATCTAGTGTTGTACAGGTAAACGTATACCCAGAGCAATCTAGTGTTGTACAGGTAAACGTATACCCAGAGCAATCTAGTGTTGTACAGGTAAACGTATCTACCCAGAGCAATCTAGTGTTGTACAGGTAAACGTATACCCAGAGCAATCTAGTGTTGTACAGGTAAACGTATACCCAGAGCAATCTAGTGTTGTACAGGTAAACATATACCCAGAGCAATCTAGTGTTGTACAGGTAAACATATACCCAGAGCAATCTAGTGTTGTACAGGTAAACGTATACCCAGAGCAATCTAGTGTTGTACAGGTAAACGTATACCCAGAGCAATCTAGTGTTGTACAGGTAAACGTATCTACCCAGAGCAATCTAGTGTTGTACAGGTAAACGTATCTACCCAGAGCAATCTAGTGTTGTACAGGTAAACGTATTACCCAGAGCAATCTAGTGTTGTACAGGTAAACGTATCTACCCAGAGCAATCTAGTGTTGTACAGGTAAACGTATACCCAGAGCAATCTAGTGTTGTACAGGTAAACGTATACCCGAGCAATCTAGTGTTGTACAGGTAAACGTATACCCAGAGCAATCTAGTGTTGTACAGGTAAACGTATCTACCCAGAGCAATCTAGTGTTGTACAGGTAAACGTATACCCAGAGCAATCTAGTGTTGTACAGGTAAACGTATACCCAGAGCAATCTAGTGTTGTACAGGTAAACGTATCTACCCAGAGCAATCTAGTGTTGTACAGGTAAACGTATATCCCAGAGCAATCTAGTGTTGTACAGGTAAACGTATACCCAGAGCAATCTAGTGTTGTACAGGTAAACGTATATACCCAGAGCAATCTAGTGTTGTACAGGTAAACGTATATACCCAGAGCAATCTAGTGTTGTACAGGTAAACGTATA
Organism: Archivesica marissinica; assembly: GCA_014843695.1. Classification (NCBI taxonomy): domain Eukaryota; kingdom Metazoa; phylum Mollusca; class Bivalvia; order Venerida; family Vesicomyidae; genus Archivesica; species Archivesica marissinica. The sequence continues at coordinate 16,414,784 of CM026397.1, read as the reverse complement.
CCCAGAGCAATCTAGTGTTGTACAGGTAAACGTATACCCAGAGCAATCTAGTGTTGTACAGGTAAACGTATCTACCCAGAGCAATCTAGTGTTGTACAGGTAAACGTATACCCAGAGCAATCTAGTGTTGTACAGGTAAACGTATTTACCCAGAGCAATCTAGTGTTGTACAGGTAAACGTATACCCAGAGCAATCTAGTGTTGTACAGGTAAACGTATCTACCCAGAGCAATCTAGTGTTGTACAGGTAAATGTATACCCAGAGCAATCTAGTGTTGTACAGGTAAACGTATATACCCAGAGCAATCTAGTGTTGTACAGGTAAACGTATCTACCCAGAGCAATCTAGTGTTGTACAGGTAAACGTATACCCAGAGCAATCTAGTGTTGTACAGGTAAACGTATACCCAGAGCAATCTAGTGTTGTACAGGTAAACGTATACCCAGAGCAATCTAGTGTTGTACAGGTAAACGTATACCCAGAGCAATCTAGTGTTGTACAGGTAAACGTATTACCCAGAGCAATCTAGTGTTGTACAGGTAAACGTATACACAGAGCAATCTAGTGTTGT
>CM026397.1:16384277-16413212 GCA_014843695.1 Archivesica marissinica | reverse complement strand
AAAAATAAACGCGCACGCGCGTGACCTACTTTATATTACCTTATGTGCAAATGAGTTACTATAAATAGAAAAAGCAAAGAGATGCCCGTACTACTTATAGCGCTGCAGTTTCCATGTACCTGTATATAGCGCTGCGGTTTCCATGTACCTGTATATAGCGCTGTAGTTTCCATGTACCTGTATATAGCACAGCAGTTTCCATGTACCTGTATATAGCACAGCAATTTCCATGTACCTGTATATAGCGCTGCAGTTTCCATGTACCTGTATATAGCAATGCAGTTTCCATGTACCTGTATATAGCAGTGCAGTTTCCATGTACCGGTATATAGCACAGCAGTTTCCATGTACCTGTATATAGCACAGCAGTTTCCATGTACCTGTATATAGCACTGCAGTTTCCATGTACCTGTATATAGCAGTGCAGTTTCCATGTACCTGTATATAGCACTGCAGTTTCCATGTACCTGTATATAGCAGTGCAGTTTCCATGTACCTGTATATAGCAGTGCAGTTTCCATGTACCTGTATATAGTACTGCAGTTTACAAGTACCTGTATATAGCAGTGCAGTTGCCATGTACCTGTATATAGCACTGCAGTTTCCATGTACCTGTATATAGCAGTGCAGTTTCCATGTACCTGTATATAGCACAGCAGTTTCCATGTACCTGTATATAGCAGTGCAGTTTCCATGTACCTGTATATAGCAGTGCAGTTTCCATGTACCTGTATATAGCACTGCAGTTTCCATGTACCTGTATATAGTACTGCAGTTTCCATGTACCTGTATATAGCAGTGCAGTTTCCATGTACCTGTATATAGCAGTGCAGTTTCCATGTATCTGTATATAGCACTGCAGTTTCCATGTACCTGTATATAGCACTGCAGTTTCCATGTACCTGTATATAGCAGTGCAGTTTCCATGTACCTGTATATAGCAGTGCAGTTTCCATGTACCTGTATATAGTACTGCAGTTTCCATGTACCTGTATATAGCACTGCAGTTTCCATGTACCTGTATATAGCACTGCAGTTTCCATGTACCTGTATATAGCAGTGCAGTTTCCATGTACCTGTATATAGCACTGCAGTTTCCATGTACCTGTATATAGCAGTGCAGTTTCCATGTACCTGTATATAGCAGTGCAGTTTCCATGTACCTGTATATAGCACTGCAGTTTCCATGTACCTGTATATAGCACTGCAGTTTCCATGTATCTGTATATAGCACTGCAGTTTCCATGTACCTGTATATAGCACTGCAGTTTCCATGTACCTGTATATAGCAGTGCAGTTTCCATGTACCTGTATATAGCACTGCAGTTTCCATGTACCTGTATATAGCAGTGCAGTTTCCATGTACCTGTATATAGCAGTGCAGTTTCCATGTACCTGTATATAGCACTGCAGTTTCCATGTACCTGTATATAGCAGTGCAGTTTCCATGTACCTGTATATAGCAGTGCAGTTTCCATGTACCTGTATATAGCACTGCAGTTTCCATGTACCTGTATATAGCACTGCAGTTTCCATGTACCTGTATATAGCACTGCAGTTTCCATGTACCTGTATATAGCACTGCAGTTTCCATGTACCTGTATATAGCACAGCAGTTTCCATGTACCTGTATATAGCACTGCAGTTTCCATGTACCTGTATATAGCACTGCAGTTTCCATGTATCTGTATATAGCGCTGCAGTTTCCATGGACCTGTATATAGCGCTGTAGTTTCCATGTACCTGTATATAGCACTGCAGTTTCACATATTTTGCAAATTTAAAATTTTGTGTAATCATGTATGTAGGGGAGGGGGAATGAAGGTTGGAGAGAGAATGTGGTACGAGTGTGGGGGAGGGGGGTGATAGCAGGGCAGTGTGTGGTGGTGGAATCGGTGTGGTGGTTGAGTGGTATGGAGTTTACACAATACACAAGTTGAACATTACGAAAGAGCCCCAATAACTTCTTTGCAATCCCACTTACACGTTTAAGTAGCTGTCACCTCACCCACTTACACGTTTAAGTAGCTGTCACCCCGCCCACTTACACGTTTAAGTAGCTGTCACCTCGCCCACTTACACGTTTAAGTAGCTGTCACCTCACCCGCTTACACATTTAAGTAGCTGTCACCTCATCCACTTACACGTTTAAATATCTGGCACCTCATCCACTTACACGTTTAAGTAGCTGTCACCTCATCCACTTACACGTTTAAGTAGCTGGCGCCTCATCCACTTACACGTTTAAGTAGCTGGCACCTCATCCACTTACACGTTTAAGTAGCTGGCACCTCATCCACTTACACATTTAAGTAGTTGTCACCTCATCCACTTACACATTTAAGTAGCTGTCACCTCATCCACTTACACGTTTAAGTAGCTGGCACCTCGTCCACTTACACATTTAAGTAGCTGTCACCTCGTCCACTTACACGTTTAAGTAGCTGGCACCTCATCCACTTACACGTTTAAGTAGCTGGCGCCTCATCCACTTACACGTTTAAGTAGCTGGCACCTCATCCACTTACACGTTTAAGTAGCTGTCACCTCACCCACTTACACGTTTAAGTAGCTGTCACCTCACCCACTTACACGTTTAAGTAGCTGTCACCTCATCCACTTACACGTTTCAGTAGCTGGCACCTCATCCACTTACACGTTTAAGTAGCTGGCACGTCATCCACTTACTCGTTTAAGTAGCTGTCACCTCACCCACTTACACGTTTAAGTAGCTGGCACGTCATCCACTTACACGTTTAAGTAGCTGGCACCTCATCCACTTACACATTTAAGTAGCTGGCACCTCATCCACTTACACATTTAAGTAGCTGTCACCTCATCCACTTACACGTTTAAGTAGCTGGCACCTCATCCACTTACACGTTTAAGTAGCTGGCACCTCATCCACTTACACATTTAAGTAGCTGTCACCTCATCCACTTACACATTTAAGTAGCTGTCACCTCATCCACTTACACGTTTAAGTAGCTGGCACCTCGTCCACTTACACATTTAAGTAGCTGTCACCTCGTCCACTTACACGTTTAAGTAGCTGGCACCTCATCCACTTACACGTTTAAGTAGCTGGCACCTCATCCACTTACACGTTTAAGTAGCTGTCACCTCATCCACTTACACATTTAAGTAGCTGTCACCTCATCCACTTACACGTTTAAGTAGCTGGCACCTCGTCCACTTACACATTTAAGTAGCTGTCACCTCATCCACTTACACGTTTAAGTAGCTGGCACCTCGTCCACTTACACATTTAAATAGCGGTCACCTCATCCACTTACACATTTAAATAGCGGTCACCTCATCCACTTACACATTTAAGTAGCTGTCACCTCATCCACTTACACGTTTAAGTAGCTGTCACCTCACCCATTTAAGTAGCTGTCACCTCATCCACTTACACGTTTAAGTAGCTGACACCTCATCCACTTACATATTTAAGTAGCTGTCACCTCACCCATTTAAGTAGCTGGCACGGCATCCACTTACACGTTTAAGTAGCTGGCACCTCATCCACTTACAATTAAAATAGGTGACAGCTACTTAAACGTGTAAGTGGCTGTCACAGAATGACAGGGGTGCCAGCTTCTCTCAGGGTCACGGATACCAGGATCAAGTGTATGCATAAAGACTAAGCAGATTTACAAATTTTAATATACATAAAACAACACTTGCAACAAAGACAATGAATGGTAAGAGACGTATGTTTGTCCGTAGTTTGGCTCTCCACATATGGTGGCTTAACTTCCGGTATAGAGTCCGGTCTACGGCTGGTAATGCCGTTAATTTATGTAACAGTTCCGAGATCTAAATAACTGCCGTTTCCACACTCGACTTTAACTTTTATGCTATTGTGCACCTATTTAAACATTGGCACATATGGCCATCACAGTGCTATAATGCACATAGTTAAGATTGGCAAGTATTGCCTTCACAGTGCTATATAATGCACACTTTAAAAGATTGGCAAGTATTGCCGTCACCGTCCTATAATGCACACTTCAACAGATTGGCAAGTATTGCTATTACAGTGATATTTCACTAGATTTACAATGCACAAGATGATTAACTCACTGCGTCCTAAGGACCCTGTCCACTGACTTGATGCTGCTCAGCTACCGCTACCCGCTGACGCCGGCAAACTCTCCCAGTCGGCTCGTGCCCCAGCTCGTTATCTCGATCGTTCTGAACAGGATCTACGCCCCTGCGCTACACCTCTTACGGCTTCTGGTTCAGGCATGAAGCGACCAAATCTGTCGCATGTACACTTCACAACATTCAATTGTGATGTTCCGGGAGTAATGTCAGTGCAATGTCCGGGTGTCCAAGTTATAGCGTCCTCCCTGAGTACACGCACGATCTTTTCATGCGTTTCATCAGCCGATATGATACATACAATATTGACTGCGCGTTCTTATCAGGCCCTGGAGGTTAATTTCACTGATAAAGGGAACAGTGATTTGAACAGAATAAACCCAAATCTGCTAATACTAGTCGGATTTATATAAAATAAACGGGAATTTCCATTAAAAGTGATATATAATAATACACCACTTAACTGTCCTTTATCTAGTATAGATACATTCGTCCCAATTTATGATAACATCACTGAATAAGTGTTTCAATGGTACGACAAAATGTTCTGAAACCCATTGATAAAGAGGCCCCAACTACACCGTAGTTAATATGGTCACTTTCATTTTGTTACAAACTTATATTAATCACTCTCGTTGGCGCGGATGAAAGCGTAAATATGGTCATTCGTGTAGGAGGAAACCGGAGTACCCTGAGAAATCCCACCTGCCCGATCTGGCAACCACCGTACCGTATTTACAGAGTTTTCGGTTACAAATAAGAAACACATATTGTCGTCTGCTATCATTATTTGAACTATTTATAGGTTATTACGTGGTTAGTTTCATATCAGCCTATGTATCGACCCGATGTAACTTGATATCAGCCCAAGACCGAAGCTAAAGTACTCATACTGCTATAGTACCAGGGGTAGTAACGTGTATGTGTGTCTTACGTTTATTATCGTCGCTACCGGTTGCCCATATGAGCCACGCCTTCTGACGTCATTTTAGATTTTTTGAGGATAATGCATTGATACAGACAGAGACCAATTCCAGAGTATCCTCTGGTTCTCTTACGTGCACAGTGTAAAGCACCGACACGAGACCCCGGTTTAAAGTCCCATCTGACAGATTGTTAATTTGATTAGGGTCAGACGGGGGATCGAACCTGCGATCCCTGGATTACCAGTCCAACGAGTTAACTACTTGACTACAGATCCGTTTGTAGGGGTAGTATCATAAATATGTGTAATATTTGTATATTGTGCACATTCGTGTTGGTATAAGATCTGTAGGGGTAGTACCATAAATATGTGTAATATTTGTATATTGTGCACATTCATGTTGGTATAAGATCTGTAGGGGTAGTACCATAAATATGTGTAATATTTGTATATTGTGCACATTCGTGTTGGTATAAGATCTGTAGGGGTAGTACCATAAATATGTGTAATATTTGTATATTGTGCACATTCATGTTGGTATAAGATCTGTATGGGTAGTATCATAAATATGTGTAATATTTGTATATTGTGCACATTCATGTTTGTATAAGATCTGTATGGGTAGTATCATAAATATGTGTAATATTTGTATATTGTGTATAAGATCATTCTGATGGAGCATTTCCATGTCTTTAGATATATGGGGAAGACCTGTCAATGGGGGGGGGGGGTGCTGTTGTCTCCATTATGTGTCCTAGGTGCACGTCAAGTGTCTGTACTTCAATTTATATTAGTCACTCGCGATGCCTCATTCCTTATGGAATCCATCGCCACTAGGGAGAGAAGAGGCAATGTGGAATTTAAATGCCTTGCCTAAGGGCACACTCGTAACGGCTACATCTGGGGCGCGAGGTTCGGGCCTTTCGCACCCGAAGCGATGCGCTACTACTGCGCTATCACAACTTCCAATTTTTTTTTAATTAAAGCTAGATCTGGTAATACTTGTTGTTTCATGGATTTGTCCTACTATATAGAGTGTCAGGTACCGATACGTAAACTGCCCGCAGCGATATAGTCCACAAATAGTGCTGATGATGGCGTAAAACCGAAACAAACAAACAAACAAATAAACAAGATAATATAGAGCAACAAAGCTACAAAGAACAACAAATATACCATCATCACTGACATTACATAAAGTGGGACAGGGGATAGCCACACAGTACAAAACAGACAACAATGGGATAGCCACACATTACAAAACAGAGAACAATGGGATAGTCACACAGTACAAAACAGAGAACAATGGGATAGCCACACAGTACAAAACAGAGAATAATAGGATAGCCACACAGTACAAAACAGAGAACAATCGGATAGCCACACAGTACAAAACAGAGAACAATCGGATAGCCACACATTACAAAACAAAGAACAATGGGATAGCCACACAGTACAAAACAGAGAACAATGGGATAGCCACACAGTACAAAACAGAGAACAATGGGATAGCCACACATTACAAAACAGAGAACAATATGATATCCATACAGTACAAAACAGAGAACAATGGGATAGCCACACAGTACAAAACAGAGAACAATGGGATAGCCACACATTACAAAACAGAGAATAATAGGATAGCCACACATTACAAAACAGAGAACAATGGGGTAGCCACATAATACAAAACAGAGAACAATGGGATAGCCACACATTACAAAACAGAGAATAATAGGATAGCCACACATTACAAAACAGAGAACAATGGGATAGCCACATAGTACAAAACAGAGAACAATGGGATAGCCACACATTACAAAACAGAGAACAATGGGGTAGCCACATAGTACAAAACAGAGAACAATGGGATAGCCACACATTACAAAACAGAGAATAATAGGATAGCCACACATTACAAAACAGAGAACAATGGGATAGCCACGTAGTACAAAACAGAGAACAATGGGATAGCCACACATTACAAAACAGAGAACAATGGGATAGCCACAAAGTACAAAACAGAGAACAATGGAATAGCCACAAAGTACAAAACAGAGAACAATGGGATAGCCACAAAGTACAAAACAGAGAACAATGGGATAGCCACATAGTACAAAACAGAGAACAATGGGATAGTCACACAGTACAAAACAGAGAACAATGGGATAGTCACACAGTACAAAACTGAGAACAATGGGATAGCCACAGAGAACAATGGAAATCAGTAGCTAAATATAACATAACCTTTATTTGCATAAAACATTTACATGTTTATAGCCTTAAACATCAATCAATATGGTGAAACACAAATTCGCAAGTATAACTAGCCTTAGCAAGGAAGAACTCATTATATACCAGTCATAATCAAATAATGCTGCATGGGATGAAACTTCATAGTAATATATACTGAGTCAAAAAAGAAACGATACCAAACTAAAAATGACGTAAAACGGATAAAACCATAGAAAGGTTTAATATATTATTACGTATCAGTACCGGGTATCTTATTGCAACGTCAGCCAACCATAAACACAGGTAAATAAACACCCGACAATCCTGGAACGCCGAATTTCCCATTTGCACGTGCTCCTCAACAAAGACAACTTCCTACACATGTACAAATCGGAAAACCGGTTTATTGTACTGGTATTGCATTATCATCGAGGAAAAACACCTTACATACCCATTGTTACCTCTAACAAAATGCCTAGGCTAAGCCGCAATCAGAGAATGCGTGCCATTGGCATGATTGACGGCGGTTTACGTCAGCGTGACGTCGCAAATCGACTCGGGGTTACGCGGATCACGATAACACGTCTACTTCGACGTTATCGAACACATGGATCGGTGGACGACCGTCCAAGATCTGGTCGACCACGTGTGACGACGCGTGAACAGAACCGTCACATTCGGACGTCACAGGTTCCTACCTGCTACGCACACAGCTGCCGTTACTCCTGGGATGACCAACAATCGCATCAGTGCACAAACAGTCAGGAACCGGCTCGGTGAACGTGGCATTCGTGCCTATCGGCCATACGTTGGACCCATCCTGACACGACGGAACGTGCTCGCTGGACTCGGTTACAGTGGAATTCGGGTGATGTTTAGCGATGAATCGCGGTTCTGTTTGCGTCGAGCGGATGGCAGAGAGCGGGTATATCGCAGACGCGGTGAACGTTACGCCGACGCATGTGTACGTCAGGTCGATCTGTTCGGGGGCGGAAGCGTTATGGCGTGGGGCGGTATCACATTCGGCAGTCGCACTGAACTGTTAGTGGTGGACGGGAACCTAAACGCCCAGCGGTACTGTGATGAGATCCTTGCGCCAGTTGTTGTGCCGTTCTTTAACGCCAACAGAAACGTCACACTGTTCCAACAGGACAACGCCAGGTGTCATACTGCTCGGATTTCCACCACATTATTGGAGCAGAACAATATTGAAACCCTGCCGTGGCCTGCTTTGTCACCAGACTTGTCACCCATAGAACATTTGTGGGATACGTTAGACCGCCGCGTCAGCCGGTAACGTTGAACCAATTGAGGGATTTATTGCGTCAGGAGTGGACAAATATTGATCAGCAAGAGATTAAGACACTCTTCCGTTTGATGCGACGGCGTTGCATTGCAGCGAGAGACGCAAATGGTGCCCATACTCGGTATTGACGTCTGTGTGAAAACTCCATTAGACCCCTGTCCGACGAATTACGTCATCACGCAGCAGACAGTTTCGGAGGCTCATTATGCTTTATGTGCTCCTCTTTCAAACATGTTGGACTATCATCTTATGAATTTTCAAAGAATTTTCTTAATAAATGTTGAAATTATAGACACATAAACACCAGGTATCGTTTCTTTTCTTTTTTGACTCAGTATATATTACGTTATTTGTGCTCTAAGTTTGACAGCATGATATACAAATGTAGCTGTACTGTTAATAACTCTATCGCTGTTAGCATTCATAAGAGATACACATTTGTTAGTAGTGGGCCATCTACAAAAATATGGTTGGAAATATTTCAGTCTAAGATTTCTATATTTGGGGCAAACTAGAATGAAATGGTATTCACTTTCGACTACATTCATATCGCAGTATAACAATTGCGATATTGCATGTCAACATTAGTATACCTGCCTGTTTCTATTGCTAGATCGTGTGCCGAAACTCTTAGTTTAGTGAGGGCTATTCTATACTTATTATCATTTATACATGACAGGTATTTTTCTAATGTTAAGTCATGTTTAAACAAGCAGTATGTAGATAGTTTATTTAAATTATTGATTCTAGCATACCAAGATTGTTTATATATATATATTAAACGTTGCTTTATAGAAGCAACATTGATGGTCGATGTAAATTGATTAATCCATATATCGGACATACCAATGCTATCTAAAATCATTTGTATTTGATAGGCCCAGTTTGTATGTAATATTATTATTTGCATCGGTTACTAACATTTTATATACATTATCTAATAGCGGGTTGTTAGTTTTTAATAGTTTTAGCCAGTAGCTAATCATAATAAATTGTCGTATTGTTTTCATTGGAAAACGTCCTGTTTCTCCATATAAGCAATCTAGATTAGTCGAATTTTTTACCTGTAAGATTTTCCTCAAACATTTACAGTGTATAAGCTCGATATTTTTCGAGTCATGATAGCCCCATACGGCGGCATTATAATTAAGTATAGAGCCAACCAGGCTATCAAATAGACGACATTTATCAGACATAGACATTTCAAGTTGATTAAAGACAATAAATAAGTTGTGAAGTGCAAATGCAGAATGCTGCGATACCCGTTTCTGTGTCCTATACCATGAGCCATTTTTAAATAAATGTATTCCCAAATATTTAAAGGATTTCACTGATTCTAATATAGTTCCACACATTACAAAATCATGGCTAGTGCCTCTTCCCCTTTCAAATGTCATAGCTTTCGTTTTAGTTGTATTTACTTTAATGCCAGAGAGACGACAGTATATTTCCAGGTCATCAAGCATGGATTGCATTGCGTCAGGGGAATGAGCAAATAGAACACCATCATCTGCGAAAAGTAACATGAATATTTGTAATTCGTCTATTGTAAATAATCCTACAATATTTGTGTTTATACTATTTAAAATGTCGTTTACAAAGAATAAAAATAGCAAACTTGAGCTCGGATCCCCCTGTTTAACCCCTATATTGGAGCCGAAGAAGCTAGATTGTTTACTCTTATACCTAACACATGATTTAACAGTATCGTACATTGCCTGTAAAGCTTTCACAATTTTTGTACTAACATGTTGCTTCAAACGTTTCTGAAACAGATATGACCTATTTATCTTATCAAAACATTTTTCGTAGTCCAAGAAAACACAGTACAGTTTTTTCTTAGCATCAAGTGTTTTTGTTATAATAGCATATAATAGGAATATACAGTCTGTCCCTTTTTGAAATCCAAACTGATTATGTATTAAAGACTCGATGTTCAATAGACCATTTTGTCATACGTTTGAGTACGATTTGGGAGTATATTTTGCTCAATACGTTTAGAAGGGTTACCCCTCTATAGTTCTTAGGGTCTTCAATGTCTCCACCCTTAAAGATCCGTACAATTATTCCATCGCCCCATGATTTTGGGTATTCACCCTTCAAAAATACCCAATTAAACAATCTTAGTAGAAACGGGGAGATAATATCAAAGGAGTTTTTATATAGTTCGGCGCATAGGTTATCTAGGCCACTACTTTTGTTGTTGTTTTGTGACATTACTGCCTGTTTTATTTCACTGTTCATTATTTCGCTATCTAAATATATATCAAAAACAGTATCTTCAGCAACAGTATTTTGTATATCACCTATATCAGATTCAAAACCATAAAAGTCTTGAAAATGATTATGTAAATCATTAACATTAAGATTTTCTGCACTGCTTGCGTTTTTTCTATACTGGTCCTTTACCCGTTTCCAAAACTGTTTAGGTCTATGTTTTGCCAGTTTAGTGAGAGTAATTTTCTCAGCTCTTTTAAATTTATTTTTTCCCTACGTTTAATTTTATTGAAATTGGATTTTGCTTGTACAAATGCTTGCCTATTTTCAGTTATTTTTTATTTTAACTATTAAACTATTAAATATAATACACAGTGATGTCAAAGATAACAATGAATGTTTAAATTTAGGGTTTAGTCAACTGTCGAATTACGCGACTTGCATCCAAATAACTTTCTAAAAAATCCTCGAACTTTTCTGCCTATGCTTTTCTTCTTCGTCTTAGTATCATCATTTCCTCCGAGTTGTGCCTCTGTAGTGTCATCGTTTTTCGGCACATTATCGTTCCTTAGTGTTGGCAATTCAGGCGCATTGTCCCTCTTTATGGTAGGTATTTCCGGCTCATTGTCCCTCTTTATGGTAGGCAGTTCCGGCACATTGTCCCTCTTTATGGTAGGTATTTCCGGCGCATTGTCCCTCTTTATGGTAGGCATTTCCGGCGCATTGTCCCTCTTTATGGTAGGCATTTCCGGCGCATTGTTCCTCTTTATTGTAGGCATTTCCGGCGCATTGTCCCTCATTATGGTAGACAGTTCGGCGCATTGTCCCTCTTTATGGTAGGTAATTTCCGGCGCATTGTCCCTCTTTATGGTAGGCATTTCCGGCGCATTGTCCCTCTTTATGGTAGGCATTTCCGGCGCATTGTCCCTCTTTATGGTAGGCATTTCCGGCACATTGTCCCTCTTTATGGTAGGCAGTTCCGACGCATTGGTGCTTATTAGGGTAGGAATTTCCGGCGCATTGTCGACCTTTAGTATGGGCATTACCGACGCATTGTTCCTCTTTATGGTAGGCATTTCCGGCGCATTGTCCCTCTTTATGGTAGACAGTTCCGGCGCATTGTCCCTCTTTATGCTAGGCATTTCCGGCGATGAAACTTGCTGATGAGTTCCTGCACTGTTCTAACGCTGTTTGTCTGCTCTTGTTTCCTGTCCAGGCTATCCGCAACTAGTTGTTTCATCTGTATCTTTTCTTCCTGAATATCTCCGATAACTTCTGGTGCAACCTGGTCCATCAAGACAGTCATGAATAGGAGTACGCTTTCTCGTAGTTCTGGATGATCCTCTTCCTCGTCATCATTGCCGACTTTATCCGATTCCCTACAGTGGTTTGCGTGCTCATCTTTACTCTTTATGTCATCCATAATCAGCTGTCTTAGCTGTCTCTTTTGTTTCTGCATATTGCCGAACACTTCTTGTGAAACCTGGTCCATCATGACTTTTAAGAATAACAGTACCATTTCAGGAAGTTTTGGATGAAATCTGTCCCCATCACCATAGTGTTCGCCCTCTTCCCTAACGTGGTTTGCCTGATTCGTTTTCATATCATCCATAATCAGATGTGCCAAGTCGCTTCTCTCCTCCTGTATTTTGCCGAACACGCCTGGTGAAATCTTGTCCACCAGGACAGTGAAGAATAAATATACAATTTCATGCAGTTCGTGTGGATGATCTCCTTCACCGTCATTAATGAGGTGTTCCTCCGCTTCTCTATCGTGCATTTTCTGCCCATGTTCATTCGCTCTTCTAGCATTGTTTTTCTGCTCCAAGTCATCCACTATGAGTTGTATCAATTGTTTATTTTGTTCCTGAATATTGCCGAACATGTTTGGTACGATAGAAATATGTCGCTGTTACTTTGGTAACGACGTCATCGACGTCACGTATCAGTATAATGACGTCACCGTATGATAAAAGCGTCGCCGTCGAGTCAAACCTCGTTACTTATTTAATACAACTCTGAAAATATTCTCCTAGAACCCACAATATCCAGAGCTTTGATATTTTGCATGTACACCTGTGTTACCGGTTATCTCTATTAGCCAACCACCTGCCCGAAATAGTTCCATAACTCACGCCATTAAAATTATCTGAATGTATGCCCATGTCCCCATATTAAATGTTATTGGTGTTATGTATAGGTCTATAGGTAGAGAGACTACCATAGGAGGCCGCGCTCTGTGTTTGAGATGATGATGATATTTTGAGTTAGTTAGTAAATAGATGTTCATAACATACACATGGGTGTATTCTATTTAGGCCATTCCAGCCTAATAATCAGCGTCCATAACAATTAAAGTTACTAAAGTTTAAGTACAGTTAGTATGTACTGTTCAGTGTTCAGATACTGTAACTCATTCTTTTTTTATTCAGATTATCTTATGGAACTATAAAGTATACAACAGTTATTAATGAAAGTACAACTTTATAACTAGACAAGTATAAGTTTATGTATAGCACAATGTCAACTTCTTGTTGAGATACTTCACTGAAGCCGTAACCTTAACCTTACAAACCTATCAAAGGAGTATGTGCTCCTTATTAGATCACCAAGGGAGTAGTATGCCCTGTACACAAGTGATCCAACTTAAGTGTTAAATTTAACTCTTTTTTTTACAAATCAAGTTTATCCACTTTCTTTCGAATCCTTGTAGGGTAACGTCTCTCAACTACTGTTTGTACGGGTGGAGATTCTCCCTGTTTCTTCTCCACCGGTTGTAAATTCTCCGGACTAGAAGCCTGACTAGCTAATGATTGTTCCAACATGTTTGGTTGACTATCGGTTATCTCCCCTGAAACTCGTTTACCGTTTGTATACACTGGAGATGGCACACTAGATCTGTCGGGATATGGCACTGGAATACCTGACGGAAGTCCCAGGTTTGAGCTACGAATCTGATCTGCATGACGTCGCCAGATTACGCCTGGTGCAATTTCAACACGATATGACACCAGACCTGTTTTTGTTTCTATTCTACCTGGAATCCAAATATCTCGATCTTTGCGATAATCTCGGATCGTAACGTTATCGCCAATACCAAAATCGCAATCTCTAGTACTTCACTACATTTTAGATTGTTGACTCTCTACCCTTTTCCTCAAACACGGTTTCATTTTCTCCAATCTTGTTGCTAGGTCATGTCCATAAAACAAGCTCGCGGGGTTAGCTTTTGTAGTCTGGTGCTCAGCATTTCTGTAAGCCAACAAAAATCTACTGAATATTGTTTGTATAGTCCCTGTATCACTTTTAGTTTGTACGAACCGTTCAGCTAAACCGTTCGTTTTCGGATGGTACGGCACGCTGTAAGTAACCTTGACCCCATTTCTCTGCAGGAATGTGCGAAACTCCTCACTAACAAACTGTGGACCATTGTCGTATTCTATAATAGAATATGGACCCGCGGGTCACTTTTTCCTATAGGGTCATTATTTTGGCGGGTCAATATTCTATATGATTTGAATAATACTGAACTAACCCAAGGAACGACCGTAATTCCTTCACGTTTGTGATCTTTGGAGCATTCACGATGGCTTTCACTTATCGTCAGTCTTGTGCAATCCATTTGCATCAACTTTGTGACCACAGAACCCATATGTGACTGAAAGAAAGCACACTTGCCTACATTCACCCTTAGTCCCTTATCTTGCAAACGTTTCAAGACTTCTTCAAGGTTGGTTAAGTGCAGTTCATCGGTATATCCTGTAACGATCATATCGTCAAGAATCACTTGTACCCCTGGTACATCCCTGATGATCTGTTCAATTAATCGTTGAAATATTGCTGCTGCTGGCGCGACTCCGTAGACCAAACGATTATATCTGAACAACCCTTTATGAGTGTTAATGGTCAAAAGCTTCTTACTTTCTTCATCAACTCCAAGCTGTAGATACGCGTTTTTCAGATCAATTTTGGAAAACTTCTTTCCATGTCCTAATGATCCACTATTCTCGGCAAAGGATACTGATCAATTTCTAATGAAGGATTCAGAGTCACTTTAAAGTCACCACAAAGCCTAATATCTAATTAGGTTTTGGCACAGGAACTATCGGTGTTGCCCATTCACTAGTCAACTTTTTCAAGAACACGTGCTTTCACTAAAGCATCTAATTCCTTTTCAATTTTCGGACGAACTGCTAGAGGTACAGGCCTAGCTTTAAGGAAGCGCGGTGAAGTATCTTTCTTCAATTTAAGGGTAGCTTCAACTCCTTTCACACGCCCTAAACCTTCTTCAAACACATTACTGTATTTAGTTTTCAGGATTTTCTCTACTCCTTTAGAGTCATAAGTCACATGATGAAGTGCGTTAATCTCTGTTCAGTTCAATTTCATAACTCGAAGCCATTCTCTAGCGAAAATTGGTCTGCTTCCCTTTTCAACCACATACACTTTTAATTCTGAGTGCTGGTTATTTAGTTCTACCTTAACACTAGCTACACCTCGAGGCTTGATTGTCTCTCCTGTATATGTTTTCAACTTCAGTGTAGTATTTTGCAACTTGGCATTTGGCCAAAATTTCACAAAATCTTCATGACTAATCACTTAAACACCTGTAACAAACATCTTGCTTTCCAAAGTTCTTCTTTGGAAATACCGTAACCTTCTTCTGGAACTTCTTAGCTTGATTCTTATTAACCGTCTGGTTCTTTACACTCATTTTGTTCACATTGACTGATGATTTTAAATTTCCTTGGACTTCAATTACATCTCTGTTAGCAAGTTCCATCGTAGTAGCTATTTCCCTAGCTTTCTCCCTCAAAAGCCTTCTTTGCATGCTTTCGTGTTTTAATCCAAACACAAACCTATCGCGCAACGCGTCGTCTAACTTATCCCCAAAATCACAATGTTCGGATAATTTTCTCAAGCCAACGTTAAAGTCTACAACCGACTCATCTTGTCGTTGATCCCTCTTATAGAACCGAAACCGTTCTGCGATTACTAAGGGTTGCGGATTAAAGTGTTGTTTCATTAATTCACACAGTGCAGTAAATGTTTTTGTGCTCGGAAGATCCGGCGAAGATAGATCCCGTAATATGACATAGTCCCCCCATACGTATTTGGTCCTATTAACGCAAGTAATGCCGGAACGTTCTTTTCATCATTTACCTCATTGACAAGAAAATATTGTTCTAATCTTTCTTGGTAACACTGCCATGATTCGTTTCCTACATCAAAACACTCGATTTTCCCAATTGAGAATGCCATGTCCAAAATTTGGTACTGTCCGAATACTTCTACACTTTACAAATTCGCCAACCGTAACTTTTCCTGTGTTGAAATTCCACAGATTTATAAAGTTACCTATAGACCAATGTTTAGTTCATCGGAATATCCACTATTCTCGTCGCCAATTGTTATGGACGCTGATTATTAGGCTGGAATTGACCTTTCTGCAAACGCTACTTAGGCACGCCCCCCATAGTTACAGGTGCTCGCTGTAACTACGCGAGACAAGCTATCTAACAAAATGGCGTCTAACGCAGACCTGCATCGAGTTAATCTAGATAAAATTCCGTGGAATTTCTCAGTTTTATCTTACCCAGATATTAATATCTTGTTGAAAGCAAGTCAACAAGTGTTTAGGTTCTTTAAATAGTGAAGGTTATTTCTCTAATGTACAGATATATTTAACGGGTGAGGACGTGTTAAGTGTTCGTGGAAAATGTTTTCGCAGTCAACGGAGGAGGTTTCGTATAACTACTTCTTCGTATACAAGGCAATATAGAGTGAAACATTGTGGTGGATTCGTCTAGTATATTATCACGCCTACGCCAATTATGAGATGGGCTGTTGACAAATTAATCAATTACTGGAGAATATATTATTTTTCACACCTTGATTGGTCGGCTCAAACATCTGTGATGCTGGCTTGTATGCCCGTGTTTTATCAGCTTTAGAGCTGAGCCGTGCCATATGTCCAAGCCCTTGCATCATGTATAAATATCATGCTCTTCACATCAATTTCATTACAACCATGGCGTCTATATTTCCATGCGTTTTTTGCTGATTACACAATACAAATACAATAAAAAATAGATAAACACTGTAAATTGCATTGTCATTGTATTAATCTATGTACCTTTTTTATGTAATTTTATGTCATTGTAAATAATTTAATGCTTTGATGTACAATAAATATATTATTTTAATGACGGTCTATGATTTATTTATTCTCCCCCGTTCACTTTAATTAATCTTGATTAGTGGCTTGAAACCTAGATAGATAATCACTCCTGGTATGGCAAACACACGGCTACATAGTCCCATTCATAATTGTGTCTAATTACCTAAATAGCTAATAATAGCATTATTATAATGAGCCTGTATAGTGCAGTACTATTAAATCAATTATACGAACCTGTGATTATACGAATGCACTAGTGTACGAAACTACCATTAGACGAACAAGAGATTATACGAAACCACCTGAATTCTGAGTGAACAACCACATCGTGTCAACTTTGACATTAAAAGAAATGAAATATGCCACCGTCTTGAGAGACTCGACCCTATGCCTCCTAGAAGACTCGAACATTAGGCCCAACAACTGAACACCAGTACGTTCACTGAGCTAATATGGGAATCCCACAGCTCTGCACATGCATGGGTACTATTACTTCTATCTGATCCCTAGTCCACCATCCACGACAATATGTATGAACCACATGTATAATTTTAATCACCATTATACTCACATATCTCTTGTGAACAGTAGATCTATAAATGCAGAATATATTTTTTCGAAATATTTTATTATGCATAAATAAATTAATTTCAACTTACTTGTGTGCAAATATATATGTTTGCATTAATTTTGGATGTATTCAGCTGGTCGTCCACACAACTTAATCCACCTTAGACATTTTTCAAGATTTGTCTTAGGTTTTGGAAATGACACGAATTAAACGTCACCTATTAATCGATCTGGATATCTACTATCACTGTCACACAGCATAAATTAATAAAACAGCCCGTAACTACATCTTTTCACCATTGTCAATGACAGACAGCATTAATTAATTTGTAATTATTTTTCAAAAAATAATTTCAGATCACGATCACTCGTTATCAGATTTGATTAAAATTTTACTAAATAACTCGTTTGTCTGACAGAACGATAAAACAATGACTCGGTGTAGTAATCAATACTATAATTGTGTGCACACATTTTATAATTGACCAATTATTAGCACAATCAGTGCTAAATTCCGATGTGCAACACTTTGATCTTGACAGTAGGTCCCTAACGGGATATTATGTTTTCGCGGTCTCTGTGATGTACCGGCAAGTTGGTTGATTACTCCCAATAAACAGTGTGACACGCTTAAATTTGATTGCTGTGTTTGCGATAAAAGAATGACTATATGGGGTCAGTCGGTGTTTTTATAGATGCATTGATTTTAAAGCAGTTGTCTGGTATTTTGTGGTTCATATACACACATTTAGATTTGTCCAAGGATTTTGAAATGGGTTGAATTTAACGTCGATCACCAGGATATCGACTAATTTTGTACTATAACTAACCCACACACCAACGCTACACATTTTCAACATCATTAAAACAATTTAAAACCCGTATTTTCGATCAAATTCACGCCTTTTCAAATTTGTCTACTCGTTACTAGTTTGTCTAATATGCATTGTTCGTCTAACAAAATGGCGGCGATAAACCGTTGCCGGGGGTGTGCGCGAATGGTGCGATGCGATTGGCTAACGCCAGCTGTCAATCAAAATCGGCAGAAAGGTCAATTGCCTAAATAGAATAAACCCATGTGTAGGTTATGAACATCTATTTACTAACTAACTCAAAATATCATCATCATCTCAAACACAGAGTGCGGCCTCCTATGGTAGTCTCTCTACATATAGACCTATACATAACAATTGGATACGTTTTTTCGACAACTAAGACAGGATGATTCTTTTCTCAAAATAAGATGCCATATAACTGCATCAAGTATTAGTCCTCCATAAATTTATTTGAGCTCGATTACGAAACAAGTTCTTTCAACTTATATTAATCACTCCCGAGACCTCATTCCTGATGGAATCTATCGCCACGAGGAAGAGAGAAGATACAACGTGGAATTTAAATGCCTTGCCTAAGGGCAGAATCGTAACGGCTCCAGTGGGGTTCGAACTCCGGACCTGAAGCGACCGCATATCCACTGTGTTATCACGACTTCCACAAAGTATTAGTCCACCACCAGGAACATGTGTTCTCATGTTCGTATGTAGTTTTCTGTGGCATTTCAGTACCCATTTCATGTTCTGCCATTTATAACAGACTATGTGGAGGATTCAGTCTTCGCCGATATATTGTATGCATGTGGGTGGGGTAACTACTGACCGTTTGATCAAAAAGGTTAGACAACCGTTACACGTGTCTGACATACCACCTTACACGTGTCTGACATACCACCGTACACGTGTCTGACATACCACCGATCACGTGTCTGACATACCACCGACCACGTGTCTGACATACCACCGATCACGTGTCTGACATACACCGACCACGTGTCTGACATACCACTTTACACGTGTCTGACATACCACCTTACACGTGTCTGACATGCCACCTTACACGTGTCTGACATGCCACCATACACGTGTCTGACATACCACCGTACACGTGTCTGACATACCACCTTACGTGTCTGACATACCACCTTACACGTGTCTGACATACCACCGTACACGTGTCTGACATACCACCGTACACGTGTCTGACATACCACCGTACACGTGTCTGACATACCACCGTACACGTGTCTGACATACCACCTTACACGTGTCTGACATACCACCGTACATTTTGCTAACTTTAACTTGGACTTAACTCTTTGCACGTTAGCAGTGGAAATAAATGTCAAATCGTTCATGTATTTTCATTAGAATATTGTCGTAGCAACTCAATTATAATGACATTCCTTGCCTGGAGGTAATACAACTTGTCTCCAATCTCAAAACTCAGCCTCAATCGTCTGATTGGTTCTGTTGACAGTCACACTCAGAATCAACCAATCAGATCACTTGAGCTTGAGTTTGAAAAGTTTTATAACATCGGGGCCATGACATATTTAGTTTAAGCTTTATTTATTCTACAACAATTGCGTAACAAGTTCTAACAACTTTGTCACAGAATAACACGAGGGCCAGCTTCTCTCAGGGTCACGGATACCAGGATCAAGTGTATGCATAAAGACGAAACAGATTTACAAATTTTAATATACATAAAACAATACTAGCAACAAAGACAATGAATGGTAGGAGACGTATGTTTGTCCGTAGCTTGGCTCTTCACAGATGGTGGCTTAACTTCCGGTATAGAGTCCGGTCTACGGCTGGTAATGCCGTTAATTTATGTAACAGTTCCGAGATCTAAATAACTGCCGTTTCCACACTCGACTTTAACTTTTAGGCTATAGTGCACCTATTTAAACATTGGCACGTATGGCCATCACAGTGCTATAATGCACATAGATAAGATTGGCATGTATTGCCTTCACAGTGCTATATAATGCACACTTTAAAAGATTGGCAAGTATTGCCGTCACCGTGCTATAATGCACACTTCAAAAGATTGGCAAGTATTGCCATTACAGTGATACTTCACTAGATTTACATTGCACAAGATGATTAACTCCCTGCGTCCTAAGGACCCTGTCCACTGATGGCAGACTCGATGCTGCTCAGCTACCGCTACCCGCTGACACGCTCCAGTCTATGGAGGTCACCAGCTCACGCCGGTAAACTCTCCCAATCGGCTCGTTATCTCGATCGTTCTGAACAGGATCTACGCCCCTGAGCTACACCTCTCACGGCTCCTGGTTCAGGCGTGAAGCGAATACAACAATAACAAATATACTACGTCAATCTACTCAGCTCTTATTACCACCTTATATTATACTATTGTTATACAACAAGACAATAGTTACCATAATGCTTGGACAGAGATACACACACGTCTATGTATAATTAATACACATGGTGACCTTCATGGTCTAAATATACAACGACTCCGTACCCATCATGACCTCATATGGTATATCTATATATATATAAACTTAGAACCACTCAATACCTATTACACCGCTCCTGCAATTTGAGCGTACATGACACCTCTTTCAACAACAGCTGATAACAACCCTGCCCCAGCCATATATTCAACACTTGATTCCACAGTAGTTATTAGTTAATTATTATGTATGTAATGAACAGTAGATATTCATCGTCGTAAATCACTAAAACCATTGAATAACGATTTACTACCACGTGTTTCTGGTAACGTCTCGGACAGTTGCTTTAGACGACGTTTCAGATAAAATAATGACAACTACGAACAATATAATATATAGTTACATACCCAAATCTGTCGCATGTAGGCCTACACTTCACACCATTCAATTGTGATGTTCCGGGAGTAATGTCAGTGCAATGTCCGGGTGTCCAAGTTATAGCGTCCTCCCCGAGTACACGCACAAACTTTTCATGCGTTTCATCAGCCGATATGATACATGCAATATTGACTGCGCGTTCTTATCAGGACCTGGAGGTTAATTTCACTGATAAAGGGAACCGTGATTTGAACAGAATAAACCCAAATCTGCTAATACTAGTCGGATTTATATCAAATAAACGGGAATTTCCCTTATAAGTGATATATAATAATACACCACTGTCCTTTATCTGGTATAGATACATTCGTCCCAATTTATGATAAAATCACTTAATAAATGTTTCAATGGTACGACAAAATGTTCTGAAACCCATTGATAAAGAGGCCCCAACTGCACAGTAGTTAATATGGTCACTTTCATTTTGTTACAGTGGCTGTCACCTATTTTAATGCTATGTCTTGTGCTCACACAATCTTTACAGTGCAGATATTTGTCTCATGTTTCAGATGTTTGTATTTTTATACATTTGTTAGTATGTCAACTGTGAATATTGTTCCATTATTTTCACTTTTATAACCAGATAATTTGTTACCCATGATGCACCTCAACAATGTAATACAAGATTTAAAGAAACAAGGTATGGTGTTATTCTTTATCAGAATTGTTGTAGCAAAGGGAACAGAAAACTGACTGACAGATAAACGCAATCATAGTAGGAGGTGGGGGAGGGTGGACGGTATAGACACAATACAGATCATGGGAAAAAGATGTTCATTTTTCTTTGGGGGGGGGTATAGTACACACATATGGTATGTTATGTTATATTTCAGGTTTTACGCCTGCATCAGCACCATTTTGGGCTATATCGCCGGCGGGGAGTTTACCTAACAACACCTTTCCTGGGCAGGCTCCAGCGGTTAACCAGTACTTGGGTGCACCAACCTCAGTAAGAAACTGCCAACTTTTTCATATCAATGAGACACGGTCTGAGCGGGGCTTGAACCCGTGACCATCAGTGATGATAGGTTACAGTAGTATACAAGTCGGCGACCTTAACCACTCGACCACGGAGGCGGACCACATATGGTATAGTATAGACATATAGAAAAGTAAAGTACACATTACAGATCAAGGGAAAAAGATGTAAGCGAAACAGATGGTTTAGATACATGGTACACAATACAGATCATGGAAAAAGACATACATGGTGTACGAGGGTATGGTTTAGATACATGGTGTATGAGGGTATGGTTTAGATACATGGTGTATGAGGGTATGGTTTATATACATGGTGTATGGTTTAGATACATGGTGTATGAGGGTATGGTTTAGATACATGGTGTATGAGGGTATGGTTTTGATACATGGTGTATGAGGGTATGGTTTTGATACATGGTACATGGTGTATGAGGGTATGATTTAGATACATGATGTATGAGGGTATGGTTTAGATGCATGGTACATGGTGTATGAGGCTATGGTTTAGATACACGGTACATGGTGTATGAAGGTATGGTTTAGATGCATGGTACATGATGTATGAGGGTATGGTTTAGATACACGGTACATGGTGTATGAGGGTATGGTTTAGATACATGATGTATGAGGGTATGGTTTAGATACATGGTGTATGAGGGTATGGTTTAGATACATGGTACATGGTGTATGAGGGTATGGTTTAGATACATGGTGTATGAGGGTATGGTTTAGATACATGGTGTATGAGGGTATGGTTTAGATACATGGTACATGGTGTATGAGGGTATGGTTTAGATACATGGTACATGATGTATGAGGGTATGGTTTAGATACATGATGTATGAGGGTATGGTTTAGATACATGGTGTATGAGGGTATGGTTTAGATACATGTACAGTGTATGAGGGTATGGTTTAGATACATGGTGTATGAGGGTATGGTTTAGAATAATACATGGTGTATGAGGGTATGGTTTAGATACATGGTGTATGAGGGTATGGTTTAGATACATGGTGTATGAGGGTATGGTTTAGATACATGGTACTACATGGTGTATGAGGGTATGGTTTAGATACATACATGGTGTATGAGGGTATGGTTTAGATACATGGTGTATGAGGGTATGGTTTAGATACATGGTGTATGAGGGTATGGTTTAGATACATGGTGTATGAGGGTATGGTTTAGATACATGGTGTATGAGGGTATGGTTTAGATACATGGTACATACATGGTGTATGAGGGTATGGTTTAGATACATGGTGTATGAGGGTATGGTTTAGATACATGGTGTATGAGGGTATGGTTTAGATACATGGTGTATGAGGGTATGGTTTAGATACATGGTGTATGAGGGTATGGTTTAGATACATGACATGGTGTATGAGGGTATGGTTTAGATACATGGTGTATGAGGGTATGGTTTAGATACATGGTACATGGTGTATGAGGGTATGGTTTAGATACATGGTGTATGAGGGTATGGTTTAGATACATGGTACATAGTGTATGAGGGTATGGTTTAGATACATGGTACATGATGTATGAGGGTATGGTTTAGATACATGATGTATGAGGGTATGGTTTAGATACATGATGTATGAGGGTATGGTTTAGATACATGGTGTATGAGGGTATGGTTTAGATACATACATGGTGTTTGAGGGTATGGTTTAGATACATGGTACATACATGGTGTATGAGGGTATGGTTTAGATACATACATGGTGTATGAGGGTATGGTTTAGATACATGGTGTATGAGGGTATGGTTTAGATACATGGTGTATGAGGGTATGGTTTAGATATATGGTGTATGAGGGTATGGTTTAGATACATGGTGTATGAGGGTATGGTTTAGATGCATGGTTTAGATATATGGTGTATGAGGGTATGGTTTAGATACATGGTGTATGAGGGTATGGTTTAGATACATGGTGTATGAGGGTATGGCTTAGATACATGGTGTATGAGGGTATGGTTTAGATACATGGTACATACATGGTGTATGAGGGTATGGTTTAGATACATGGTGTATGAGGGTATGGTTTAGATACATGGTGTATGAGGGTATGGTTTAGATACATGGTGTATGAGGGTATGGTTTAGATACATGGTGTATGAGGGTATGGATTAGATGCATGGTGTACGAGGGTATGGTTTAGATACATGGTACATACATGATGTATGAGGGTATGGTTTAGATACATGGTGTATGAGGGTATGGTTTAGATACATGGTACACACATGGTGTATGAGGGTATGGTTTAGATACATGGTGTATGAGGGTATGGTTTAGATACATGGTGTATGAGGGTATGGTTTAGATACATGGTGTATGAGGGTATGGTTTAGATACATGGTACATACATGGTGTATGAGGGTATGGTTTAGATACATGGTGTACGAGGGTATGGTTTAGATACATGGTGTATGAGGGTATGGTTTAGATACATGGTGTATGAGGGTATGGTTTAGATACATACATGGTGTATGAGGGTATGGTTTAGATACATGGTGTATGAGGGTATGGTTTAGATCATGGTGTATGAGGGTATGGTTTAGATGCATGGTACATACATGGTGTATGAGGGTATGGTTTAGATACATGGTACATACATGGTGTATGAGGGTATGGTTTAGATACATGGTGTATGAGGGTATGGTTTAGATACATGGTGTATGAGGGTATGGTTTAGATACATGGTACATGGTGTATGAGGGTATGGTTTAGATACACGGTACATGGTGTATGAGGGTATGGTTTAGATACATGGTACATGGTGTATGAGGGTATGGTTTAGATACATGGTGTATGAGGGTATGGTTTAGATACATGGTGTATGAGGGTATGGTTTAGATACATGGTACATACATGGTGTATGAGGGTATGGTTTAGATACATGGTGTATGAGGGTATGGTTTAGATACATGGTGTATGAGGGTATGGTTTAGATACATGGTGTATGAGGGTATGGTTTAGATACATGGTACATACATGGTGTATGAGGGTATGGTTTAGATACATGGTACATACATGGTGTATGAGGGTATGGTTTAGATACATGGTGTATGAGGGTATGGTTTAGATACATGATGTATGAGGGTATGGTTTAGATACATGGTACATACATGGTGTATGAGGGTATGGTTTAGATACATACATGGTGTATGAGGGTATGGTTTAGATACATGGTGTATGAGGGTATGGTTTAGATACATACATGGTGTATGAGGGTATGGTTTAGATACATGGTGTATGAGGGTATGGTTTAGATACATGGTGTATGAGGGTATGGTTTAGATACATGGTACAACATGGTGTATGAGGGTATGGTTTAGATACATGGTGTATGAGGGTATGGTTTAGATACATGGTTGTTATGAGGGTATGGTTTAGATACATGGTGTATGAGGGTATGGTTTAGATACATGGTGTATGAGGGTATGGTTTAGATACATGGTACATACATGGTGTATGAGGGTATGGTTTAGATACATGGTGTATGAGGGTATGGTTTAGATACATGGTACATACATGGTGTATGAGGGTATGGTTTAGATACATGGTGTATGAGGGTATGGTTTAGATACATGGTGTATGAGGGTATGGTTTAGATACATGGTGTATGAGGGTATGGTTTAGATACATGGTGTATGAGGGTATGGTTTAGATACATGGTGTATGGTTTAGATACATACATGGTGTATGAGGGTATGGTTTAGATACATGGTGTATGAGGGTATGGTTTAGATACATGGTGTATGAGGGTATGGTTTAGATACATGGTGTATGAGGGTATGGTTTAGATACATGGTGTATGAGGGTATGGTTTAGATACATGGTGTATGAGGGTATGGTTTAGATACATGGTGTATGAGGGTATGGTTTAGATACATGGTGTATGAGGGTATGGTTTAGATAGCTTCCTCTCATGAAAGAATCGACACTCCCAGTGAGATTCAAACCTACAGTGGCGAGAGATTTGTTCTCACAGAACCCCATTGTAGAGCAGTCCCACTAGAGAACCCCATTGTAGAGCAGTCCCACTAGAGAACCCCATTGTAGAGCAGTCCCACTAGAGAACCCCATTGTAGAGCAGTCCCACTAGAGAACCCCATTGTAGAGCAGTCCCACTAGAGAACCCCATTGTAGAGCTGTCCCACTAGAGAACCCCATTGTAGAGCAGTCCCACTAGAGAACCCCATTGTAGAGCTGTCCCACTAGAGAACCCCATTGTAGAGCTGTCCCACTAGAGAACCCCATTGTAGAGCAGTCCCACTAGAGAACTAGAGAGTTCCAGGGCAAGAGGGTGCAAGAATAAAGCTTAAACATCGGCTCTTTCAGTGATCATTGTAATATATTCTTGAACACAATTCTTTCACAATTTAAGACATATTCTTGAACACAATTCTTTCATAATTTAAGACAAACTTGATTAAAAGTAGGGATAGCAACGAATAGCGATTATACTATTCGATTATTCGGTCGGGACAGTATTCCAATATTCGATATAATTCTCTTAAAAACTCTAAATCACTATAAAAATTGCCAAACCTAATATCTGTTTTACGCGTAAACGTCATCTTCTTCAAATGATTATTCAGATTGATATTGTACCCGTTCTCAGAGCGATTCAAGTATTTCCAAACGTGTGACTGAGCGGGTGGCATTTTTTAGGACAATATAATATTTTTTTCCCAATATTCGAATACTGGAATAGTATTCGGATATTCAGACGTTCGAGCGAATATTCGAGTATTCGTTGCCATCCCTAATTAAAAGCCACCATTAAAATAAGAATAAAACATAATCATTAACACTTATAAGAATGACAATTGTTGTTTTCAAAGCATGTATACCCTTACAGTTGACGGTCATACCCTTACAGTAGACTGTCATACCCTTACACTTACAATAGACTGTCATACCCTTACAGTAGACTGTCATACCCTTACACTTACAATAGACTGTCATACCCTTACAGTAGACTGTCATACCCTTACACTTACAATAGACTGTCATACCCTTACAGTAGACTGTCATACCCTTACACTTACAATAGACTGTCATACCCTTACAGTAGACGGTCATACCCTTACAGTAGACTGTCATACCCTTACAGTAGACTGTCATACCCTTACAGTAGACTGTCATACCCTTACAGTAGACTGTCATACCCTTACAGTAGACTGTCATACCCTTACAGTAGACTGTCATACCCTTACAGTAGACTGTCATACCCTTACAGTAGACTGTCATACCCTTACAGTAGACTGTCATACCCTTACAGTAGACTGTCATACCCTTACAGTAGACTGTCATACCCTTACAGTAGACAGTCATACCCTTACAGCAGACTGTCATACCCTTACAGTAGACGGTCATACCCTTACAGTAGATGGTCATACCCTTACAGTAGACTGTCATACCCTTACAGTAGACGGTCATACCCTTACAGTAGACGGTCATACATTTACAGTAGACGGTCATACCCTTACAGTTGACGGTCATACCCTTACAGTAGACAGTCATACCCTTACAGTAGACGGTCATACACTTACAGTAAACGGTCATACACTTACAGTAGACAGTCATACCCTTACAGTAGATGGTCATACCCTTACAGTAGACTGTCATACCCTTACAGTAGACTGTCATACCCTTACAGTAGACGGTCATACCCTTACAGTAGACTGTCATACCCTTACAGTAGACGGTCATACCCTTACAGTAGACTGTCATACCCTTACAGTAGACTGTCATACCCTTACAGTAGACTGTCATACCCTTACAGTAGACGGTCATACCCTTACAGTAGACGGTCATACATTTACAGTAGACGGTCATACCCTTACAGTTGACGGTCATACCCTTACAGTAGACGGTCATACCCTTACAGTAGACGGTCATACACTTACAGTAGACGGTCATACACTTACAGTAGACGGTCATACCATTACAGTAGACGGTCATACACTTACAGTAGACGGTCATACCCTTACAGTAGACGGTCATACACTTACAGTAGATGGTCATACACTTACAGTAGACTGTCATACCCTTACAGTAGACGGTCATACACTTACAGTAGACTGTCATACCCTTACAGTAGACTGTCATACCCTTACAGTAGACGGTCATACCCTTACAGTAGACGGTCATACACTTACAGTAGACGGTCATACCCTTACAGTTGACTGTCATACCCTTACAGTAGACTGTCATACCCTTACACTAGACTGTCATACCCTTACAGTTGACAGTCATACCCTTACAGTAGACGGTCATACCCTTACAGTAGACGGTCATACCCTTACAGTAGACTGTCATACCCTTACAGTAGACTGTCATACCCTTACAGTAGACTGTCATACCCTTACAGTAGACTGTCATACCCTTACAGTAGACGGTCATACACTTACAGTAGACGGTCATACCCTTACAGTAGACGGTCATACCCTTACAGTAGACTGTCATACCCTTACAGTAGACTTCATACCCTTACAGTAGACTGTCATACCCTTACAGTAGACTGTCATACCCTTACAGTAGACTGTCATACCCTTACAGTAGACTGTCATACCCTTACAGTAGACTGTCATACCCTTACAGTAGACTGTCATACCCTTACAGTAGACTGTCATACCCTTACAGTAGACGGTCATACCCTTACATTAGACTGTCATACCCTTACAGTTGAC
>CM026397.1:16338595-16383277 GCA_014843695.1 Archivesica marissinica | reverse complement strand
AAAAATAAACGCGCACGCGCGTGACCTACTTTATATTACCTTATGTGCAAATGAGTTACTATAAATAGAAAAAGCAAAGAGATGCCCGTACTACTTATAGCGCTGCAGTTTCCATGTACCTGTATATAGCGCTGCGGTTTCCATGTACCTGTATATAGCGCTGTAGTTTCCATGTACCTGTATATAGCACAGCAGTTTCCATGTACCTGTATATAGCACAGCAATTTCCATGTACCTGTATATAGCGCTGCAGTTTCCATGTACCTGTATATAGCAATGCAGTTTCCATGTACCTGTATATAGCAGTGCAGTTTCCATGTACCGGTATATAGCACAGCAGTTTCCATGTACCTGTATATAGCACAGCAGTTTCCATGTACCTGTATATAGCACTGCAGTTTCCATGTACCTGTATATAGCAGTGCAGTTTCCATGTACCTGTATATAGCACTGCAGTTTCCATGTACCTGTATATAGCAGTGCAGTTTCCATGTACCTGTATATAGCAGTGCAGTTTCCATGTACCTGTATATAGTACTGCAGTTTACAAGTACCTGTATATAGCAGTGCAGTTGCCATGTACCTGTATATAGCACTGCAGTTTCCATGTACCTGTATATAGCAGTGCAGTTTCCATGTACCTGTATATAGCACAGCAGTTTCCATGTACCTGTATATAGCAGTGCAGTTTCCATGTACCTGTATATAGCAGTGCAGTTTCCATGTACCTGTATATAGCACTGCAGTTTCCATGTACCTGTATATAGTACTGCAGTTTCCATGTACCTGTATATAGCAGTGCAGTTTCCATGTACCTGTATATAGCAGTGCAGTTTCCATGTATCTGTATATAGCACTGCAGTTTCCATGTACCTGTATATAGCACTGCAGTTTCCATGTACCTGTATATAGCAGTGCAGTTTCCATGTACCTGTATATAGCAGTGCAGTTTCCATGTACCTGTATATAGTACTGCAGTTTCCATGTACCTGTATATAGCACTGCAGTTTCCATGTACCTGTATATAGCACTGCAGTTTCCATGTACCTGTATATAGCAGTGCAGTTTCCATGTACCTGTATATAGCACTGCAGTTTCCATGTACCTGTATATAGCAGTGCAGTTTCCATGTACCTGTATATAGCAGTGCAGTTTCCATGTACCTGTATATAGCACTGCAGTTTCCATGTACCTGTATATAGCACTGCAGTTTCCATGTATCTGTATATAGCACTGCAGTTTCCATGTACCTGTATATAGCACTGCAGTTTCCATGTACCTGTATATAGCAGTGCAGTTTCCATGTACCTGTATATAGCACTGCAGTTTCCATGTACCTGTATATAGCAGTGCAGTTTCCATGTACCTGTATATAGCAGTGCAGTTTCCATGTACCTGTATATAGCACTGCAGTTTCCATGTACCTGTATATAGCAGTGCAGTTTCCATGTACCTGTATATAGCAGTGCAGTTTCCATGTACCTGTATATAGCACTGCAGTTTCCATGTACCTGTATATAGCACTGCAGTTTCCATGTACCTGTATATAGCACTGCAGTTTCCATGTACCTGTATATAGCACTGCAGTTTCCATGTACCTGTATATAGCACAGCAGTTTCCATGTACCTGTATATAGCACTGCAGTTTCCATGTACCTGTATATAGCACTGCAGTTTCCATGTATCTGTATATAGCGCTGCAGTTTCCATGGACCTGTATATAGCGCTGTAGTTTCCATGTACCTGTATATAGCACTGCAGTTTCACATATTTTGCAAATTTAAAATTTTGTGTAATCATGTATGTAGGGGAGGGGGAATGAAGGTTGGAGAGAGAATGTGGTACGAGTGTGGGGGAGGGGGGTGATAGCAGGGCAGTGTGTGGTGGTGGAATCGGTGTGGTGGTTGAGTGGTATGGAGTTTACACAATACACAAGTTGAACATTACGAAAGAGCCCCAATAACTTCTTTGCAATCCCACTTACACGTTTAAGTAGCTGTCACCTCACCCACTTACACGTTTAAGTAGCTGTCACCCCGCCCACTTACACGTTTAAGTAGCTGTCACCTCGCCCACTTACACGTTTAAGTAGCTGTCACCTCACCCGCTTACACATTTAAGTAGCTGTCACCTCATCCACTTACACGTTTAAATATCTGGCACCTCATCCACTTACACGTTTAAGTAGCTGTCACCTCATCCACTTACACGTTTAAGTAGCTGGCGCCTCATCCACTTACACGTTTAAGTAGCTGGCACCTCATCCACTTACACGTTTAAGTAGCTGGCACCTCATCCACTTACACATTTAAGTAGTTGTCACCTCATCCACTTACACATTTAAGTAGCTGTCACCTCATCCACTTACACGTTTAAGTAGCTGGCACCTCGTCCACTTACACATTTAAGTAGCTGTCACCTCGTCCACTTACACGTTTAAGTAGCTGGCACCTCATCCACTTACACGTTTAAGTAGCTGGCGCCTCATCCACTTACACGTTTAAGTAGCTGGCACCTCATCCACTTACACGTTTAAGTAGCTGTCACCTCACCCACTTACACGTTTAAGTAGCTGTCACCTCACCCACTTACACGTTTAAGTAGCTGTCACCTCATCCACTTACACGTTTCAGTAGCTGGCACCTCATCCACTTACACGTTTAAGTAGCTGGCACGTCATCCACTTACTCGTTTAAGTAGCTGTCACCTCACCCACTTACACGTTTAAGTAGCTGGCACGTCATCCACTTACACGTTTAAGTAGCTGGCACCTCATCCACTTACACATTTAAGTAGCTGGCACCTCATCCACTTACACATTTAAGTAGCTGTCACCTCATCCACTTACACGTTTAAGTAGCTGGCACCTCATCCACTTACACGTTTAAGTAGCTGGCACCTCATCCACTTACACATTTAAGTAGCTGTCACCTCATCCACTTACACATTTAAGTAGCTGTCACCTCATCCACTTACACGTTTAAGTAGCTGGCACCTCGTCCACTTACACATTTAAGTAGCTGTCACCTCGTCCACTTACACGTTTAAGTAGCTGGCACCTCATCCACTTACACGTTTAAGTAGCTGGCACCTCATCCACTTACACGTTTAAGTAGCTGTCACCTCATCCACTTACACATTTAAGTAGCTGTCACCTCATCCACTTACACGTTTAAGTAGCTGGCACCTCGTCCACTTACACATTTAAGTAGCTGTCACCTCATCCACTTACACGTTTAAGTAGCTGGCACCTCGTCCACTTACACATTTAAATAGCGGTCACCTCATCCACTTACACATTTAAATAGCGGTCACCTCATCCACTTACACATTTAAGTAGCTGTCACCTCATCCACTTACACGTTTAAGTAGCTGTCACCTCACCCATTTAAGTAGCTGTCACCTCATCCACTTACACGTTTAAGTAGCTGACACCTCATCCACTTACATATTTAAGTAGCTGTCACCTCACCCATTTAAGTAGCTGGCACGGCATCCACTTACACGTTTAAGTAGCTGGCACCTCATCCACTTACAATTAAAATAGGTGACAGCTACTTAAACGTGTAAGTGGCTGTCACAGAATGACAGGGGTGCCAGCTTCTCTCAGGGTCACGGATACCAGGATCAAGTGTATGCATAAAGACTAAGCAGATTTACAAATTTTAATATACATAAAACAACACTTGCAACAAAGACAATGAATGGTAAGAGACGTATGTTTGTCCGTAGTTTGGCTCTCCACATATGGTGGCTTAACTTCCGGTATAGAGTCCGGTCTACGGCTGGTAATGCCGTTAATTTATGTAACAGTTCCGAGATCTAAATAACTGCCGTTTCCACACTCGACTTTAACTTTTATGCTATTGTGCACCTATTTAAACATTGGCACATATGGCCATCACAGTGCTATAATGCACATAGTTAAGATTGGCAAGTATTGCCTTCACAGTGCTATATAATGCACACTTTAAAAGATTGGCAAGTATTGCCGTCACCGTCCTATAATGCACACTTCAACAGATTGGCAAGTATTGCTATTACAGTGATATTTCACTAGATTTACAATGCACAAGATGATTAACTCACTGCGTCCTAAGGACCCTGTCCACTGACTTGATGCTGCTCAGCTACCGCTACCCGCTGACGCCGGCAAACTCTCCCAGTCGGCTCGTGCCCCAGCTCGTTATCTCGATCGTTCTGAACAGGATCTACGCCCCTGCGCTACACCTCTTACGGCTTCTGGTTCAGGCATGAAGCGACCAAATCTGTCGCATGTACACTTCACAACATTCAATTGTGATGTTCCGGGAGTAATGTCAGTGCAATGTCCGGGTGTCCAAGTTATAGCGTCCTCCCTGAGTACACGCACGATCTTTTCATGCGTTTCATCAGCCGATATGATACATACAATATTGACTGCGCGTTCTTATCAGGCCCTGGAGGTTAATTTCACTGATAAAGGGAACAGTGATTTGAACAGAATAAACCCAAATCTGCTAATACTAGTCGGATTTATATAAAATAAACGGGAATTTCCATTAAAAGTGATATATAATAATACACCACTTAACTGTCCTTTATCTAGTATAGATACATTCGTCCCAATTTATGATAACATCACTGAATAAGTGTTTCAATGGTACGACAAAATGTTCTGAAACCCATTGATAAAGAGGCCCCAACTACACCGTAGTTAATATGGTCACTTTCATTTTGTTACAAACTTATATTAATCACTCTCGTTGGCGCGGATGAAAGCGTAAATATGGTCATTCGTGTAGGAGGAAACCGGAGTACCCTGAGAAATCCCACCTGCCCGATCTGGCAACCACCGTACCGTATTTACAGAGTTTTCGGTTACAAATAAGAAACACATATTGTCGTCTGCTATCATTATTTGAACTATTTATAGGTTATTACGTGGTTAGTTTCATATCAGCCTATGTATCGACCCGATGTAACTTGATATCAGCCCAAGACCGAAGCTAAAGTACTCATACTGCTATAGTACCAGGGGTAGTAACGTGTATGTGTGTCTTACGTTTATTATCGTCGCTACCGGTTGCCCATATGAGCCACGCCTTCTGACGTCATTTTAGATTTTTTGAGGATAATGCATTGATACAGACAGAGACCAATTCCAGAGTATCCTCTGGTTCTCTTACGTGCACAGTGTAAAGCACCGACACGAGACCCCGGTTTAAAGTCCCATCTGACAGATTGTTAATTTGATTAGGGTCAGACGGGGGATCGAACCTGCGATCCCTGGATTACCAGTCCAACGAGTTAACTACTTGACTACAGATCCGTTTGTAGGGGTAGTATCATAAATATGTGTAATATTTGTATATTGTGCACATTCGTGTTGGTATAAGATCTGTAGGGGTAGTACCATAAATATGTGTAATATTTGTATATTGTGCACATTCATGTTGGTATAAGATCTGTAGGGGTAGTACCATAAATATGTGTAATATTTGTATATTGTGCACATTCGTGTTGGTATAAGATCTGTAGGGGTAGTACCATAAATATGTGTAATATTTGTATATTGTGCACATTCATGTTGGTATAAGATCTGTATGGGTAGTATCATAAATATGTGTAATATTTGTATATTGTGCACATTCATGTTTGTATAAGATCTGTATGGGTAGTATCATAAATATGTGTAATATTTGTATATTGTGTATAAGATCATTCTGATGGAGCATTTCCATGTCTTTAGATATATGGGGAAGACCTGTCAATGGGGGGGGGGGGTGCTGTTGTCTCCATTATGTGTCCTAGGTGCACGTCAAGTGTCTGTACTTCAATTTATATTAGTCACTCGCGATGCCTCATTCCTTATGGAATCCATCGCCACTAGGGAGAGAAGAGGCAATGTGGAATTTAAATGCCTTGCCTAAGGGCACACTCGTAACGGCTACATCTGGGGCGCGAGGTTCGGGCCTTTCGCACCCGAAGCGATGCGCTACTACTGCGCTATCACAACTTCCAATTTTTTTTTAATTAAAGCTAGATCTGGTAATACTTGTTGTTTCATGGATTTGTCCTACTATATAGAGTGTCAGGTACCGATACGTAAACTGCCCGCAGCGATATAGTCCACAAATAGTGCTGATGATGGCGTAAAACCGAAACAAACAAACAAACAAATAAACAAGATAATATAGAGCAACAAAGCTACAAAGAACAACAAATATACCATCATCACTGACATTACATAAAGTGGGACAGGGGATAGCCACACAGTACAAAACAGACAACAATGGGATAGCCACACATTACAAAACAGAGAACAATGGGATAGTCACACAGTACAAAACAGAGAACAATGGGATAGCCACACAGTACAAAACAGAGAATAATAGGATAGCCACACAGTACAAAACAGAGAACAATCGGATAGCCACACAGTACAAAACAGAGAACAATCGGATAGCCACACATTACAAAACAAAGAACAATGGGATAGCCACACAGTACAAAACAGAGAACAATGGGATAGCCACACAGTACAAAACAGAGAACAATGGGATAGCCACACATTACAAAACAGAGAACAATATGATATCCATACAGTACAAAACAGAGAACAATGGGATAGCCACACAGTACAAAACAGAGAACAATGGGATAGCCACACATTACAAAACAGAGAATAATAGGATAGCCACACATTACAAAACAGAGAACAATGGGGTAGCCACATAATACAAAACAGAGAACAATGGGATAGCCACACATTACAAAACAGAGAATAATAGGATAGCCACACATTACAAAACAGAGAACAATGGGATAGCCACATAGTACAAAACAGAGAACAATGGGATAGCCACACATTACAAAACAGAGAACAATGGGGTAGCCACATAGTACAAAACAGAGAACAATGGGATAGCCACACATTACAAAACAGAGAATAATAGGATAGCCACACATTACAAAACAGAGAACAATGGGATAGCCACGTAGTACAAAACAGAGAACAATGGGATAGCCACACATTACAAAACAGAGAACAATGGGATAGCCACAAAGTACAAAACAGAGAACAATGGAATAGCCACAAAGTACAAAACAGAGAACAATGGGATAGCCACAAAGTACAAAACAGAGAACAATGGGATAGCCACATAGTACAAAACAGAGAACAATGGGATAGTCACACAGTACAAAACAGAGAACAATGGGATAGTCACACAGTACAAAACTGAGAACAATGGGATAGCCACAGAGAACAATGGAAATCAGTAGCTAAATATAACATAACCTTTATTTGCATAAAACATTTACATGTTTATAGCCTTAAACATCAATCAATATGGTGAAACACAAATTCGCAAGTATAACTAGCCTTAGCAAGGAAGAACTCATTATATACCAGTCATAATCAAATAATGCTGCATGGGATGAAACTTCATAGTAATATATACTGAGTCAAAAAAGAAACGATACCAAACTAAAAATGACGTAAAACGGATAAAACCATAGAAAGGTTTAATATATTATTACGTATCAGTACCGGGTATCTTATTGCAACGTCAGCCAACCATAAACACAGGTAAATAAACACCCGACAATCCTGGAACGCCGAATTTCCCATTTGCACGTGCTCCTCAACAAAGACAACTTCCTACACATGTACAAATCGGAAAACCGGTTTATTGTACTGGTATTGCATTATCATCGAGGAAAAACACCTTACATACCCATTGTTACCTCTAACAAAATGCCTAGGCTAAGCCGCAATCAGAGAATGCGTGCCATTGGCATGATTGACGGCGGTTTACGTCAGCGTGACGTCGCAAATCGACTCGGGGTTACGCGGATCACGATAACACGTCTACTTCGACGTTATCGAACACATGGATCGGTGGACGACCGTCCAAGATCTGGTCGACCACGTGTGACGACGCGTGAACAGAACCGTCACATTCGGACGTCACAGGTTCCTACCTGCTACGCACACAGCTGCCGTTACTCCTGGGATGACCAACAATCGCATCAGTGCACAAACAGTCAGGAACCGGCTCGGTGAACGTGGCATTCGTGCCTATCGGCCATACGTTGGACCCATCCTGACACGACGGAACGTGCTCGCTGGACTCGGTTACAGTGGAATTCGGGTGATGTTTAGCGATGAATCGCGGTTCTGTTTGCGTCGAGCGGATGGCAGAGAGCGGGTATATCGCAGACGCGGTGAACGTTACGCCGACGCATGTGTACGTCAGGTCGATCTGTTCGGGGGCGGAAGCGTTATGGCGTGGGGCGGTATCACATTCGGCAGTCGCACTGAACTGTTAGTGGTGGACGGGAACCTAAACGCCCAGCGGTACTGTGATGAGATCCTTGCGCCAGTTGTTGTGCCGTTCTTTAACGCCAACAGAAACGTCACACTGTTCCAACAGGACAACGCCAGGTGTCATACTGCTCGGATTTCCACCACATTATTGGAGCAGAACAATATTGAAACCCTGCCGTGGCCTGCTTTGTCACCAGACTTGTCACCCATAGAACATTTGTGGGATACGTTAGACCGCCGCGTCAGCCGGTAACGTTGAACCAATTGAGGGATTTATTGCGTCAGGAGTGGACAAATATTGATCAGCAAGAGATTAAGACACTCTTCCGTTTGATGCGACGGCGTTGCATTGCAGCGAGAGACGCAAATGGTGCCCATACTCGGTATTGACGTCTGTGTGAAAACTCCATTAGACCCCTGTCCGACGAATTACGTCATCACGCAGCAGACAGTTTCGGAGGCTCATTATGCTTTATGTGCTCCTCTTTCAAACATGTTGGACTATCATCTTATGAATTTTCAAAGAATTTTCTTAATAAATGTTGAAATTATAGACACATAAACACCAGGTATCGTTTCTTTTCTTTTTTGACTCAGTATATATTACGTTATTTGTGCTCTAAGTTTGACAGCATGATATACAAATGTAGCTGTACTGTTAATAACTCTATCGCTGTTAGCATTCATAAGAGATACACATTTGTTAGTAGTGGGCCATCTACAAAAATATGGTTGGAAATATTTCAGTCTAAGATTTCTATATTTGGGGCAAACTAGAATGAAATGGTATTCACTTTCGACTACATTCATATCGCAGTATAACAATTGCGATATTGCATGTCAACATTAGTATACCTGCCTGTTTCTATTGCTAGATCGTGTGCCGAAACTCTTAGTTTAGTGAGGGCTATTCTATACTTATTATCATTTATACATGACAGGTATTTTTCTAATGTTAAGTCATGTTTAAACAAGCAGTATGTAGATAGTTTATTTAAATTATTGATTCTAGCATACCAAGATTGTTTATATATATATATTAAACGTTGCTTTATAGAAGCAACATTGATGGTCGATGTAAATTGATTAATCCATATATCGGACATACCAATGCTATCTAAAATCATTTGTATTTGATAGGCCCAGTTTGTATGTAATATTATTATTTGCATCGGTTACTAACATTTTATATACATTATCTAATAGCGGGTTGTTAGTTTTTAATAGTTTTAGCCAGTAGCTAATCATAATAAATTGTCGTATTGTTTTCATTGGAAAACGTCCTGTTTCTCCATATAAGCAATCTAGATTAGTCGAATTTTTTACCTGTAAGATTTTCCTCAAACATTTACAGTGTATAAGCTCGATATTTTTCGAGTCATGATAGCCCCATACGGCGGCATTATAATTAAGTATAGAGCCAACCAGGCTATCAAATAGACGACATTTATCAGACATAGACATTTCAAGTTGATTAAAGACAATAAATAAGTTGTGAAGTGCAAATGCAGAATGCTGCGATACCCGTTTCTGTGTCCTATACCATGAGCCATTTTTAAATAAATGTATTCCCAAATATTTAAAGGATTTCACTGATTCTAATATAGTTCCACACATTACAAAATCATGGCTAGTGCCTCTTCCCCTTTCAAATGTCATAGCTTTCGTTTTAGTTGTATTTACTTTAATGCCAGAGAGACGACAGTATATTTCCAGGTCATCAAGCATGGATTGCATTGCGTCAGGGGAATGAGCAAATAGAACACCATCATCTGCGAAAAGTAACATGAATATTTGTAATTCGTCTATTGTAAATAATCCTACAATATTTGTGTTTATACTATTTAAAATGTCGTTTACAAAGAATAAAAATAGCAAACTTGAGCTCGGATCCCCCTGTTTAACCCCTATATTGGAGCCGAAGAAGCTAGATTGTTTACTCTTATACCTAACACATGATTTAACAGTATCGTACATTGCCTGTAAAGCTTTCACAATTTTTGTACTAACATGTTGCTTCAAACGTTTCTGAAACAGATATGACCTATTTATCTTATCAAAACATTTTTCGTAGTCCAAGAAAACACAGTACAGTTTTTTCTTAGCATCAAGTGTTTTTGTTATAATAGCATATAATAGGAATATACAGTCTGTCCCTTTTTGAAATCCAAACTGATTATGTATTAAAGACTCGATGTTCAATAGACCATTTTGTCATACGTTTGAGTACGATTTGGGAGTATATTTTGCTCAATACGTTTAGAAGGGTTACCCCTCTATAGTTCTTAGGGTCTTCAATGTCTCCACCCTTAAAGATCCGTACAATTATTCCATCGCCCCATGATTTTGGGTATTCACCCTTCAAAAATACCCAATTAAACAATCTTAGTAGAAACGGGGAGATAATATCAAAGGAGTTTTTATATAGTTCGGCGCATAGGTTATCTAGGCCACTACTTTTGTTGTTGTTTTGTGACATTACTGCCTGTTTTATTTCACTGTTCATTATTTCGCTATCTAAATATATATCAAAAACAGTATCTTCAGCAACAGTATTTTGTATATCACCTATATCAGATTCAAAACCATAAAAGTCTTGAAAATGATTATGTAAATCATTAACATTAAGATTTTCTGCACTGCTTGCGTTTTTTCTATACTGGTCCTTTACCCGTTTCCAAAACTGTTTAGGTCTATGTTTTGCCAGTTTAGTGAGAGTAATTTTCTCAGCTCTTTTAAATTTATTTTTTCCCTACGTTTAATTTTATTGAAATTGGATTTTGCTTGTACAAATGCTTGCCTATTTTCAGTTATTTTTTATTTTAACTATTAAACTATTAAATATAATACACAGTGATGTCAAAGATAACAATGAATGTTTAAATTTAGGGTTTAGTCAACTGTCGAATTACGCGACTTGCATCCAAATAACTTTCTAAAAAATCCTCGAACTTTTCTGCCTATGCTTTTCTTCTTCGTCTTAGTATCATCATTTCCTCCGAGTTGTGCCTCTGTAGTGTCATCGTTTTTCGGCACATTATCGTTCCTTAGTGTTGGCAATTCAGGCGCATTGTCCCTCTTTATGGTAGGTATTTCCGGCTCATTGTCCCTCTTTATGGTAGGCAGTTCCGGCACATTGTCCCTCTTTATGGTAGGTATTTCCGGCGCATTGTCCCTCTTTATGGTAGGCATTTCCGGCGCATTGTCCCTCTTTATGGTAGGCATTTCCGGCGCATTGTTCCTCTTTATTGTAGGCATTTCCGGCGCATTGTCCCTCATTATGGTAGACAGTTCGGCGCATTGTCCCTCTTTATGGTAGGTAATTTCCGGCGCATTGTCCCTCTTTATGGTAGGCATTTC
Source organism: Archivesica marissinica (assembly GCA_014843695.1). Lineage (NCBI taxonomy): Eukaryota > Metazoa > Mollusca > Bivalvia > Venerida > Vesicomyidae > Archivesica > Archivesica marissinica. The sequence goes on along the minus strand of CM026397.1, from coordinate 16,371,603 downwards.
CGGCGCATTGTCCCTCTTTATGGTAGGCATTTCCGGCGCATTGTCCCTCTTTATGGTAGGCATTTCCGGCACATTGTCCCTCTTTATGGTAGGCAGTTCCGACGCATTGGTGCTTATTAGGGTAGGAATTTCCGGCGCATTGTCGACCTTTAGTATGGGCATTACCGACGCATTGTTCCTCTTTATGGTAGGCATTTCCGGCGCATTGTCCCTCTTTATGGTAGACAGTTCCGGCGCATTGTCCCTCTTTATGCTAGGCATTTCCGGCGATGAAACTTGCTGATGAGTTCCTGCACTGTTCTAACGCTGTTTGTCTGCTCTTGTTTCCTGTCCAGGCTATCCGCAACTAGTTGTTTCATCTGTATCTTTTCTTCCTGAATATCTCCGATAACTTCTGGTGCAACCTGGTCCATCAAGACAGTCATGAATAGGAGTACGCTTTCTCGTAGTTCTGGATGATCCTCTTCCTCGTCATCATTGCCGACTTTATCCGATTCCCTACAGTGGTTTGCGTGCTCATCTTTACTCTTTATGTCATCCATAATCAGCTGTCTTAGCTGTCTCTTTTGTTTCTGCATATTGCCGAACACTTCTTGTGAAACCTGGTCCATCATGACTTTTAAGAATAACAGTACCATTTCAGGAAGTTTTGGATGAAATCTGTCCCCATCACCATAGTGTTCGCCCTCTTCCCTAACGTGGTTTGCCTGATTCGTTTTCATATCATCCATAATCAGATGTGCCAAGTCGCTTCTCTCCTCCTGTATTTTGCCGAACACGCCTGGTGAAATCTTGTCCACCAGGACAGTGAAGAATAAATATACAATTTCATGCAGTTCGTGTGGATGATCTCCTTCACCGTCATTAATGAGGTGTTCCTCCGCTTCTCTATCGTGCATTTTCTGCCCATGTTCATTCGCTCTTCTAGCATTGTTTTTCTGCTCCAAGTCATCCACTATGAGTTGTATCAATTGTTTATTTTGTTCCTGAATATTGCCGAACATGTTTGGTACGATAGAAATATGTCGCTGTTACTTTGGTAACGACGTCATCGACGTCACGTATCAGTATAATGACGTCACCGTATGATAAAAGCGTCGCCGTCGAGTCAAACCTCGTTACTTATTTAATACAACTCTGAAAATATTCTCCTAGAACCCACAATATCCAGAGCTTTGATATTTTGCATGTACACCTGTGTTACCGGTTATCTCTATTAGCCAACCACCTGCCCGAAATAGTTCCATAACTCACGCCATTAAAATTATCTGAATGTATGCCCATGTCCCCATATTAAATGTTATTGGTGTTATGTATAGGTCTATAGGTAGAGAGACTACCATAGGAGGCCGCGCTCTGTGTTTGAGATGATGATGATATTTTGAGTTAGTTAGTAAATAGATGTTCATAACATACACATGGGTGTATTCTATTTAGGCCATTCCAGCCTAATAATCAGCGTCCATAACAATTAAAGTTACTAAAGTTTAAGTACAGTTAGTATGTACTGTTCAGTGTTCAGATACTGTAACTCATTCTTTTTTTATTCAGATTATCTTATGGAACTATAAAGTATACAACAGTTATTAATGAAAGTACAACTTTATAACTAGACAAGTATAAGTTTATGTATAGCACAATGTCAACTTCTTGTTGAGATACTTCACTGAAGCCGTAACCTTAACCTTACAAACCTATCAAAGGAGTATGTGCTCCTTATTAGATCACCAAGGGAGTAGTATGCCCTGTACACAAGTGATCCAACTTAAGTGTTAAATTTAACTCTTTTTTTTACAAATCAAGTTTATCCACTTTCTTTCGAATCCTTGTAGGGTAACGTCTCTCAACTACTGTTTGTACGGGTGGAGATTCTCCCTGTTTCTTCTCCACCGGTTGTAAATTCTCCGGACTAGAAGCCTGACTAGCTAATGATTGTTCCAACATGTTTGGTTGACTATCGGTTATCTCCCCTGAAACTCGTTTACCGTTTGTATACACTGGAGATGGCACACTAGATCTGTCGGGATATGGCACTGGAATACCTGACGGAAGTCCCAGGTTTGAGCTACGAATCTGATCTGCATGACGTCGCCAGATTACGCCTGGTGCAATTTCAACACGATATGACACCAGACCTGTTTTTGTTTCTATTCTACCTGGAATCCAAATATCTCGATCTTTGCGATAATCTCGGATCGTAACGTTATCGCCAATACCAAAATCGCAATCTCTAGTACTTCACTACATTTTAGATTGTTGACTCTCTACCCTTTTCCTCAAACACGGTTTCATTTTCTCCAATCTTGTTGCTAGGTCATGTCCATAAAACAAGCTCGCGGGGTTAGCTTTTGTAGTCTGGTGCTCAGCATTTCTGTAAGCCAACAAAAATCTACTGAATATTGTTTGTATAGTCCCTGTATCACTTTTAGTTTGTACGAACCGTTCAGCTAAACCGTTCGTTTTCGGATGGTACGGCACGCTGTAAGTAACCTTGACCCCATTTCTCTGCAGGAATGTGCGAAACTCCTCACTAACAAACTGTGGACCATTGTCGTATTCTATAATAGAATATGGACCCGCGGGTCACTTTTTCCTATAGGGTCATTATTTTGGCGGGTCAATATTCTATATGATTTGAATAATACTGAACTAACCCAAGGAACGACCGTAATTCCTTCACGTTTGTGATCTTTGGAGCATTCACGATGGCTTTCACTTATCGTCAGTCTTGTGCAATCCATTTGCATCAACTTTGTGACCACAGAACCCATATGTGACTGAAAGAAAGCACACTTGCCTACATTCACCCTTAGTCCCTTATCTTGCAAACGTTTCAAGACTTCTTCAAGGTTGGTTAAGTGCAGTTCATCGGTATATCCTGTAACGATCATATCGTCAAGAATCACTTGTACCCCTGGTACATCCCTGATGATCTGTTCAATTAATCGTTGAAATATTGCTGCTGCTGGCGCGACTCCGTAGACCAAACGATTATATCTGAACAACCCTTTATGAGTGTTAATGGTCAAAAGCTTCTTACTTTCTTCATCAACTCCAAGCTGTAGATACGCGTTTTTCAGATCAATTTTGGAAAACTTCTTTCCATGTCCTAATGATCCACTATTCTCGGCAAAGGATACTGATCAATTTCTAATGAAGGATTCAGAGTCACTTTAAAGTCACCACAAAGCCTAATATCTAATTAGGTTTTGGCACAGGAACTATCGGTGTTGCCCATTCACTAGTCAACTTTTTCAAGAACACGTGCTTTCACTAAAGCATCTAATTCCTTTTCAATTTTCGGACGAACTGCTAGAGGTACAGGCCTAGCTTTAAGGAAGCGCGGTGAAGTATCTTTCTTCAATTTAAGGGTAGCTTCAACTCCTTTCACACGCCCTAAACCTTCTTCAAACACATTACTGTATTTAGTTTTCAGGATTTTCTCTACTCCTTTAGAGTCATAAGTCACATGATGAAGTGCGTTAATCTCTGTTCAGTTCAATTTCATAACTCGAAGCCATTCTCTAGCGAAAATTGGTCTGCTTCCCTTTTCAACCACATACACTTTTAATTCTGAGTGCTGGTTATTTAGTTCTACCTTAACACTAGCTACACCTCGAGGCTTGATTGTCTCTCCTGTATATGTTTTCAACTTCAGTGTAGTATTTTGCAACTTGGCATTTGGCCAAAATTTCACAAAATCTTCATGACTAATCACTTAAACACCTGTAACAAACATCTTGCTTTCCAAAGTTCTTCTTTGGAAATACCGTAACCTTCTTCTGGAACTTCTTAGCTTGATTCTTATTAACCGTCTGGTTCTTTACACTCATTTTGTTCACATTGACTGATGATTTTAAATTTCCTTGGACTTCAATTACATCTCTGTTAGCAAGTTCCATCGTAGTAGCTATTTCCCTAGCTTTCTCCCTCAAAAGCCTTCTTTGCATGCTTTCGTGTTTTAATCCAAACACAAACCTATCGCGCAACGCGTCGTCTAACTTATCCCCAAAATCACAATGTTCGGATAATTTTCTCAAGCCAACGTTAAAGTCTACAACCGACTCATCTTGTCGTTGATCCCTCTTATAGAACCGAAACCGTTCTGCGATTACTAAGGGTTGCGGATTAAAGTGTTGTTTCATTAATTCACACAGTGCAGTAAATGTTTTTGTGCTCGGAAGATCCGGCGAAGATAGATCCCGTAATATGACATAGTCCCCCCATACGTATTTGGTCCTATTAACGCAAGTAATGCCGGAACGTTCTTTTCATCATTTACCTCATTGACAAGAAAATATTGTTCTAATCTTTCTTGGTAACACTGCCATGATTCGTTTCCTACATCAAAACACTCGATTTTCCCAATTGAGAATGCCATGTCCAAAATTTGGTACTGTCCGAATACTTCTACACTTTACAAATTCGCCAACCGTAACTTTTCCTGTGTTGAAATTCCACAGATTTATAAAGTTACCTATAGACCAATGTTTAGTTCATCGGAATATCCACTATTCTCGTCGCCAATTGTTATGGACGCTGATTATTAGGCTGGAATTGACCTTTCTGCAAACGCTACTTAGGCACGCCCCCCATAGTTACAGGTGCTCGCTGTAACTACGCGAGACAAGCTATCTAACAAAATGGCGTCTAACGCAGACCTGCATCGAGTTAATCTAGATAAAATTCCGTGGAATTTCTCAGTTTTATCTTACCCAGATATTAATATCTTGTTGAAAGCAAGTCAACAAGTGTTTAGGTTCTTTAAATAGTGAAGGTTATTTCTCTAATGTACAGATATATTTAACGGGTGAGGACGTGTTAAGTGTTCGTGGAAAATGTTTTCGCAGTCAACGGAGGAGGTTTCGTATAACTACTTCTTCGTATACAAGGCAATATAGAGTGAAACATTGTGGTGGATTCGTCTAGTATATTATCACGCCTACGCCAATTATGAGATGGGCTGTTGACAAATTAATCAATTACTGGAGAATATATTATTTTTCACACCTTGATTGGTCGGCTCAAACATCTGTGATGCTGGCTTGTATGCCCGTGTTTTATCAGCTTTAGAGCTGAGCCGTGCCATATGTCCAAGCCCTTGCATCATGTATAAATATCATGCTCTTCACATCAATTTCATTACAACCATGGCGTCTATATTTCCATGCGTTTTTTGCTGATTACACAATACAAATACAATAAAAAATAGATAAACACTGTAAATTGCATTGTCATTGTATTAATCTATGTACCTTTTTTATGTAATTTTATGTCATTGTAAATAATTTAATGCTTTGATGTACAATAAATATATTATTTTAATGACGGTCTATGATTTATTTATTCTCCCCCGTTCACTTTAATTAATCTTGATTAGTGGCTTGAAACCTAGATAGATAATCACTCCTGGTATGGCAAACACACGGCTACATAGTCCCATTCATAATTGTGTCTAATTACCTAAATAGCTAATAATAGCATTATTATAATGAGCCTGTATAGTGCAGTACTATTAAATCAATTATACGAACCTGTGATTATACGAATGCACTAGTGTACGAAACTACCATTAGACGAACAAGAGATTATACGAAACCACCTGAATTCTGAGTGAACAACCACATCGTGTCAACTTTGACATTAAAAGAAATGAAATATGCCACCGTCTTGAGAGACTCGACCCTATGCCTCCTAGAAGACTCGAACATTAGGCCCAACAACTGAACACCAGTACGTTCACTGAGCTAATATGGGAATCCCACAGCTCTGCACATGCATGGGTACTATTACTTCTATCTGATCCCTAGTCCACCATCCACGACAATATGTATGAACCACATGTATAATTTTAATCACCATTATACTCACATATCTCTTGTGAACAGTAGATCTATAAATGCAGAATATATTTTTTCGAAATATTTTATTATGCATAAATAAATTAATTTCAACTTACTTGTGTGCAAATATATATGTTTGCATTAATTTTGGATGTATTCAGCTGGTCGTCCACACAACTTAATCCACCTTAGACATTTTTCAAGATTTGTCTTAGGTTTTGGAAATGACACGAATTAAACGTCACCTATTAATCGATCTGGATATCTACTATCACTGTCACACAGCATAAATTAATAAAACAGCCCGTAACTACATCTTTTCACCATTGTCAATGACAGACAGCATTAATTAATTTGTAATTATTTTTCAAAAAATAATTTCAGATCACGATCACTCGTTATCAGATTTGATTAAAATTTTACTAAATAACTCGTTTGTCTGACAGAACGATAAAACAATGACTCGGTGTAGTAATCAATACTATAATTGTGTGCACACATTTTATAATTGACCAATTATTAGCACAATCAGTGCTAAATTCCGATGTGCAACACTTTGATCTTGACAGTAGGTCCCTAACGGGATATTATGTTTTCGCGGTCTCTGTGATGTACCGGCAAGTTGGTTGATTACTCCCAATAAACAGTGTGACACGCTTAAATTTGATTGCTGTGTTTGCGATAAAAGAATGACTATATGGGGTCAGTCGGTGTTTTTATAGATGCATTGATTTTAAAGCAGTTGTCTGGTATTTTGTGGTTCATATACACACATTTAGATTTGTCCAAGGATTTTGAAATGGGTTGAATTTAACGTCGATCACCAGGATATCGACTAATTTTGTACTATAACTAACCCACACACCAACGCTACACATTTTCAACATCATTAAAACAATTTAAAACCCGTATTTTCGATCAAATTCACGCCTTTTCAAATTTGTCTACTCGTTACTAGTTTGTCTAATATGCATTGTTCGTCTAACAAAATGGCGGCGATAAACCGTTGCCGGGGGTGTGCGCGAATGGTGCGATGCGATTGGCTAACGCCAGCTGTCAATCAAAATCGGCAGAAAGGTCAATTGCCTAAATAGAATAAACCCATGTGTAGGTTATGAACATCTATTTACTAACTAACTCAAAATATCATCATCATCTCAAACACAGAGTGCGGCCTCCTATGGTAGTCTCTCTACATATAGACCTATACATAACAATTGGATACGTTTTTTCGACAACTAAGACAGGATGATTCTTTTCTCAAAATAAGATGCCATATAACTGCATCAAGTATTAGTCCTCCATAAATTTATTTGAGCTCGATTACGAAACAAGTTCTTTCAACTTATATTAATCACTCCCGAGACCTCATTCCTGATGGAATCTATCGCCACGAGGAAGAGAGAAGATACAACGTGGAATTTAAATGCCTTGCCTAAGGGCAGAATCGTAACGGCTCCAGTGGGGTTCGAACTCCGGACCTGAAGCGACCGCATATCCACTGTGTTATCACGACTTCCACAAAGTATTAGTCCACCACCAGGAACATGTGTTCTCATGTTCGTATGTAGTTTTCTGTGGCATTTCAGTACCCATTTCATGTTCTGCCATTTATAACAGACTATGTGGAGGATTCAGTCTTCGCCGATATATTGTATGCATGTGGGTGGGGTAACTACTGACCGTTTGATCAAAAAGGTTAGACAACCGTTACACGTGTCTGACATACCACCTTACACGTGTCTGACATACCACCGTACACGTGTCTGACATACCACCGATCACGTGTCTGACATACCACCGACCACGTGTCTGACATACCACCGATCACGTGTCTGACATAACCACCGACCACGTGTCTGACATACCACTTTACACGTGTCTGACATACCACCTTACACGTGTCTGACATGCCACCTTACACGTGTCTGACATGCCACCATACACGTGTCTGACATACCACCGTACACGTGTCTGACATACCACCTTACGTGTCTGACATACCACCTTACACGTGTCTGACATACCACCGTACACGTGTCTGACATACCACCGTACACGTGTCTGACATACCACCGTACACGTGTCTGACATACCACCGTACACGTGTCTGACATACCACCTTACACGTGTCTGACATACCACCGTACATTTTGCTAACTTTAACTTGGACTTAACTCTTTGCACGTTAGCAGTGGAAATAAATGTCAAATCGTTCATGTATTTGCATTAGAATATTGTCGTAGCAACTCAATTATAATGACATTCCTTGCCTGGAGGTAATAAAACTTGTCTCCAATCTCAAAACTCAGCCTCAATCGTCTGATTGGTTCAGTTGACAGTCACACTCAGAATCAACCAATCAGATCACTTGAGCTTGAGTTTGAAAAGTTTTATAACATCGGGGCCATGACATATTTAGTTTAAGCTTTATTTATTCTACAACAATTGCGTAACAAGTTCTAACAACTTTGTCACAGAATAACACGAGGGCCAGCTTCTCTCAGGGTCACGGATACCAGGATCAAGTGTATGCATAAAGACGAAACAGATTTACAAATTTTAATATACATAAAACAATACTAGCAACAAAGACAATGAATGGTAGGAGACGTATGTTTGTCCGTAGCTTGGCTCTTCACAGATGGTGGCTTAACTTCCGGTATAGAGTCCGGTCTACGGCTGGTAATGCCGTTAATTTATGTAACAGTTCCGAGATCTAAATAACTGCCGTTTCCACACTCGACTTTAACTTTTAGGCTATAGTGCACCTATTTAAACATTGGCACGTATGGCCATCACAGTGCTATAATGCACATAGATAAGATTGGCATGTATTGCCTTCACAGTGCTATATAATGCACACTTTAAAAGATTGGCAAGTATTGCCGTCACCGTGCTATAATGCACACTTCAAAAGATTGGCAAGTATTGCCATTACAGTGATACTTCACTAGATTTACATTGCACAAGATGATTAACTCCCTGCGTCCTAAGGACCCTGTCCACTGATGGCAGACTCGATGCTGCTCAGCTACCGCTACCCGCTGACACGCTCCAGTCTATGGAGGTCACCAGCTCACGCCGGTAAACTCTCCCAATCGGCTCGTTATCTCGATCGTTCTGAACAGGATCTACGCCCCTGAGCTACACCTCTCACGGCTCCTGGTTCAGGCGTGAAGCGAATACAACAATAACAAATATACTACGTCAATCTACTCAGCTCTTATTACCACCTTATATTATACTATTGTTATACAACAAGACAATAGTTACCATAATGCTTGGACAGAGATACACACACGTCTATGTATAATTAATACACATGGTGACCTTCATGGTCTAAATATACAACGACTCCGTACCCATCATGACCTCATATGGTATATCTATATATATATAAACTTAGAACCACTCAATACCTATTACACCGCTCCTGCAATTTGAGCGTACATGACACCTCTTTCAACAACAGCTGATAACAACCCTGCCCCAGCCATATATTCAACACTTGATTCCACAGTAGTTATTAGTTAATTATTATGTATGTAATGAACAGTAGATATTCATCGTCGTAAATCACTAGAACCATTGAATAACGATTTACTACCACGTGTTTCTGGTAACGTCTCGGACAGTTGCTTTAGACGACGTTTCAGATAAAATAATGACAACTACGAACAATATAATATATAGTTACATACCCAAATCTGTCGCATGTAGGCCTACACTTCACACCATTCAATTGTGATGTTCCGGGAGTAATGTCAGTGCAATGTCCGGGTGTCCAAGTTATAGCGTCCTCCCCGAGTACACGCACAAACTTTTCATGCGTTTCATCAGCCGATATGATACATGCAATATTGACTGCGCGTTCTTATCAGGACCTGGAGGTTAATTTCACTGATAAAGGGAACCGTGATTTGAACAGAATAAACCCAAATCTGCTAATACTAGTCGGATTTATATCAAATAAACGGGAATTTCCCTTATAAGTGATATATAATAATACACCACTGTCCTTTATCTGGTATAGATACATTCGTCCCAATTTATGATAAAATCACTTAATAAATGTTTCAATGGTACGACAAAATGTTCTGAAACCCATTGATAAAGAGGCCCCAACTGCACAGTAGTTAATATGGTCACTTTCATTTTGTTACAGTGGCTGTCACCTATTTTAATGCTATGTCTTGTGCTCACACAATCTTTACAGTGCAGATATTTGTCTCATGTTTCAGATGTTTGTATTTTTATACATTTGTTAGTATGTCAACTGTGAATATTGTTCCATTATTTTCACTTTTATAACCAGATAATTTGTTACCCATGATGCACCTCAACAATGTAATACAAGATTTAAAGAAACAAGGTATGGTGTTATTCTTTATCAGAATTGTTGTAGCAAAGGGAACAGAAAACTGACTGACAGATAAACGCAATCATAGTAGGAGGTGGGGGAGGGTGGACGGTATAGACACAATACAGATCATGGGAAAAAGATGTTCATTTTTCTTTGGGGGGGGGTATAGTACACACATATGGTATGTTATGTTATATTTCAGGTTTTACGCCTGCATCAGCACCATTTTGGGCTATATCGCCGGCGGGGAGTTTACCTAACAACACCTTTCCTGGGCAGGCTCCAGCGGTTAACCAGTACTTGGGTGCACCAACCTCAGTAAGAAACTGCCAACTTTTTCATATCAATGAGACACGGTCTGAGCGGGGCTTGAACCCGTGACCATCAGTGATGATAGGTTACAGTAGTATACAAGTCGGCGACCTTAACCACTCGACCACGGAGGCGGACCACATATGGTATAGTATAGACATATAGAAAAGTAAAGTACACATTACAGATCAAGGGAAAAAGATGTAAGCGAAACAGATGGTTTAGATACATGGTACACAATACAGATCATGGAAAAAGACATACATGGTGTACGAGGGTATGGTTTAGATACATGGTGTATGAGGGTATGGTTTAGATACATGGTGTATGAGGGTATGGTTTATATACATGGTGTATGGTTTAGATACATGGTGTATGAGGGTATGGTTTAGATACATGGTGTATGAGGGTATGGTTTTGATACATGGTGTATGAGGGTATGGTTTTGATACATGGTACATGGTGTATGAGGGTATGATTTAGATACATGATGTATGAGGGTATGGTTTAGATGCATGGTACATGGTGTATGAGGCTATGGTTTAGATACACGGTACATGGTGTATGAAGGTATGGTTTAGATGCATGGTACATGATGTATGAGGGTATGGTTTAGATACACGGTACATGGTGTATGAGGGTATGGTTTAGATACATGATGTATGAGGGTATGGTTTAGATATATGGTGTATGAGGGTATGGTTTAGATACATGGTACATGGTGTATGAGGGCATGGTTTAGATACATGGTGTATGAGGGTATGGTTTAGATACATGGTACATAGTGTATGAGGGTATGGTTTAGATACATGGTACATGATGTATGAGGGTATGGTTTAGATACATGATGTATGAGGGTATGGTTTAGATACATGGTGTATGAGGGTAGTTTTAGATACATGGTGTATGAGGGTATGGTTTAGATACATGGTACATGTGTATGAGGGTATGGTTTAGATACATGGTACAGTATGAGGGTATGGTTTAGATACATGATGTATGAGGGTATGGTTTAGATACATTTGTATGAGGGTAGGTTGTTTGGTTTAGATACATGGTGTATGAGGGTATGGTTTAGATACATGGTACATACATGGTGTATGAGGGTATGGTTTAGATACATTGGTGTATGAGGGTATGGTTTAGATACATGGTGTATGAGGGTATGGTTTAGATACATGGTGTATGAGGGTATGGTTTAGATACATGGTGTATGAGGGTATGGTTTAGATACATGGTGTATGAGGGTATGGTTTAGATACATGGTAGATACATGGTGTATGAGGGTATGGTTTAGATACATGGTGTATGAGGGTATGGTTTAGATACATGGTGTATGAGGGTATGGTTTAGATACATGGTGTATGAGGGTATGGTTTAGATACATGGTACATACATGGTGTATGAGGGTATGGTTTAGATACATGGTGTATGAGGGTATGGTTTAGATACATGGTGTATGAGGGTATGGTTTAGATACATGGTGTATGAGGGTATGGTTTAGATACATGGTGTATGAGGGTATGGTTTAGATACATGGTGTATGAGGGTATGGTTTAGATACATGGTGTATGAGGGTATGGTTTAGATACATGGTTTGTATGAGGGTATGGTTTAGATACATGGTGTATGAGGGTATGGTTTAGATACATGGTACATGGTGTATGAGGGTATGGTTTAGATACATGGTGTATGAGGGTATGGTTTAGATACATGGTGTATGAGGGTATGGTTTAGATACATGGTGTATGAGGGTATGGTTTAGATACATGGTGTATGAGGGTATGGTTTAGATACATGGTGTATGAGGGTATGGTTTAGATACATGGTGTATGAGGGTATGGTTTAGATACATGGTGTATGAGGGTATGGTTTAGATACATGGTGTATGAGGGTATGGTTTAGATACATGGTGTATGAGGGTATGGTTTAGATACATGGTGTATGAGGGTATGGTTTAGATACATGGTGTATGAGGGTATGGTTTAGATACATGGTGTATGAGGGTATGGTTTAGATACATGGTGTATGAGGGTATGGTTTAGATACATGGTGTATGAGGGTATGGTTTAGATACATGGTGTATGAGGGTATGGTTTAGATACATGGTGTATGAGGGTATGGTTTAGATACATGGTAATACATGGTGTATGAGGGTATGGTTTAGATACATGGTGTATGAGGGTATGGTTTAGATACATGGTGTATGAGGGTATGGTTTTGATATATGGTACATGGTGTATGAGGGTATGATTTAGATACATGATGTATGAGGGTATGGTTTAGATGCATGGTACATGGTGTATGAGGGTATGGTTTAGATACACGATACATGGTGTATGAAGGTATGGTTTAGATGCATGGTACATGATGTATGAGGGTATGGTTTAGATACACGGTACATGGTGTATGAGGGTATGGTTTAGATACATGGTGTATGAGGGTATGGTTTAGATACATGGTACATGGTGTATGAGGGTATGGTTTAGATACATGGTGTATGAGGGTATGGTTTAGATACATGGTACATAGTGTATGAGGGTATGGTTTAGATACATGGTACATGATGTATGAGGGTATGGTTTAGATACATGATGTATGAGGGTATGGTTTAGATACATGATGTATGAGGGTATGGTTTAGATACATGGTGTATGAGGGTATGGTTTAGATACATACATGGTGTTTGAGGGTATGGTTTAGATACATGGTACATACATGGTGTATGAGGGTATGGTTTAGATACATACATGGTGTATGAGGGTATGGTTTAGATACATGGTGTATGAGGGTATGGTTTAGATACATGGTGTATGAGGGTATGGTTTAGATATATGGTGTATGAGGGTATGGTTTAGATACATGGTGTATGAGGGTATGGTTTAGATGCATGGTTTAGATATATGGTGTATGAGGGTATGGTTTAGATACATGGTGTATGAGGGTATGGTTTAGATACATTGTGTATGAGGGTATGGTTTAGATACATGGTACATACATGGTGTATGAGGGTATGGTTTAGATACATGGTGTATGAGGGTATGGTTTAGATACATGGTGTATGAGGGTATGGTTTAGATACATGGTGTATGAGGGTATGGTTTAGATACATGGTACATCATGGTGTATGAGGGTATGGTTTAGATACATGGTGTATGAGGGTATGGTTTAGATACATGGTGTATGAGGGTATGGTTTAGATACATGGTGTATGAGGGTATGGTTTAGATACATGGTGTATGAGGGTATGGTTTAGATACATGGTGTATGAGGGTATGGTTTAGATACATGGTGTATGAGGGTATGGTTTAGATACATGGTACATACATGGTGTATGAGGGTATGGTTTAGATACATGGTGTATGAGGGTATGGTTTAGATACATGGTGTATGAGGGTATGGTTTAGATACATGGTGTATGAGGGTATGGTTTAGATAATGACATGGTGTATGAGGGTATGGTTTAGATACATGGTGTATGAGGGTATGGTTTAGATACATGGTACATGGTGTATGAGGGTATGGTTTAGATACATGGTGTATGAGGGTATGGTTTAGATACATGGTGTATGAGGGTATGGTTTAGATACATGGTGTATGAGGGTATGGTTTAGATACATGGTGTATGAGGGTATGGTTTAGATACTGGTACATGGTGTATGAGGGTATGGTTTAGATACATGGTGTATGAGGGTATGGTTTAGATACATGGTGTATGAGGGTATGGTTTAGATACATGGTGTATGAGGGTATGGTTTAGATACATGGTGTATGAGGGTATGGTTTAGATACATGGTGTATGAGGGTATGGTTTAGATACATGGTACATACATGGTGTATGAGGGTATGGTTTAGATACATGGTGTATGAGGGTATGGTTTAGATACATGGTGTATGAGGGTATGGTTTAGATACATGGTGTATGAGGGTATGGTTTAGATACATGGTGTATGAGGGTATGGTTTAGATACATGGTACATGGTGTATGAGGGTATGGTTTAGATACATGGTGTATGAGGGTATGGTTTAGATACATGGTGTATGAGGGTATGGTTTAGATACATGGTACAACATGGTGTATGAGGGTATGGTTTAGATACATGGTGTATGAGGGTATGGTTTAGATACATGGTGTATGAGGGTATGGTTTAGATACATGGTGTATGAGGGTATGGTTTAGATACATGGTACATACATGGTGTATGAGGGTATGGTTTAGATACATGGTGTATGAGGGTATGGTTTAGATACATGGTGTATGAGGGTATGGTTTAGATACATGGTGTATGAGGGTATGGTTTAGATCATGGTACATACATGGTGTATGAGGGTATGGTTTAGATACATGGTACATACATGGTGTATGAGGGTATGGTTTAGATACATGGTGTATGAGGGTATGGTTTAGATACATGATGTATGAGGGTATGGTTTAGATACATGGTACATACATGGTGTATGAGGGTATGGTTTAGATACATACATGGTGTATGAGGGTATGGTTTAGATACATGGTGTATGAGGGTATGGTTTAGATACATGGTGTATGAGGGTATGGTTTAGATACATGGTACATGGTGTATGAGGGTATGGTTTAGATACATGGTGTATGAGGGTATGGTTTAGATACATGGTACATGGTGTATGATGGTATGGTTTAGATACATGGTGTATGAGGGTATGGTTTAGATACATGGTGTATGAGGGTATGGTTTAGATACATGGTACACACATGGTGTATGAGGGTATGGTTTAGATACATGGTGTATGAGGGTATGGTTTAGATACATGGTGTATGAGGGTATGGTTTAGATACATGGTACATACATGGTGTATGAGGGTATGGTTTAGATACATGGTGTATGGGTATGGTTTAGATACATGGTGTATGAGGGTATGGTTTAGATACATGGTGAGATACATGGTGTATGAGGGTATGGTTTAGATACATGGTGTATGAGGGTATGGTTTAGATACATGGTGTATGAGGGTATGGTTTAGATACATGGTGTATGAGGGTATGGTTTAGATACATGGTGTATGAGGGTATGGTTTAGATAGCTTCCTCTCATGAAAGAATCGACACTCCCAGTGAGATTCAAACCTACAGTGGCGAGAGATTTGTTCTCACAGAACCCCATTGTAGAGCAGTCCCACTAGAGAACCCCATTGTAGAGCAGTCCCACTAGAGAACCCCATTGTAGAGCAGTCCCACTAGAGAACCCCATTGTAGAGCAGTCCCACTAGAGAACCCCATTGTAGAGCAGTCCCACTAGAGAACCCCATTGTAGAGCTGTCCCACTAGAGAACCCCATTGTAGAGCAGTCCCACTAGAGAACCCCATTGTAGAGCTGTCCCACTAGAGAACCCCATTGTAGAGCTGTCCCACTAGAGAACCCCATTGTAGAGCAGTCCCACTAGAGAACTAGAGAGTTCCAGGGCAAGAGGGTGCAAGAATAAAGCTTAAACATCGGCTCTTTCAGTGATCATTGTAATATATTCTTGAACACAATTCTTTCACAATTTAAGACATATTCTTGAACACAATTCTTTCATAATTTAAGACAAACTTGATTAAAAGTAGGGATAGCAACGAATAGCGATTATACTATTCGATTATTCGGTCGGGACAGTATTCCAATATTCGATATAATTCTCTTAAAAACTCTAAATCACTATAAAAATTGCCAAACCTAATATCTGTTTTACGCGTAAACGTCATCTTCTTCAAATGATTATTCAGATTGATATTGTACCCGTTCTCAGAGCGATTCAAGTATTTCCAAACGTGTGACTGAGCGGGTGGCATTTTTTAGGACAATATAATATTTTTTTCCCAATATTCGAATACTGGAATAGTATTCGGATATTCAGACGTTCGAGCGAATATTCGAGTATTCGTTGCCATCCCTAATTAAAAGCCACCATTAAAATAAGAATAAAACATAATCATTAACACTTATAAGAATGACAATTGTTGTTTTCAAAGCATGTATACCCTTACAGTAGACTGTCATACCCTTACACTTACAATAGACTGTCATACCCTTACAGTAGACTGTCATACCCTTACACTTACAATAGACTGTCATACCCTTACAGTAGACTGTCATACCCTTACACTTACAATAGACTGTCATACCCTTACAGTAGACTGTCATACCCTTACAGTAGACTGTCATACCCTTACAGTAGACTGTCATACCCTTACAGTAGACTGTCATACCCTTACAGTAGACTGTCATACCCTTACAGTAGACTGTCATACCCTTACAGTAGACTGTCATACCCTTACAGTAGACTGTCATACCCTTACAGTAGACAGTCATACCCTTACAGCAGACTGTCATACCCTTACAGTAGACGGTCATACCCTTACAGTAGATGGTCATACCCTTACAGTAGACTGTCATACCCTTACAGTAGACGGTCATACCCTTACAGTAGACGGTCATACATTTACAGTAGACGGTCATACCCTTACAGTTGACGGTCATACCCTTACAGTAGACAGTCATACCCTTACAGTAGACGGTCATACACTTACAGTAAACGGTCATACACTTACAGTAGACAGTCATACCCTTACAGTAGATGGTCATACCCTTACAGTAGACTGTCATACCCTTACAGTAGACTGTCATACCCTTACAGTAGACGGTCATACCCTTACAGTAGACTGTCATACCCTTACAGTAGACGGTCATACCCTTACAGTAGACTGTCATACCCTTACAGTAGACTGTCATACCCTTACAGTAGACTGTCATACCCTTACAGTAGACGGTCATACCCTTACAGTAGACGGTCATACATTTACAGTAGACGGTCATACCCTTACAGTTGACGGTCATACCCTTACAGTAGACGGTCATACCCTTACAGTAGACGGTCATACACTTACAGTAGACGGTCATACACTTACAGTAGACGGTCATACCCTTACAGTAGACGGTCATACACTTACAGTAGACGGTCATACCCTTACAGTAGACGGTCATACACTTACAGTAGATGGTCATACACTTACAGTAGACTGTCATACCCTTACAGTAGACGGTCATACACTTACAGTAGACTGTCATACCCTTACAGTAGACTGTCATACCCTTACAGTAGACGGTCATACCCTTACAGTAGACGGTCATACACTTACAGTAGACGGTCATACCCTTACAGTTGACTGTCATACCCTTACAGTAGACTGTCATACCCTTACACTAGACTGTCATACCCTTACAGTTGACAGTCATACCCTTACAGTAGACGGTCATACCCTTACAGTAGACGGTCATACCCTTACAGTAGACTGTCATACCCTTACAGTAGACTGTCATACCCTTACAGTAGACTGTCATACCCTTACAGTAGACTGTCATACCCTTACAGTAGACGGTCATACACTTACAGTAGACGGTCATACCCTTACAGTAGACGGTCATACCCTTACAGTAGACTGTCATACCCTTACAGTAGACTTCATACCTTACAGTAGACTGTCATACCCTTACAGTAGACTGTCATACCTTACAGTAGACTGTCATACCCTTACAGTAGACTGTCATACCCTTACAGTAGACTGTCATACCCTTACAGTAGACTGTCATACCCTTACAGTAGATGGTCATACCCTTACAGTAGACGGTCATACCCTTACAGTAGACGGTCATACATTTACAGTAGACGGTCATACCCTTACAGTTGACGGTCATACCCTTACAGTAGACGGTCATACCCTTACAGTAGACGGTCATACACTTACAGTAGACGGTCATACACTTACAGTAGACGGTCATACCCTTACAGTAGACGGTCATACACTTACAGTAGACGGTCATACCCTTACAGTAGACTGTCATACCCTTACAGTAGACGGTCATACCCTTACAGTAGACGGTCATACACTTACAGTAGACGGTCATACCCTTACAGTTGACTGTCATACCCTTACAGTAGACTGTCATACCCTTACACTAGACTGTCATACCCTTACAGTTGACAGTCATACCCTTACAGTAGACGGTCATACCCTTACAGTAGACGGTCATACCCTTACAGTAGACTGTCATACCCTTACAGTAGACTGTCATACCCTTACAGTAGACTGTCATACCCTTACAGTAGACTGTCATACCCTTACAGTAGACGGTCATACACTTACAGTAGACGGTCATACCCTTACAGTAGACGGTCATACCCTTACAGTAGACTGTCATACCCTTACAGTAGACTTCATACCCTTACAGTAGACTGTCATACCCTTACAGTAGACTGTCATACCCTTACAGTAGACTGTCATACCCTTACAGTAGACGTCATACCCTTACAGTAGTTCATACCCTTACAGTAGACGTCATTTGTGGTTTTGGTGTCATACCCTTACAGTAGACTTCATACCCTTACAGTAGACTGTCATACCCTTACAGTAGACTGTCATACCCTTACAGTAGACTGTCATACCCTTACAGTAGACTGTCATACCCTTACAGTAGACTGTCATACCCTTACAGTAGACTGTCATACCCTTACAGTAGATGGTCATACCCTTACAGTAGACGGTCATACCCTTACATTAGACTGTCATACCCTTACAGTTGACGGTGTAACAGAAACACGAGCAGTTACAAGGAAGGAACATCAATGCAGCGTATACATTTGTACATCTACAGCATCAATGCAGCGTATACATTTGTACATCTACAGCATCAATGCAGCGTATACATTTGTACATCTACAGCATCAATGCAGCGTATACATTTGTACATCTACAAGTACACAAACAAGTCACGATAAAACAAAATATTCCGGTCCTATAACTTCGCTAAAACAAGATATTATTAATCAACTGCAATATTTGCAAACCAGAAATGACAATAAACCGGCACAAAAATCATACAACTACAGTCAAACCTGTATTAAGCAGCCAGTCTCCAGATTACAATTATACATTTGACCTCTATTAAGCAGCCACCTGTGCTAAGCAGCCACTTTCTCTGACTCACTTGGCTGGCTGCTTAAGACAGGTTTGCCTGTAGATAAGCTTTAACTGACCGATGTCTCTCATTACAATCCTGGCATGATATATGCAATATTGTCCAGAGTATTCATGTGAGTTTCTGCTGGTAGACCGTTGGTTTCAGGTAGCACTGAGGTGAGACACATAAGGGGGGCAACTGTACACAACATGGAGTCCAGCAACACTGATAAACTCCCCTGAACAGCTATCAGTCCCTGCAAGTATATTACATGTAAATAACAACTGTACACAACATAGAGTTCAGCAACACTGATAAACTCCCCTGAACAGCTATCAGTCCTTGCAAGCATATTACCTCCCCTGAACAGCTATCAGTTCCTGCAAGCATATTACCTTCCCTGAACAGCTATCAATCCATGCAAGCATATTACCTCCACTGAACAGATATCAGTTCCTGCAAGCATATTACCTCCCCTGAACACAGCTATCAATCCATGCAAGCATATTACCTCCCCAACAACTGCTTGTCTGTTTTAGGCTTTAAGCAGAAGAGGTCCTCGATAAAGATTTTCCGAATATTCGAATACTGTAATAGTATTCGGACGTTCGAGCGAATATTCGTTGCCATCCCTAGTTCTAAGCTAATTGAGTTACCTGCTATAAATAAAGTCATTCATTCATTCACTCACCAACAGCTTGGGTCATATAGCGACGTTCCAGTTCATTGTGGTGAAGGACGATCTCCAGGGCACCAGGGTAGAACCACCAACCTCCACAAGCCAGAGCAGGATAGACATTGTATCACTTAAAAGAATTCAACACTGGGAGTGCTGAACCCCACAGCGGTGATGGACGGACACCCAGCAGAAATCACTAAGCTGCTATGTAAACAAATCTTCAGATTCTTTGTAAATGCATCTCAAATATGAACAAACTGCAATGTTTATGACAACTGGTCATGGTGGTGGGGTAAATTTTCTTGTTATTTGAATGCTTTGACCTTGGGGGATTTAAAGTCGCACAAACAGCTTCGGTCATATGCCGCCTCTCCAGCTATTATTGGACAAGGAATACCCAGGGTGCCCCTCCGAGCAGTATTGCACGGACAGGTGGGAACCCGTGTAGAACTACCGACCTAGCTTCATCACATGACAGAATTCGACACACCAAGTGGGATTCAAACCTATGCAGCAGTGAGAGGCAAGAGATTTGATGCCAACGACCGTAACCACTCGGCAATGGAGCCCCCTTAAACAGCGAGATTAATATAGACGATGTGCTTACCCTGTGTTCCTGCAGCTTCATACCGATGATGCTGAGTGACTCGCCCACAATCTTGAGATGCGCAGCAACGTCTACAGGCTCAATACCAAAACCCTGAAACACAAACTTCCTATGTAAAGTGACAACTGATGGTGGTGTGGTAAATTTTATTGTCATTTGAATGCTTTGACCCAAACACTATGTACAGAATGATTGTGTATGGGTGAGTGAAAGTGCTGACTTTAGTTGATTGGCAGGCTAAGGGTTAAACACTGTTCACATTGGTCCCAGTGCTTCAAAGAAGATGGTGTTTCAAAAATATAGTTATGTAGAAATTGTGTGTAATTTTAAAAGGAAAATACCCAATGATGACCATGTTTTTCTTATCTATAAATATGTTATATTTCGGGTTTTACGCCTGCATCAGCACCATTTTGGGCTATATCGCCGGCGGGCAGTTTACTTAACAACACCTTTCCTGGGTCTTATCTACCGGTATAAAACCACACAAATTGAACGATATTGATATAAAATCACAGAAGAAACATTGATGTCCATTTCTTTAGATACTAGATCCACAGTTGCAGAGAAGAGATTTTTAAACTTACAGTACAGTGAAACGCCATTACCTAACTAGTTGCATGCTAGTGGTGAACATAAGTCAACTATGTCATACAAGTTCATTAGAATTGTGTTGTAACGACAGAATTGTGTTGTAACGACAGAATTGTGTTGTAACGACAGAATTGTGTTGCAACGACAGAATTGTGTTGCAATGACAGAATTGTGTTGCAACGACAGAATTGTGTTGCAACGACAAGAGTTCTAATGTAATTCCAGGACATATTGCAAGTTTTCAGCTACTAATAAGAAAAACACATTTATGAACTGTCGTCTGCTACAATTATTTGAACTATTTATAGCCTATATTTTACCCAGCATGCAGAGTTAAATTGAACTGCATCTGAAGCAGAGAAGTCCGGTTTGGTGGGTGGGGGTTATGGCTTAGATGGGTTTCGGAGTGAGTTGGCAGTTTTTGTCACATAGGGAACCCTCCAGTCAGTAGTTATACCCTGCAGACCACGTTGAGTTACTACTCTGATGTTGCTATTCACCTTGATGGGAGTGGAGATGTCGTCCAAAGGTTGAGATTTGACATTTTTGGCTGCCAGCAGAGCCTGTGCCAGGGCCGGGTTGCTCTTCTGTGACATAACAGCTACCTGTCTGGCCGTGCTCACAATTTGGGAACCAGGTACCTTTGGGGCACCAGTCTTACCCGTCGTGATCAGAGTGGATCCCTTTCCGGCGGCCTTCTTCGCTTTTCTCTTCCAAACCTGGAAATTGGAAGCATATATAATAATAGTGATGGGTATATAATACGGATGGCAACGAATATTCGCTCGAACGTCCGAATACTATTCCAGTATTCGAATATTCGGAAAAAAATATTATATTGTCCTCAAAAATGGCACCCGCTCAGTCACATGTTTGGAAATGCTTGAATCGCTCTGAGAATAAGAAAACTGCTAGGTATAATCTATGCAAATTGGATTTACAACATATTTGGGTACAATATCAATCTGAATATTCATTTGAAGATGACGTTTACACGTAAAACAGAAAGTAGGTTTGGCAATGTTTATAAGAGTTTGAGTGATTTTGAGTTTTTGATAGAATTTTATCGAATATTCGAATACCGTCCCGACCGAATATTCGAATAGTATAATCGCTATCCGTTGCCATCCCTAATATATAATCTTAAGCTATATAAATACAGTATCTGCGTATCCATATTACTTCCGCATTTATCACAATTTTATGTTCTGTTTAACCCTTTCAAGTTCAACCCTACAGGCCTCTAAATAGACTTACAAAAAGTGTAGATCCAGATGAGCCGGCTCGTGACGAGCCGTCTCATCAGGATCTGCACTTTTTGCCAGTAATAATTATTACTATTTTTAGATAAAATTACCCATTTTGATAAATGAATTGGTCCATCGGTAATTTTCTTATTAATTTATTGGTCTAAAAATATCATGCACCAGTCCATGTCAGTTACTTGGGGTGAATGGGTTAAAGTTATTAAAAAATATATATGTACAGTGATACTCCTCAAACTAAAGGCTTGGGGATTCACTGTGTATATCAAGGCTTGGGGATTCACTGTGTATATCCAGGCTTGGGGATTCACTGTGTATATCCAGGCTTGGGGATTCACTGTGTATATCCAGGCTTGGGGATTCACTGTGTATATCCAGGCTTGGGGATTCACTGTGTATATCCAGGCTTGGGGATTCACTGTGTATATCCAGGCTTGGGGATTCACTGTATATATCCAGGCTTGGGGATTCACTGTGTATATCCAGGCATGGGGATTCACTGTGTATATCCAGGCTTGGGTATTCACTGTATATATCCAGGCTTGGGGATTCACTGTGTATATCCAGGCTTGGGGATTCACTGTGTATATCCAGGCTTGGGGATTCACTGTGTATATCCAGGCTTGGGGATTCACTGTGTATATCCAGGCTTGGGGATTCACTGTGTATATCCAGGCTTGGGGATTCACTGTATATATCCAGGCTTGGGGATTCACTGTGTATATCCAGGCTTGGGGATTCACTGTGTATATCCAGGCTTGGGGATTCACTGTGTATATCCAGGCTTGGGTATTCACTGTGTATATCCAGGCTTGGGGATTCACTGTGTATATCCAGGCTTGGGGATTCACTGTATATATCCAGGCTTGGGGATTCACTGTGTATATCCAGGCTTGGGGATTCACTGTGTATATCCAGGCTTGGGGATTCACTGTGTATATCCAGGCTTGGGGATTCACTGTGTATATCCAGGCTTGGGGATTCACTGTGTATATCCAGGCTTGGGGATTCACTGTGTATATCCAGGCTTGGGGATTCACTGTGTATATCCAGGCTTGGGGATTCACTGTGTATATCCAGGCTTGGGGATTCACTGTGTATATCCAGGCTTGGGGATTCACTGTGTATATCCAGGCTAGGGGATTCACTGTGTATATCCAGGCTTGGGGATTCACTGTATATATCCAGGCTTGGGGATTCACTGTGTATATCCAGGCTTGGGGATTCACTGTATATATCCAGGCTTGGGGATTCACTGTGTATATCCAGGCTTGGGGATTCACTGTGTATATCCAGGCTTGGGTATTCACTGTGTATATCCAGGCTAGGGTATTCACTGTGTATATCCAGGCTTGGGGATTCACTGTATATATCCAGGCTTGGGGATTCACTGTGTATATCCAGGCTTGGGTATTCACTGTGTATATCCAGGCTAGGGTATTCACTTTGTATATCCAGGCTTGGGTATTCACTGTGTCTATCCAGGCTAGGGTATTCACTTTGTATATCCAGGCTTGGGTATTCACTGTGTATATCCAGGCTAGGGTATTCACTTTGTATATCCAGGCTTGGGTATTCACTGTCTATATCCAGGCTAGGGTATTCACTGTGTATATCCAGGCTAGGGTATTCACTGTGTATATCCAGGCTTGGGTATTCACTGTGTATATCCAGGCTAGGGTATTCACTTTGTATATCCAGGCTTGGGTATTCACTGTGTATATCCAGGCTAGGGTATTCACTGTGTATATCCAGGCTAGGGTATTCACTTTGTATATCCAGGCTTGGGTATTCACTGTATATCCAGGCTAGGGTATTCACTGTGTATATCCAGGCTTGGGGATTCACTGTGTATATCCAGGCTTGGGGATTCACTGTGTATATCCAGGCATGGGTATTCACTGTGTATATCCAGGCTTGGGGATTCACTGTGTATATCCAGGCTTGGGTATTCACTGTGTATATCCAGGCTTGGGTATTCACTTTGTATATCCAGGCTTGGGTATTCACTGTGTATATCCAGGCTTGGGTATTCACTGTGTATATCCAGGCTAGGGTATTCACTGTGTATATCCAGGCTTGGGTATTCACTGTGTATATCCAGGCTTGGGGATTCACTGTGTATATCCAGGCTTGGGTATTCACTGTGTATATCCAGGCTTGGGGATTCACTGTGTATATCCAGGCTTGGGTATTCACTGTGTATATCCAGGCTTGGGTATTCACTTTGTATATCCAGGCTTGGGTATTCACTGTGTATATCCAGGCTTGGGTATTCACTTTGTATATCCAGGCTTGGGTATTCACTGTGTATATCCAGGCTTGGGGATTCACTGTGTATATCCAGGCTTGGGTATTCACTGTGTATATCCAGGCTAGGGTATTCACTGTGTATATCCAGGCTTGGGTATTCACTGTGTATATCCAGGCTTGGGGATTCACTGTGTATATCCAGGCTAGGGTATTCACTGTGTATATCCAGGCTTGGGTATTCACTGTGTATATCCAGGCTTGGGGATTCACTGTGTATATCCAGGCTTGGGTATTCACTGTGTATATCCAGGCTTGGGTATTCACTGTGTATATCCAGGCTTGGGGATTCACTGTGTATATCCAGGCTTGGGTATTCACTGTGTATATCCAGGCTTGGGGATTCACTGTGTATATCCAGGCTTGGGTATTCACTGTGTATATCCAGGCTTGGGTATTCACTTTGTATATCCAGGCTTGGGTATTCACTGTGTATATCCAGGCTTGGGTATTCACTGTGTATATCCAGGCTTGGGTATTCACTTTGTATATCCAGGCTTGGGTATTCACTGTGTATATCCAGGCTTGGGGATTCACTGTGTATATCCAGGCTTGGGTATTCACTGTGTATATCCAGGCTAGGGTATTCACTGTGTATATCCAGGCTTGGGTATTCACTGTGTATATCCAGGCTTGGGGATTCACTGTGTATATCCAGGCTTGGGTATTCACTGTGTATATCCAGGCTTGGGTATTCACTGTGTATATCCAGGCTTGGGGATTCACTGTGTATATCCAGGCTTGGGTATTCACTGTGTATATCCAGGCTTGGGTATTCACTGTGTATATCCAGGCTAGGGTATTCACTGTGTATATCCAGGCTTGGGTATTCACTGTGTATATCCAGGCTAGGGTATTCACTGTGTATATCCAGGCTTGGGTATTCACTGTGTATATCCAGGCTTGGGGATTCACTGTGTATATCCAGGCTTGGGGATTCACTGTGTATATCCAGGCTTGGGTATTCACTGTGTATATCCAGGCTTGGAGATTCACTGTGTATATCCAGGCATGGGGATTCACTGTGTATATCCAGGCTTGGGTATTCACTGTGTATATCCAGGCTTGGGTATTCACTGTGTATATCCAGGCTTGGGGATTCACTGTGTATATCCAGGCTTGGGTATTCACTGTGTATATCCAGGCTAGGGTATTCACTGTGTATATCCAGGCTAGGGTATTCACTGTGTATATCCAGGCTTGGGTATTCACTGTGTATATCCAGGCTTGGGGATTCACTGTGTATATCCAGGCTTGGGGATTCACTGTGTATATCCAGGCTTGGGTATTCACTGTGTATATCCAGGCTTGGAGATTCACTGTGTATATCCAGGCATGGGGATTCACTGTGTATATCCAGGCTTGGGTATTCACTGTGTATATCCAGGCTTGGGTATTCACTGTGTATATCCAGGCTTGGGGATTCACTGTGTATATCCAGGCTTGGGTATTCACTGTGTATATCCAGGCTAGAGGTTCACTGTGTATATCCAGGCTAGGGGATTCACTGTGTATATCCAGGCTAGGGTTTTCACTGTGTATATCCAGGCTAGGGGATTCACTGTGTATATCCAGGCTTGGGTATTCGCTGTGTATATCCAGGCTAGGGTATTCACTGTGTATATCCAGGCTAGGGGATTCACTGTGTATATCCAGGCTAGGGGATTCACTGTGTATATCCAGGCTAGGGTATTCACTGTGTATATCCAGGCTAGGGGATTCACTGTGTATATCCAGGCCTGGGGATTCACTGTGTATATCCAGGCTTGGAGATTCACTGTGTATATCCAGGCTTGGGGATTCACTGTGTATATCCAGGCTAGGGATTTACTGTGTATATACAGGCTAGGGGATTCACTGTGTATATCCAGGCTAGGGATTCACTGTGTTTATCCAGGCTTGGGGATTCACTGTATATCCAGGCTTGGGGATTCACTGTGTATATCCAGGCTAGGGATTTACTGTGTATATACAGGCTAGGGGATTCACTGTGTATATCCAGGCTAGGGATTCACTGTGTATATCCAGGCTTGGAGATTCACTGTGTATATCCAGGCTTGGAGGTTCACTTTGTATATCCAGGCTTGGAGATTCACTGTGTATATCCAGGCTTGGAGATTCACTGTGTATATCCAGGCTTGGGGATTCACTGTGTGTATCCAGGCTTGGGTATTCACTGTGTATATCCAGGATTGGGGTTCACTGTGTATATCCAGGCTTGGGGATTCACTGTTTATATCCAGGCTTGGGGTTCACTGTGTATATCCAGGCTAGGGATTCACTGTGTATATCCAGGCTTGGGATTCACTGTATATCCAGGCTTGGGATTCACTGTGTATATCCAGGCTAGGGATTCACTGTGTATATCCAGGCTAGGGATTCACTTGTGTATATCCAGGCTAGGGATTCACTTGTGTATATCCAGGCTTGGGGATTCACTGTGTATATCCAGGCTAGGGATTCACTGTGTATATCCAGGCTTGGGATTCACTGTGTATATCCAGGCTTGGGTATTCACTGTGTATATCCAGGCTTGGGGATTCACTGTGTATATCCAGGCTTGGGATTCACTGTGTATATCCAGGCTTGGGATTCACTGTGTATATCCAGGCTTGGGGATTCACTGTATATCCAGGCTTGGGGATTCACTGTGTATATCCAGGCTTGGGGATTCACTGTGTATATCCAGGCTTGGGGATTCACTGTGTATATCCAGGCTTGGGGATTCACTGTGTATATCCAGGCTTGGGGATTCACTGTGTATATCCAGGCTTGGGGGTTCACTGTGTATATCCAGGCTTGGGGATTCACTGTGTATATCCAGGCTTGGAGGTTCACTGTGTATATCCAGGCTTGGGGATTCACTGTGTATATCCAGGCTTGGGGTTCACTGTGTATATCCAGGCATGGGGATTCACTGTGTATATCCAGACTTGGGGGTTTACTGTGTATATCCAGACTTGGGGGTTCACTGTGTATATCCAGACTTGGGGATTCACTGTGTATATCCAGGCTTGGGGATTCACTGTGTATATACAGGCTAGGGGATTCACTGTGTATATCCAGGCTAGGGGTTCACTGTGTATATCCAGGCTTGGAGGTTCACTGTGTATATCCAGGCTTGGGGATTCACTGTGTATATCCAGGCTTGGGGATTCACTGTGTATATCCAGGCTAGGGATTCACTGTGTATATCCAGGCTTGGAGGTTCACTGTGTATATCCAGGCTTGGGGATTCACTGTGTATATCCAGGCTTGGGGATTCACTATGTATATCCAGGCTTGAGGATTCACTGTGTATATCCAGGCTTGGGGATTCACTGTGTATATCCAGTCTTGGGGATTCACTGTGTATATCCAGGCTTGGGGATTCACTGTGTATATCCAGGCTTGGGGATTCACTGTGTATATCCAGGCTTGGGGATTCACTGTGTATATCCAGGCTTGGGGATTCACTGTGTATATCCAGGCTAGGGGTTCACTGTGTATATCCAGGCTTACCATTTTATCCTTCTCTGATAGAGTAGACCACATTTCTCCCAACGTTTTACTAATTGTTGAGAAATCTGAAATTATAAAACATTTGATAGCACAGAAAGTGAAAGCTATTCACTAAAAAACATATAACAGACAGTATAGCCTACCTTTAACGTGTCTCATCTCAAATTATGATGCACGACTTCAAACACAGCATGTGAAGGCAACAATATTAGTTATTGGGTTAGCTACTGACCCACCACGGAGTTATGTGCGGTCAGTAAAATATATGGGGGGGGGGGGGTAAGGCCGAATCCCCTATTGATTGTTCTGACCCCACATAACTCAGTGGACCAAACAACTAATTTATTATATCGACAACCTTTAATTTAAACAAACACTGTAATTATTGCATCAATTCAGAATTTGAAAAGTGTTTACAGTCATACCTGTGGCACTACAGTCAAACCTATCTTAAGCAGCCAGCCAAGGGAATCACAGAAAGTGGCTGCTTAGCACAGATGGCTGCTTAATAGAGGTCAAATGTATAATAAAGCAACATATTGGGAATCTGAAAACTGGCTGCTTAATACAGGTTGGCTGCTTAATAGGTGACCAATAACACAGGTTTGACTGTAATTGTGTTTTGAACTTATTTCAGTCAAATAAATCGGCTTCAAAATATAAGCCTAGAGGATGGCTGCGAGCAAGAAGAACCTGTCAGTATCTTTTTGGTATTTAAATTTCTTTTGCTCCCATTGGTATTGACCGTGACTTTGATGTTACTGCTGTCAGTGTAAACAATGAATGCAGCAAATATTGGTTCCATTACTGATGGGGAACCAGAAACTAACTTTAATATTTTGATGCGGAGATATTTCAGAAAACGAATACTTTTAAAATTCTGAATTGAGAGATTTAGAAAGCCGCCATTTTTTCTACTGACCTCATTTTTTGTTGTTGCCTGCTTTAAAGTAGCTCATCTCAAATTATGATTTATTGATTGTTGCAACATTTGCAAAACTTAAAATTGTATAGGCGAACAAAATAATAATTGTCACTGATTCTGAAACATGAAATGGTGGAGGGATTTTGTTTTGCTGTTTGTCTGTCTGGTCGCAGCAGTATCTTGAGAATGAATGGAATTTAATCATAGTAGGAACAAATTTGCATCCGATCAATTGCTGTTCCCATCCAATCACTTCAGAGTTATTGCCCCTGAAATGCTGTTCCCATCCAATCACTTCAGAGTTATTGCCCCTGAATTGCTGTTCCCATCCAATCACTTCAGAGTTATTGCCCCTGAATTGCTGTTCCCATCCAATCACTTCAGAGTTATTGCCCCTGAAATGCTGTTCCGATCCAATCACTTCAGAGTTATTGCCCCTGAATTGCTGTTCCCATCCAATCACTTCAGAGTTATTGCCCCTGAATTGCTGTTCCCATCCAATCACTTCAGCGTTATTGCCCCTGAAATGCTGTTCCAATCCAATCACATCAGAGTTATTGCCCATGAATTGCTGTTCCCATCCAATCACTTCAGAGTTATTGCCCCTGAATTGCTGTTCCCTTCCAATCACTTAAGGGATGGAATTTAATTATATTGGCAACAAAATATGCATACCTATGCTGGCATCCTACAAAATGTCATTGTAAAAACCAGTTAATTAAACAACATTGTTTTGAAGTTCATTCAAGCAGCATCTTGCATATTAATTAGCATGTGTAAAATGGTTGGTGTTCTAAATACATTGTCTTTGAAGAAACATGCAAGTCTAATATGGTGCAGCTCCATGATCAGTGAATGACACTTCATGTACAACACGCTGCTCCAAGCTCAGTGAATGACACTTCATGTACAACACGCTGCTCCATGCTTCATGTACAACACGCTGCTCCATGCTTCATGTACAACACGCTGCTCCATGCTCAGTGAATGACATCTCATGTACAACACGCTGCTCCATGCTTCATGTACAACAACACGCTGCTCCATGCTCAGTGAATGACACCTCATGTACAACACGCTGCTCCATGCTTCATGTACAACATGCTGCTCCATGCTCAGTGAATGACACCTCATGTACAACACACTGCTCCATGCTTCATGTACAACATGCTGCTCCATGCTCAGTGAATGACACTTCATGTACAACACGCTGCTCCATGCTTCATGTACAACATGCTGCTCCATGCTCAGTGAATGACACTTCATGTACAACATGCTGCTCCATGCTCAGTGAATGACACTTCATGTACAACACGCTGCTCCATGATCACAGTGAATGACACTTCATGTACAACATGCTGCTCCATGATCACAGTGAATGACACTTCATGTACAACATGCTGCTCCATGATCAAACACAAAAGTAAAAGATAGGCAAACATGACAGAGCTCTCGTGTACAATACCTATTCCCGGGTTGGCGTTGACTAGTCGAGGGCGGTTTGCACTACACCATAACATATATGCTGTTGCCGCACGCTTCTTCTTTGATGTCTGTAGCAGAAACAACAATGAACATAGCAAGGTTATGTATATATAGCAACAGTAATATAACAACCATAATAAAGTTTAAACTTTACTTGTTTTATAACGATTGCGAAACAAGCTATAACCACTTATATTAATCACTTTCGTTGGTGCGGATGAAAGTGTAAATGTGGTCATTCGTGTGGGCGGTAACCGGAGTACCCGGAGAAAACCCACCTGTCCGATCTGGCGACAACCGTACCATCTCACATACTTCCTGGTCCGAGGATCGAACTCGGGTTGCATTGGTGAGAAGTGAGCATGCTAACCACTGTGCTAATCAGTATTCGTTACATATATAACATAATATTATACAATGCTCGAAAAATAGGACAGCCCGATGCCACTCAAAATCCAAGTCGGGCCTGCCTCTCTTTTAATCTGACACGCCTGCGGGCCTGTAGAAATATTTTAATGCCGTGTGGTTTCCGGTCTCGGAGACAATAATCGTAAACATTCTCGGGCCTGGAGACTAAATCATTCAATTACACCAAAATGTCCATTTTAGATTGGGGCCTGTCCATTTACAGAGGGGACAAGCCCTGTGCCTGTCTGTTAAAAATATTTTCCGTGAGCACCGATATAAACAAAACATATCCAGCAAAAATTGTTCATTACTAGCACGATTTCTTACTCTCCGGATTTATAGTGGTGTCCAAACAACTGATTACTGGCTAAATATTAACAATTTATCACTCGTATCATCACAACGTTTGGCAACGTGCCAGGCAATCAAGTACACTGATGATGCTGCCCGCCTATCACGCTTAGCTGATGATGATGATTGAGCTTATTTACCCTCGGCTCCGGCGAACCATGTGGGCGAAATCCTCTTTTTCTTGTTAAATGACATGTTAAATCGAACCAGTAGGTTTGTTTTCATATTGCAAGCTGTGTGAGCACAAAGTCTAAACGTTTGAATTTTCTACCGCAAACATCTTTAACATATGTATATATATGTGAGCGCTGCTGTGAGATATCCAATAGTGATAAACCGATTATCGCTAAGTCGCCGACAATCGACATTGACATCGGCGATAATCGATTGTGAAAATGTGTAATCGATTATAATCGACGAGTCTTTATTTTTGTCTCTTACTTTTATGTTAGTTTATACCTCAAATAAAACCACGATTTACTATTGGCTGTATTGTATTAGCATTGCACTTTTGCAACAACAATTCTAACTGTATCTAGTACTAGACTTTTCACTAGTACGTCACTAAGTGTTCTGTCCTCTATTAACTTAAAAACTAATTTTATATCAGGTGGCAGTCTACTAACTGTATGTTACTAACTAGTACTCAGATGTAACTGAGTAACTAATTTGTCGAAACTAGTTAGTAGTAACTTGTAAGTAATTTATTAGTACTAAATAGATTGTTAAACTCACAAATTAGATGGAATGATTTGGATTTATATCAATTGCCCGATTAATAATCAATTATCTAATCGGTTTACCCGTCCGATTATTCCGATTAATCGATTATGGATTTTGAAATCACTAATATCCATATCCAACCATATGACCAAATGTTCATACAGTCAAACCTGTCTTAAGCAGCCGGCCAAGGGAATCACAGAAAGTGGCTGCTTAGCACAGGTGGCTGCTTAATAGAGGTAAAATGCATAATAAGACAGCATATTGGGAATATGGGAAATGGCTGCTTAATACAGGTTGGCTGCTTAATAGAGGTGACCACTAACTCAGGTTTGACTGTATATATAATACAGGTTGGCTGCTTAATTGAGGTGACCACTAACTCAGGTTTGACTGTATATATAATACAGGTTGGCTGCTTAATTGAGGTGACCACTAACTCAGGTTTGACTGTATATATAATACAGGTTGGCTGCTTAATTGAGGTGACCACTAACTCAGGTTTGACTGTATATATAATACAGGTTGGCTGCTTAATAGAGGTGACCACTAACTCAGGTTTGACTGTATATATAATACAGGTTGGCTGCTTAATTGAGGTGACCACTAACTCAGGTTTGACTGTATATATAATACAGGTTGGCTGCTTAATTGAGGTGACCAC
>CM026397.1:16325143-16337595 GCA_014843695.1 Archivesica marissinica | reverse complement strand
AGGGAGAATCTCCACCCGTACAAACAGTAGTTGAGAGACGTTACCCTACAAGGATTCGAAAGAAAGTGGATAAACTTGATTTGTAAAAAAAAGAGTTAAATTTAACACTTAAGTTGGATCACTTGTGTACAGGGCATACTACTCCCTTGGTGATCTAATAAGGAGCACATACTCCTTTGATAGGTTTGTAAGGTTAAGGTTACGGCTTCAGTGAAGTATCTCAACAAGAAGTTGACATTGTGCTATACATAAACTTATACTTGTCTAGTTATAAAGTTGTACTTTCATTAATAACTGTTGTATACTTTATAGTTCCATAAGATAATCTGAATAAAAAAA
Source organism: Archivesica marissinica (assembly GCA_014843695.1). Lineage (NCBI taxonomy): Eukaryota > Metazoa > Mollusca > Bivalvia > Venerida > Vesicomyidae > Archivesica > Archivesica marissinica. Next base: position 16,337,256 of record CM026397.1, on the reverse strand, counting down.
GAACTGAGTTACAGTATCTGAACACTGAACAGTACATACTAACTGTACTTAAACTTTAGTAACTTTAATTGTTATGGACGCTGATTATTAGGCTGGAATGGCCTAAATAGAATACACCCATGTGTATGTTATGAACATCTATTTACTAACTAACTCAAAATATCATCATCATCTCAAACACAGAGCGCGGCCTCCTATGGTAGTCTCTCTACCTATAGACCTATACATAACACCAATAACATTTAATATGGGGACATGGGCATACATTCAGATAATTTTAATGGCGTGAGTTATGGAACTATTTCGGGCAGGTGGTTGGCTAATAGAGATAACCGGTAACACAGGTGTACATGCAAAATATCAAAGCTCTGGATATTGTGGGTTCTAGGAGAATATTTTCAGAGTTGTATTAAATAAGTAACGAGGTTTGACTCGACGGCGACGCTTTTATCATACGGTGACGTCATTATACTGATACGTGACGTCGATGACGTCGTTACCAAAGTAACAGCGACATATTTCTATCGTACCAAACATGTTCGGCAATATTCAGGAACAAAATAAACAATTGATACAACTCATAGTGGATGACTTGGAGCAGAAAAACAATGCTAGAAGAGCGAATGAACATGGGCAGAAAATGCACGATAGAGAAGCGGAGGAACACCTCATTAATGACGGTGAAGGAGATCATCCACACGAACTGCATGAAATTGTATATTTATTCTTCACTGTCCTGGTGGACAAGATTTCACCAGGCGTGTTCGGCAAAATACAGGAGGAGAGAAGCGACTTGGCACATCTGATTATGGATGATATGAAAACGAATCAGGCAAACCACGTTAGGGAAGAGGGCGAACACTATGGTGATGGGGACAGATTTCATCCAAAACTTCCTGAAATGGTACTGTTATTCTTAAAAGTCATGATGGACCAGGTTTCACAAGAAGTGTTCGGCAATATGCAGAAACAAAAGAGACAGCTAAGACAGCTGATTATGGATGACATAAAGAGTAAAGATGAGCACGCAAACCACTGTAGGGAATCGGATAAAGTCGGCAATGATGACGAGGAAGAGGATCATCCAGAACTACGAGAAAGCGTACTCCTATTCATGACTGTCTTGATGGACCAGGTTGCACCAGAAGTTATCGGAGATATTCAGGAAGAAAAGATACAGATGAAACAACTAGTTGCGGATAGCCTGGACAGGAAACAAGAGCAGACAAACAGCGTTAGAACAGTGCAGGAACTCATCAGCAAGTTTCATCGCCGGAAATGCCTAGCATAAAGAGGGACAATGCGCCGGAACTGTCTACCATAAAGAGGGACAATGCGCCGGAAATGCCTACCATAAAGAGGAACAATGCGTCGGTAATGCCCATACTAAAGGTCGACAATGCGCCGGAAATTCCTACCCTAATAAGCACCAATGCGTCGGAACTGCCTACCATAAAGAGGGACAATGTGCCGGAAATGCCTACCATAAAGAGGGACAATGCGCCGGAAATGCCTACCATAAAGAGGGACAATGCGCCGGAAATGCCTACCATAAAGAGGGACAATGCGCCGGAAATTACCTACCATAAAGAGGGACAATGCGCCGAACTGTCTACCATAATGAGGGACAATGCGCCGGAAATGCCTACAATAAAGAGGAACAATGCGCCGGAAATGCCTACCATAAAGAGGGACAATGCGCCGGAAATGCCTACCATAAAGAGGGACAATGCGCCGGAAATACCTACCATAAAGAGGGACAATGTGCCGGAACTGCCTACCATAAAGAGGGACAATGAGCCGGAAATACCTACCATAAAGAGGGACAATGCGCCTGAATTGCCAACACTAAGGAACGATAATGTGCCGAAAAACGATGACACTACAGAGGCACAACTCGGAGGAAATGATGATACTAAGACGAAGAAGAAAAGCATAGGCAGAAAAGTTCGAGGATTTTTTAGAAAGTTATTTGGATGCAAGTCGCGTAATTCGACAGTTGACTAAACCCTAAATTTAAACATTCATTGTTATCTTTGACATCACTGTGTATTATATTTAATAGTTTAATAGTTAAAATAAAAAATAACTGAAAATAGGCAAGCATTTGTACAAGCAAAATCCAATTTCAATAAAATTAAACGTAGGGAAAAAATAAATTTAAAAGAGCTGAGAAAATTACTCTCACTAAACTGGCAAAACATAGACCTAAACAGTTTTGGAAACGGGTAAAGGACCAGTATAGAAAAAACGCAAGCAGTGCAGAAAATCTTAATGTTAATGATTTACATAATCATTTTCAAGACTTTTATGGTTTTGAATCTGATATAGGTGATATACAAAATACTGTTGCTGAAGATACTGTTTTTGATATATATTTAGATAGCGAAATAATGAACAGTGAAATAAAACAGGCAGTAATGTCACAAAACAACAACAAAAGTAGTGGCCTAGATAACCTATGCGCCGAACTATATAAAAACTCCTTTGATATTATCTCCCCGTTTCTACTAAGATTGTTTAATTGGGTATTTTTGAAGGGTGAATACCCAAAATCATGGGGCGATGGAATAATTGTACGGATCTTTAAGGGTGGAGACATTGAAGACCCTAAGAACTATAGAGGGGTAACCCTTCTAAACGTATTGAGCAAAATATACTCCCAAATCGTACTCAAACGTATGACAAAATGGTCTATTGAACATCGAGTCTTTAATACATAATCAGTTTGGATTTCAAAAAGGGACAGACTGTATATTCCTATTATATGCTATTATAACAAAAACACTTGATGCTAAGAAAAAACTGTACTGTGTTTTCTTGGACTACGAAAAATGTTTTGATAAGATAAATAGGTCATATCTGTTTCAGAAACGTTTGAAGCAACATGTTAGTACAAAAATTGTGAAAGCTTTACAGGCAATGTACGATACTGTTAAATCATGTGTTAGGTATAAGAGTAAACAATCTAGCTTCTTCGGCTCCAATATAGGGGTTAAACAGGGGGATCCGAGCTCAAGTTTGCTATTTTTATTCTTTGTAAACGACATTTTAAATAGTATAAACACAAATATTGTAGGATTATTTACAATAGACGAATTACAAATATTCATGTTACTTTTCGCAGATGATGGTGTTCTATTTGCTCATTCCCCTGACGCAATGCAATCCATGCTTGATGACCTGGAAATATACTGTCGTCTCTCTGGCATTAAAGTAAATACAACTAAAACGAAAACTATGACATTTGAAAGGGGAAGAGGCACTAGCCATGATTTTGTAATGTGTGGAACTATATTAGAATCAGTGAAATCCTTTAAATATTTGGGAATACATTTATTTAAAAATGGCTCATGGTATAGGACACAGAAACGGGTATCGCAGCATTCTGCATTTGCACTTCACAACTTATTTATTGTCTTTAATCAACTTGAAATGTCTATGTCTGATAAATGTCGTCTATTTGATAGCCTGGTTGGCTCTATACTTAATTATAATGCCGCCGTATGGGGCTATCATGACTCGAAAAATATCGAGCTTATACACTGTAAATGTTTGAGGAAAATCTTACAGGTAAAAAATTCGACTAATCTAGATTGCTTATATGGAGAAACAGGACGTTTTCCAATGAAAACAATACGACAATTTATTATGATTAGCTACTGGCTAAAACTATTAAAAACTAACAACCCGCTATTAGATAATGTATATAAAATGTTAGTAACCGATGCAAATAATAATATTACATACAAACTGGGCCTATCAAATACAAATGATTTTAGATAGCATTGGTATGTCCGATATATGGATTAATCAATTTACATCGACCATCAATGTTGCTTCTATAAAGCAACGTTTAATATATATATATAAACAATCTTGGTATGCTAGAATCAATAATTTAAATAAACTATCTACATACTGCTTGTTTAAACATGACTTAACATTAGAAAAATACCTGTCATGTATAAATGATAATAAGTATAGAATAGCCCTCACTAAACTAAGAGTTTCGGCACACGATCTAGCAATAGAAACAGGCAGGTATACTAATGTTGACATGCAATATCGCAATTGTTATACTGCGATATGAATGTAGTCGAAAGTGAATACCATTTCATTCTAGTTTGCCCCAAATATAGAAATCTTAGACTGAAATATTTCCAACCATATTTTTGTAGATGGCCCACTACTAACAAATGTGTATCTCTTATGAATGCTAACAGCGATAGAGTTATTAACAGTACAGCTACATTTGTATATCATGCTGTCAAACTTAGAGCACAAATAACGTAATATATACTGAGTCAAAAAAGAAAAGAAACGATACCTGGTGTTTATGTGTCTATAATTTCAACATTTATTAAGAAAATTCTTTGAAAATTCATAAGATGATAGTCCAACATGTTTGAAAGAGGAGCACATAAAGCATAATGAGCCTCCGAAACTGTCTGCTGCGTGATGACGTAATTCGTCGGACAGGGGTCTAATGGAGTTTTCACACAGACGTCAATACCGAGTATGGGCACCATTTGCGTCTCTCACTGCAATGCAACGCCGTCGCATCAAACGGAAGAGTGTCTTAATCTCTTGCTGATCAATATTTGTCCACTCCTGACGCAATAAATCCCTCAATTGGTTCAACGTTACCGGCTGACGCGGCGGTCTAACGTATCCCACAAATGTTCTATGGGTGACAAGTCTGGTGACAAAGCAGGCCACGGCAGGGTTTCAATATTGTTCTGCTCCAATAATGTGGTGGAAATCCGAGCAGTATGACACCTGGCGTTGTCCTGTTGGAACAGTGTGACGTTTCTGTTGGCGTTAAAGAACGGCACAACAACTGGCGCAAGGATCTCATCACAGTACCGCTGGGCGTTTAGGTTCCCGTCCACCACTAACAGTTCAGTGCGACTGCCGAATGTGATACCGCCCCACGCCATAACGCTTCCGCCCCCGAACAGATCGACCTGACGTACACATGCGTCGGCGTAACGTTCACCGCGTCTGCGATATACCCGCTCTCTGCCATCCGCTCGACGCAAACAGAACCGCGATTCATCGCTAAACATCACCCGAATTCCACTGTAACCGAGTCCAGCGAGCACGTTCCGTCGTGTCAGGATGGGTCCAACGTATGGCCGATAGGCACGAATGCCACGTTCACCGAGCCGGTTCCTGACTGTTTGTGCACTGATGCGATTGTTGGTCATCCCAGGAGTAACGGCAGCTGTGTGCGTAGCAGGTAGGAACCTGTGACGTCCGAATGTGACGGTTCTGTTCACGCGTCGTCACACGTGGTCGACCAGATCTTGGACGGTCGTCCACCGATCCATGTGTTCGATAACGTCGAAGTAGACGTGTTATCGTGATCCGCGTAACCCCGAGTCGATTTGCGACGTCACGCTGACGTAAACCGCCGTCAATCATGCCAATGGCACGCATTCTCTGATTGCGGCTTAGCCTAGGCATTTTGTTAGAGGTAACAATGGGTATGTAAGGTGTTTTTCCTCGATGATAATGCAATACCAGTACAATAAACCGGTTTTCCGATTTGTACATGTGTAGGAAGTTGTCTTTGTTGAGGAGCACGTGCAAATGGGAAATTCGGCGTTCCAGGATTGTCGGGTGTTTATTTACCTGTGTTTATGGTTGGCTGACGTTGCAATAAGATACCCGGTACTGATACGTAATAATATATTAAACCTTTCTATGGTTTTATCCGTTTTACGTCATTTTTAGTTTGGTATCGTTTCTTTTTTGACTCAGTATATATTACTATGAAGTTTCATCCCATGCAGCATTATTTGATTATGACTGGTATATAATGAGTTCTTCCTTGCTAAGGCTAGTTATACTTGCGAATTTGTGTTTCACCATATTGATTGATGTTTAAGGCTATAAACATGTAAATGTTTTATGCAAATAAAGGTTATGTTATATTTAGCTACTGATTTCCATTGTTCTCTGTGGCTATCCCATTGTTCTCAGTTTTGTACTGTGTGACTATCCCATTGTTCTCTGTTTTGTACTGTGTGACTATCCCATTGTTCTCTGTTTTGTACTATGTGGCTATCCCATTGTTCTCTGTTTTGTACTTTGTGGCTATCCCATTGTTCTCTGTTTTGTACTTTGTGGCTATTCCATTGTTCTCTGTTTTGTACTTTGTGGCTATCCCATTGTTCTCTGTTTTGTAATGTGTGGCTATCCCATTGTTCTCTGTTTTGTACTACGTGGCTATCCCATTGTTCTCTGTTTTGTAATGTGTGGCTATCCTATTATTCTCTGTTTTGTAATGTGTGGCTATCCCATTGTTCTCTGTTTTGTACTATGTGGCTACCCCATTGTTCTCTGTTTTGTAATGTGTGGCTATCCCATTGTTCTCTGTTTTGTACTATGTGGCTATCCCATTGTTCTCTGTTTTGTAATGTGTGGCTATCCTATTATTCTCTGTTTTGTAATGTGTGGCTATCCCATTGTTCTCTGTTTTGTATTATGTGGCTACCCCATTGTTCTCTGTTTTGTAATGTGTGGCTATCCTATTATTCTCTGTTTTGTAATGTGTGGCTATCCCATTGTTCTCTGTTTTGTACTGTGTGGCTATCCCATTGTTCTCTGTTTTGTAATGTGTGGCTATCCCATTGTTCTCTGTTTTGTACTGTGTGGCTATCCCATTGTTCTCTGTTTTGTAATGTATGGCTATCCGATTGTTCTCTGTTTTGTACTGTGTGGCTATCCCATTGTTCTCTGTTTTGTAATGTGTGGCTATCCGATTATTCTCTGTTTTGTAATGTGTGGCTATCCGATTGTTCTCTGTTTTGTACTGTGTGGCTATCCTATTATTCTCTGTTTTGTACTGTGTGGCTATCCTATTATTCTCTGTTTTGTACTATGTGGCTACCCCATTGTTCTCTGTTTTGTACTGTGTGACTATCCCATTGTTCTCTGTTTTGTAATGTGTGGCTATCCCATTGTTGTCTGTTTTGTACTGTGTGGCTATCCCCTGTCCCACTTTATGTAATGTCAGTGATGATGGTATATTTGTTGTTCTTTGTAGCTTTGTTGCTCTATATTATCTTGTTTATTTGTTTGTTTGTTTGTTTCGGTTTTACGCCATCATCAGCACTATTTGTGGACTATATCGCTGCGGGCAGTTTACGTATCGGTACCTGACACTCTATATAGTAGGACAAATCCATGAAACAACAAGTATTACCAGATCTAGCTTTAATTAAAAAAAAATTGGAAGTTGTGATAGCGCAGTAGTAGCGCATCGCTTCGGGTGCGAAAGGCCCGAACCTCGCGCCCCAGATGTAGCCGTTACGAGTGTGCCCTTAGGCAAGGCATTTAAATTCCACATTGCCTCTTCTCTCCCTAGTGGCGATGGATTCCATAAGGAATGAGGCATCGCGAGTGACTAATATAAATTGAAGTACAGACACTTGACGTGCACCTAGGACACATAATGGAGACAACAGCACCCCCCCCCCCCATTGACAGGTCTTCCCCATATATCTAAAGACATGGAAATGCTCCATCAGAATGATCTTATACACAATATACAAATATTACACATATTTATGATACTACCCATACAGATCTTATACAAACATGAATGTGCACAATATACAAATATTACACATATTTATGATACTACCCATACAGATCTTATACCAACATGAATGTGCACAATATACAAATATTACACATATTTATGGTACTACCCCTACAGATCTTATACCAACACGAATGTGCACAATATACAAATATTACACATATTTATGGTACTACCCCTACAGATCTTATACCAACATGAATGTGCACAATATACAAATATTACACATATTTATGGTACTACCCCTACAGATCTTATACCAACACGAATGTGCACAATATACAAATATTACACATATTTATGATACTACCCCTACAAACGGATCTGTAGTCAAGTAGTTAACTCGTTGGACTGGTAATCCAGGGATCGCAGGTTCGATCCCCCGTCTGACCCTAATCAAATTAACAATCTGTCAGATGGGACTTTAAACCGGGGTCTCGTGTCGGTGCTTTACACTGTGCACGTAAGAGAACCAGAGGATACTCTGGAATTGGTCTCTGTCTGTATCAATGCATTATCCTCAAAAAATCTAAAATGACGTCAGAAGGCGTGGCTCATATGGGCAACCGGTAGCGACGATAATAAACGTAAGACACACATACACGTTACTACCCCTGGTACTATAGCAGTATGAGTACTTTAGCTTCGGTCTTGGGCTGATATCAAGTTACATCGGGTCGATACATAGGCTGATATGAAACTAACCACGTAATAACCTATAAATAGTTCAAATAATGATAGCAGACGACAATATGTGTTTCTTATTTGTAACCGAAAACTCTGTAAATACGGTACGGTGGTTGCCAGATCGGGCAGGTGGGATTTCTCAGGGTACTCCGGTTTCCTCCTACACGAATGACCATATTTACGCTTTCATCCGCGCCAACGAGAGTGATTAATATAAGTTTGTAACAAAATGAAAGTGACCATATTAACTACGGTGTAGTTGGGGCCTCTTTATCAATGGGTTTCAGAACATTTTGTCGTACCATTGAAACACTTATTCAGTGATGTTATCATAAATTGGGACGAATGTATCTATACTAGATAAAGGACAGTTAAGTGGTGTATTATTATATATCACTTTTAATGGAAATTCCCGTTTATTTTATATAAATCCGACTAGTATTAGCAGATTTGGGTTTATTCTGTTCAAATCACTGTTCCCTTTATCAGTGAAATTAACCTCCAGGGCCTGATAAGAACGCGCAGTCAATATTGTATGTATCATATCGGCTGATGAAACGCATGAAAAGATCGTGCGTGTACTCAGGGAGGACGCTATAACTTGGACACCCGGACATTGCACTGACATTACTCCCGGAACATCACAATTGAATGTTGTGAAGTGTACATGCGACAGATTTGGTCGCTTCATGCCTGAACCAGAAGCCGTAAGAGGTGTAGCGCAGGGGCGTAGATCCTGTTCAGAACGATCGAGATAACGAGCTGGGGCACGAGCCGACTGGGAGAGTTTGCCGGCGTCAGCGGGTAGCGGTAGCTGAGCAGCATCAAGTCAGTGGACAGGGTCCTTAGGACGCAGTGAGTTAATCATCTTGTGCATTGTAAATCTAGTGAAATATCACTGTAATAGCAATACTTGCCAATCTGTTGAAGTGTGCATTATAGGACGGTGACGGCAATACTTGCCAATCTTTTAAAGTGTGCATTATATAGCACTGTGAAGGCAATACTTGCCAATCTTAACTATGTGCATTATAGCACTGTGATGGCCATATGTGCCAATGTTTAAATAGGTGCACAATAGCATAAAAGTTAAAGTCGAGTGTGGAAACGGCAGTTATTTAGATCTCGGAACTGTTACATAAATTAACGGCATTACCAGCCGTAGACCGGACTCTATACCGGAAGTTAAGCCACCATATGTGGAGAGCCAAACTACGGACAAACATACGTCTCTTACCATTCATTGTCTTTGTTGCAAGTGTTGTTTTATGTATATTAAAATTTGTAAATCTGCTTAGTCTTTATGCATACACTTGATCCTGGTATCCGTGACCCTGAGAGAAGCTGGCACCCCTGTCATTCTGTGACAGCCACTTACACGTTTAAGTAGCTGTCACCTATTTTAATTGTAAGTGGATGAGGTGCCAGCTACTTAAACGTGTAAGTGGATGCCGTGCCAGCTACTTAAATGGGTGAGGTGACAGCTACTTAAATATGTAAGTGGATGAGGTGTCAGCTACTTAAACGTGTAAGTGGATGAGGTGACAGCTACTTAAATGGGTGAGGTGACAGCTACTTAAACGTGTAAGTGGATGAGGTGACAGCTACTTAAATGTGTAAGTGGATGAGGTGACCGCTATTTAAATGTGTAAGTGGATGAGGTGACCGCTATTTAAATGTGTAAGTGGACGAGGTGCCAGCTACTTAAACGTGTAAGTGGATGAGGTGACAGCTACTTAAATGTGTAAGTGGACGAGGTGCCAGCTACTTAAACGTGTAAGTGGATGAGGTGACAGCTACTTAAATGTGTAAGTGGATGAGGTGACAGCTACTTAAACGTGTAAGTGGATGAGGTGCCAGCTACTTAAACGTGTAAGTGGATGAGGTGCCAGCTACTTAAACGTGTAAGTGGACGAGGTGACAGCTACTTAAATGTGTAAGTGGACGAGGTGCCAGCTACTTAAACGTGTAAGTGGATGAGGTGACAGCTACTTAAATGTGTAAGTGGATGAGGTGACAGCTACTTAAATGTGTAAGTGGATGAGGTGCCAGCTACTTAAACGTGTAAGTGGATGAGGTGCCAGCTACTTAAACGTGTAAGTGGATGAGGTGACAGCTACTTAAATGTGTAAGTGGATGAGGTGCCAGCTACTTAAATGTGTAAGTGGATGAGGTGCCAGCTACTTAAACGTGTAAGTGGATGACGTGCCAGCTACTTAAACGTGTAAGTGGGTGAGGTGACAGCTACTTAAACGAGTAAGTGGATGACGTGCCAGCTACTTAAACGTGTAAGTGGATGAGGTGCCAGCTACTGAAACGTGTAAGTGGATGAGGTGACAGCTACTTAAACGTGTAAGTGGGTGAGGTGACAGCTACTTAAACGTGTAAGTGGGTGAGGTGACAGCTACTTAAACGTGTAAGTGGATGAGGTGCCAGCTACTTAAACGTGTAAGTGGATGAGGCGCCAGCTACTTAAACGTGTAAGTGGATGAGGTGCCAGCTACTTAAACGTGTAAGTGGACGAGGTGACAGCTACTTAAATGTGTAAGTGGACGAGGTGCCAGCTACTTAAACGTGTAAGTGGATGAGGTGACAGCTACTTAAATGTGTAAGTGGATGAGGTGACAACTACTTAAATGTGTAAGTGGATGAGGTGCCAGCTACTTAAACGTGTAAGTGGATGAGGTGCCAGCTACTTAAACGTGTAAGTGGATGAGGCGCCAGCTACTTAAACGTGTAAGTGGATGAGGTGACAGCTACTTAAACGTGTAAGTGGATGAGGTGCCAGATATTTAAACGTGTAAGTGGATGAGGTGACAGCTACTTAAATGTGTAAGCGGGTGAGGTGACAGCTACTTAAACGTGTAAGTGGGCGAGGTGACAGCTACTTAAACGTGTAAGTGGGCGGGGTGACAGCTACTTAAACGTGTAAGTGGGTGAGGTGACAGCTACTTAAACGTGTAAGTGGGATTGCAAAGAAGTTATTGGGGCTCTTTCGTAATGTTCAACTTGTGTATTGTGTAAACTCCATACCACTCAACCACCACACCGATTCCACCACCACACACTGCCCTGCTATCACCCCCCTCCCCCACACTCGTACCACATTCTCTCTCCAACCTTCATTCCCCCTCCCCTACATACATGATTACACAAAATTTTAAATTTGCAAAATATGTGAAACTGCAGTGCTATATACAGGTACATGGAAACTGCAGCGCTATATACAGGTACATGGAAACTACAGCGCTATATACAGGTCCATGGAAACTGCAGCGCTATATACAGATACATGGAAACTGCAGTGCTATATACAGGTACATGGAAACTGCAGTGCTATATACAGGTACATGGAAACTGCACTGCTATATACAGGTACATGAAACTGATGTGCTATATACAGGTACATGGAAACTGCAGTGCTATATACAGGTACATGGAAACTGCTGTGCTATATACAGGTACATGGAAACTACAGTGCTATATACAGGTACATGGAAACTGCAGCGCTATATACAGGTACATGGAAACTGCAGCGCTATATACAGGTACATGGAAACTGCAGTGCTATATACAGGTACATGGAAACTGCACTGCTATATACAGGTACATGGAAACTGCACTGCTATATACAGGTACATGGAAACTGCAGTGCTATATACAGGTACATGGAAACTGCACTGCTATATAAAGTAGTACGGGCATCTCTTTGCTTTTTCTATTTATAGTAACTCATTTGCATATAAGGTAATATAAAGTAGGTCACGCGCGTGCACGTTTATTTTTAGCCACCTGATGACGTATCGCCCTT
>CM026397.1:16305707-16324143 GCA_014843695.1 Archivesica marissinica | reverse complement strand
ATTGTAACGTTAACTGTGTTGTTATTAAATCATTGCACGATACATTTACGTGATATATACTTGAAACACAATTGCATTACATTAGTTTATACGAATTTATTTTAGCTCGATTGCGAAACAAGTTATTTCAACTTATATAAATCACTCTCGAGACCTCATTCCTGATGGAATCCATCGCCACGAGGGAGAGAGAAGAGGCAGCGTGGAATTTAAATGCCTTGCCTAAGGGCACAATCGTAACGGCTCCAGTGGGGCTCGAACTCCGGACCTTTCGCACCTGAAGCGAACGCGCATCCACTGCGCTATCACGACTTACATTGAGTGAATACACAGATCGTGTAGAAATGAATAAGTGCGTGGTTCTTAGTAGTGTAATGTATATGATGTCCGCCGAGAGGTGGTGGTGTCCTAAGGAAGGTCTGTTCAATCCACATTATATATGCCTCTTCGCGCTCCCTCATGGTGATTGGATTCCATCAGGAATGAGGTTCTAGAGCGAATAATCTAATGTTGTAACATAATGCCTCGCAATCGAGCTAAAGTGCAGTTGTTTTATTTTAAAACAATTGTTGTACTGGTCACGTTAAGTGTTTCTTTGGTCACGTTAAGTGTTTCTTTGGTCACGTTAAGTGTTTCTTTGGTCATGTTAAGTGTTAAGTGTTTCTTTGGTCACGTTAAGTGTTAAGTGTTTCTTTGGTCACGTTAAGTGTTAAGTGTTTCTTTGGTCACGTTAAGTGTTTCTTTGGTCTAAAAGTCACACCGTCTGCTTAGGTCAACAACTCTCGCCAGCTGTTATTGGAAAACCCAAGATGTCACTCATGACAGCATTTCAGACACGGGCATATACACGGATAGAACCACCGACCTGGCTAGTTTACTTATATGAAATCATTCGATTAGAACCTACAGCGATAAAGTGTGTTAGAACCTACAGCGATGAAGTGTGTTAGAACCTACAGCGATAAAGTGTGTTAGAATCTCATCGATGAAATGTGTTAGAACCTACAGCGATAAAGTGTGTTAGAACCTACAACGATGAAGTGTGTTAGAACCTACAACGATGCAGTGTGTTAGAACCAACAGCGATGAAGTGTGTTAGAACCTACAGCGATGCAGTGTGTTATAACCTACAACGATGAAGTGTGTTAGAACCTACAACGATGCAGTGTGTTAGAACCAACAGCGATGTAGTGTGTTAGAACCTACAGCGATGCAGTGTGTTAGAACCAACAGCGATGAAGTATGTTAGAACCAACAGCGATGAAATGTGTTAGAACCTACAGCGATGCAGTGTGTTAGAACCTACAGCGATGAAGTGTGTTAGAACCTACAGCGATAAAGTGTGTTAGAACTTACAGCGATGAAGTGTGTTAGAACCTACAACGATGAAGTGTGTTAGAACCTACAGCGATGCAGTGTGTTATAACCTACAACGATGAAATGTGTTAGAACCTACAACGATAAAGTATGTTAGAACCTACAGCGATGAAGTAGATTAGAACATACAACGATCAAGTGTGTTAGAACATACAGCGATGAAGTAGATTAGAACATACAGCGATGAAGTAGATTAGAACCTACAGCGATGAAGTAGATTAGAACATACATCGATGAAGTAGATTAGAACATACAGCGATGCAGTAGATTAGAACATACATCGATGAAGTAGATTAGAACATACAGCGATGCAGTATATTAGAACATACAACGATGAAGTACATTAGACCCTATAGCGATGAAGTAGATTAGAACATACAGCGATGAAGTAGATTAGAACATACAGCGATGAAGTAGATTAGAACATACATCGATGAAGTAGATTAGAACATACATCGATGAAGTAGATTAGAACATACAGCGATGAAGTGGATTAGAACATACAGCGATGAAGTGGATTAGAACATACAGCGATGAAGTAGATTAGAACATACATCGAAGAAGTAGATTAGAACATACAGCGATGAAGTAGATTAGAACATACAGCGATGAAGTAGATTAGAACATACAGCGATGAAGTAGATTAGAACATACAGCGATGAAGTACATTAGAACATACAGCGATGAAGTACATTAGAACATACAGCGATGCAGTATATTAGAACATACATCGATGCAGTAGATTAGAACATACAGCGATGAAGTAGATTAGAACATACAGCGATGAAGTAGATTAGAACATACAGCGATGAAGTAGATTAGAACATACAGCGATGAAGTAGATTAGAACATACAGCGATGCAGTAGATTAGAACATACAGCGATGAAGTAGATTAGAACATACAGCGATGAAGTAGATTAGAACATACAGCGATACAGTAGATTAGAACCTACAGCGATGCAGTAGATTAGAACATACAGCGATGAAGTAGATTAGAACATACAGCGATGAAGTAGATTAGAACATACAGCGATGAAGTAGATTAGAACATACAGCGATGAAGTACATTAGAACATACAGCGATGAAGTAGATTAGAACATACAGCGATGAAGTAGATTAGAACATACAACGATGAAGTAGATTAGAACATACAGCGATGAAGTAGATTAGAACATACAGCGATGAAGTAGATTAGAACATACAGCGATGAAGTAGATTAGAACATACAGCGATGAAGTAGATTAGAACATACAGCGATGAAGTAGATTAGAACATACATCGATGAAGTAGATTAGAACATACATCGATGCAGTACATTAGAACATACAGCGATGAAGTAGATTAGAACATACATCGATGAAGTAGATTAGAACATACAGCGAAGGGAAAGTCATTTTAAGTCAATATATTATATTATTTATTCAACAAACACATTAACCGAGAGCAACATTTCCGATATGAACTGTATAACATCCATTTAAATAGGGAGTATGTACTTTAAGACGAGTATATCCTGCTACCACCCAGGGGATTGTACATGTCAATAAGCATGCTAATCGCCTTTCTGTGTGACATGTTTTATGAATGACTCAGCGAATCCATTAATTAGCGATGTTGTCTGTGTCACAAGGTCAATTACAAGGTCACTTCAAGTCGACGGGATCTCGAATGACAAACACACGGTCACTTCAAGTCGACGGGATCTCGAATGACAAATACAAGGTCACTTCAAGTCGACGGGATCTCGAATGACAGTGACATCCGTGGTCCAGTGGTAGAGCGTCGGATCTGGAATATATCGTCCCGTGTTCGATACTCTGTCAGGCCACGTATGTAGTGGTATTGAGCAATGCACCTCACACACATTGCTTAATACTGGTTAACCACTTAGGTCGGCTAAGCTTGCCCAGGAAAACATGTCTACGTCCCCGCAAGGGGTTTGACATTAATGGAACATACATACAAACACAATGTCACTTCAAGTCGACGGGATCTCCAATGACAAACACAATAACGTACCGTTTCAATATGTTAGCACACCTGCGACGCCACTTAAAACAGTGTCTTGTATAACAAGGAAGTACAGTGTGAAGAAGTATGCGGCATGTTGGGCAAGACTGTCGTATGTGGTACACCGCAAGACTGTCGTATGTGGTACACCGCAAGACTGTCGTATGTGGTACACCGCAAGACTGTCGTATGTGGTACACCGCAAGACTGTCGTATGTGGTACACCGCAAGACTGTCGTATGTGGTAAACCGCAAGACTGTCGTATGTGGTACACCGTAAGAATGTCATATGTGGTACACCGCAAGAATGTCGTATGTGGTACACGCAAGAATGTCGTATGTGGTACACCGCAAGACTGTCGTATGTGGTACACCGCAAGAATGTCGTATGTGGTACACGCAATAATGTCGTATGTGGTACACGGACGAATGTCGTATGTGGTACACGCACTAATGCCGTATGTGGTACACGCAATAATGTCGTATGTGGTACATGTACACTAATAATGCCGTATGTGGTACACGCAATAATGTCGTATGTGGTACATGTCACAATAATGTCGTATGTGGTACACTGCAATAATGTCGTATGTGGTACACGCAAGAATGTCGTATGTGGTACACGCACTAATGTCGTATGTGGTACACTGCAAGAATGCCGTATGTGGTACATGTACACATAATAATGCCGTATGTGGTACATGTACACGCAATAATGCCGTATGTGGTACATGTACACGCAATAATGCCGTATGTGGTACATGTACACGCAATAATGCCGTATGTGGTAAATGTACACGCAATAATGTCGTATGTGGTACATGTACATGTACACGCATTGCTACCACGTCATCGTTGCTCTTTTGGTCATTTGAAGAAGAAAGCCAAACCCTTATGGATGGCTAAGACATGTTAAACACGCTAAAGCATGAACAATGAAAGATTTCCACCAAAAATGTCCATAGCTAAATACCCCATATACTGTAGACAAAGTCCATAGTTAAATACCCCATATACTGAAGACAAAGTCCATAGCTATATACCCATACACTGAAGACAAAGTCCATAGCCAAATACCCCATATACTGAAGACAAAGTCCATAGCTAAATACCCCATATACTGTAGACAAAGTCCATAGCTAAATACCCCATATACTGTAGACAAAGTCCATAGCTAAATACCCCATATACTGTAGACAAAGTCCATAGCTAAATACCCCATATACTGTAGACAAAGTCCATAGATAAATACCCCATATACTGTAGACAAAGTCCATAGCTAAATACCCCATATACTGAAGACAATGTCCATAGCTAAATACCCCATATACTGAAGACAGAGTCCATATCTAAATACAAGTGGAAACTGGAAAACAATACAATGGTTCATTGTTCTCTGGAACAGACCGAAAGTTCTTAGGAATGAAAGATAATACATCTTTCACTTTTAACCCATTTCATTCTGGATACATTAAAAAAAATACTGTTTATTGATTCAATGTTAGTTTTCGAATGTATTCGGAAGAATTTGTAGTAGCAATGCATTTATACGTGAAAAAAAAAGCATTTTATTTGCTTTTTTGTTGTGTAATGTCGCTTTAATGTACTTGGACATTGTTAAAACACATACTTATAGTATAATGTTGTTTGGGATAGTCTGTTTATCGTTCAGCTCTCGGATCAGTTTCTTGGTACATAGCAGCTCATACTATGCGTACATCGTTTCTTGGTACATAGCAGCTCATACTATGCGTACATCGTTTCTTGGTACATAGCAGCTCATACTATGCGTACATCGTTTTTTGGTACATAGCAGCTCATACTATGCGTACATCGTTTATTGGTACATAGCAGCTCATACTATGCGTACATCGTTTCTTGGTACATAGCAGCTCATACTATGCGTACATCGTTTCTTGGTACATAGCAGCTCATACTATGCGTACATCGTTTCTTGGTACATAGCAGCTCATACTATGCGTACATCGTTTCTTGGTACATAGCAGCTCATACTATGCGTACATCGTTTCTTAGTACATAGCAGCTCATACTATGCGTACATCGTTTCTTGGTACATAGCAGCTCATACTATGCGTACATCGTTTCTTGGTACATAGCAGCTCATGCTATGCGTACATCGTTTCTTGGTACATAGCAGCTCATACTATGCGTACATCGTTATTAGCATGTTTTATTAAAATCGCTTGCATAAATTATGGGACACCCACATATAGTGAAATATCGTTGTTTAGAGCCCCATTATGGGACACCCAAATATAGTGACATATCGTTGTTTAGAGCCCCATTATGGGACACCCACATATAGTGAAATATCGTTGTTTAGAGCCCCATTATGGGACACCCACATATAGTGAAATATCGTTGTTTAGAGCCCCATTATGGGACACCCACATAGAGTGAAATATCGTTGTTAGAGCCCCATTATGGGACACCCACATAGAGTGAAATATCGTTGTTAGAGCCCCATTACGGGACACCCACATAGAGTGAAATATCGTTGTTAGAGCCCCATTATGGGACACCCACATAGAGTGAAATATCGTTGTTAGAGCCCCATTATGGGACACCCACATATAGTGAAATATCGTTGTTAGAGCCCCATTATGGGACACCCACATAGAGTGAAATATCGTTGTTAGAGCCCCATTATGGGACACCCACATATAGTGAAATATCGTTGTTAGAGCCCCATTATGGGACACCCACATAGAGTGAAATATCGTTGTTAGAGCCCCATTATGGGACACCCACATATAGTGAAATATCGTTGTTAGAGCCCCATTATGGGACACCCACATATAGTGAAATATCGTTGTTAGAGCCCCATTATGGGACACCCACATAGAGTGAAATATCGTTTTTAGAGCCCCATTATGGGACACCCACATATAGTGAAATATCGTTTTTAGAGCCCCATTATGGGACACCCACATATAGTGAAATATCGTTTTTAGAGCCCCATTATGGGACACCCACATATAGTGTAATATCGTTTTTAGAGCCCCATTATGGGACACCCACATATAGTGAAATATCGTTTTTAGAGCCCCATTATGGGACACCCACATAGAGTGAAATATCGTTTTTAGAGCCCCATTATGGGACACCCACATAGAGTGAAATATCGTTTTTAGAGCCCCATTACGGGACACCCACATATAGTGAAATATCGTTTTTAGAGCCCCATTATGGGACACCCACATATAGTGAAATATCGTTTTTAGAGCCCCATTATGGGACACCCACATAGAGTGAAATATCGTTTTTAGAGCCCCATTATGGGACACCCACATATAGTGAAATATCTTTGTTTAGAGCCCCATTATGGGACACCCACATATAGTGAAATATCGTTTTAGAGCCCCATTATGTGACACCCACATAGAGCGAAATATCGGTTTTTTAGAGCCCCATTATGGGACACACACATAGAGTGAAATATCATTTTAGAGCCCCATTATGTGACACCCACATAGAGCGAAATATCGGTTTTTTAGAGCCCCATTATGGGATACCCACATAGAGTGAAATGTCATTTTTAAAGCACCATTACGGGACACCCACATAGAGTGAAATATCGTTTTTAGAGCCCCATTACGGGACACCCACATATAGTGAAACATCGTTTTTAGAGGCCCATTACGGGACACCCACATATAGTGAAATGTCGTTTTTTAGAGCCCCAAAATGCGTTTGCTTAGAATGTGCTGCACGCCAAGATAGTATCAGGAGCGGATGATTAGATATTGTGATTACTGTCTTATATGTTCAGGTTTCAGTAATAAATGATTACCGTAAACTATAAAACTTGGAAAATATGGCCGCCAAAGAACCTGCTTTTATTTATTAACAATTTGTAAATGACCTCCTTTAATTGGTACTTTTCTCCCATCAAAATCACCAATAACTCTGTAAATGGTGGTTTACTGTAGCTAAGACGAGGATAAATTTGCATATGAATTATAGAACCGTCTCCGTGGCTTAGTGGTTAAGGCGTCTGCTTACGGAGCGGGAGATCGAAGGATCGAAACTCGCCATGGGTTCCTTCTGATATGGCCGGTTGGTGAGCCGCCAGCTGGTTAGATAATGGTTATCGAGTGCCTACCGGCCTGGCGCCTGGCCTACAAGCATAGAATTCGGGAAGTACCGATGTTCATAAAAATAAGTGTCTTATAAGTCAGAAATGGCTGGCCCTTTAAATAAGGGTAACACTGTTACTTTTTTATAGTATTATTTTTCCAACTGAAGAAAACAAAACGCATACAAAGACTTTAAGAGGACGAGGCTTTCAATGTTGAACATTTTCAGTATTGTCCTAATATTAAATAATACATGAAGAACACCACACATATATTCTTCAAATGATACAAAAAGCATATCACACATACAGCATTAGCTCTTAGGTTCCATTCTGTTACGTTATTAATGTTCTGAGTCTAATGTTTTTATCTTTTGCCTTTTTACTGAAAATTACAACATCATCCACATTTATCATTGGACATCTGTAACTTCAAATCACATGCCTCTCAACGATGTATGTTCGCATCCGACTGGGGGTGTCGAATTATTGCATATTGGGAAGCAATCCAGCTGGCTCACGGAAGGTCAGTTGTTCCATCCGGGTGCTCGTACGTGACATAAATACTGCTCAGAATGACATCCGGTGTGTTACTCCACCCAATAACAGCTGGAGAGTCGCCATATGACCCAAGCTGTTTGCGCGACCGTATACCATTAAAACAAAACAAACAGGAAATATTATTACATATAAATATAAATATATAATAGAAGGACGGATGAAAACTCACTCGGATAGTGTATTGAGTGAATGTATATAAATGAAAAAATGTTGACAATAACATGAAACCATGTCCAACGTAATAGTATATACCACATCCCTGCTAGAACATCCGCGAATCATATGGGAACCAAATATTGTTGCAGAATTTCAACTACGTAAATAGATTCACCTGGCCATTTCTTGATTCCACCTCAAGCATGTATTTCTATACGCACACCAGTGAAAGTTTGGAACTAGTTCCCTGAAAACAATTGGACAATTTAATACCTATAATACGAATACATAGCAGACATTCTTATCACATAAATTCACATTCGTCAAGAAAACATTCATCTACAGTAATACCTATTCATGCAGGGGATCAAATACCGTAGAGGTCAAGGTACACTTGAATTAATATGCGGCACGTCTATCGTACTCCAGCTAGTAGCAATATCTATGTATAATGTGGATCAAATACCGTAGAGGTCAAGGTACAATTGAATTAATATACGGCACGTCTATCGTACTCCAGATAGTAGCAATATCTATGTATAATGTGGATCAAATACCGTAGAGGTCAAGGTACAATTGAATTAATATGCGGCACGTCTAACGTACTCCAGATAGTAGCAATATCTATGTATAATGTGGATAAAATACAGTAGAGGTCAAGGTACAATTGAATTAATATGCGGCACGTCTATCGTACGCCAGATAGTAGCAATATATGTGTATAGTGTGGACCAAATACCGTAGAGGTCAAGTTAATAGGCGTGCCTATCGTACTCCAGATAGTAGCAATATCTATGTATAATGTGGATCAAATACCGTAGAGATCAAGGTACAATTGAATTAATAGGCGACACGTTTATCGTACTCCAGATAGTAGCAATATCTATGCATAATGTTGATCAAATACCGCATAGGTCAAGGTACAATTGAATTAATATGCGGCACGTCTATCGTACTCCAGCTAGTAGAAATATCTATGTATAATGTGGATAAATACCGTAGAGGTCAAGGTACAATAGAAATAATAGGCGGCACGTCTATCGTACACCAGATAGTAGCAATATCTATGTATAATGTGGATCAAATACCGTAGAGGTCAAGGTACAATTGAATTAATATGCGGCACGTCTATCATACTCCAGCTAGTAGCAATATCTATGTATAATGTGGATCAAATACCGTAGAGGTCAAGGTACAATTGAATTAATATACGGCACGTCTATCGTACTATAGATAGTAGCAATATCTATGTATAATGCGGATCAAATACCGTATAGGTTAAGGTACAATTGAATTAATATGCGGCACGTCTATCGTACTCCAGATAGTAGCAATATATATGTATAATGTGGATCAAATACAGTAGAGGTCAAGGTACAATTGAATTAATATGCGGCACGTCTATCGTACGCCAGATAGTAGCAATATATATGTATAGTGTGGACCAAATACCGTAGAGGTCAAGTTAATAGGCGTGCCTATCGTACTCCAGATAGTAGCAATATCTATGTATAATGTGGATCAAATACCGTAGAGATCAAGGTACAATTGAATTAATATGCGGCACGTCTATCGTACTCCAGATAGTAGCAATATATATGTATAATGTGGATCAAATACCGAAGAGGTCAAGGTACAATTGAAATAATATGCGACACGTCTATCGTACTCCAGATAGTAGCAATATCTATGTATAATGTGGATCAAATACCGTAGAGGTCAAGTTAATAGGCGACACGTCTATCGTACTCCAGATAGTAGCAATATCTATGTATAATGTGGATCAAATACCGTAGAGGTCAAGGTACAATTGAATTAATATGCGGCACGTCTATCGTACTCCAGCTAGTAGCAATATCTATGTATAATGTGGATCAAATACCGTAGAGGTCAAGGTACAAATGAATTAATAGGCGGCACGTCTATCGTACTCCAGCTAGTAGCAATATCTATGTATAATGTGGATCAAATACCGTAGAGGTAAAGGTACAATTGAATTAATATGAGGCACGTCTATCGTACTCCAGATAGTAGCAATATCTATGTATAATGTGGATCAAATACAGTAGAGGTCAAGGTACAATTAAATTAATATGAGGCACGTCTATCGTACGCCAGATAGTAGCAATATATATGTATAGTGTGGACCAAATACCGTAGAGGTCAAGTTAATAGGCGTGCCTATCGTACTCCAGATAGTAGCAATATATATGTATAATGTGGATCAAATACCGTAGAGGTCAATGTACAATTGAATTAATAGGCGGCACGTCTATCGTACTCCAGATAGTAGCAATATCTATGTATAATGTGGATCAAATACCGTAGAGGTCAAGGTAAAATTGAATTAATATGCGGCACGTCTATCGTACTCCAGCTAGTAGCAATATCTATGTATAATGTGGATCAAATACCGTAGAGGTCAAGGTACAATTGAATTAATATACGGCACGTCTATCGTACTCCAGATAGTAGCAATATATATGTATAATGCTGATCAAATACCGTAGAGGTCAAGGTACAATTGAATTAATATGCGGCACGTCTATCGTACTCCAGATAGTAGCAATATCTATGTATATTGTGGATCAAATAAAGTAGAGGTCAAGGTACAATTGAATTAATATGCAGCACGTCTAGGCTATCGTACGCCAGATAGTAGCAATATCTATGTATAGTGCGGACCAAATACCGTAGAGGTCAAGATAATAGGCGGCACTTCTATCGTACTCCAGATAGTAGCAATATCTATGTATGGTGTGGATCAAATACCGTAGAGGTCAAGTTAATAGGCGGCACTTCTATCGTACTCCAGATAGTAGCAATATCTATGTATAGTGCGGACCAAATACCATAGAGGTCAAGTTAATAGGCGTGCCTATCGTACACCAGATAGTAGCAATATCTATGTATAATGTGGATCAAATACCGTAGAGGTCAAGGTACAATTGAATTAATAGGCGGCACCTCTATCGTACTCCAGCTAGTAGCAATATCTATGTATAATGTGGATCAAATACCGTAGAGGTCAAGGTACAATTGAATTAATAGGCGGCACCTCTATCGTACTCCAGCTAGTAGCAATATCTATGTATAATGTGGATCAAAATACCGTAGAGGTCAATGTACAATTGAATTAATAGGCGGCACGTCTATCGTACTCCAGATAGTAGCAATATATATGTATAATGTGGATCAAATACCGTAGTGGTCAAGGTACAATTGAATTAATATACGGCACGTCTATCGTACTCCAGTTAGTAGCAATATCTATGTATAATGCGGATCAAATACCGTAGAGGTCAAGGTACAATTGAATTAATATGCGGCACGTCTATCGTACTCCAGATAGTAGCAATATATATATATAATGTGGATCAAATACAGTAGTGGTCAAGGTACAATTGAATTAATATGCGGCACGTCTATCGTACGCCAGATAGTAGCAATATATATGTATAGTGTGGACCAAATACCGTAGAGGTCAAGTTAATAGGCGTGCCTATCGTAATCCAGATAGTAGCAATATCTATGTATAATGTGGATCAAATACCGTAGAGGTCAAGGTACAATTGAATTAATAGGCGGCACCTCTATCGTACTCCAGCTAGTAGCAATATCTATGTATAATGTGGATCAAATACCGTAGAGGTCAAGGTACAATTGAATTAATATGCGGCACGTCCATCGTACTCCAGCTAGTAGCAATATCTATGTATAATGTGGATCAAATACCGTAGAGGTCAAGGTACAATTGAATTAATATACGGCACGTCTATCGTACTCCAGATAGTAGCAATATCTATGTATAATGTGGATCAAATACCGTAGAGGTCAAGGTACAATTGAATTAATATGCGGCACGTCTATCGTACTCCAGATAGTAGCAATATCTATGTATAATGTGGATCAAATACAGTAGAGGTCAAGGTACAATTGAATTAATATGCGGCACGTCTATCGTACGCCAGATAGTAGCAATATATGTGTATAGTGTGGACCAAATACCGTAGAGGTCAAGTTAATAGGCGTGCCTATCGTACTCCAGATAGTAGCAATATCTATGTATAATGTGGATCAAATACCGTAGAGATCAAGGTACAATTGAATTAATATGCGGCACGTCTATCGTACTCCAGATAGTAGCAATATATGTATAATGTGGATCAAATACCGTCGAGGTCAAGGTACAATTGAATTAATATGCGGCACGTATATCGTACTCCAGATAGTAGCAATATCTATGTATAATGTGGATCAAATACCGTAGCGGTCAAGTTAATAGGCGACACGTTTATCGTACTCCAGATTGTAGCAATATCTATGCATAATGTGGATCAAATACCGTATAGGTCAAGGTACAATTGAATTAATATGCGGCACGTCTATCGTACTCCAGCTAGTAAAAATATCTATGTATAATGTGGATCAAATACCGTAGAGGTCAAGGTACAATAGAAATAATAGGAGGCACGTCTATCGTACACCAGATAGTAGCAATATCTATGTATAATGTGGATCAAATACCGTAGAGGTCAAAGTACAATTGAATTAATATGCGGCACGTCTATCATACTCCAGCTAGTAGCAATATCTATGTATAATGTGGATCAAATACCGTAGAGGTCAAGGTACAATTGAATTAATATACGGCACGTCTATCTTACTATAGATAGTAGCAATATCTATGTATAATGCGGATCAAATACCGTATAGGTCAAGGTACAATTGAATTAATATGCGGCACGTCTATCGTACTCCAGATAGTAGCAATATATATGTATAATGTGGATCAAATACAGTAGAGGTCAAGGTACAATTGAATTAATATGCGGCACGACTATCGTACGCCAGATAGTAGCAATATATATGTATAGTGTGGACCAAATACCGTAGAGGTCAAGTTAATAGGCGTGCCTATCGTACTCCAGATAGTAGCAATATCTATGTATAATGTGGATCAAATACCGTAGAGATCAAGGTACAATTGAATTAATATGCGGCACGTCTATCGTACTCCAGATAGTAGCAATATATATGTATAATGTGGATCAAATACCGAAGAGGTCAAGGTACAATTGAATTAATATGCGACACGTCTATCGTACTCCAGATAGTAGCAATATCTATGTATAATGTGGATCAAATACCGTAGAGGTCAAGTTAATAGGCGGCACGTCTATCGTACTCCAAATAGTAGCAATATCTATGTATAATGTGGATCAAATACCGTAGAGGTCAAGGTACAATTGAATTAATATGCGGCACGTCTATCGTACTCCAGATAGTAGCAATATCTATGTATAATGTGGATCAAATACAGTAGAGGTCAAGGTACAATTGAATTAATATGCGGCACGTCTATCGTACGCCAGATAGTAGCAATATATGTGTATAGTGTGGACCAAATACCGTAGAGGTCAAGTTAATAGGCGTGCCTATCGTACTCCAGATAGTAGCAATATCTATGTATAATGTGGATCAAATACCGTAGAGGTCAAGTTAATATGCGGCACTTCTATCGTACTCCAGATAGTAGCAATATTATGTATAATGTGGATCAAATACCGTAGAGGTCAAGTTAATATGCGGCACGTATATCGTACTCCAGATAGTAGCAATATCTATGTATAGTGTGGATCAAATACCGTAGAGGTCAAGTTAATAGGCGGCACGTTTATCGTATTCCTGATAGTAGCAATATCTATGAATAGTGTGGATCAAATACCGTATAGGTCAAGTTAATATGCGGCACTTCTATCGTACTCCAGATAGTAGAAATATCTATGTATAGTGTTGATCAAATACCGTAGAGGTCAAGGTACAATTGAATTAATATGAGGCACGTCTATCGTACTCCAGATAGTAGCAATATCTATGTATAATGTGGATCAAATACCGTAGAGGTCAAGGTACAATTGAATTAATATGCGGCACGTCTATCATACTCCAGATAGTAGCAATATCTATGTATAATGTGGATCAAATACCGTAGAGGTCAAGGTACAATTGAATTAATATGCGGCACGTCTATCGTACTCCAGATAGTAGCAATATATATGTATAATGTGGATCAAATACAGTAGAGGTCAAGGTACAATTGAATTAATATGCGGCACGTCTATCGTACGCCAGATAGTAGCAATATATATGTATAGTGTGGACCAAATACCGTAGAGGTCAAGTTAATAGGCGTGCCTATCGTACTCCAGATAGTAGCAATATCTATGTATAATGTGGATCAAATACCGTAGAGGTCAAGGTACAATTGAATTAATAGGCGGCACGTCTATCGTACTCCAGATAGTAGCAATATCTATGTATAATGCGGATCAAATACCGTAGAGGTCAAGGTACAATTGAATTAATATGCGGCACGTCTATCGTACTCCAGATAGTAGCAATATTATGTATGTGGATCAAATACCGTAGAGGTCAAGTTAATATGCGTGTCTATCGTACTCCAGATAGTAGCAATATATATGTATAATGTGGATCAAATACCGTAGAGGTCAAGGTACAATTGAATTAATAGGCGGCACGTCTATCGTACTCCAGATAGTAGCAATATATATGTATAATGTGGATCAAATACCGTAGAGGTCAAGGTACAATTGAATTAATAGGCGGCACGTCTATCGTACTCCAGATAGTAGCAATATCTATGTATAATGTGGATCAAATACAGTAGAGGTCAAGGTACAATTGAATTAATATGCGGCACGTCTATCGTACGCCAGATAGTAGCAATATATATGTATCGTGTGGACCAAATACCGTAGAGGTCAAGTTAATAGGCGTGCCTATCGTACTCCAGATAGTAGCAATATCTATGTATAATGTGGATCAAATACCGTAGAGATCAAGGTACAATTGAATTAATATGCGGCACGTCTATCGTACTCCAGATGGTAGCAATATCTATGTATAATGTGGATCAAATACCGTAGAGGTCAAGTTAATAGGCGACACGTCTATCGTACTCCAGATAGTAGCAATATCTATGTATGATGTGGATCAAATACCGTAGAGGTCAAGGTACAATTGAATTAATATGCGGCACGTCTATCGTACTCCAGCTAGTAGCAATATCTATGTATAATGTGGATCAAATACCGTAGAGGTCAAGGTACAATTGAATTAATAGGCGGCACTTCTATCGTACTCCAGCTAGTAGCAATATCTATGTATAATGTGGATCAAATACCGTAGAGGTCAAGGTACAATTGAATTAATATACGGCACGTCTATCGTACTCCAGTTAGTAGCAATATCTATGTATAATGCGGATCAAATACCGTAGAGGTCAAGGTACAATTGAATTAATATGCGGCACGTCTATCGTACTCCAGATAGTAGCAATATCTATGTATAGTGTGGACCAAATACCGTAGAGGTCAAGTTAATAGGCGTGCCTATCGTACTCCAGATAGTAGCAATATATATGTATAATGTGGATCAAATACCATAGAGGTCAAGGTACAATTGAATTAATATACGGCACGTGTATCGTACTCCAGATAGTAGCAATATCTATGTATAATGCGGATCATATACCGTAGAGGTCAAGGTACCATTGAATTAATATGCGGCACCTCTATCGTACTCCAGATAGTAGCAATATATATGTATAATGTGGATCAAATACCGTAGAGGTCAAGGTACATTGAATTAAAATGCGGCACGTCTATCGTACTCCAGATAGTGGCAATATATATGTATAGTGTGGACCACATACCGTAGAGGTCAAGTTAATAGGCGTGCCTATCGTACTCCAGATAGTAGCAATATCTATGTATAATGTGGATCAAATACCGTAGAGATCAAGGTACAATTGAATTAATATGCGGCACGTCTATCGTACTCCAGATAGTAGCAATATCTATGTATAATGTGGATCAAATACCGTAGAGGTCAAGGTACAATTGAATTAATATACGGCACGTCTATCGTACTCCAGATAGTAGCAATATATATGTATAATGTGGATCAAATACCGTAGAGGTCAAGGTACAATTGAATTAATAGGCGGCACGTCTATCGTACTCCAGATAGTAGCAATATCTATGTATAGTGTGGACCAAATACCGTAGAGGTCAAGTTAATAGGCGTGCCTATCGTACTCCAGATAGTAGCAATATCTATGTATAATGTGGATCAAATACCGTAGAGTTCAAGGTACAATTGAATTAATAGGCGGCACGTCTATCGTACTCCAGATAGTAGCAATATCTATGTATAATGTGGATCAAATACCGTAGAGGTCAAGGTACAATTGAATTAATATGCGGCACGTCTATCGTACTCCAGATAGTAGCAATATCTATGTATAATGTGGATCAAATACCGTAGAGGTCAAGGTACAATTGAATTAATATGCGGCACGTCTATCGTACTCCAGATAGTAGCAATATCTATGTATAATGTGGATCAAATACCGTAGAGGTCAAGGTACATTGAATT
Organism: Archivesica marissinica; assembly: GCA_014843695.1. Classification (NCBI taxonomy): domain Eukaryota; kingdom Metazoa; phylum Mollusca; class Bivalvia; order Venerida; family Vesicomyidae; genus Archivesica; species Archivesica marissinica. Next base: position 16,307,475 of record CM026397.1, on the reverse strand, counting down.
AATATGCGGCACGTCTATCGTACTCCAGATAGTAGCAATATCTATGTATAATGTGGATCAAATACAGTAGAGGTCAAGGTACAATTGAATTAATATGCGGCACGTCTATCGTACGCCAGATAGTAGCAATATATATGTATAGTGTGGACCAAATACCGTAGAGGTCAAGTTAATAGGCGTGCCTATCGTACTCCAGATAGTAGCAATATCTATGTATAATGTGGATCAAATACCGTAGAGGTCAAGGTACAATTGAATTAATATGCGGCACGTCTATCGTACTCCAGATAGTAGCAATATCTATGTATAATGTGGATCAAATACCGTAGAGGTCAAGGTACAATTGAATTAATATGCGGCACGTCTATCGTACTCCAGATAGTAGCAATATATATGTATAATGTGGATCAAATACCGTAGAGGTCAAGGTACAATTGAATTAATATGCGGCACGTCTATCGTACGCCAGATAGTAGCAATATCTATGTATAGTGTGGACCAAATACCGTAGAGGTCAAGTTAATAGGCGGCACGTCTATCGTACTCCAGATAGTAGCAATATCTATGTATAGTGTGGACCAAATACCGTAGAGGTCAAGTTAATAGGCGGCACGTGTATCGTACTCCAGATAGTAGCAATATCTATGTATAGTGCGGATCATATACCGTAGAGGTCAAGTTAATATGCGGCACTTCTATCGTACTCCAGATAGTAGCAATATATATGTATAATGTGGATCAAATACCGTAGAGGTCAAGGTACAATTGAATTAATATGCGGCACGTCTATCGTACTCCAGATAGTAGCAATATCTATGTATAGTGTGGACCAAATACCGTAGAGGTCAAGTTAATAGGCGGCACCTATTGTACTCCAGATAGTAGCAATATCTATGTATAGTGTGGATCAAATACCGTAGAGGTCAAATTAATATGCGGCACTTCTATCGTACTCCAGATAGTAGCATATCTATGTATAGTGTGGGTCAAGTACCGTAGAGGTCAAGTTAATATGCGGCACGTCTATCGTACTCCAGATAGTAGCAATATCTATGTATAATGTGGATCAAATACCGTAGAGGTCAAGGTACAATTGAATTAATATGCGGCACGTCTATCGTACTCCAGATAGTAGCAATATCTATGTATAGTGTGGACCAAATACCGTAGAGGTCAAGTTAATAGGCGGCTTCTATCGTACTCCAGATAGTAGCAATATATATGTATAGTGTGGATCAAATACCGTAGAGTTCAAGGTACAATTGAATTAATATGCGGCACGTCTATCGTACTCCAGATAGTAGCAATATCTATGTATAATGTGGATCAAATACCGTAGAGGTCAAGGTATAATTGAATTAATATGCGGCACGTCTATCGTACTCCAGATAGTAGCAATATATGTGTATAATGTGGATCAAATACCGTAGAGGTCAAGTTAATAGGCGGCACTTCTATCGTACTCCAGATAGTAGCAATATCTATGTATAGTGCGGACCAAATACCATAGAGGTCAAGTTAATAGGCGGTACGTCTATCGTACTCCAGATAGTAGCAATATCTATGTATAGTGTGGACCAAATACCGTAGAGGTCAAGTTAATAGGCGGCACCTCTATCGTACTCCAGATAGTAGCAATATCTATGTATAGTGCAGACCAAATACCGTAGAGGTCAAGTTAATAGGCGGCACTTCTATCGTACTCCAGATAGTAGCAATATATATGTATAGTGTGGACCAAATACCGTAGAGGTCAATGTACAATTGA
>CM026397.1:16237762-16304707 GCA_014843695.1 Archivesica marissinica | reverse complement strand
TACATAGCAGCAATAGTAGGTGGATGATATGTCGTACATACATAGCAGCAATAGTAGGTGGATGATATGTCGACATACATAGCAGCAATAGTAGGTGGTTGATATGTCGTACATAGCAGCAATAGTAGGTGGATGATATGTCGACATACATACATAGCAGCAATAGTAGGTGGATGATATGTCGTACATACATACATAGCAGCAATAGTAGGTGGATGATATGTCCTACATATCAGCAATAGTAGGTGGATGATATGTCGTACATACAGTAATAGCAGCAATAGTAGGTGGATGATATGTCGTACATACAGACATAGCAGCAATAGTAGGTGGATGATATGTCGTACATACAGACATAGCAGCAATAGTAGGTGGATGATATGTCGTACATACATAGCAGCAATAGTAGGTGGATGATATGTCGTACATACAGACATAGCAGCAATAGAAAGTGGATGATATGTCGTACATACAAACATAGCAGCAATAGTAGGTGTATGATATGTCGTACATACATAGCAGCAATAGTAGGTGGATGATATGTCGTACATAAATATAGCAGCAATAGTAGGTGGATGATATGTCGTACATACAGAAATAGCAGCAATAGTAGGTGGATGATATGTCGTACATAGCAGCATAGTAGGTGGATGATATGTCGTACATACATAGCAGCAATAGTAGGTGGATGATATGTCGTACATACATAGCAGCAATAGTAGGTGGATGATATGTCCTACATAGCAGCAATAGTAGGTGGATGATATGTCCTACATACAGACATAGCAGCAATAGTAGGTGGATGATATGTCTTACATACATACATAGCAGCAATAGTAGGTGGATGATATGTCGTACATACAGACATAGCAGCAATAGTAGGTGGATGATATGTCGTACATACATAGCAGCAATAGTAGGTGGATGATATGTCGTACATACATAGCAGCAATAGTAGGTGGATGATATGTCGTACATACAGCAATAGTAGGTGATGATATGTCTACATACAGCAATAGTAGGTGGATGATATGTCGTACATAGAGCAATAGTAGGTGGATGATATGTCGTACATACAACATAGCAGCAATAGTAGGTGGATGATATGTCCTACATAGCAGCAATAGTAGGTGGATGATATGTCCTACATAGCAGCAATAGTAGGTGGATGATATGTCCTACATAGCAGCAATAGTAGGTGGATGATATGTCGTACATACATAGCAGCAATAGTAGGTGGATGATATGTCGTACATACAGACATAGCAGCAATAGTAGGTGGATGATATGTCGTACATAGCAGCAATAGTAGGTGGATGATATGTCCTACATAGCAGCAATAGTAGGTGGATGATATGTCGTACATACATAGCAGCAATAGTAGGTGGATGATATGTCGTACATACAGACATAGCAGCAATAGTAGGTGGATGATATGTCCTACATAGCAGCAATAGTAGGTGGTTGATATGTCTACATAGCAGCAATAGTAGGTGGAGATATGTCCTACATAGCAGCAATAGTAGGTGGATGATATGTCGTACATAGCAGCAATAGTAGGTGGATGATATGTCGTACATACATAGCAGCAATAGTAGGTGGATGATATGTCGTACATACATAGCAGCAATAGTAGGTGGATGATATGTCGTACATACAGACATAGCAGCAATAGTAGGTGGACGATATATCGTACATACAACATAGCAGCAATAGTAGGTGGATGATTTGTCGTACATACATAGCAGCAATTGTAGGTGGATGATATGTCGTACATACATAGCAGCAATAGTAGAAGGATGATATGTCGTACATACAGACATAGCAGCAATAGTAGGTGGATGATATGTCCTACATAGCAGCAATAGTAGGTGGATGATATGTCCTACATAGCAGCAATAGTAGGTGGATGATATGTCGTACATACATAGCAGCAATAGTAGGTGGATGATATGTTGTACATACATAGTAGCAATAGCAGGTGGATCATATGTCGTACATACAGATATAGCAGCAATAGTAGGTGGATGATATGTCGTACATACAGACATAGCAGCAATAGTAGGTGGTTGATATGTCGTACATACAGACATAGCAGCAATAGTAGGTGGATGATATGTCATACATACATAGCAGCAATAGTAGGTGGTTGATATGTCGTACATACATAGCAGCAATAGTAGGTGGTTGATATGTCGTACATACAGCAATAGTAGGTGGATGATATGTCGTACATACAGCAATAGTAGGTGGATGATATGTCGTACATACAGCAGTAGTAGGTGGATGATATGTCGTACATACAGACATAGCAGCAATAGTAGGTGGATGATATGTCGTACATACATAGCAGCAATAGTAGGTGGATGATATGTCGTACATACATAGCAGCAATAGTAGGTGGATGATATGTCGTACATACAGACATAGCAGCAATAGTAGGTGGATGATATGTCCTACATAGCAGCAATAGTAGGTGGATGATATGTCCTACATAGCAGCAATAGTAGGTGGATGATATGTCCTACATAGCAGCAATAGTAGGTGGATGATATGTCGTACATACATAGCAGCAATAGTAGGTGGATGATATATCGTACATACAGACATAGCAGCAATAGTAGGTGGATGATATGTCCTACATAGCAGCAATAGTAGGTGGATGATATGTCGTACAACATAGCAGCAATAGTAGGTGGATGATATGTCGTACATACAGACATAGCAGCAATAGTAGGTGGATGATATGTCGTACATACATAGCAGCAATAGTAGGTGGATGATATGTCGTACATACAGACATAGCAGCAATAGTAGGTGGATGATATGTCGTACATAGCAGCAATAGTAGGTGGATGATATGTCGTACATACAGACATAGCAGCAATAGTAGGTGGATGATATGTCGTACATACAAACATAGCAGCAATAGTAGGTGGATGATATGTCGTACATACAGACATAGCAGCAATAGTAGGTGGATGATATGTCGTACATACATAGCAGCAATAGTAGGTGGATGATATGTCGTACATACATAGCAGCAATAGTAGGTGGATGATATGTCCTACATAGCAGCAATAGTAGGTGGATGATATGTCGTACATACATAGCAGCAATAGTAGGTGGATGATATGTCCTACATAGCAGCAATAGTAGGTGGATGATATGTCGTACATACATAGCAGCAATAGTAGGTGGATGATATGTCGTACATAGCAGCAATAGTAGGTGGTTGATATGTCGTACATACAGACATAGCAGCAATAGTAGGTGGATGATATGTCGTACATACATAGCAGCAATAGTAAGTGGATGATATGTTGTACATACAGACATAGCAGCAATAGTAGGTGGATGATATGTCCTACATAGCAGCAATAGTAGGTGGATGATATGTCGTACATACATAGCAGCAATAGTAGGTGGATTATATGTCGTACATACATAGCAGCAATAGTAGGTGGATGATATGTCCTACATAGCAGCAATAGTAGGTGGATGATATGTCGTACATACAGACATAGCAGCAATAGTAGGTGGATGATATGTCGTACATACAGACATAGCAGCAATAGTAGGTGGATGATATGTCGTACATACAGACATAGCAGCAATAGTAGGTGGATGATATGTCGTACATACAGACATAGCAGCAATAGTAAGTGGATGATATGTCGTACATACATACATACATACATAGCAGCAATAGTAGGTGTATGATATGTCGTACATACATAGCAGCAATAGTAGGTGGATGATATGTCGTACATAAGGATATAGCAGCAATAGTAGGTGGATGATATGTCGTACATACAGAAATAGCAGCAATAGTAGGTGGATGATATGTCCTACATAGCAGCAGTAGTAGGTGGATGATATGTCGTACATACAAATAGCAGCAATAGTAGGTGGATGATATGTCCTACATAGCAGCAATAGTAGGTGGATGATATGTCGTACATACAGACATAGCAGCAATAGTAGGTGGATGATATGTCTTACATACATACATAGCAGCAATAGTAGGTGGATGATATGTCGTACATACAGACATAGCAGCAATAGTAGGTGGATGATATGTCGTACATACATAGCAGCAATAGTAGGTGGATGATATGTCGTACAGACATAGCAGCAATAGTAGGTGGATGATATGTCCTACATAGCAGCAATAGTAGGTGGATGATATGTCCTACATAGCAGCAATAGTAGGTGGATGATATGTCCTACATAGCAGCAATAGTAGGTGGATGATATGTCGTACATACATAGCAGCAATAGTAGGTGGATGATATGTCGTACATACAGACATAGCAGCAATAGTAGGTGGATGATATGTCCTACATAGCAGCAATAGTAGGTGGATGATATGTCCTACATAGCAGCAATAGTAGGTGGATGATATGTCGTACATACATAGCAGCAATAGTAGGTGGATGATATGTCGTACATACAGACATAGCAGCAATAGTAGGTGGATGATATGTCGTACATAGCAGCAATAGTAGGTGGATGATATGTCGACATAGCAGCAATAGTAGGTGGTTGATATGTCGTACATACAGACATAGCAGCAATAGTAGGTGGACGATATGTCGTACATACAGACATAGCAGCAATAGTAGGTGGATGATTTGTCGTACATACATAGCAGCAATAGTAGGTGGATGATATGTCGTACATACATAGCAGCAATAGTAGGTGGATGATATATCGTACATACAGACATAGCAGCAATAGTAGGTGGATGATATGTCCTACATAGCAGCAATAGTAGGTGGATGATATGTCCTACATAGCAGCAATAGTAGGTGGATGATATGTCGTACATACAGAGATAGCAGCAATAGTAGGTGGATGATATGTCGTACATAGCAGCAATAGTAGGTGGTTGATATGTCATACATACAGACATAGCAGCAATAGTAGGTGGATGATATGTTGTACATACATAGCAGCAATAGTAGGTGGATGATATGTCGTACATAGCAGCAATAGTAGGTGGTTGATATGTCCTACATAGCAGCAATAGTAGGTGGATGATATGTCCTACATAGCAGCAATAGTAGGTGGATGATATGTCGTACATACATAGCAGCAATAGTAGGTGGATGATATGTCGTACATACAGACATAGCAGCAATAGTAGGTGGATGATATGTCCTACATAGCAGCAATAGTAGGTGGATGATATGTCGTACATACAGACATAGCAGCAATAGTAGGTGGATGATATGTCGTACATAACATAGCAGCAATAGTAGGTGGATATATGTCGATACATACATAGCAGCAATAGTAGGTGGATGATATGTCGTACATACAGACATAGCAGCAATAGTAGGTGGATGATATGTCGTACATACATAGCAGCAATAGTAGGTGGATGATATGTCGTACATACATAGCAGCAATAGTAGGTGGATGATATGTCCTACATAGCAGCAATAGTAGGTGGATGATATGTCGTACATACAGACATAGCAGCAATAGTAGGTGGATGATATGTCGTACATACATACATAGCAGCAATAGTAGGTGGATGATATGTCGTACATACAGACATAGCAGCAATAGTAGGTGGATGATATGTCGTACATACATAGCAGCAATAGTAGGTGGATGATATGTCGTACATACATAGCAGCAATAGTAGGTGGTTGATATGTCGTACATACAGCAATAGTAGGTGGATGATATGTCGTACATACAGCAATAGTAGGTGGATGATATGTCGTACATACAGCAATAGTAGGTGGATGATATGTCGTACATACAGACATAGCAGCAATAGTAGGTGGATGATATGTCGTACATACATAGCAGCAATAGTAGGTGGATGATATGTCGTACATACATAGCAGCAATAGTAGGTGGATGATATGTCGTACATACATACATAGCAGCAATAGTAGGTGGATGATATGTCGTACATACATAGCAGCAATAGTAGGTGGATGATATGTCGTACATAGCAGCAAACATAGCAGCAATAGTAGGTGGATGATATGTCCATACATAGCAGCAATAGTAGGTGGATGATATGTCCTACATAGCAGCAATAGTAGGTGGATGATATGTCGTACATACATAGCAGCAATAGTAGGTGGATGATATGTCGTACATACAACATAGCAGCAATAGTAGGTGGATGATATGTCTACATACATACATAGCAGCAATAGTAGGTGGATGATATGTCGTACATACAGACATAGCAGCAATAGTAGGTGGATGATATGTCGTACATACATAGCAGCAATAGTAGGTGGATGATATGTCGTACATACAGACATAGCAGCAATAGTAGGTGGATGATATGTCCTACATAGCAGCAATAGTAGGTGGATGATATGTCCTACATAGCAGCAATAGTAGGTGGATGATATGTCGTACTACATAGCAGCAATAGTAGGTGGATGATATGTCGTACATACATAGCAGCAATAGTAGGTGGATGATATGTCGTACATACAGACATAGCAGCAATAGTAGGTGGATGATATGTCCTACATAGCAGCAATAGTAGGTGGATGATATGTCCTACATAGCAGCAATAGTAGGTGGATGATATGTCGTACATACAGACATAGCAGCAATAGTAGGTGGATGATATGTCGTACATAGCAGCAATAGTAGGTGGTTGATATGTCGTACATACAGACATAGCAGCAATAGTAGGTGGATGATATGTCGTACATACATAGCAGCAATAGTAGGTGGATGATATGTCGTACATACAGACATAGCAGCAATAGTAGGTGGATGATATGTCCTACATAGCAGCAATAGTAGGTGGTTGATATGTCCTACATAGCAGCAATAGTAGGTGGATGATATGTCCTACATAGCAGCAATAGTAGGTGGATGATATGTCGTACATAGCAGCAATAGTAGGTGGATGATATGTCGTACATACAGACATAGCAGCAATAGTAGGTGGATGATATGTCGTACATACAGACATAGCAGCAATAGTAGGTGGATGATATGTCGTACATACATACATAGCAGCAATAGTAGGTGGATGATATGTCGTACATACAGACATAGCAGCAATAGTAGGTGGACGATATGTCGTACATACATACATAGCAGCAATAGTAGGTGGACGATATGTCGTACATACATAGCAGCAATAGTAGGTGGATGATATGTCGTACATACATAGCAGCAATAGTAGGTGGATGATATGTCGTACATACAGATATAGCAGCAATAGTAGGTGGATGATATGTCGTACATACAGACATAGCAGCAATAGTAGGTGGATGATATGTCGTACATACAGACATAGCAGCAATAGTAGGTGGATGATATGACATACATACATAGCAGCAATAGTAGGTGGATGATATGTCGTACATACATAGCAGCAATAGTAGGTGGTTGATATGTCGTACATACAGCAATAGTAGGTGGATGATATGTCGTACATACAGCAATAGTAGGTGGATGATATGTCGTACATACAGCAATAGTAGGTGGATGATATGTCGTACATACAGACATAGCAGCAATAGTAGGTGGATGATATGTCGTACATACATAGCAGCAATAGTAGGTGGATGATATGTCGTACATACATAGCAGCAATAGTAGGTGGATGATATGTCGTACATACATAGCAGCAATAGTAGGTGGATGATATGTCGTACATACAGACATAGCAGCAATAGTAGGTGGATGATATGTCGTACATAGCAGCAATAGTAGGTGGATGATATGTCGTACATAGCAGCAATAGTAGGTGGATGATATGTCGTACATAGCAGCAATAGTAGGTGGATGATATGTCGTACATAGCAGCAATAGTAGGTGGATGATATGTCCTACATAGCAGCAATAGTAGGTGGATGATATGTCGTACATACAGACATAGCAGCAATAGTAGGTGGATGATATGTCGTACATAGCAGCAATAGTAGGTGGTTGATATGTCGTACATACAGACATAGCAGCAATAGTAGGTGGATGATATGTCGTACATACATAGCAGCAATAGTAGGTGGATGATATGTCGTACATACAGAATAGCAGCAATAGTAGGTGGATGATATGTCCTACATAGCAGCAATAGTAGGTGGATGATATGTCCTACATAGCAGCAATAGTAGGTGGATGATATGTCGTACATACAGACATAGCAGCAATAGTAGGTGGATGATATGTCGTACATACAGACATAGCAGCAATAGTAGGTGGATGATATGTCGTACATAGCAGCAATAGTAGGTGGATGATATGTCCTACATAGCAGCAATAGTAGGTGGATGATATGTCCTACATAGCAGCAATAGTAGGTGGATGATATGTCGTACATACAGAATAGCAGCAATAGTAGGTGGATGATATGTCGTACATAGCAGCAATAGTAGGTGGTTGATATGTCGTACATACAGACATAGCAGCAATAGTAGGTGGATGATATGTCGTACATACATAGCAGCAATAGTAGGTGGATGATATGTCGTACATACAGACATAGCAGCAATAGTAGGTGGATGATATGTCCTACATAGCAGCAATCGTAGGTGGTTGATATGTCCTACATAGCAGCAATAGTAGGTGGATGATATGTCCTACATAGCAGCAATAGTAGGTGGATGATATGTCGTACATAGCAGCAATAGTAGGTGGATGATATGTCGTACATACAGACATAGCAGCAATAGTAGGTGGATGATATGTCGTACATACAGACATAGCAGCAATAGTAGGTGGATGATATGTCGTACATACATACATAGCAGCAATAGTAGGTGGATGATATGTCGTACATACAGACATAGCAGCAATAGTAGGTGGACGATATGTCGTACATACATACATAGCAGCAATAGTAGGTGGACGATATGTCGTACATACATAGCAGCAATAGTAGGTGGATGATATGTCGTACATACATAGCAGCAATAGTAGGTGGATGATATTTCGTACATACAGATATAGCAGCAATAGTAGGTGGATGATATGTCGTACATACAGACATAGCAGCAATAGTAGGTGGATGATATGTCGTACATACAGACATAGCAGCAATAGTAGGTGGATGATATGTCGTACATACAGACATAGCAGCAATAGTAGGTGGATGATATGATATACATACATAGCAGCAATAGTAGGTGGATGATATGTCGTACATACATAGCAGCAATAGTAGGTGGTTGATATGTCGTACATACAGCAATAGTATGTGGATGATATGTCGTACATACAGCAATAGTAGGTGGATGATATGTCGTACATACAGCAATAGTAGGTGGATGATATGTCGTACATACAGACATAGCAGCAATAGTAGGTGGATGATATGTCGTACATACATAGCAGCAATAGTAGGTGGATGATATGTCGTACATACATAGCAGCAATAGTAGGTGGATGATATGTCGTACATACAGACATAGCAGCAATAGTAGGTGGATGATATGTCGTACATAGCAGCAATAGTAGGTGGATGATATGTCGTACATAGCAGCAATAGTAGGTGGATGATATGTCGTACATAGCAGCAATAGTAGGTGGATGATATGTCGTACATAGCAGCAATAGTAGGTGGATGATATGTCCTACATAGCAGCAATAGTAGGTGGATGATATGTCGTACATACATAGCAGCAATAGTAGGTGGATGATATGTCGTACATACAGACATAGCAGCAATAGTAGGTGGATGATATGTCGTACATAGCAGCAATAGTAGGTGGTTGATATGTCGTACATACAGACATAGCAGCAATAGTAGGTGGATGATATGTCGTACATACATAGCAGCAATAGTAGGTGGATGATATGTCGTACATACAGACATAGCAGCAATAGTAGGTGGATGATATGTCCTACATAGCAGCAATAGTAGGTGGATGATATGTCCTACATAGCAGCAATAGTAGGTGGATGATATGTCGTACATACATAGCAGCAATAGTAGGTGGATGATATGTCGTACATACAGACATAGCAGCAATAGTAGGTGGATGATATGTCCTACATAGCAGCAATAGTAGGTGGATGATATGTCCTACATAGCAGCAATAGTAGGTGGATGATATGTCGTACATACATAGCAGCAATAGTAGGTGGATGATATGTCGTACATACAGACATAGCACAAAGTAGGTGGATGATATGTCGTACATAGCAGCAATAGTAGGTGGATGATATGTCGTACATAGCAGCAATAGTAGGTGGTTGATATGTCGTACATACAGACATAGCAGCAATAGTAGGTGGATGATATGTCGTACATACAGACATAGCAGCAATAGTAGGTGGACGATATGTCGTACATACAGACATAGCAGCAATAGTAGGTGGATGATATGTCATACATACATAGCAGCAATAGTAGGTGGATGATATGTCGTACATACAGACATAGCAGCAATAGTAGGTGGATGATATGTCCTACATAGCAGCAATAGTAGGTGGATGATATGTCGTACATAGCAGCAATAGTAGGTGGATGATATGTCGTACATACATAGCAGCAATAGTAGGTGGATGATATGTCGTACATACATAGCAGCAATAGTAGGTGGATGATATGTCGTACATACAGATATAGCAGCAATAGTAGGTGGATGATATGTCGTACATACAGACATAGCAGCAATAGTAGGTGGATGATATGTCGTACATACATAGCAGCAATAGTAGGTGGATGATATGTCGTACATACATAGCAGCAATAGTAGGTGGATGATATGTCCTACATAGCAGCAATAGTAGGTGGATGATATGTCCTACATAGCAGCAATAGTAGTGGATGATATGTCCTACATAGCAGCAATAGTAGGTGGATGATATGTCGTACATACATAGCAGCAATAGTAGGTGGATGATATGTCGTACATACATACATAGCAGCAATAGTAGGTGGACGATATGTCGTACATACATACATAGCAGCAATAGTAGGTGGACGATATGTCGTACATACATAGCAGCAATAGTAGGTGGATGATATGTCGTACATACATAGCAGCAATAGTAGGTGGATTATATGTCGTACATACAGATATAGCAGCAATAGTAGGTGGATGATATGTCGTACATACAGACATAGCAGCAATAGTAGGTGGATGATATGTCGTACATACAGACATAGCAGCAATAGTAGGTGGATGATATGTCGTACATACATAGCAGCAATAGTAGGTGGATGATATGTTGTACATACATACATAGCAGCAATAGTAGGTGGACGATATGTCGTACATACAGACATAGCAGCAATAGTAGGTGGATGATTTGTCGTACATACATAGCAGCAATAGTAGGTGGATGATATGTCGTACATAGCAGCAATAGTAGGTGGATGATATGTTGTACATACAGACATAGCAGCAATAGTAGGTGGATGATATGTTGTACATACAGACATAGCAGCAATAGTAGGTGGATGATATGTCGTACATACAGACATAGCAGCAATAGTAGGTGGATGATATGTCCTACATAGCAGCAATAGTAGGTGGATGATATGTCGTACATACATAGCAGCAATAGTAGGTGGATGATATGTCGTACATACAGACATAGCAGCAATAGTAGGTGGATGATATGTCGTACATACATAGCAGCAATAGTAGGTGGATGATATGTCGTACATACAGACATAGCAGCAATAGTAGGTGGATGATATGTCGTACATACAGCAATAGTAGGTGGATGATATGTCGTACATACAGCAATAGTAGGTGGATGATATGTCGTACATAGCAGCAATAGTAGGTGGATGATATGTCGTACATACATCAATAGTAGGTGGATGATATGTCGTACATACAGCAATAGTAGGTGGATGATATGTCGTACATACATAGCAGCAATAGTAGGTGGATGATATGTTGTACATACAGACATAGCAGCAATAGTAGGTGGATGATATGTCGTACATACATAGCAATAGTAGGTGGATGATATGTCCTACATAGCAGCAATAGTAGGCGGATGATATGTCGTACATACATACATAGCAGCAATAGTAGGTGGATGATATGTCGTACATACATAGCAATAGTAGGTGGATGATATGTCCTACATAGCAGCAATAGTAGGTGGATGATATGTCCTACATAGCAGCAATAGTAGGTGGATGATATGTCGTACATACAGACATAGCAGCAATAGTAGGTGGATGATATGTCGTACATAGCAGTAATAGTAGGTGGATGATATGTCGTACATACAGACATAGCAGCAATAGTAGGTGGATGATATGTCGTACATACAGACATAGCAGCAATAGTAGGCGGATGATATGTCGTACATAGCAGCAATAGTAGGTGGATGATATGTCGTACATACAGCAATAGTAGGTGGATGATATGTCGTACATACAGCAATAGTAGGCGGATGATATGTCGTACATAGCAGCAATAGTAGGTGGATGATATGTCGTACATAGCAGCAATAGTAGGTGGATGATATGTCGTACATAGCAGCAATAGTAGGTGGATGATATGTCGTACATAGCAGCAATAGTAGGTGGATGATATGTCGTACATACAGCAATAGTAGGCGGATGATATGTCGTACATACAGACATAGCAGCAATAGTAGGCGGATGATATGTCGTACATAGCAGCAATAGTAGGTGGATGATATGTCGTACATACAGCAATAGTAGGTGGATGATATGTCGTACATACAGCAATAGTAGGCGGATGATATGTCGTACATAGCAGAAATAGTAGGTGGATGATATGTCGTACATAGCAGCAATAGTAGGTGGATGATATGTCGTACATAGCAGCAATAGTAGGTGGATGATATGTCGTACATAGCAGCAATAGTAGGTGGATGATATGTCGTACATACAGCAATAGTAGGCGGATGATATGTCGTACATACAGACATAGCAGCAATAGTAGGCGGTTGATATGTCGTACATACAGACATTCGTCTGCATCAATACTAAATGAATAATAGTCTTTAACTCTTTCAGCGCCGAATAAATTCAGAGCATGTGCAAACAACATAGATCCAGATCAGCCGCGGCGTATCGCCGCGTCTGATCAGGATATATATTGTTTGCTATTCGGACATGTGCTTCAGCTCCACTGTTTGAAGAGCAATCAGCAAATAGCCTGATCAGACGGCATGTTCTGTTCTGTCCGATCGGGTTCTCTACTTTTTTACAAAGTCGCTTTTATGCGCCATTGGCGGTGAAAGAGTTAAGCTGATTTTCATACTATATTCAAGATACCTATTAAATATTCTCGCAGTAAGAGTGAAGCAATTATAGAAGACAGTAAGAGACGATTCAGAAAGAATCCCATCTAAAGTACAGTATTTAGCACATTAGAGCATTACCATTGCTATAGTTACTAGGTTCTGTGAATGGCTGTCGTTATGCTGATTTCATACTTATTTTCAAGATACCCATATAAAAAAAAATTCTTTTCTTTTTAAACTTTATTTATTTTACAACGATTGTGAAGCAAGTTTTAACAACTTATATTAATCACTCTCGTTGGCTCGGATGAAAGCGTATATGTGGTCATTCGTGTGGGAGGAAACCGGAGTACCCGGAGAAACCCCACCTGTCCGATCTGGCAACCATCGTACCATCTCACATACTTCCCAGTCCGAGGATCGAACCTGGGTTGCATTGGTGAGAAGCGAGCGCGCTAACCACTGCGCTAATCGGGCATCCTATAAGTTATATCTGCACATTGTTATATAGATGTATTGTCATTTATTGTCTCATTCTCCCTTTTCTACTCTGTTAGACAATTTCATATATCATCATATTCCATAACATATTATATATATAGTTTCTCTACTTTTCAGCTTTAACATTACTATATAATTCCAATATGCAGTTTTCACTTATAGTCCTATCATTTGATTTGTATATATCTGTCGAGGGCCTCGTGGTAGATTAACTTTTGTTAAGGGAGTTCTCTCGTAAAATAAAGTCTTTATTATTATTATATTATTATGTCATACATACACACACACATATAGGGAACAACGTGTCTGCCGTACATGTATATACGCAAGGAATCGTTATCGAATAGACATTCATTAATGGAATTTTAATTTTTAATGCCAACTTGTGGAGCAGAATCTAATTAATTCACATGTCTTCTCTTGTTGTCCATAATAAATGTAGACTACTGATCACCAGCGTAGTGTTTGTCTGTTCAATAATACACGACGCAATAACAAATAAATGTCTACATTTTTATATACCAACCACAAATTGTGAGATGTTTATGGGTAGCCTTTTATACGCGGGACCAATTGTTTGGAACTGTGTACCACTGGAAATAAAATCTTCAAGCTCACTTACTTTGTTTGAATCGAATTGTTTAAAATGGTTGGATATTACACAATTTATCTAGATGCGTTCTTACTTTTATTAGTTCTAATACCACATGTCTTTTATTTCAGTTGTTTGTATATGTCATGTTTTATATTTAAGAGGGCCCCATGGAATATTAGCCTTGCTAATTGGGTTACCGTCTCTAAATAAAGAATGTACTTACTTACTTACTAACTTACGTTAACATGCTAATCGCAACTAATGTTGATTTTGCAAACAGTATAGATCGAGAGTATACGGCACAGATCAGGCTATATGCTGTTTGATATTCGGATAGTGGAGCCGAATAACAAACAACATGTGTATAAGTCACTCACTGATTAGACAGTACGCCATTGTTTCTACTGTGTTAAGCTATACTACTTAGGTAGATATAGATAGACATACGCCCGGCCCGGTCGGGGTGGGAGTGGTAAGGAATGAATAATGGGTTAATAATTTTCATCGGGATATGAACTACATTGGTCGTGTTTAATGTGTGTGGACGTCGAATGCATCCACGCTAACGTTAAGCACACACAATGTGGTATATACAGATTCATTTTTAGCTCGATTGCGAAACAAGTTTTTACAACATTAGAGTAATCGCTCTCGAGACACCATTCCTCGTACCCAATGTAGTTCATATCCCGATGTACATTATTACTTTGAACCCGCTGTTCATTACTTATATCTACATTATTATGTTCATGCTTTGTATTTAAACTGTATTAAGTCCGACTTACCGGTGCCGTAAATAGATCATCATTGGAACATCGTCAAATGTAAGACACGCATTTTCTCGCGAGGAACGCTGCCTAACACTACGAATGCGCATGCCCGTAACCACGAGTGCGCATGTCTGCTGCATAGCATTAGTGAGGATATGCGTACGAAAACGGAAGGAAATGCTATGTAAATATGAGAACTTGAACACCATTCCTGTGTTCGTCATTTACATCCAAACTCGAATCACCACATATATAAATTCTGAATTGCTTAAGTCAACATTTCGTTTATAATTGCGTCGTTTTATTTCGAAGCCTAGCCTCAAACCTATAATTTATATTTTAAAGTGTTTGAACAGTGTTTGAACTAATCAAAGTAATATGTAATATGTGGAATTGATTGTAACGTTAACTGTGTTGTTATTAAATCATTGCACGATACATTTACGTGATATATACTTGAAACACAATTGCATTACATTAGTTTATACGAATTTATTTTAGCTCGATTGCGAAACAAGTTATTTCAACTTATATAAATCACTCTCGAGACCTCATTCCTGATGGAATCCATCGCCACGAGGGAGAGAGAAGAGGCAGCGTGGAATTTAAATGCCTTGCCTAAGGGCACAATCGTAACGGCTCCAGTGGGGCTCGAACTCCGGACCTTTCGCACCTGAAGCGAACGCGCATCCACTGCGCTATCACGACTTACATTGAGTGAATACACAGATCGTGTAGAAATGAATAAGTGCGTGGTTCTTAGTAGTGTAATGTATATGATGTCCGCCGAGAGGTGGTGGTGTCCTAAGGAAGGTCTGTTCAATCCACATTATATATGCCTCTTCGCGCTCCCTCATGGTGATTGGATTCCATCAGGAATGAGGTTCTAGAGCGAATAATCTAATGTTGTAACATAATGCCTCGCAATCGAGCTAAAGTGCAGTTGTTTTATTTTAAAACAATTGTTGTACTGGTCACGTTAAGTGTTTCTTTGGTCACGTTAAGTGTTTCTTTGGTCACGTTAAGTGTTTCTTTGGTCATGTTAAGTGTTAAGTGTTTCTTTGGTCACGTTAAGTGTTAAGTGTTTCTTTGGTCACGTTAAGTGTTAAGTGTTTCTTTGGTCACGTTAAGTGTTTCTTTGGTCTAAAAGTCACACCGTCTGCTTAGGTCAACAACTCTCGCCAGCTGTTATTGGAAAACCCAAGATGTCACTCATGACAGCATTTCAGACACGGGCATATACACGGATAGAACCACCGACCTGGCTAGTTTACTTATATGAAATCATTCGATTAGAACCTACAGCGATAAAGTGTGTTAGAACCTACAGCGATGAAGTGTGTTAGAACCTACAGCGATAAAGTGTGTTAGAACCTCATCGATGAAATGTGTTAGAACCTACAGCGATAAAGTGTGTTAGAACCTACAACGATGAAGTGTGTTAGAACCTACAACGATGCAGTGTGTTAGAACCAACAGCGATGAAGTGTGTTAGAACCTACAGCGATGCAGTGTGTTATAACCTACAACGATGAAGTGTGTTAGAACCTACAACGATGCAGTGTGTTAGAACCAACAGCGATGTAGTGTGTTAGAACCTACAGCGATGCAGTGTGTTAGAACCAACAGCGATGAAGTATGTTAGAACCAACAGCGATGAAATGTGTTAGAACCTACAGCGATGCAGTGTGTTAGAACCTACAGCGATGAAGTGTGTTAGAACCTACAGCGATAAAGTGTGTTAGAACTTACAGCGATGAAGTGTGTTAGAACCTACAACGATGAAGTGTGTTAGAACCTACAGCGATGCAGTGTGTTATAACCTACAACGATGAAATGTGTTAGAACCTACAACGATAAAGTATGTTAGAACCTACAGCGATGAAGTAGATTAGAACATACAACGATCAAGTGTGTTAGAACATACAGCGATGAAGTAGATTAGAACATACAGCGATGAAGTAGATTAGAACCTACAGCGATGAAGTAGATTAGAACATACATCGATGAAGTAGATTAGAACATACAGCGATGCAGTAGATTAGAACATACATCGATGAAGTAGATTAGAACATACAGCGATGCAGTATATTAGAACATACAACGATGAAGTACATTAGACCCTATAGCGATGAAGTAGATTAGAACATACAGCGATGAAGTAGATTAGAACATACAGCGATGAAGTAGATTAGAACATACAGCGATGAAGTAGATTAGAACATACAGCGATGAAGTAGATTAGAACATACAGCGATGAAGTAGATTAGAACATACAGCGATGCAGTAGATTAGAACATACAGCGATGAAGTAGATTAGAACATACAGCGATGAAGTAGATTAGAACATACAGCGATACAGTAGATTAGAACCTACAGCGATGCAGTAGATTAGAACATACAGCGATGAAGTAGATTAGAACATACAGCGATGAAGTAGATTAGAACATACAGCGATGAAGTAGATTAGAACATACAGCGATGAAGTACATTAGAACATACAGCGATGAAGTAGATTAGAACATACAGCGATGAAGTAGATTAGAACATACAACGATGAAGTAGATTAGAACATACAGCGATGAAGTAGATTAGAACATACAGCGATGAAGTAGATTAGAACATACAGCGATGAAGTAGATTAGAACATACAGCGATGAAGTAGATTAGAACATACAGCGATGAAGTAGATTAGAACATACAGCGATGAAGTAGATTAGAACATACATCGATGAAGTAGATTAGAACATACATCGATGCAGTACATTAGAACATACAGCGATGAAGTAGATTAGAACATACATCGATGAAGTAGATTAGAACATACAGCGAAGGGAAAGTCATTTTAAGTCAATATATTATATTATTTATTCAACAAACACATTAACCGAGAGCAACATTTCCGATATGAACTGTATAACATCCATTTAAATAGGGAGTATGTACTTTAAGACGAGTATATCCTGCTACCACCCAGGGGATTGTACATGTCAATAAGCATGCTAATCGCCTTTCTGTGTGACATGTTTTATGAATGACTCAGCGAATCCATTAATTAGCGATGTTGTCTGTGTCACAAGGTCAATTACAAGGTCACTTCAAGTCGACGGGATCTCGAATGACAAACACACGGTCACTTCAAGTCGACGGGATCTCGAATGACAAATACAAGGTCACTTCAAGTCGACGGGATCTCGAATGACAGTGACATCCGTGGTCCAGTGGTAGAGCGTCGGATCTGGAATATATCGTCCCGTGTTCGATACTCTGTCAGGCCACGTATGTAGTGGTATTGAGCAATGCACCTCACACACATTGCTTAATACTGGTTAACCACTTAGGTCGGCTAAGCTTGCCCAGGAAAACATGTCTACGTCCCCGCAAGGGGTTTGACATTAATGGAACATACATACAAACACAATGTCACTTCAAGTCGACGGGATCTCCAATGACAAACACAATAACGTACCGTTTCAATATGTTAGCACACCTGCGACGCCACTTAAAACAGTGTCTTGTATAACAAGGAAGTACAGTGTGAAGAAGTATGCGGCATGTTGGGCAAGACTGTCGTATGTGGTACACCGCAAGACTGTCGTATGTGGTACACCGCAAGACTGTCGTATGTGGTACACCGCAAGACTGTCGTATGTGGTACACCGCAAGACTGTCGTATGTGGTACACCGCAAGACTGTCGTATGTGGTAAACCGCAAGAATGTCATATGTGGTACACCGTAAGAATGTCATATGTGGTACACCGCAAGAATGTCGTATGTGGTACACGCAAGAATGTCGTATGTGGTACACGCAAGAATGTCGTATGTGGTACACCGCAAGACTGTCGTATGTGGTACACCGCAAGAATGTCGTATGTGGTACACGCAATAATGTCGTATGTGGTACACGGACGAATGTCGTATGTGGTACACGCACTAATGCCGTATGTGGTACACGCAATAATGTCGTATGTGGTACATGTACACATAATAATGCCGTATGTGGTACACGCAATAATGTCGTATGTGGTACATGTACACATAATAATGCCGTATGTGGTACACTGCAATAATGTCGTATGTGGTACACGCAAGAATGTCGTATGTGGTACACGCACTAATGTCGTATGTGGTACACTGCAAGAATGCCGTATGTGGTACATGTACACATAATAATGCCGTATGTGGTACATGTACACGCAATAATGCCGTATGTGGTACATGTACACGCAATAATGCCGTATGTGGTACATGTACACGCAATAATGCCGTATGTGGTAAATGTACACGCAATAATGTCGTATGTGGTACATGTACATGTACACGCATTGCTACCACGTCATCGTTGCTCTTTTGGTCATTTGAAGAAGAAAGCCAAACCCTTATGGATGGCTAAGACATGTTAAACACGCTAAAGCATGAACAATGAAAGATTTCCACCAAAAATGTCCATAGCTAAATACCCCATATACTGTAGACAAAGTCCATAGTTAAATACCCCATATACTGAAGACAAAGTCCATAGCTATATACCCATACACTGAAGACAAAGTCCATAGCCAAATACCCCATATACTGAAGACAAAGTCCATAGCTAAATACCCCATATACTGTAGACAAAGTCCATAGCTAAATACCCCATATACTGTAGACAAAGTCCATAGCTAAATACCCCATATACTGTAGACAAAGTCCATAGCTAAATACCCCATATACTGTAGACAAAGTCCATAGATAAATACCCCATATACTGTAGACAAAGTCCATAGCTAAATACCCCATATACTGAAGACAATGTCCATAGCTAAATACCCCATATACTGAAGACAGAGTCCATATCTAAATACAAGTGGAAACTGGAAAACAATACAATGGTTCATTGTTCTCTGGAACAGACCGAAAGTTCTTAGGAATGAAAGATAATACATCTTTCACTTTTAACCCATTTCATTCTGGATACATTAAAAAAAATACTGTTTATTGATTCAATGTTAGTTTTCGAATGTATTCGGAAGAATTTGTAGTAGCAATGCATTTATACGTGAAAAAAAAAGCATTTTATTTGCTTTTTTGTTGTGTAATGTCGCTTTAATGTACTTGGACATTGTTAAAACACATACTTATAGTATAATGTTGTTTGGGATAGTCTGTTTATCGTTCAGCTCTCGGATCAGTTTCTTGGTACATAGCAGCTCATACTATGCGTACATCGTTTCTTGGTACATAGCAGCTCATACTATGCGTACATCGTTTCTTGGTACATAGCAGCTCATACTATGCGTACATCGTTTTTTGGTACATAGCAGCTCATACTATGCGTACATCGTTTATTGGTACATAGCAGCTCATACTATGCGTACATCGTTTCTTGGTACATAGCAGCTCATACTATGCGTACATCGTTTCTTGGTACATAGCAGCTCATACTATGCGTACATCGTTTCTTGGTACATAGCAGCTCATACTATGCGTACATCGTTTCTTGGTACATAGCAGCTCATACTATGCGTACATCGTTTCTTAGTACATAGCAGCTCATACTATGCGTACATCGTTTCTTGGTACATAGCAGCTCATACTATGCGTACATCGTTTCTTGGTACATAGCAGCTCATGCTATGCGTACATCGTTTCTTGGTACATAGCAGCTCATACTATGCGTACATCGTTATTAGCATGTTTTATTAAAATCGCTTGCATAAATTATGGGACACCCACATATAGTGAAATATCGTTGTTTAGAGCCCCATTATGGGACACCCAAATATAGTGACATATCGTTGTTTAGAGCCCCATTATGGGACACCCACATATAGTGAAATATCGTTGTTTAGAGCCCCATTATGGGACACCCACATATAGTGAAATATCGTTGTTTAGAGCCCCATTATGGGACACCCACATAGAGTGAAATATCGTTGTTAGAGCCCCATTATGGGACACCCACATAGAGTGAAATATCGTTGTTAGAGCCCCATTACGGGACACCCACATAGAGTGAAATATCGTTGTTAGAGCCCCATTATGGGACACCCACATAGAGTGAAATATCGTTGTTAGAGCCCCATTATGGGACACCCACATATAGTGAAATATCGTTGTTAGAGCCCCATTATGGGACACCCACATAGAGTGAAATATCGTTGTTAGAGCCCCATTATGGGACACCCACATATAGTGAAATATCGTTGTTAGAGCCCCATTATGGGACACCCACATAGAGTGAAATATCGTTGTTAGAGCCCCATTATGGGACACCCACATATAGTGAAATATCGTTGTTAGAGCCCCATTATGGGACACCCACATATAGTGAAATATCGTTGTTAGAGCCCCATTATGGGACACCCACATAGAGTGAAATATCGTTTTTAGAGCCCCATTATGGGACACCCACATATAGTGAAATATCGTTTTTAGAGCCCCATTATGGGACACCCACATATAGTGAAATATCTTTTTAGAGCCCCATTATGGGACACCCACATATATGTAATATCGTTTTTAGAGCCCCATTATGACACCCAAAAAAACAACCCCAAGGACACCCACATAGAGTGAAATATCGTTTTTAGAGCCCCATTATGGGACACCCACATATAGTGAAATATCGTTTTTAGAGCCCCATTACGGGACACCCACATATAGTGAAATATCGTTTTTAGAGCCCCATTATGGGACACCCACATATAGTGAAATATCGTTTTTAGAGCCCCATTATGGGACACCCACATAGAGTGAAATATCGTTTTTAGAGCCCCATTATGGGACACCCACATATAGTGAAATATCTTTGTTTAGAGCCCCATTATGGGACACCCACATATAGTGAAATATCGTTTTAGAGCCCCATTATGTGACACCCACATAGAGCGAAATATCGGTTTTTTAGAGCCCCATTATGGGACACACACATAGAGTGAAATATCATTTTAGAGCCCCATTATGTGACACCCACATAGAGCGAAATATCGGTTTTTTAGAGCCCCATTATGGGATACCCACATAGAGTGAAATGTCATTTTTAAAGCACCATTACGGGACACCCACATAGAGTGAAATATCGTTTTTAGAGCCCCATTACGGGACACCCACATATAGTGAAACATCGTTTTTAGAGGCCCATTACGGGACACCCACATATAGTGAAATGTCGTTTTTTAGAGCCCCAAAATTCGTTTGCTTAGAATGTGCTGCACGCCAAGATAGTATCAGGAGCGGATGATTAGATATTGTGATTACTGTCTTATATGTTCAGGTTTCAGTAATAAATGATTACCGTAAACTATAAAACTTGGAAAATATGGCCGCCAAAGAACCTGCTTTTATTTATTAACAATTTGTAAATGACCTCCTTTAATTGGTACTTTTCCCCCATCAAAATCACCAATAACTCTGTAAATGGTGGTTTACTGTAGCTAAGACGAGGATAAATTTGCATATGAATTATAGAACCGTCTCCGTGGCTTAGTGGTTAAGGCGTCTGCTTACGGAGCGGGAGATCGAAGGATCGAAACTCGCCATGGGTTCCTTCTGATATGGCCGGTTGGTGAGCCGCCAGCTGGTTAGATAATGGTTATCGAGTGCCTACCGGCCTGGCGCCTGGCCTACAAGCATAGAATTCGGGAAGTACCGATGTTCATAAAAATAAGTGTCTTATAAGTCAGAAATGGCTGGCCCTTTAAATAAGGGTAACACTGTTACTTTTTTATAGTATTATTTTTCCAACTGAAGAAAACAAAACGCATACAAAGACTTTAAGAGGACGAGGCTTTCAATGTTGAACATTTTCAGTATTGTCCTAATATTAAATAATACATGAAGAACACCACACATATATTCTTCAAATGATACAAAAAGCATATCACACATACAGCATTAGCTCTTAGGTTCCATTCTGTTACGTTATTAATGTCCTGAGTCTAATGTTTTTATCTTTTGCCTTTTTACTGAAAATTACAACATCATCCACATTTATCATTGGACATCTGTAACTTCAAATCACATGCCTCTCAACGATGTATGTTCGCATCCGACTGGGGGTGTCGAATTATTGCATATTGGGAAGCAATCCAGCTGGCTCACGGAAGGTCAGTTGTTCCATCCGGGTGCTCGTACGTGACATAAATACTGCTCAGAATGACATCCGGTGTGTTACTCCACCCAATAACAGCTGGAGAGTCGCCATATGACCCAAGCTGTTTGCGCGACCGTATACCATTAAAACAAAACAAACAGGAAATATTATTACATATAAATATAAATATATAATAGAAGGACGGATGAAAACTCACTCGGATAGTGTATTGAGTGAATGTATATAAATGAAAAAATGTTGACAATAACATGAAACCATGTCCAACGTAATAGTATATACCACATCCCTGCTAGAACATCCGCGAATCATATGGGAACCAAATATTGTTGCAGAATTTCAACTACGTAAATAGATTCACCTGGCCATTTCTTGATTCCACCTCAAGCATGTATTTCTATACGCACACCAGTGAAAGTTTGGAACTAGTTCCCTGAAAACAATTGGACAATTTAATACCTATAATACGAATACATAGCAGACATTCTTATCACATAAATTCACATTCGTCAAGAAAACATTCATCTACAGTAATACCTATTCATGCAGGGGATCAAATACCGTAGAGGTCAAGGTACACTTGAATTAATATGCGGCACGTCTATCGTACTCCAGCTAGTAGCAATATCTATGTATAATGTGGATCAAATACCGTAGAGGTCAAGGTACAATTGAATTAATATACGGCACGTCTATCGTACTCCAGATAGTAGCAATATCTATGTATAATGTGGATCAAATACCGTAGAGGTCAAGGTACAATTGAATTAATATGCGGCACGTCTAACGTACTCCAGATAGTAGCAATATCTATGTATAATGTGGATAAAATACAGTAGAGGTCAAGGTACAATTGAATTAATATGCGGCACGTCTATCGTACGCCAGATAGTAGCAATATATGTGTATAGTGTGGACCAAATACCGTAGAGGTCAAGTTAATAGGCGTGCCTATCGACTCGATAGTAGCAATATCTATGTATAATGTGGTCAAATACCGTAGAGATCAAGGTACAATTGAATTAATAGGCGACACGTTTATCGTACTCCAGATAGTAGCAAATCTATGCATATGTTGATCAAATACCGCATAGGTCAAGGTACAATTGAATAATATGCGGCACGTCTATCGTACTCCAGCTAGTAGAAATATCTATGTATAATGTGGATAAATACCGTAGAGGTCAAGGTACAATAGAAATAATAGGCGGCACGTCTATCGTACACCAGATAGTAGCAATATCTATGTATAATGTGGATCAAATACCGTAAGAGGTCAAGGTACAATTGAATTAATATGCGGCACGTCTATCATACTCCAGCTAGTAGCAATATCTATGTATAATGTGGATCAAATACCGTAGAGGTCAAGGTACAATTGAATTAATATACGGCACGTCTATCGTACTATAGATAGTAGCAATATCTATGTATAATGCGGATCAAATACCGTATAGGTTAAGGTACAATTGAATTAATATGCGGCACGTCTATCGTACTCCAGATAGTAGCAATATATATGTATAATGTGGATCAAATACAGTAGAGGTCAAGGTACAATTGAATTAATATGCGGCACGTCTATCGTACGCCAGATAGTAGCAATATATATGTATAGTGTGGACCAAATACCGCAGAGGTCAAGTTAATAGGCGTGCCTATCGTACTCCAGATAGTAGCAATATCTATGTATAATGTGGATCAAATACCGTAGAGATCAAGGTACAATTGAATTAATATGCGGCACGTCTATCGTACTCCAGATAGTAGCAATATATATGTATAATGTGGATCAAATACCGAAGAGGTCAAGGTACAATTGAAATAATATGCGACACGTCTATCGTACTCCAGATAGTAGCAATATCTATGTATAATGTGGATCAAATACCGTAGAGGTCAAGTTAATAGGCGACACGTCTATCGTACTCCAGATAGTAGCAATATCTATGTATAATGTGGATCAAATACCGTAGAGGTCAAGGTACAATTGAATTAATATGCGGCACGTCTATCGTACTCCAGCTAGTAGCAATATCTATGTATAATGTGGATCAAATACCGTAGAGGTCAAGGTACAAATGAATTAATAGGCGGCACGTCTATCGTACTCCAGCTAGTAGCAATATCTATGTATAATGTGGATCAAATACCGTAGAGGTAAAGGTACAATTGAATTAATATGAGGCACGTCTATCGTACTCCAGATAGTAGCAATATCTATGTATAATGTGGATCAAATACAGTAGAGGTCAAGGTACAATTAAATTAATATGAGGCACGTCTATCGTACGCCAGATAGTAGCAATATATATGTATAGTGTGGACCAAATACCGTAGAGGTCAAGTTAATAGGCGTGCCTATCGTACTCCAGATAGTAGCAATATATATGTATAATGTGGATCAAATACCGTAGAGGTCAATGTACAATTGAATTAATAGGCGGCACGTCTATCGTACTCCAGATAGTAGCAATATCTATGTATAATGTGGATCAAATACCGTAGAGGTCAAGGTAAAATTGAATTAATATGCGGCACGTCTATCGTACTCCAGCTAGTAGCAATATCTATGTATAATGTGGATCAAATACCGTAGAGGTCAAGGTACAATTGAATTAATATACGGCACGTCTATCGTACTCCAGATAGTAGCAATATATATGTATAATGCTGATCAAATACCGTAGAGGTCAAGGTACAATTGAATTAATATGCGGCACGTCTATCGTACTCCAGATAGTAGCAATATCTATGTATATTGTGGATCAAATAAAGTAGAGGTCAAGGTACAATTGAATTAATATGCAGCACGTCTAGGCTATCGTACGCCAGATAGTAGCAATATCTATGTATAGTGCGGACCAAATACCGTAGAGGTCAAGATAATAGGCGGCACTTCTATCGTACTCCAGATAGTAGCAATATCTATGTATGGTGTGGATCAAATACCGTAGAGGTCAAGTTAATAGGCGGCACTTCTATCGTACTCCAGATAGTAGCAATATCTATGTATAGTGCGGACCAAATACCATAGAGGTCAAGTTAATAGGCGTGCCTATCGTACACCAGATAGTAGCAATATCTATGTATAATGTGGATCAAATACCGTAGAGGTCAAGGTACAATTGAATTAATAGGCGGCACCTCTATCGTACTCCAGCTAGTAGCAATATCTATGTATAATGTGGATCAAATACCGTAGAGGTCAAGGTACAATTGAATTAATAGGCGGCACCTCTATCGTACTCCAGCTAGTAGCAATATCTATGTATAATGTGGATCAAAATACCGTAGAGGTCAAGGTACAATTGAATTAATAGGCGGCACGTCTATCGTACTCCAGATAGTAGCAATATATATGTATAATGTGGATCAAATACCGTAGTGGTCAAGGTACAATTGAATTAATATACGGCACGTCTATCGTACTCCAGTTAGTAGCAATATCTATGTATAATGCGGATCAAATACCGTAGAGGTCAAGGTACAATTGAATTAATATGCGGCACGTCTATCGTACTCCAGATAGTAGCAATATATATGTATAATGTGGATCAAATACAGTAGTGGTCAAGGTACAATTGAATTAATATGCGGCACGTCTATCGTACGCCAGATAGTAGCAATATATATGTATAGTGTGGACCAAATACCGTAGAGGTCAAGTTAATAGGCGTGCCTATCGTAATCCAGATAGTAGCAATATATATGTATAATGTGGATCAAATACCGTAGAGTTCAAGGTACAATTGAATTAATAGGCGGCACCTCTATCGTACTCCAGATAGTAGCAATATCTATGTATAATGTGGATCAAATACCGTAGAGGTCAAGGTACAATTGAATTAATATGCGGCACGTCCATCGTACTCCAACTAGTAGCAATATCTATGTATAATGTGGATCAAATACCATAGAGGTCAAGGTACAATTGAATTAATATACGGCACGTCTATCGTACTCCAGATAGTAGCAATATCTATGTATAATGCGGATCAAATACCGTAGAGGTCAAGGTACCATTGAATTAATATGCGGCACCTCTATCGTACTCCAGATAGTAGCAATATATATGTATAATGTGGATCAAATACAGTAGAGGTCAAGGTACAATTGAATTAAAATGCGGCACGTCTATCGTACGCCAGATAGTGGCAATATATATGTATAGTGTGGACCAAATACCGTAGAGGTCAAGTTAATAGGCGTGCCTATCGTACTCCAGATAGTAGCAATATCTATGTATAATGTGGATCAAATACCGTAGAGGTCAAGGTACAATTGAATTAATATGCGGCACGTCTATCATACTATAGATAGTAGCAATATCTATGTATAATGCGGATCAAATACCGTATAGGTCAAGGTACAATTGAATTAATATGCGGCACGTCTATCGTACTCCAGATAGTAGCAATATATATGTATAATGTGGATCAAATACAGTAGAGGTCAAGGTACAATTGAATTAATATGCGGCACGACTATCGTACGCCAGATAGTAGCAATATATATGTATAGTGTGGACCAAATACCGTAGAGGTCAAGTTAATAGGCGTGCCTATCGTACTCCAGATAGTAGCAATATCTATGTATAATGTGGATCAAATACCGTAGAGATCAAGGTACAATTGAATTAATATGCGGCACGTCTATCGTACTCCAGATAGTAGCAATATATATGTATAATGTGGATCAAATACCGAAGAGGTCAAGGTACAATTGAATTAATATGCGACACGTCTATCGTACTCCAGATAGTAGCAATATCTATGTATAATGTGGATCAAATACCGTAGAGGTCAAGTTAATAGGCGGCACGTCTATCGTACTCCAAATAGTAGCAATATCTATGTATAATGTGGATCAAATACCGTAGAGGTCAAGGTACAATTGAATTAATATGCGGCACGTCTATCGTACTCCAGATAGTAGCAATATCTATGTATAATGTGGATCAAATACAGTAGAGGTCAAGGTACAATTGAATTAATATGCGGCACGTCTATCGTACGCCAGATAGCAGCAATATATGTGTATAGTGTGGACCAAATACCGTAGAGGTCAAGTTAATAGGCGTGCCTATCGTACTCCAGATAGTAGCAATATCTATGTATAATGTGGATCAAATACCGTAGAGGTCAAGGTACAATTGAATTAATATGCGGCACGTCTATCATACTCCAGCTAGTAGCAATATCTATGTATAATGTGGATCAAATACCGTAGAGGTCAAGGTACAATTGAATTAATATACGGCACGTCTATCTTACTATAGATAGTAGCAATATCTATGTATAATGCGGATCAAATACCGTATAGGTCAAGGTACAATTGAATTAATATGCGGCACGTCTATCGTACTCCAGATAGTAGCAATATATATGTATAATGTGGATCAAATACAGTAGAGGTCAAGGTACAATTGAATTAATATGCGGCACGACTATCGTACGCCAGATAGTAGCAATATATATGTATAGTGTGGACCAAATACCGTAGAGGTCAAGTTAATAGGCGTGCCTATCGTACTCCAGATAGTAGCAATATCTATGTATAATGTGGATCAAATACCGTAGAGATCAAGGTACAATTGAATTAATATGCGGCACGTCTATCGTACGCCAGATAGTAGCAATATATATGTATAATGTGGATCAAATACCGAAGAGGTCAAGGTACAATTGAATTAATATGCGACACGTCTATCGTACTCCAGATAGTAGCAATATCTATGTATAATGTGGATCAAATACCGTAGAGGTCAAGTTAATAGGCGGCACGTCTATCGTACTCCAAATAGTAGCAATATCTATGTATAATGTGGATCAAATACCGTAGAGGTCAAGGTACAATTGAATTAATATGCGGCACGTCTATCGTACTCCAGATAGTAGCAATATCTATGTATAATGTGGATCAAATACAGTAGAGGTCAAGGTACAATTGAATTAATATGCGGCACGTCTATCGTACGCCAGATAGTAGCAATATATGTGTATAGTGTGGACCAAATACCGTAGAGGTCAAGTTAATAGGCGTGCCTATCGTACTCCAGATAGTAGCAATATCTATGTATAATGTGGATCAAATACCGTAGAGATCAAGGTACAATTGAATTAATATGCGGCACGTCTATCGTACTCCAGATAGTAGCAATATATGTATAATGTGGATCAAATACCGTAGAGGTCAAGGTACAATTGAATTAATATGCGGCACGTCTATCGTACGCCAGATAGTAGCAATATATATGTATAGTGTGGACCAAATACCGTAGAGATCATGTTAATAGGCGTGCCTATCGTACTCCAGATAGTAGCAATATATATGTATAATGTGGATCAAATACCGTAGAGATCAAGGTACAATTGAATTAATATGCGGCACGTCTATCGTACTCCAGATAGTAGCAATATATATGTATAATGTGGATCAAATACCGTAGAGGTCAAGGTACAATTGAATTAATATGCGGCACGTCTAGTCTATCGTACGCCAGATAGTAGCAATATCTATGTATAGTGCGGACCAAATACCGTAGAGGTCAAGATAATAGGCGGCATTTCTATCGTACTCCAGATAGTAGCAATATCTATGTATGGTGTGGATCAAATACCGTAGAGGTCAAGTTAATAGGCGGCACTTCTATCGTACTCCAGATAGTAGCAATATCTATGTATAATGTGGACCAAATACCATAGAGGTCAAGTTAATAGGCGGCACGTCTATCGTACTCCAGATAGTAGCAATATCTATGTATAGTGTGGACCAAATACCGTAGAGGTCAAGTTAATAGGCGGCACCTCTATCGTATTCCTGATAGTAGCAATATCTATGAATAGTGCAGATCAAATACCGTAGAGGTCAAGTTAATAGGCGGCACTTCTATCGTACTCCAGATAGTAGCAATATCTATGTATAGTGTTGATCAAATACCGTAGAGATCAAGGTACAATTGAATTAATATGCGGCACGTCTATCGTACTCCAGATAGTAGCAATATATATGTATAATGTGGATCAAATACCGTAGTGGTCAAGGTACAATTGAATTAATATACGGAACGTCTATCGTACTCCAGTTAGTAGCAATATCTATGTATAATGTGGATCAAATACCGTAGAGGTCAAGGTACAATTGAATTAATATGCGGCACGTCTATCGTACTCCAGATAGTAGCAATATATATGTATAATGTGGATCAAATACAGTAGAGGTCAAGGTACAATTGAATTAATATCCGGCACGTCTATCGTACGCCAGATAGTAGCAATATATATGTATAGTGCGGACCAAATACCGTAGAGGTCAAGTTAATAGGCGTGCCTATCGTACTCCAGATAGTAGCAATATCTATGTATAATGTGGATCAAATACCGTAGAGGTCAAGGTACAATTGAATTAATAGGCGGCACCTCTATCGTACTCCAGTTAGTAGCAATATCTATGTATAAAGCGGATCAAATACCGTAGAGGTCAAGGTACAATTGAATTAATATGCGGCACGTCTATCGTACTCCAGATAGTAGCAATATCTATGTATAGTGTGGACCAAATACCGTAGAGGTCAAGTTAATAGGCGTGCCTATCGTACTCCAGATAGTAGCAATATATATGTATAATGTGGATCAAATACCGTAGAGGTCAAGGTACAATTGAATTAATAGGCTGCACGTCTATCGTACCCCAGATAGTAGCAATATATATGTATAATGTGGATCAAATACCGTAGAGGTCAAGTTAATAGGCGGCACGTCTATCGTACTCCAGATAGTAGCAATATCTATGTATAGTGTGGACCAAATACCGTAGAGGTCAAGTTAATAGGCGGCACCTCTATCGTATTCCTGATAGTAGCAATATCTATGAATAGTGCAGATCAAATACCGTAGAGGTCAAGTTAATAGGCGGCACTTCTATCGTACTCCAGATAGTAGCAATATCTATGTATAGTGTTGATCAAATACCGTAGAGATCAAGGTACAATTGAATTAATATGCGGCACGTCTATCGTACTCCAGATAGTAGCAATATATATGTATAATGTGGATCAAATACCGTAGTGGTCAAGGTACAATTGAATTAATATACGGAACGTCTATCGTACTCCAGTTAGTAGCAATATCTATGTATAATGTGGATCAAATACCGTAGAGGTCAAGGTACAATTGAATTAATATGCGGCACGTCTATCGTACTCCAGATAGTAGCAATATATATGTATAATGTGGATCAAATACAGTAGAGGTCAAGGTACAATTGAATTAATATCCGGCACGTCTATCGTACGCCAGATAGTAGCAATATATATGTATAGTGCGGACCAAATACCGTAGAGGTCAAGTTAATAGGCGTGCCTATCGTACTCCAGATAGTAGCAATATCTATGTATAATGTGGATCAAATACCGTAGAGGTCAAGGTACAATTGAATTAATAGGCGGCACCTCTATCGTACTCCAGTTAGTAGCAATATCTATGTATAAAGCGGATCAAATACCGTAGAGGTCAAGGTACAATTGAATTAATATGCGGCACGTCTATCGTACTCCAGATAATAGCAATATCTATGTATAGTGTGGACCAAATACCGTAGAGGTCAAGTTAATAGGCGTGCCTATCGTACTCCAGATAGTAGCAATATATATGTATAATGTGGATCAAATACCGTAGAGGTCAAGGTACAATTGAATTAATAGGCTGCACGTCTATCGTACCCCAGATAGTAGCAATATATATGTATAATGTGGATCAAATACCGTAGAGGTCAAGGTACAATTGAATTAATAGGCGGCACGTCTATCGTACTCCAGATAGTAGCAATATCTATGTATAATGTGGATCAAATACAGTAGAGGTCAAGGTACAATTGAATTAATATGCGGCACGTCTATCGTACGCCAGATAGTAGCAATATATATGTATCGTGTGGACCAAATACCGTAGAGGTCAAGTTAATAGGCGTGCCTATCGTACTCCAGATAGTAGCAATATCTATGTATAATGTGGATCAAATACCGTAGAGATCAAGGTACAATTGAATTAATATGCGGCACGTCTATCGTACTCCAGATGGTAGCAATATCTATGTATAATGTGGATCAAATACCGTAGAGGTCAAGTTAATAGGCGACACGTCTATCGTACTCCAGATAGTAGCAATATCTATGTATGATGTGGATCAAATACCGTAGAGGTCAAGGTACAATTGAATTAATATGCGGCACGTCTATCGCACTCCAGCTAGTAGCAATATCTATGTATAATGTGGATCAAATACCGTAGAGGTCAAGGTACAATTGAATTAATAGGCGGCACTTCTATCGTACTCCAGCTAGTAGCAATATCTATGTATAATGTGGATCAAATACCGTAGAGGTCAAGGTACAATTGAATTAATATACGGCACGTCTATCGTACTCCAGTTAGTAGCAATATCTATGTATAATGCGGATCAAATACCGTAGAGGTCAAGGTACAATTGAATTAATATGCGGCACGTCTATCGTACTCCAGATAGTAGCAATATCTATGTATAGTGTGGACCAAATACCGTAGAGGTCAAGTTAATAGGCGTGCCTATCGTACTCCAGATAGTAGCAATATATATGTATAATGTGGATCAAATACCATAGAGGTCAAGGTACAATTGAATTAATATACGGCACGTGTATCGTACTCCAGATAGTAGCAATATCTATGTATAATGCGGATCATATACCGTAGAGGTCAAGGTACCATTGAATTAATATGCGGCACCTCTATCGTACTCCAGATAGTAGCAATATATATGTATAATGTGGATCAAATACAGTAGAGGTCAAGGTACAATTGAATTAAAATGCGGCACGTCTATCGTACGCCAGATAGTGGCAATATATATGTATAGTGTGGACCACATACCGTAGAGGTCAAGTTAATAGGCGTGCCTATCGTACTCCAGATAGTAGCAATATCTATGTATAATGTGGATCAAATACCGTAGAGATCAAGGTACAATTGAATTAATATGCGGCACGTCTATCGTACTCCAGATAGTAGCAATATCTATGTATAATGTGGATCAAGTACCGTAGAGGTCAAGGTACAATTGAATTAATATACGGCACGTCTAACGTACTCCAGTTAGTAGCAATATATATGTATAATGCGGATCAAATACCGTAGAGGTCAAGGTACAATTGAATTAATATGCGGCACGTCTATCGTACTCCAGATAGTAGCAATATCTATGTATAGTGTGGACCAAATACCGTAGAGGTCAAGTTAATAGGCGTGCCTATCGTACTCCAGATAGTAGCAATATATATGTATAATGTGGATCAAATACCGTAGAGTTCAAGGTACAATTGAATTAATAGGCGGCACGTCTATCGTACTCCAGATAGTAGCAATATCTATGTATAATGTGGATCAAATACCGTAGAGGTCAAGGTATAATTGAATTAATATGCGGCACGTCTATCGTACTCCAACTAGTAGCAATATATGTGTATAATGTGGATCAAATACCATAGAGGTCAAGGTACAATTGAATTAATATACGGCACGTGTATCGTACTCCAGATAGTAGCAATATCTATGTATAATGCGGATCAAATACCGTAGAGGTCAAGGTACCATTGAATTAATATGCGGCACCTCTATCGTACTCCAGATAGTAGCAATATCTATGTATAATGTGGATCAAATACAGTAGAGGTCAAGGTACAATTGAATTAAAATGCGGCACGTCTATCGTACGCCAGATAGTGGCAATATATATGTATAGTGTGGACCAAATACCGTAGAGGTCAAGTTAATAGGCGTGCCTATCGTACTCCAGATAGTAGCAATATCTATGTATAATGTGGATCAAATACCGTAGAGATCAAGGTACAATTGAATTAATATGCGGCACGTCTATCGTACTCCAGATAGTAGCAATATATATGTATAATGTGGATCAAATACCGTAGAGGTCAAGGTACAATTGAATTAATATGCGGCACGTCTATCGTACGCCAGATAGTAGCAATATCTATGTATAGTGTGGACCAAATACCGTAGAGGTCAAGTTAATAGGCGGCACGTCTATCGTACTCCAGATAGTAGCAATATCTATGTATAGTGTGGACCAAATACCGTAGAGGTCAAGTTAATAGCCGGCACCTCTATCGTACTCCAGATAGTAGCAATATCTATGCATAGTGCAGACCAAATACCGTAGAGGTCAAGTTAATAGGCGGCACTTCTATCGTACTCCAGATAGTAGCAATATCTATGTATAGTGTGGATCAAATACCGTAGAGATCAAGGTACAATTGAATTAATATGCGGCACGTCTATCGTACTCCAGATAGTAGCAATATCTATGTATAGTGCCGACCAAATACCGTAGAGGTCAAGTTAATAGGCGGCACTTCTATTGTACTCCAGATAGTAGCAATATCTATGTATAGTGTGGACCAAATACCGTAGAGGTCAAATTAATAGGCGGCACTTCTATCGTACTCCAGATAGTAGCACTATCTATGTATAGTGCGGGCCAAATACCATAGAGGTCAAGTTAATAGGCGGCACGTCTATCGTACTCCAGATAGTAGTAATATCTATGTATAGTGTGGACCAAATACCGTAGAGGTCAAGTTAATAGGCGGCACCTCTATCGTACTCCAGATAGTAGCAATATATATGCATAGTGCAGACCAAATACCGTAGCGGTCAAGTTAATAGGCGGCACTTCTATCGTACTCCAGATAGTAGCAATATCTATGCATAGTGTGGATCAAATACCGTAGAGATCAAGGTACAATTGAATTAATATGCGGCACGTCTATCGTACTCCAGATAGTAGCAATATCTATGTATAATGTGGATCAAATACCGTAGAGGTCAAGGTACAATTGAATTAATATGCGGCACGTCTATCGTACTCCAGATAGTAGCAATATCTATGTATAATGTGGATCAAATACCGTAGAGGTCAAGTTAATAGGCGGCACTTCTATCGTACTCCAGATAGTAGCAATATCTATGTATAGTGCGGACCAAATACCATAGAGGTCAAGTTAATAGGCGGTACGTCTATCGTACTCCAGATAGTAGCAATATCTATGTATAGTGTGGACCAAATACCGTAGAGGTCAAGTTAATAGGCGGCACCTCTATCGTACTCCAGATAGTAGCAATATCTATGTATAGTGCAGACCAAATACCGTAGAGGTCAAGTTAATAGGCGGCACTTCTATCGTACTCCAGATAGTAGCAATATATATGTATAGTGTGGACCAAATACCGTAGAGGTCAATGTACAATTGAATAAATATGCGGTACATCTATCGTACTCCAGATAGTAGCAATATCTATGTATAATGTGGATCAAATACCGTAGAGGTCAAGTTACAATTGAATTAATATGCGGTACATCTATCGTACTCCAGATAGTAGCAATATATATGTATAGTGTGGATCAAATACCGTAGAGGTCAAGTTAATAGGCGGCACGTCTATCGTACTCCAGATAGTGTGGACCAAATACCGTAGAGGTCAAGGTACAATTGATTTAATATGCGGTACATCTGTCGTACGCCAGATAGTAGCAATATATATATATATATAATGTGGATCAAATACCGTAGAGGTCAAGCTACAATTGAATTAATAGGCGACACTTCCATTGATCGTACTCCAGATAATATGTCTGGTCTGGAATGAAAATCGAATAATCACAGAGAACACGTTGTTCTATAGTGTGTCATGCATCACTGCTAGGGTTGTGTCAATCTCAAGAGAATATATTAGGTGTTTGATCAAAAGGTTTATGACATTAGCATTGATTTGTGGAGCTTTTCCCCCAGTATATGGGGTATTTAGCTATAGACTTTGTCTTCAGTATATGGGGCATTTAGTTAAGGACTTTTTCTTCAGTATATGGAGTATTTAGTTATGGACTTTTCTTCAGTATTTGGGGTATTTATCTATGGACGTTGTGTTCAGTATATAGGGAGGTTAACTATGGACTTTGTCTTCAGTATATCGGGTAATTAACTATGGACTTTGTCTTCAGTATATGGGGTATTTATCTATGGAATTTGTCTTCAGTATATGGGGTATTTATCTATGGACTTTGTCTTCAGTATATGGGTATTTGACTATAGACTGAGTCGACAGTAAATATGGTATATCTATGGACGTTGTGTTCAGTATATAGGGAGGTTAACTATGGACTTTGTCTTCAGTATATCGGGTATTTATCTATGGACTTTGACTACAGTATATGGAGTATTTAGCTATGGACTTTGTCTTCAGTATATGGGGTATTTAGCTATGGACTTTGTCTTCAGTATATGGGGTATTTAGCTATGGACTTTGTCTTCAATATATCGGGTATTTATCTATGGACTTTGTCTTCAGTATATGGGGTATTTGGCTATGGACTTTGCCTACAGTAAATATGGTATTTAGCTATGGACTTTGTCTTCAGTATATCGGGTATTTATCTATGGACTTTGACAACAGTGTATGGAGTATTTAGCTATGGACTTTGTCTACAGTAGATGGGGTATTTAACTATGGACTTTGTCTTCAGTATATGTGGTAATTAACTATGGACTTTGTCTTCAGTATATGGGGTATTTATCTATGGACTTTGTCCTCAGTATATGGGGTATTTAACTATGGACTTTGTCTTCAGTATATGGGGTATTTAGCTATGTACGTTGTCTTCATTATATGGGTATTTGACTATTTGCTTTGTCTTCAGCATATGGGGTATTTAACTGTGGACTTTGTCTTCAGTATATATGGTATTTAGCTATGAACTTTGTCTACAGTATATGGGGTATTTAGCTATGGACTTTGTCTTCAGTATATATGGTATTTAGCTATGGAATTTGTCTTCAGTATATGGTTTATTTAGCTATGGACTTTGTCTTCAGTATATGGGGTATTTAGCTATGGACTTTGTCTTCAGTATATGGGGTAATTAGCTATGGACTTTGTCTTCAATATATGGGGTATTTAGCTATGGACATTGTCTACAGTATATGTGGTATTTAGCTATGGACTTTGTCTTCAGTATATGGGGTATTTAGCTATGGACTTTGACTACAGTATATGGAGTATTTAGCTATGGACTTTGTCTTTAGTATATGGGGTATTTAGCTATGGACTTTGTCTTCAGTATATGTGGTATTTATCTAGGGACTTTGACTACAGTATTTATGGTATTTAGCTATGGACGTTGTCTTCAGTATGTGGGGTATTTATCTATGGACATTGTCTTCAGTATATGGGGTATTTATCTATGGACTTTGTCTTCAGTATATGTGGTAATTAACTATGGACTTTGTCTTCAGTATATGGGGTATTTATCTATGGACTTTGTCCTCCGTATATGGGGTATTTAACGATGGACTTTGTCTTCAGTATATGGAGTATTTAGCAATGGATGTTGTCTTCATTATATGGGTGTTTGACTATGTGCTTTGTCTTCAGCATATGGGGTATTTAACTGTGGAGTTTGTCTTCAGTATATATGGTATTTAGCTATGGACTTTGTCTTCAGTATATGGTTTATTTAGCTATAGACTTTGTCTTCAGTATATGGGGTATTTAGCTATGGACTTTGTCTTCAGTATATGGGGTATTGAGCTATGGACTTTGTCTACAGTATATGTGGTATTTACCTATGGACTTTGTCTTCAGTATATGGGGTATTTAGCTATTGACTTTGTCTTCAGTATATGGGGTATTTAGCTATGGACTTTGACTACAGTAGATGGGGTATTTAGCTATGGACTTTGTCTTCAGTATATGTGATATTTATCTATGGACTTTGACTACAGTATTTATTGTATTTAGCTATGGACGTTGTCTTCAGTATTTGGGGTATTTATCTATGGACGTTGTCTTCAGTATTTGGGGTATTTATCTATGGACATTGTCTTCAGTATATGTGGTAATTAACTATGGACTTTGTCTTCAGTATAGGGGTATTTATCTATGGACTTTGTCCTCAGTATATGGGGTATTTAACTATGGACTTTGTCTTCAGTATATGGGGTATTTAGCTATGTACGTTTTCTTTATTATATGGGTATTTGACTATGTGCTTTGTCTTCAGCATATGGGGTATTTATCTGTGGACTTTGTCTTCAGTATATATGGTATTTAGCTATGAACTTTGTCTACCCTATATGGGGTATTTAGCTATGGACTTTGTCTTCAGTATATATGGTATTTAGCTATGGAATTTGTCTTCAGTATATGGTTTATTTAGCTATGGACTTTGTCTTCAGTATATGGGGTATTTAGCTATGGACTTTGTCTTCAGTATATGGGGTATTTAGCTATGGACTTTGTCTACAGTATATGTGGTATTTAGCTATGGACTTTGTCTTCAGTATATGGGGTATTTAGCTATGGACTTTGACTACAGTATATGGAGTATTTAGCTATGGACTTTGTCTTTAGTATATGGGGTATTTAGCTATGGACTTTGTCTTCAGTATATGTGGTATTTATCTATGGACTTTGACTACAGTATTTATGGTATTTAGCTATGGATGTTGTCTTCAGTATGTGGGGTATTTATCTATGGACATTGTCTTCAGTATATGGGGTATTTATCTATGGACTTTGTCTTCAGTATATGTGGTAATTAACTATGGACTTTGTCTTCAGTATATGGGTATTTATCTATGGACTTTGACTACAGTATATGGAGTATTTAGCTATGGACTTTGTCTTCAGTATATGGGGTATTTAGCTATGGACTTTGTCTTCAGTATATGGGGTATTTAGCTATGGACTTTGTCTTCAATATATCGGGTATTTATCTATGGACTTTGTCTTCAGTATATGGGGTATTTGGCTATGGACTTTGCCTACAGTAAATATGGTATTTAGCTATGGACTTTGTCTTCAGTATATCGGGTATTTATCTATGGACTTTGACAACAGTGTATGGAGTATTTAGCTATGGACTTTGTCTACAGTAGATGGGGTATTTAACTATGGACTTTGT
This sequence comes from Archivesica marissinica, assembly GCA_014843695.1. NCBI lineage: Eukaryota > Metazoa > Mollusca > Bivalvia > Venerida > Vesicomyidae > Archivesica > Archivesica marissinica. The sequence goes on along the minus strand of CM026397.1, from coordinate 16,265,543 downwards.
CTTCAGTATATGTGGTAATTAACTATGGACTTTGTCTTCAGTATATGGGGTATTTATCTATGGACTTTGTCCTCAGTATATGGGGTATTTAACTATGGACTTTGTCTTCAGTATATGGGGTATTTAGCTATGTACGTTGTCTTCATTATATGGGTATTTGACTATTTGCTTTGTCTTCAGCATATGGGGTATTTAACTGTGGACTTTGTCTTCAGTATATATGGTATTTAGCTATGAACTTTGTCTACAGTATATGGGGTATTTAGCTATGGACTTTGTCTTCAGTATATATGGTATTTAGCTATGGAATTTGTCTTCAGTATATGGTTTATTTAGCTATGGACTTTGTCTTCAGTATATGGGGTATTTAGCTATGGACTTTGTCTTCAGTATATGGGGTAATTAGCTATGGACTTTGTCTTCAATATATGGGGTATTTAGCTATGGACATTGTCTACAGTATATGTGGTATTTAGCTATGGACTTTGTCTTCAGTATATGGGGTATTTAGCTATGGACTTTGACTACAGTATATGGAGTATTTAGCTATGGACTTTGTCTTTAGTATATGGGGTATTTAGCTATGGACTTTGTCTTCAGTATATGTGGTATTTATCTAGGGACTTTGACTACAGTATTTATGGTATTTAGCTATGGACGTTGTCTTCAGTATGTGGGGTATTTATCTATGGACATTGTCTTCAGTATATGGGGTATTTATCTATGGACTTTGTCTTCAGTATATGTGGTAATTAACTATGGACTTTGTCTTCAGTATATGGGGTATTTATCTATGGACTTTGTCCTCCGTATATGGGGTATTTAACGATGGACTTTGTCTTCAGTATATGGAGTATTTAGCAATGGATGTTGTCTTCATTATATGGGTGTTTGACTATGTGCTTTGTCTTCAGCATATGGGGTATTTAACTGTGGAGTTTGTCTTCAGTATATATGGTATTTAGCTATGGACTTTGTCTTCAGTATATGGTTTATTTAGCTATAGACTTTGTCTTCAGTATATGGGGTATTTAGCTATGGACTTTGTCTTCAGTATATGGGGTATTGAGCTATGGACTTTGTCTACAGTATATGTGGTATTTACCTATGGACTTTGTCTTCAGTATATGGGGTATTTAGCTATTGACTTTGTCTTCAGTATATGGGGTATTTAGCTATGGACTTTGACTACAGTAGATGGGGTATTTAGCTATGGACTTTGTCTTCAGTATATGTGATATTTATCTATGGACTTTGACTACAGTATTTATTGTATTTAGCTATGGACGTTGTCTTCAGTATTTGGGGTATTTATCTATGGACGTTGTCTTCAGTATTTGGGGTATTTATCTATGGACATTGTCTTCAGTATATGTGGTAATTAACTATGGACTTTGTCTTCAGTATAGGGGTATTTATCTATGGACTTTGTCCTCAGTATATGGGGTATTTAACTATGGACTTTGTCTTCAGTATATGGGGTATTTAGCTATGTACGTTTTCTTTATTATATGGGTATTTGACTATGTGCTTTGTCTTCAGCATATGGGGTATTTATCTGTGGACTTTGTCTTCAGTATATATGGTATTTAGCTATGAACTTTGTCTACCCTATATGGGGTATTTAGCTATGGACTTTGTCTTCAGTATATATGGTATTTAGCTATGGAATTTGTCTTCAGTATATGGTTTATTTAGCTATGGACTTTGTCTTCAGTATATGGGGTATTTAGCTATGGACTTTGTCTTCAGTATATGGGGTATTTAGCTATGGACTTTGTCTACAGTATATGTGGTATTTAGCTATGGACTTTGTCTTCAGTATATGGGGTATTTAGCTATGGACTTTGACTACAGTATATGGAGTATTTAGCTATGGACTTTGTCTTTAGTATATGGGGTATTTAGCTATGGACTTTGTCTTCAGTATATGTGGTATTTATCTATGGACTTTGACTACAGTATTTATGGTATTTAGCTATGGATGTTGTCTTCAGTATGTGGGGTATTTATCTATGGACATTGTCTTCAGTATATGGGGTATTTATCTATGGACTTTGTCTTCAGTATATGTGGTAATTAACTATGGACTTTGTCTTCAGTATATGGGTATTTATCTATGGACTTTGTCTTCAGTATATGTGGTGATTAACTATGGACTTTGTCTTCAGTATATGGGGTATTTATCTATGGACTTTGTCCTCAGTATATGGGGTATTTAACGATGGACATTGTCTTCAGTATATGGGGTATTTAGCAATGGACATTGTCTTCATTATATGGGTGTTTGACTATGTGCTTTGTCTTCAGCATATGGGGTATTTAACTGTGGACTTTGTCTTCAGTATATATTGTATTTAGCTATGAACTTTGTCTACAGTATATGGGTTATTTAGCTATGGACTTTGTCTTCAGTATATATGGTATTTAGCTATGGACTTTGTCTTCAGTATATGGTTTATTTAGCTATAGACTTTGTCTTCAGTATATGGCGTATTTAGCTATGGACTTTGTTTTCAGTAAATGGGGTATTTAGCTATGGACTTTGTCTAAAGTATATGGGGTATTTAGCTATGGACTTTGTCTTCAGTATAGATGGTATTTAACTATGGACTCTGTCTACAGTATATCGGGTATTTAGCTATGGACTATGTCTACAGTATATCCACTTGCTATGGACTTTGTCTATAGTATATCCACTTTCTATGGACTTTGTCTACAGTATATCCACTTGCTATGGACTTTGTCTACAGTATATCCACTTTCTATGGACTTTGTCTACAGTATATCCACTTGCTATGGACTTTGTCTACAGTATATCCACTTGCTATGGACTTTGTCTACAGTATATCCACTTGCTATGGACTTTGTCTTCAGTATATGGGGTATTTAGCTATGGACTTTGACTACAGTATATGGAGTATTTAGCTATGGACTTTGTCTTTAGTATATGGGGTATTTAGCTATGGACTTTGTCTTCAGTATATGTGGTATTTATCTACGGACTTTGACTACAGTATTTATGGTATTTAGCTATGGACGTTGTCTTCAGAATGTGGGGTATTTATCTATGGACATTGTCTTCAGTATATGGGGTATTTATCTATGGACTTTGTCTTCAGTATATGTGGTAATTAACTATGGACTTTGTCTTCAGTATATGGGGTATATATCTATGGACTTTGTCTTCAGTATATGTGGTAATTAACTATGGACTTTGTCTTCAGTATATGGGGTATTTATCTATGGACTTTGTCCTCAGTATATGGGGTATTTAACGATGGACTTTGTCTTCAGTATATGGAGTATTTAGCAATGGATGTTGTCTTCATTATATGGGTGTTTGACTATGTGCTTTGTCTTCAGCATATGGGGTATTTAACTGTGGAGTTTGTCTTCAGTATATATGGTATTTAGCTATGGACTTTGTCTTCAGTATATGGTTTATTTAGCTATAGACTTTGTCTTCAGTATATGGGGTATTTAGCTATGGACTTTGTCTTCAGTATATATGGTATTTAGCTATGGACTTTGTCTTCAGTATATGGTTTATTTAGCTATAGACTTTGTCTTCAGTATATGGGGTATTTAGCTATTGACTTTGTCTTCAGTATATGGGGTATTTAGCTATGGACGTTGACTACAGTAGATGGGGTATTTAGCTATGGACTTTGTCTTCAGTATATGTGATATTTATCTATGGACTTTGACTACAGTATTTATTGTATTTAGCTATGGACGTTTTTTCAGTATTTGGGGTATTTATCTATGGACGTTGTCTTCAGTATTTGGGGTATTTATCTATGGACATTGTCTTCAGTATATGGGGTATTTATCTATGGACTTTGTCTTCAGAATATGTGGTAATTAACTATGGACTTTGTCTTCAGTATAGGGGTATTTATCTATGGACATTGTCCTCAGTATATGGGGTATTTAACTATGGACTTTGTCTTCAGTATATGGGGTATTTAGCTATGTACGTTTTCTTTATTATATGGGTATTTGACTATGTGCTTTGTCTTCAGCATATGGGGTATTTATCTGTGGACTTTGTCTTCAGTATATATAGTATTTAGCTATGAACTTTGTCTACAGTATATGGGGTATTTAGCTATGGACTTTGTCTTCAGTATATATGGTATTTAGCTATGGAATTTGTCTTCAGTATATGGTTTATTTAGCTATGGACTTTGTCTTCAGTATATGGGGTATTTAGCTATGGACTTTGTCTTCAGTATATGGGATATTTAGCTATGGACTTTTTCTTCAGTATATGGGGTATTTAGCTATGGACTTTGTCTACAGTATATGTGGTATTTAGCTATGGACTTTGACTACAGTATATGGAGTATTTAGCTATGGACTTTGTCTTTAGTATATGGGGTATTTAGCTATGGACTTTGTCCTCAGTATATGTGGTATTTATCTATGGACTTTGACTACAGTATTTATGGTATTTAGCTATGGATATTGTCTTCAGTATGTGGGGTATTTATCTATGGACATTGTCTTCAGTATATGGGGTATTTATCTATGGACTTTGTCTTCAGTATATGTGGTAATTAACTATGGACTTTGTCTTCAGTATATGGGGTATTTATCTATGGACTTTGTCTTCAGTATATGTGGTAATTAACTATGGACTTTGTCTTCAGTATATGGGGTATTTATCTATGGACTTTGTCCTCAGTATATGGGGTATTTAACGATGGACTTTGTCTTCAGTATATGGGGTATTTAGCAATGGACATTGTCTTCATTATATGGGTGTTTGACTATGTGCTTTGTCTTCAACATATGGGGTATTTAACTGTGGACTTTGTCTTCAGTATATATGGTATTTAGCTATGAACTTTGTCTAAAGTATATGGGTTATTTAGCTATGGACTTTGTCTTCAGTATATATGGTATTTAGCTATGGACTTTGTCTTCAGTATATGGTTTATTTAGCTATAGACTTTGTCTTCAGTATATGGGGTATTTAGCTATGGACTTTGTCTTCAGTATATGGGGTATTTAGCTATGGACTTTGTCTAAAGTATATGGGGTATTTAGCTATGGACTTTGTCTTCAGTATATATGGTATTTAACTATGGACTCTGTCTACAGTATATCGGGTATTTAGCTATGGACTATGCCTACAGTATATCCACTTGCTATGGACTTTGTCTATAGTATATCCACTTTCTATGGACTTTGTCTACAGTATATCCACTTGCTATGGACTTTGTCTACAGTATATCCACTTTCTATGGACTTTGTCTACAGTATATCCACTTGCTATGGACTTTGTCTACAGTATATCCACTTGCTATGGACTTTGTCTACAGTATATCTACTTGCTATGGACTTTGTCTACAGTATATATGGTATTTAGCTATGGACTTTGTCTACAGTATATCCACTTGCTATGGACTTTGTCTACAGTATATCCACTTGATATGGACTTTGTCTACAGTATATCCACTTGCTATTGATTTGTCTACAGTATATCCACTAGCTATGGACTTTGTCTACATTATATGGGGTATTTTGCTATGGGTTTTGTCTTCAGTATATGGGGTATTTAGCTATGGACTTTGTCTACAGTATATCCACTTGCTATGGACTTTGTCTACAGTATATATGGTATTTAGCTATGGACTTTGTCTACTATATCCACTTGCTATGGACTTTGTCTACAGTATATCCTCTTGCTATGGACTTTGTCTACAGTATATTCACTTGCTATGGACTTTGTCTACAGTATATCCACTTGCTATGTACTTTGTCTACAGTATATCCACTTGATATGGACTTTGTCTACAGTATATCCACTTGCTATGGACTTTGTCTACAGTATATCCACTTGCTATGGACTTTGTCTACAGTATATCCACTTGCTATTGACTTTGTCTACAGTATATCCACTTGCTATGGACTTTGTCTACAGTATATCCACTTGCTATGGACTTTGTCTACAGTATATATGGTATTTAGCTATGGACTTTGTCTACAGTATATCCACTTGCTATGGACTTTTTCTACAGTATATCCACTTGATATGGACTTTGTCTACAGTATATCCACTTGCTATTGATTTGTCTACAGTATATCCACTAGCTATGGACTTTGTCTACATTATATGGGGTATTTTGCTATGGGTTTTGTCTTCAGTATATGGGGTATTTAGCTATGGACTTTGTCTACAGTATATCCACTTGCTATGGACTTTGTCTACAGTATATATGGTATTTAGCTATGGACTTTGTCTACTATATCCACTTGCTATGGACTTTGTCTACAGTATATCCTCTTGCTATGGACTTTGTCTACAGTATATTCACTTGCTATGGACTTTGTCTACAGTATATCCACTTGCTATGGACTTTGTCTACAGTATATCCACTTGATATGGACTTTGTCTACAGTATATCCACTTGCTATGGACTTTGTCTACAGTATATCCACTTGCTATGGACTTTGTCTACAGTATATCCACTTGCTATTGACTTTGTCTACAGTATATCCACTTGCTATGGACTTTGTCTACAGTATATCCACTTGCTATGGACTTTGTCTACAGTATATCCACTTGCTATTGACATTGTCTACAGTATATCCACTTGCTATGGACTTTGTCTACAATATATCTACCTGCTATTGACTTTGTCTTCAGTATATCCACTTGCTATGGACTTTGTCTACAGTATATCCACTTGCTATGGACTTTGTCTACAGTATATCCACTTGCTATTGACTTTGTCTACAGTATATCCACTTGCTATGGACTTTGTCTACAGTATATTCACTTGCTATGGACTTTGTCTACAGTATATCCACTTGCTATGGACTTTGTCTAAAGTATATTGGGTATTTAGGTATGGACTTTGTCTACAGTATATGTGGTATTTAGCTATGGACTTTGTCTTCAGTATATGTGGTATTTAGCTATGGACTTTGTCTTCAGTATATGGGGTATTTAGCTATGGACTTTGTCTACAGTACATGGATATTTAGCTATGGACTTTGTCTACAGTATATCCACTTGCTATGGACGTTGTCTACAGTATATCCACTTGCTATGGACTTTGTCTACAGTATATCCACTTGCTATGGACTTTGTCTACAGTATATCCACTTGCTATGGACTTTGTCTACAGTATATCCACTTGATATGGACGTTGTCTACGGTATATCCACTTGCTATGGACTTTGTCTACGGTATATCCACTTGCTATGGACGTTGTCTACGGTATATCCACTTGCTATGGACGTTGTCTACGGTATATCCATTTGCTATGGACGTTATCTACGGTATATCCACTTGCTATGGACTTTGTCTACGGTATATTCACTTGCTATGGATGTTGTCTACAGTATATCCACTTGCTATGGACTTTGTCTACTGTATATCCACTTGCTATGGACTTTGTCTACAGTATATCAACTTGCTATTAGACAGTATCGTATGTTAAAATGTAGGAGTAATTCCTTCCATACGTTTTCATTAATTATTCATATACACATGGTTTCCATGACATTTCCTAATACAACTTCCAGTTGCTAGAGATACTTCTATATTTCAATTGTATGTGTGTTTTGTGTTACTTATTAAGGCAATCCTCAATACGGCTTTCCCCTCAAATAAGCACTACGATCCCACCCAGCTGGCTGGCTGTAGGACGGTGATGGGCGCCAGTGGCCGAGTGGTTAATGTCTTTGACTTTGCCTCTCACCGCTGTATGTTCGAATCGCACTGGTAGTGTCGAATTATTTTTATGCGAGGAAGCTATTCAGCTGGCTCGCGGATGGTCAGTGGTTCTACCCGTGTGCCCGTGTGCGCATGACATACAGCTTGGAGTGACATCCGGGGCCTTTCTTCACCACAGATAGCTGGATAGTCGCGACATGGTATAGAATGTAGGGACCTTCCGCTAGCCAACTGTATAGTTTACTCGCATGAAATAATTCGACAGCCCCAGTTGGATTCGAACCTGAGGTGGTGAGGGGTGAGATATTTGAAACCAACGATCTAAATAACTACTACGTACCACGTAAATAGTGTTGACAATGAAATACTAACAATAGTTACGAACATGGCAAATGGACATTTATAAAAAGTAAAGTGTTTGTTTATTATAGTGTCACCCCTATTTAAAGGGCCAGCCATTTCTGACTTATGAGACACCTCTTTTTTATGAACATCAGTACTTCCCGAATCCTATGCTTGAATGCCAGGCGCCATGCTGGTAGGCAATCGGTAACCATTATTTAACTAGCTGGCGGCTCACCAACCGGCCATATCAGAACGAACCCCTGGCGGGATTCGAACATTCGACCTCCGGCTCCGTAGGCGGACGCATTAAACCACTAGGCCACGGAGACGGTTTTATGTTTTTTTATATGTTAGTCATAGGAAAAGATGAAATTATTATTAATCAAAGGATAAATTGTTAATCAACAAAAGATTGGTATTAATAGAAATCAATATAGTATTTCGCAATTGCGTGTCTACTGCGGCCACGACAAGACTACCGGATTACCAATAACCGGATATAGTTCGGATATAGAATGCGTAGCTACTAGTGCTGACAAATTTAACAGCAGAATGATATTTCAAAGAGCATTTCTACCAAATAAAATATGAAAATATTTTATTTCAGAATAACTGAAATAGGTAATTATTGAATATTTATTTAAACGCAATGAAAAAACTTTATTACGAAGAATCAAGGATTGGTAAAATATTCGTATTATATTTTTTTAAAATTATGTTTTAATTGAAGTTTTCTATACTTTTAAAGTAGATATTAAAACGTAAACATGGATCTGCAATGGAAGTAATGGAATAACACTGGATATATAGCTGTGTATTATGATGCTTGTTTTGTTATGATTATGGAATTGTTTACCTGATACTTTTACTACTAAGATAGTTTTACTACTAAGATAGTTTTACCACTCAGATAGTTTTACTACTAAGATAGTTCTTCTACTAAGATAGTTTTACTACTAAGATAGTTTTACCACTCAGATAGTTTTACTACTAGGATAGTTCTTCTACTAAGATAGTTTTACTACTAAGATAGTTTTACTACTAAGATAGTTTTACTACTAAGATAGTTTTACTACTCAGATACTTAGATAGGTCTACTACTAAGATAGTTTTACTACTAAGATAGTTCTACTACTAAGATAGTTCTACTACTCAGAATGTAGTTCACAATCAAGTAGACAACCATGTAGCTGAAGTGGAAGGCAGAGAAGTAGATGCATTAAGTAACATATATTAATGAAATAGTGGTAAATATGTCTTACAGTCAACGGGTGGCATCGCTGGCTTTCTGTTACCTCCCTTGGGAGATAAAGTTAGATTTATCCCGATAGGTACTTTTAGTTGGAATCCTTTGTTTTTACTGTTGTCACCAAACCAGATGTTGCGATATGATAAGTATGTAAGTTTATCAAAATAAGGTTAATTAATTGATCACAAATTATTACAGGTAAGTACCCGTTGGATGTACTTAAGGATATCTGTCGAGATGTAGTAATTTAATAATTATAAGATGAGATAGTGGATTGAAATTGATAGCATGTTGTATAAAGGAAACAACGATAAAACAGATGATGTGTGTCTGTGTGTGTTTTACGTTTATTTATCGTCGCTACCGGTTGCCCATATGTGCGACGCCTCCTGAAGAGATTAGTCATTTTAGATTCGGTGTAAAGTCCCATCTGAAAGACTGTTAATTTCATTAGTGTCATACGGAGGATCGAACCTGCGATCCCTGCAATCCCAGTGTTAACCACTAGACCACATATCCGTCTGTAAAACAGAGGAAACCACTTAAGATGTCCTATATACTTTTAGCGAGTATTCAGGGGCATTAACTCACCAATGTACTCATTGTATATCGTTCAATTTGAGCTTATTGTGAAGTCAACGTAATTCATGAGTTATAGTTGTGTTAGAAAATACAAAGGCGAAGTTTTTGTTTATCACCTCGCGACAGTTTTGTAATAATATATTTCCATTGTTTGAAAAACTTCAGTAAGCTATTTGTCTATTTTAGCACCATCTAGTTGGCAATGTGATCAGAATACTGGAACAAATATATAAATCGCATATAGGATTTTGAATAAACAATGTACTTGAAAATCGCAAATAAAAATTTTAAAACTTGAAACATAATTCAAAATGGCTGCCATTTTGAATATTTGTGGGTATTTACGACATTATAGCTGCATACAAAGTGACTTACTGTTAGCTAAACTAATATAACTAAACATATACAGACGGATCTGTAGTCCAGTGGTAACACGCTGGACTGGTAATCCACGGATGAACCAGAGGAGACTCTGGAATGGGTCTCTGTCTGTATCATTGCACTATCCTCCAAAAATCTAAAATGACTAATCTCTTCGGGAGGCGTCGCTCATATTGGCAACCGGTAGCGACGATAAATAAACGTAAAACAAATAAACGAATGAAAACATATGCAACTGTTACAAAAATAAATAAAATTGTTTTAGTAATATGCAGCTACACAAGTTTTGTTTTAATAGAAATGTTAAATTAAATGTTTGTGTTGATATTATGAGTTTAATGAGTTTAATCCAAGATGGCCGCCTCAATTATTTAACATTTGAGATAATCAACAGGTACTCGCTTCTTTATTTAGTTTAAACAGTATTTATTCCAATACATTTACATGTATAACACAACAAATGTTACAAATTACATAAATTGTGATTGGAAAACAAGTTTTCTGAAAACTTATATTAATTCCTCTCCAACTTCTGTATTTGCTGTGCTAGTTTCAAACTTATATTAATTCCTCTCCAACTTCTTTATTTGCTGTGCTAGTTTCAAACTTATATTAATTCCTCTCCAACTTCTTTATTTGCTGTGCTAGTTTCAAACTTATATTAATTCCTCTCCAACTTCTTTATTTGCTGTGCTAGTTTCAAACTTATATTAATTCCTCTCCAACTTCTTTATTTGCTGTGCTAGTTTCAAACTTATATTAATTCCTCTCCAACTTCTTTATTTGCTATGCTAGTTGTCAAAATCCTTAAACTATATTTATGTTTTAGTGAACTTTATTGTTCAAGATTAACACGAATCTGTTGATTGCTGGTTTTCGTTAATATTACAATGTCTGTGTGAAACAACACGAACCAAATGGAATACTGTATGACGTATAAATGTAAAATAATACAAAATGAAATGGAGGCTTTAGAAGATGATAGCAATTAGATGCGGATACAGACACAATTGATAGATCCAAATTACAAGGTATTGCAACAGTTTGATCTAAATATTAATCATTTTCCATTTAGTTATTCGCAAAACTGCAAAGCAAAACTCACCGATAACAAGCACAATCCTAGATAGCAAATATCCGCTGTCCCAAATGGCTGTCCGGTTAGCGCAGTGGTTAGCGCGCTCGCTGCTCACCAATGCAACCTGGGTTCGATCCTCGGACCGGGAAGTATGTGAGATAGTACGGTGGTCGCCAGATCGGACAAGTGGGTTTTCCCCGGGTACTACGGTTTCCTCCCACACGAATGACTATATATACGCTTTCATCCTCGCCAACGAGAGTGGTTAATATAAGTTGTTAGAACTTGCTTCGCAATCGTTGTGAAATAAATAAAGTTTAAATCTCCGCCATGCAGCTAAATGTTCGTTCTTGCGCTATCTCACATGAATAATAGTTTTAAAACTTTCTGATATCAGTATCCTGATCCAGAACACGTCCACAATCTAATGGCTTCATCCTTGACTAGAGGCCCATATGTGCACCAAATTTCATGAAAATCCATTGGTAACATTTATCTGTTGCTAACGGAGATAAAAAACATAACCTCCATGACTGAGGTAAATATTGGGAAGATCAACATATATTGCAAGATAAAGCACACATATATTGCAAGATAAAGCACACATATATTGCAAGATAAAGCACACATATATTGCAAGATAAAGCACACATATATTGCAAGATAAAACACACATATATTGCAAGATAAAGCACACATATATTGCAAGATAAAACACACATATATTGCAAGATAAAGCACACATATATTGCAAGATAAAGCACACATATATTGCAAGATAAAACACACATATATTGCAAGATAAAACACACATATATTGCAAGATAAAACACACATATATTGCAAGATAAAACGCACATATATTGCAAGATAAAACACACATATATTGCAAGATAAAACGCACATATATTGCAAGATAAAACGCACATATATTGCAAGATAAAACACACATATATTGCAAGATAAAACACACATATATTGCAAGATAAAACACACATATATTGCAAGATAAAACACACATATATTGCAAGATAAAACGCACATATATTGCAAGATAAAACACACATATATAGCAAGATAAAACACACATATACTGCAAGATAAAACACACATATATTGCAAGATAAAACACACATATATTGCAAGATAAAATACACATATATTGCGAGATAAAACACACATATATTGCAAGATAAAACACACATATATTGCAAGATAAAACACACATATATTGCAAGATAAAACACACATATATTGCAAGATAAAACACACATATATTTCAAGATAATGCACACATATATTGCAAGATAAAACACACATATATTGCAAGGTAATGCACACATATATCGCAAGTTAAAACACACATATACACTGCAAGATAAAACACACACATATTTCAAGATAAAATACACATATATTGCAAGATAAAACACACATATATTGCAAGATAAAACACACATATATTGCAAGATAAAACACACATATATTGCAAGATAAAACACACATATATTGCAAGATAAAACACACATATACACTGCAAGATAAAACACATATATTGCAAGATAAAACACACATATATTGCAAGAAAAAGCACACATATATTGCAAGATAAAACAGACATATATTGCAAGATAAAACACACATATATTGCAAGATAATGCACACATATATTGCAAGATAAAACACACATATATTGCAAGATAAAACACACATATATTGCAAGTTGGAATAAGTCTATATGTGTACTGACAGGATCGGTTGGAATTAGTCTCTATGTGTACAAACATGGTCGGTTGGAATAAGTCTATATGTGTACAAACATGGTCGGTTGGAGTAAGTCTCTATGTGTACACACATGGTCGGTTAGAATAAGTCTCTATGTGTACAAACATGGTCTGTTGGAGTAAGTCTCTATGTGTACAAACATGGTCGCTTGGAATAAGTCTCTATGTGTACAAACAGGGTCGGTTGGAATAAGTCTATATGTGTACAAACAGGGTCGCTTGGAATAAGTCAATAATTATGTGTACTGACATGATCGGTTGGAATAAGTCTCTATGTGTACAAACATGGTCGGTTGGAGTAAGTCTCTATGTGTACAAACAGGGTCGGTTGGAGTAAGTCTCTATGTGTACAAACAGGGTCGGTTGGAATAAGTCTATATGTGTACAAACAGGGTCGGTTGGAATAAGTCTATATGTGTACAAACATGGTCGGTTGGAATAAGTCTATATGTGTACAAACAGGGTCGGTTGGAATAAGTCTATATGTGTACAAACAGGGTCGGTTGGAATAAGTCTATATGTGTACAAACAGGGTCGGTTGGAATAAGTCTATATGTGTACAAACATGGTCGGTTGGAATAAGTCTATATGTGTACAAACAGGGTCGGTTGGAATAAGTCTATATGTGTACAAACAGGGTCGGTTGGAATAAGTCTATATGTGTACAAACAGGGTCGGTTGGAATAAGTCTATATGTGTACAAACATGGTCGGTTGGAATAAGTCTATATGTGTACAAACAGGGTCGGTTGGAATAAGTCTATATGTGTACAAACAGGGTCGGTTGGAATAAGTCTATATGTGTACACACATTGTCGGTTTGAATAAGATTCTATGTGTACAACCATGGTACTGACAGGGTGGAATAAGTCTATATGTGTACTGACAGGGTGGAATAAGTCTCTATGTGTACTGACAGGGTGGAATAAGTCTCTATGTGTACTGACAGGGTGGAATAAGTCTCTATGTGTACTAACAGGGTGGAATAAGTCTCTATGTGTACTGACAGGGTGGAATAAGTCTATATGTGTACTGACAGTGTAGAATAAGTTTATATGTGTACTGACAGGGTGGAATAAGTCTATATGTGTACTGACGGGGTGTAATAAGTCTCTATGTGTACAGTCAGGGTGGAATAAGTCTATATGTGTACTGACAGGGTGGAATAAGTCTATATTTGTACTGACAGGGTGGAATAAGTCTCTATGTGTACTGACAGGGTGGAATAAGTCTCTATGTGTACTGACAGGGTGGAATAAGTCTCTATGTGTACTGACAGGGTGGAATAAGTCTATATGTGTACTGACAGTGTGGATTAAATCTCTATGTGTACTGACAGGGTGGAATAAATCTCTATGTGTACTGACAGGGTGGAATAAGTCTATATGTGTACTGACAGGGTGGAATAAGTCTCTATGTGTACTGACAGGGTGGAATAAGTCTCTATGTGTACACACAGGGTGGAATAAGTCTATATGTGTACTGACAGGGAGGAATAAGTCTATATGTGTACACACAGGGTGGAATAAGTCTATATGTGTACTGACAGGGTGGAATAAGACTATATGTGTACTGACAGGGTGGAATAAGTCTCTATGTGTACTGACAGGGTGGAATAAGTCTATATGTGTACTGACAGGGTGGAATAAGTCTATATGTGTACTGACGGGGTAGAATAAGTCTATATGTGTACTGACAGGGTGGAATAAGTATATATGTGTACACACAGGGTGGAATAAGTCTCTATTTGTACAAACAGGGTGGAATACGTCTCTATGTGTACACACAGGGTGGAATAAGTCTCTATGTGTACTGACAGTGTGGATTAAGTCTATATGTGTACAAACAGGGTGGACTAAGTCTCTATGTGTACACACAGGGTGGGATAAGTCTATATTTGTACAAACAGGGTAGAATAAGTCTCTATGTGTACACACAGGGTGGAATATGTCTCTATGTGTACTGACTGGGTGGATTAAGTCTATATGTGTACTGTCAGGGTAGAATAAGTCTCTATGTGTACTGACAGGGTGGAATAAGTCTCTATGTGTACAAACAGGGTGGACTAAGTCTCTATTTGTACTGACAGGGTGGAATAAGTCTCTATGTGTACACACCTGGTCGCTTGGAATAAGTCTCTATGTGCACTGGCAGGCGGAATAAGTCTCTATGTGTACAAATAGGGTTGGCTTGAATAAGTCTCTATGCGTACACACAGGGTCGCTTAGAATAAGTCTATATGTGTACAAACATGGTCAGTTGGAATAAGTCTATATGTGTACAAACAGGGTGGAATAAGTCTCTATGTGTACAAACATGGTGGAATAAGTCTCTATGTGTACAAACATGGTCGCATGGAATAAGTCTCTATGTGCACTGGCAGGCGGAATAAGTCTCTATGTGTACAAATAGGGTCGGCTGGAATAAGTCTCTATGTGTACTGACAGGGTGGAATAAGTCTCTATGTGTACTGACAGGGTGGAATAAGTCTATATGTGTACAAACAGGGTGGAAATAAGTCTATATGTGTACAAACAGGATGGAATATGTCTCTATGTGTACTGACAGGGTGGAATAAGTCTCTATGTGTACTGACAGGGT
Source organism: Archivesica marissinica (assembly GCA_014843695.1). Lineage (NCBI taxonomy): Eukaryota > Metazoa > Mollusca > Bivalvia > Venerida > Vesicomyidae > Archivesica > Archivesica marissinica. Next base: position 16,249,828 of record CM026397.1, on the reverse strand, counting down.
GGAATAAGTCTCTATGTTTACTGACAGGGTGGAATAAGTCTATATGTGTACTGACAGGGTGGAATAAGTCTCTATGTGTATTGACATGGTGGAATAAGTCTCTATGTATACTGACAGGGTGGAATAAGTCTCTATGTGTACTGACAGGGTGGAATAAGTCTATATGTGTACTGACAGGGTGGAATAAGTCTATATGTGTACTGACAGGGTGGAATAAGTCTATATGTGTACTGACAGGGTGGATTAAGTCTATATGTGTACTGACAGGGTGGAATACATCTCTATGTGTACTGACAGGGTGGAATAAGTCTATATGTGTACTGACAGGGTGGAATAAGTCTCTATGTGTACTGACAGGGTGGAATAAATCTCTATGTGTACTGACATGGTGGAATAAGTCTCTATGTGTACTGACAGGGTGGAATAAGTCTATATGTGTACTGACAGGGTGGAATAAGTCTCTATGTGTACTGACAGGGTGGAATAAATCTCTATGTGTACTGACTGGTGGAATAAGTCTCTATGTGTACTGACAGGGTGGAATAAGTCTATATGTGTACTGACAGGGTGGAATAAGTCTCTATGTGTACTGACAGGGTGGAATAAATCTCTATGTGTACTGACATGGTGGAATAAGTCTCTATGTGTACTGACAGGGTGGAATAAGTCTCTATGTGTACTGACAGGGTGGAATAAGTCTCTATGTGTACTGCCAGGGTGGAATAAGTCTCTATGTGTACTGACAGGGTGGAATTAGTCTATATGTGTACTGACAGGGTGGAATAAGTCTCTATGTGTACTGACAGGGTGGAATAAGTCTATATGTGTACTGATGGGGTGGAATAAGTATATATGTGTACTGACAGGGTGGAATAAGTCTATATGTGTACACACAGGGTGGAATAAGTCTCTATGTGTACTGACGGGGTGGAATAAGTCTCTATGTGTACACACAGGGTGGAATAAGTCTATATGTGTACTGACAGGGTGGAATAAGTCTATATGTGTACTGACAGGGTGGAATACGTCTCTATGTGTACTGACAGGGTGGAATAAGTCTATATGTGTACAAACAGGGTGGACTAAGTCTATATGTGTACAAACAGGATGGAATAAGTCTCTATGTGTACTGACAGGGTGGAATAAGTCTATATGTGTACTGACGGGGTGGAATAAGTCTCTATGTGTACTGACATGGTGGAAAATGTCTATATGTGTACTGACATGGTGGAATAAGTCTCTATGTGTACTGACAGGGTGGAATAAGTCTCTATGTATACTGACAGGGTGGAATAAGTCTCTATGTGTACTGACAGGGTGGAATAAGTCTCTATGTGTACTGACAGGGTGGAATAAGTCTCTATGTGTACAAACAGGATGGAATAAGTCTCTATGTGTACACACAGGGTGCAATACGTCTCTATGTGTACAAACAGGATGGAATAAGTCTCTATGTGTACACACAGGGTGGAATAAGTCTCTATGTGTACAAACAAGGTGGAATAAGTCTATATGTGTACTGACAGGGTGGAATAAGTCTATATGTGTACTGACAGGGTTGAATAAGTCTCTATGTGTACTGACATAGTGGGATAAGTCTCTATGTGTACTGACAGGGTGGAATATGTCTATATGTGTACAAACAGGGTGGAATGAGTCTATATGTGTACTGACAGGGTGGAATAAGTCTATATGTGTACAAACAGGGTGGAATAAGTCTCTATGTGTACAAACAGGGTGGAATAAGTCTCTATGTGTACAAACAGGGTGGAATAAGTCTATATGTACTGACAGGATGGAATAAGTCTCTATGTGTACTGACAGGGTGGAATAAGTCTATATGTGTACTGACAGGGTGGAATACGTCTCTATGTGTACTGACAGGGTGGAATAAGTCTCTATGTGTTCACACAGGGTGGAATAAGTCTCTATGTGTACTGACAGTGTGGATGAAGTCTATATTTGTATAAACAGGGTGGACTAAGTCTCTATGTGTACACACAGGGTGGGATAAGTCTCTCTTTGTACAAACAGGGTAGAATAAGTCTCTATGTGTACACACAGTGTGGAATAAGTCTATATGTGTACTGACAGTGTGGATTAAGTATATATGTGTACTGTCAGGGTAGAATAAGTCTCTATGTGTACTGACAGAGTGGAATAGGTCTCTATGTGTACAAACAGGGTGGAATACGTCGCTATTTGTACTGACAGGGTGGAATAAGTCTCTATGTGTACTGACAGGGTGGAATACGTCTCTATTTGTACTGACAGGGTGGAATAAGTCTATATGTGTACAAACAGGGTGGAATAAGTCTATATGTGTACTGACAGGGTGGAATAAGTCTATATGTGTACTGACGGGGTGTAATAAGTCTCTATGTGTACAGTCAGGGTGGAATAAGTCTATATGTGTACTGACAGGGTGGAATAAGTCTATATTTGTACTGACAGGGTGGAATAAGTCTCTATGTGTACTGACAGGGTGGAATAAGTCTCTATGTGTACTGACAGGGTGGAATAAGTCTCTATGTGTACTGACAGGGTGGAATAAGTCTATATGTGTACTGACAGGGTGGATTAAATCTCTATGTGTACTGACAGGGTGGAATAAATCTCTATGTGTACTGACAGGGTGGAATAAGTCTATATGTGTACTGACAGGGTGGAATAAGTCTCTATGTGTACTGATAGGGTGGAATAAGTCTCTATGTATACAAACAGGGTGGAATAAGTCTATATGTGTACTGACAGGGTGGAATAAGTCTCTATGTGTACTGACAGGGTGGAATAAGTCTCTATGTGTACACACAGGGTGGAATAAGTCTATATGTGTACTGACAGGGAGGAATAAGTTTATATGTGTACACACAGGGTGGAATAAGTCTATATGTGTACTGACAGGGTGGAATACTCTCTATGTGTACTGACGGGGTGGAATAAGTCTCTATGTGTACTGACATGGTGGAATAAGACTATATGTGTACTGACAGGGTGGAATAAGTCTCTATGTGTACTGACAGGGTGGAATAAGTCTATATGTGTACTGACAGGGTGGAATAAGTCTATATGTGTACTGACGGGGTGGAATAAGTCTATATGTGTACTGACAGGGTGGAATAAGTATATATGTGTACACACAGGGTGGAATAAGTCTCTATTTGTACAAACAGGGTGGAATACGTCTCTATGTGTACACACAGGGTGGAATAAGTCCCTATGTGTACTGACAGTGTGGATTAAGTCTATATGTGTACAAACAGGGTGGACTAAGTCTCTATGTGTACACACAGGGTGGGATAAGTATATATTTGTACAAACAGGGTAGAATAAGTCTCTATGTGTACACACAGGGTGGAATATGTCTCTATGTGTACTGACTGGGTGGATTAAGTCTATATGTGTACTGTCAGGGTAGAATATGTCTCTATGTGTACTGACAGGGTGGAATAAGTCTCTATGTGTACAAACAGGGTGGAATAAGTCTCTATTTGTACTGACAGGGTGGAATAAGTCTCTATGTGTACAAACATGGTCGATTGGAATAAGTCTCTATGTGCACTGGCAGGCGGAATAAGTCTCTATGTGTACAAATAGGGTCGGCTTGAATAAGTCTCTATGCGTACACACAGGGTCGCTTAGAATAAGTCTATATGTGTACAAACATGGTCAGTTGGAATAAGTCTATATGTGTACAAACAGGGTGGAATAAGTCTCTATGTGTACAAACATGGTGGAATAAGTCTCTATGTGTACAAACATGGTCGCATGGAATAAGTCTCTATGTGCACTGGCAGGCGGAATAAGTCTCTATGTGTACAAATAGGGTCGGCTGGAATAAGTCTCTATGTGTACTGACAGGGTGGAATAAGTCTCTATGTGTACTGACAGGTTGGAATAAGTCTATATGTGTACAAACAGGGTGGAAATAAGTCTATATGTGTACAAACAGGATGGAATAAGTCTCTATGTGTACTGACAGGGTGGAATAAGTCTCTATGTGTACTGACAGGGTGGAATAAGTCTCTATGTTTACTGACAGGGTGGAATAAGTCTATATGTGTACTGACAGGGTGGAATAAGTCTCTATGTGTATTGACATGGTGGAATAAGTCTCTATGTATACTGACAGGGTGGAATAAGTCTCTATGTGTACTGACAGGGTGGAATAAGTCTATATGTGTACTGACAGGGTGGAATAAGTCTATATGTGTACTGACAGGGTGGAATAAGTCTATATGTGTACTGACAGGGTGGAATAAGTCTATATGTGTACTGACAGGGTGGAATACATCTCTATGTGTACTGACAGGGTGGAATAAGTCTATATGTGTACTGACAGGGTGGAATAAGTCTCTATGTGTACTGACAGGGTGGAATAAATCTCTATGTGTACTGACATGGTGGAATAAGTCTCTATGTGTACTGACAGGGTGGAATAAGTCTATATGTGTACTGACAGGGTGGAATAAGTCTCTATGTGTACTGACAGGGTGGAATAAATCTCTATGTGTACTGACATGGTGGAATAAGTCTCTATGTGTACTGACAGGGTGGAATAAGTCTATATGTGTACTGACAGGGTGGAATAAGTCTCTATGTGTACTGACAGGGTGGAATAAATCTCTATGTGTACTGACATGGTGGAATAAGTCTCTATGTGTACTGACAGGGTGGAATAAGTCTATATGTGTACTGACAGGGTGGAATAAGTCTCTATGTGTACTGACAGGGTGGAATAAATCTCTATGTGTACTGACATGGTGGAATAAGTCTCTATGTGTACTGACAGGGTGGAATAAGTCTATATGTGTACTGACAGGGTGGAATAAGTCTCTATGTGTACTGCCAGGGTGGAATAAGTCTCTATGTGTACTGACAGGGTGGAATTAGTCTCTATGTGTACTGACAGGGTGGAATAAGTCTCTATGTGTACTGACAGGGTGGAATAAGTCTATATGTGTACTGACGGGGTGGAATAAGTCTATATGTGTACTGACAGGGTGGAATAAGTCTATATGTGTACTGACAGGGTGGAATAAGTCTCTATGTGTACTGACAGGGTGGAATAAGTCTCTATGTGTACTGACGGGGTGGAATAAGTCTCTATGTGTACACACAGGGTGGAATAAGTCTATATGTGTACTGACAGGGTGGAATAAGTCTATATGTGTACTGACAGGGTGGAATACGTCTCTATGTGTACTGACAGGGTGGAATAAGTCTATATGTGTACAAACAGGGTGGACTAAGTCTATATGTGTACAAACAGGTGGAATAATCTCTATGTGTACAACAGGGGATGAATAAGTCTCTATGTGTACTGACATGGTGGAATAAGTCTCTATGTGTACAAACATGGTGGAATAAGTCTCTATGTGTACTGACATGGTGGAATAAGTCTCTATGTGTACAAACAGGGTGGAATAAGTCTCTATGTGTACTGACAGGGTGGAATATGTCTCTATGTGTACAAACAGGTCGGTTGGAATAAGTCTCTATGTGTACAAACAGGGTCGGTTGGAATAAGTCTCTATGTGTACAAACAGGATCGGTTGGAATAAGTCTATATGTGTACAAACAGGGTCGGTTGGAATAAGTCTCTATGTGTACAAACAGGGTCGATTGGAATAAGTCTATATGTGTACAAACAGGGTCGGTTGGAATAAGTCTATATGTGTAGACACAGATCGGTTGGAATAAGTCTATATGTGTACAAACAGGGGTTGGAATAAGTCTCTATGTGTACAAACAAGTGGAATAAGTCTATATGTGTACAAACAGGGTGGAATAAGTCTATATGTGTACAAACAGGTGGAATAAGTCTATATGTGTACAAACAGGGTGGAATAAGTCTATATGTGTACAAACAGGGTGGAATAAGTCTATATGTGTACAAACAGGTGAATAAGACTCTATGTGTACAAACATGGTACTGACAGGGTGGAATAAGTCTCTATGTGTACTGACAGGGTGGAATAAGTCTATATGTGTACTGACAGGGTGGAATAAGTCTCTATGTGTACTGACAGGGTGGAATAAGTCTCTATGTGTACTAACAGGGTGGAATAAGTCTCTATGTGTACTGACAGGGTGGAATAAGTCTATATGTGTACTGACAGGTAGAATAAGTCTATATGTGTACTGACAGGTAGAATAAGTCTATATGTGTACTGACGGGGTGTAATAAGTCTCTATGTGTACAGTCAGGGTGGAATAAGTCTATATGTGTACTGACAGGGTGGAATAAGTCTATATTTGTACTGACAGGGTGGAATAAGTCTCTATGTGTACTGACAGGGTGGAATAAGTCTCTATGTGTACTGACAGGGTGGAATAAGTCTCTATGTGTACTGACAGGGTGGAATAAGTCTATATGTGTACTGACAGGGTGGATTAAATCTCTATGTGTACTGACAGGGTGGAATAAATCTCTATGTGTACTGACAGGGTGGAATAAGTCTATATGTGTACTGACAGGGTGGAATAAGTCTCTATGTGTACTGACAGGGTGGAATAAGTCTCTATGTGTACACACAGGGTGGAATAAGTCTATATGTGTACTGACAGGGAGGAATAAGTCTATATGTGTACACACAGGGTGGAATAAGTCTATATGTGTACTGACAGGGTGGAATAAGACTATATGTGTACTGACAGGGTGGAATAAGTCTCTATGTGTACTGACAGGGTGGAATAAGTCTATATGTGTACTGACAGGGTGGAATAAGTCTATATGTGTACTGACGGGGTAGAATAAGTCTATATGTGTACTGACAGGGTGGAATAAGTATATATGTGTACACACAGGGTGGAATAAGTCTCTATTTGTACAAACAGGGTGGAATACGTCTCTATGTGTACACACAGGGTGGAATAAGTCCCTATGTGTACTGACAGTGTGGATTAAGTCTATATGTGTACAAACAGGGTGGACTAAGTCTCTATGTGTACACACAGGGTGGGATAAGTATATATTTGTACAAACAGGGTAGAATAAGTCTCTATGTGTACACACAGGGTGGAATATGTCTCTATGTGTACTGACTGGGTGGATTAAGTCTATATGTGTACTGTCAGGGTAGAATATGTCTCTATGTGTACTGACAGGGTGGAATAAGTCTCTATGTGTACAAACAGGGTGGACTAAGTCTCTATTTGTACTGACAGGGTGGAATAAGTCTCTATGTGTACAAACCTGGTCGATTGGAATAAGTCTCTATGTGCACTGGCAGGCGGAATAAGTCTCTATGTGTACAAATAGGGTTGGCTTGAATAAGTCTCTATGCGTACACACAGGGTCGCTTAGAATAAGTCTATATGTGTACAAACATGGTCAGTTGGAATAAGTCTATATGTGTACAAACAGGGTGGAATAAGTCTCTATGTGTACAAACATGGTGGAATAAGTCTCTATGTGTACAAACATGGTCGCATGGAATAAGTCTCTATGTGCACTGGCAGGCGGAATAAGTCTCTATGTGTACAAATAGGGTCGGCTGGAATAAGTCTCTATGTGTACTGACAGGGTGGAATAAGTCTCTATGTGTACTGACAGGTTGGAATAAGTCTATATGTGTACAAACAGGGTGGAAATAAGTCTATATGTGTACAAACAGGATGGAATAAGTCTCTATGTGTACTGACAGGGTGGAATAAGTCTCTATGTGTACTGACAGGGTGGAATAAGTCTCTATGTTTACTGACAGGGTGGAATAAGTCTATATGTGTACTGACAGGGTGGAATAAGTCTCTATGTGTATTGACATGGTGGAATAAGTCTCTATGTATACTGACAGGGTGGAATAAGTCTCTATGTGTACTGACAGGGTGGAATAAGTCTATATGTGTACTGACAGGGTGGAATAAGTCTATATGTGTACTGACAGGGTGGAATAAGTCTATATGTGTACTGACAGGGTGGATTAAGTCTATATGTGTACTGACAGGGTGGAATAAGTCTCTATGTGTACTGACAGGGTGGAATAAGTCTATATGTGTACTGACAGGGTGGAATAAGTCTCTATGTGTACTGACAGGGTGGAATAAATCTCTATGTGTACTGACATGGTGGAATAAGTCTCTATGTGTACTGACAGGGTGGAATAAGTCTATATGTGTACTGACAGGGTGGAATAAGTCTCTATGTGTACTGACAGGGTGGAATAAATCTCTATGTGTACTGACATGGTGGAATAAGTCTCTATGTGTACTGACAGGGTGGAATAAGTCTCTATGTGTACTGACAGGGTGGAATAAGTCTCTATGTGTACTGCCAGGGTGGAATAAGTCTCTATGTGTACTGACAGGGTGGAATTAGTCTATATGTGTACTGACAGGGTGGAATAAGTCTCTATGTGTACTGACAGGGTGGAATAAGTCTATATGTGTACTGATGGGGTGGAATAAGTATATATGTGTACTGACAGGGTGGAATAAGTCTATATGTGTACACACAGGGTGGAATAAGTCTCTATGTGTACTGACGGGGTGGAATAAGTCTCTATGTGTACACACAGGGTGGAATAAGTCTATATGTGTACTGACAGGGTGGAATAAGTCTATATGTGTACTGACAGGGTGGAATACGTCTCTATGTGTACTGACAGGGTGGAATAAGTCTATATGTGTACAAACAGGGTGGACTAAGTCTATATGTGTACAAACAGGATGGAATAAGTCTCTATGTGTACTGACAGGGTGGAATAAGTCTATATGTGTACTGACGGGGTGGAATAAGTCTCTATGTGTACTGACATGGTGGAAAATGTCTATATGTGTACTGACATGGTGGAATAAGTCTCTATGTGTACTGACAGGGTGGAATAAGTCTCTATGTATACTGACAGGGTGGAATAAGTCTCTATGTGTACTGACAGGGTGGAATAAGTCTCTATGTGTACTGACAGGGTGGAATAAGTCTCTATGTGTACAAACAGGATGGAATAAGTCTCTATGTGTACACACAGGGTGCAATACGTCTCTATGTGTACAAACAGGATGGAATAAGTCTCTATGTGTACACACAGGGTGGAATAAGTCTCTATGTGTACAAACAAGGTGGAATAAGTCTATATGTGTACTGACAGGGTGGAATAAGTCTATATGTGTACTGACAGGGTTGAATAAGTCTCTATGTGTACTGACATAGTGGGATAAGTCTCTATGTGTACTGACAGGGTGGAATATGTCTATATGTGTACAAACAGGGTGGAATGAGTCTATATGTGTACTGACAGGGTGGAATAAGTCTATATGTGTACAAACAGGATGGAATAAGTCTCTATGTGTACAAACAGGGTGGAATAAGTCTCTATGTGTACAAACAGGGTGGAATAAGTCTATATGTACTGACAGGATGGAATAAGTCTCTATGTGTACTGACAGGGTGGAATAAGTCTATATGTGTACTGACAGGGTGGAATACGTCTCTATGTGTACTGACAGGGTGGAATAAGTCTCTATGTGTTCACACAGGGTGGAATAAGTCTCTATGTGTACTGACAGTGTGGATGAAGTCTATATTTGTATAAACAGGGTGGACTAAGTCTCTATGTGTACACACAGGGTGGGATAAGTCTCTCTTTGTACAAACAGGGTAGAATAAGTCTCTATGTGTACACACAGTGTGGAATAAGTCTATATGTGTACTGACAGTGTGGATTAAGTATATATGTGTACTGTCAGGGTAGAATAAGTCTCTATGTGTACTGACAGAGTGGAATAGGTCTCTATGTGTACAAACAGGGTGGAATACGTCGCTATTTGTACTGACAGGGTGGAATAAGTCTCTATGTGTACAACTATTGTACTGACAGGGTGGAATAAGTCTATATGTGTACAAACAGGGTGGAATAAGTCTCTATGTGTACTGACAGGGTGGAATAAGTCTCTATGTGTACTGACAGGGTGGAATAAGTCTCTATGTGTACTGACAGGGTGGAATAAGTCTATATGTGTACTGACAGGGTGGAATAAGTCTATATGTGTACTGACAGGGTGGAATAAGTCTATATGTGTACTGACAGGGTGGAATAAGTCTATATGTGTACTGACAGGGTGGAATAAGTCTCTATGTGTACTGACAGGGTGGAATAAGTCTATATGTGTACTGACAGGGTGGAATAAGTCTCTATGTGTACTGACAGGGTGGAATAAGTCTCTATGTGTACTGACAGGGTGGAATAAGTCTCTATGTGTACTGACAGGGTGGAATAAGTCTCTATGTGTACTGACAGGGTGGAATAAGTCTATATGTGTACTGACAGGGTGGAATAAGTCTCTATGTGTACTGACAGGGTGGAATAAGTCTCTATGTGTACTGACAGGGTGGAATAAGTCTATATGTGTACTGACAGGGTGGAATAAGTCTCTATGTGTACTGACAGGGTGGAATAAGTCTCTATGTGTACACACAGGGTGGAATAAGTCTATATGTGTACTGACAGGGAGGAATAAGTCTATATGTGTACACACAGGGTGGAATAAGTCTATATGTGTACTGACATGGTGGAATAAGACTATATGTGTACTGACAGGGTGGAATAAGTCTCTATGTGTACTGACAGGGTGGAATAAGTCTATATGTGTACTGACAGGGTGGAATAAGTCTATATGTGTACTGACGGGGTGGAATAAGTCTATATGTGTACTGACAGGGTGGAATAAGTATATATGTGTACACACAGGGTGGAATAAGTCTCTATTTGTACAAACAGGGTGGAATACGTCTCTATGTGTACACACAGGGTGGAATAAGTCCCTATGTGTACTGACAGTGTGGATTAAGTCTATATGTGTACAAACAGGGTGGACTAAGTCTCTATGTGTACACACAGGGTGGGATAAGTATATATTTGTACAAACAGGGTAGAATAAGTCTCTATGTGTACACACAGGGTGGAATATGTCTCTATGTGTACTGACTGGGTGGATTAAGTCTATATGTGTACTGTCAGGGTAGAATATGTCTCTATGTGTACTGACAGGGTGGAATAAGTCTCTATGTGTACAAACAGGGTGGACTAAGTCTCTATTTGTACTGACAGGGTGGAATAAGTCTCTATGTGTACAAACCTGGTCGATTGGAATAAGTCTCTATGTGCACTGGCAGGCGGAATAAGTCTCTATGTGTACAAATAGGGTTGGCTTGAATAAGTCTCTATGCGTACACACAGGGTCGCTTAGAATAAGTCTATATGTGTACAAACATGGTCAGTTGGAATAAGTCTATATGTGTACAAACAGGGTGGAATAAGTCTCTATGTGTACAAACATGGTGGAATAAGTCTCTATGTGTACAAACATGGTCGCATGGAATAAGTCTCTATGTGCACTGGCAGGCGGAATAAGTCTCTATGTGTACAAATAGGGTCGGCTGGAATAAGTCTCTATGTGTACTGACAGGGTGGAATAAGTCTCTATGTGTACTGACAGGTTGGAATAAGTCTATATGTGTACAAACAGGGTGGAAATAAGTCTATATGTGTACAAACAGGATGGAATAAGTCTCTATGTGTACTGACAGGGTGGAATAAGTCTCTATGTGTACTGACAGGGTGGAATAAGTCTCTATGTTTACTGACAGGGTGGAATAAGTCTATATGTGTACTGACAGGGTGGAATAAGTCTCTATGTGTATTGACATGGTGGAATAAGTCTCTATGTATACTGACAGGGTGGAATAAGTCTCTATGTGTACTGACAGGGTGGAATAAGTCTATATGTGTACTGACAGGGTGGAATAAGTCTATATGTGTACTGACAGGGTGGAATAAGTCTATATGTGTACTGACAGGGTGGATTAAGTCTATATGTGTACTGACAGGGTGGAATAAATCTCTATGTGTACTGACAGGGTGGAATAAGTCTATATGTGTACTGACAGGGTGGAATAAGTCTCTATGTGTACTGACAGGGTGGAATAAATCTCTATGTGTACTGACATGGTGGAATAAGTCTCTATGTGTACTGACAGGGTGGAATAAGTCTATATGTGTACTGACAGGGTGGAATAAGTCTCTATGTGTACTGACAGGGTGGAATAAATCTCTATGTGTACTGACA
>CM026397.1:16176145-16236762 GCA_014843695.1 Archivesica marissinica | reverse complement strand
TGCAATACATTAGATTACCAAAATTAAGTAATTGCAATACAATACATTAGATTACCAAAATTAAGTAATTACAATGCAATACATTAGATTACCAAAATTAAGTAATTGCAATGCAATACATTAGATTACCAAAATTAAGTAATTGCAATGCAATACATTAGATTACCAAAATTAAGTAATTGCAATGCAATACATTACGTTACCAAAATTAAGTAATTGCAATGCAATACATTAGATTACCAAAATTAAGTAATTGCAATGCAATACATTAGATTACCAAAATTAAGTAATTACAATGCAATACATCAGATTACCAAAATTAAGTAATTACAATGCAATACATCAGATTACCAAAATTAAGTAATTACAATGCAATACATCAGATTACCAAAATTAAGTAATTACAATGCAATACATCAGATTACCAAAATTAAGTAATTACAATGCAATACATTAGATTACCAAAATTAAGTAATTGCAATGCAATACATTAGATTACCAAAATTAAGTAATTGCAATGCAATACATTCGATTACCAAAATTAAGTAATTGCAATGCAATACATTAGATTACCAAAATTAAGTAATTACAATGCAATACATAGATTACCAAAATTAAGTAATTACAATGCAATACATTAGATTACCAAAATTAATAATTACAATGCAATACATCAGATTACCAAAATAAAATTCAATGATCAGATACCAAAATTAAGTAATGCAATGCAATACATTAGATTACCAAAATTAAGTAATTACAATGCAATACATCAGATTACCAAAATTAAGTAATTACAATGCAATACAAGATTACCAAAATTAAGTAATTACAATGCAATACATTAGATTACCAAAATTAAGTAATTACAATGCAATACATTAGATTACAAAATTAAGTAATTGCAATGCAATACATTAGATTACCAAAATTAAGTAATTACAATGCAATACATCAGATTACCAAAATTAAGTAATTGCAATGCAATACATTAGATTACCAAAATTAAGTAATTGCAATGCAATACATTAGATTACCAAAATTAAGTAATTACAATGCAATACATCAGATTACCAAAATTAAGTAATTACAATGCAATACATCAGATTACCAAAATTAAGTAATTACAATGCAATACATTAGATTACCAAAATTAAGTAATTACAATGCAATACATTAGATTACCAAAATTAAGTAATTACAATGCAATACATTACGTTACCAAAATTAAGTAATTGCAATGCAATACATTACGTTACCAAAATTAAGTAATTACAATGCAATACATTAGATTACCAAAATTAAGTAATTGCAATGCAATACATTAGATTACCAAAATTAAGTAATTACAATGCAATACATTACGTTACCAAAATTAAGTAATTGCAATGCAATACATCAGATTACCAAAATTAAGTAATTGCAATGCAATACATCAGATTACCAAAATTAAGTAATTACAATGCAATACATCAGATTACCAAAATTAAGTAATTACAATGCAATACATCAGATTACCAAAATTAAGTAATTACAATGCAATACATCAGATTACCAAAATTAAGTAATTGCAATGCAATACATTAGATTACCAAAATTAAGTAATTACAATGCAATACATCAGATTACCAAAATTAAGTAATTACAATGCAATACATCAGATTACCAAAATTAAGTAATTACAATGCAATACATTAGATTACCAAAATTAAGTAATTACAATGCAATACATCAGATTACCAAAATTAAGTAATTACAATACAATACATCAGATTACCAAAATTAAGTAATTACAATGCAATACATCAGATTACCAAAATTAAGTAATTACAATGCAATACATCAGATTACCAAAATTAAGTAATTGCAATGCAATACATTGATTACCAAAATTAAGTAATTGCAATGCAATACATTAGATTACCAAAATTAAGTAATTACAATGCAATACATCAGATTACCAAAATTAAGTAATTACAATGCAATACATCAGATTACCAAAATTAAGTAATTACAATGCAATACATTAGATTACCAAAATTAAGTAATTACAATGCAATACATTAGATTACCAAAATTAAGTAATTGCAATGCAATACATTAGATTACCAAAATTAAGTAATTGCAATGCAATACATGTTACCAAAATTAATATCAATGCAATACATCAGATTACCAAAATTAAGTAATTGCAATGCAATACATTAGATTACCAAAATTAAGTAATTGCAATGCAATACATTAGATTACCAAAATTAAGTAATTACAATGCAATACATCAGATTACCAAAATTAAGTAATTACAATGCAATACATTAGATTACCAAAATTAAGTAATTACAATGCAATACATTAGATTACCAAAATTAAGTAATTACAATGCAATACATTAGATTACCAAAATTAAGTAATTGCAATGCAATACATTACATTACCAAAATTAAGTAATTACAATGCAATACATTAGATTACCAAAATTAAGTAATTGCAATGCAATACATTAGATTACCAAAATTAAGTAATTACAATGCAATACATTAGATTACCAAAATTAAGTAATTACAATGCAATACATCAGATTACCCAAATTAAGTAATTACAATACAATACATCAGATTACCAAAATTAAGTAATTACAATGCAATACATCAGATTACCAAAATTAAGTAATTGCAATGCAATACATTAGATTACCAAAATTAAGTAATTGCAATGCAATACATTAGATTACCAAAATTAAGTAATTACAATGCAATACATTAGATTACCAAAATTAAGTAATTACAATGCAATACATTAGATTACCAAAATTAAGTAATTACAATGCAATACATTAGATTACCAAAATTAAGTAATTGCAATGCAATACATTAGATTACCAAAATTAAGTAATTACAATGCAATACATTACATTACCAAAATTAAGTAATTGCAATACATTATATACAAAATTAAGTAATTGCAATGCAATACATTACGTTACCAAAATTAAGTAATTGCAATGCAATACATTACGTTACCAAAATTAAGTAATTGCAATGCAATACATCAGATTACCAAAATTAAGTAATTACAATGCAATACATCAGATTACCAAAATTAAGTAATTACAATGCAATACATTAGATTACCAAAATTAAGTAATTACAATGCAATACATCAGATTACCAAAATTAAGTAATTACAATGCAATACATCAGATTACCAAAATTAAGTAATTACAATGCAATACATCAGATTACAAAAATTAAGTAATTACAATGCAATACATCAGATTACCAAAATTAAGTAATTACAATGCAATACATTAGATTACCAAAATTAAGTAATTACAATGCAATACATCAGATTACCCAAAATTAAGTAATTACAATACAATACATCAGATTACCAAAATTAAGTAATTACAATGCAATACATCAGATTACCAAAATTAAGTAATTGCAATGCAATACATTCGATTACCAAAATTAAGTAATTGCAATGCAATACATTAGATTACCAAAATTAAGTAATTACAATGCAATACATCAGATTACCAAAATTAAGTAATTACAATGCAATACATCAGATTACCAAAATTAAGTAATTACAATGCAATACATCAGATTACCAAAATTAAGTAATTGCAATGCAATACATCGATTCAAATTAATGCAATACATAGATTACCAAAATTAAGTAATTGCAATGCAATACATTAGATTACCAAAATTAAGTAATTGCAATGCAATACATTAGATTACCAAAATTAAGTAATTACAATGCAATACATCAGATTACCAAAATTAAGTAATTACAATACAATACATTAGATTACCAAAATTAAGTAATTACAATGCAATACATTAGATTACCAAAATTAAGTAATTACAATGCAATACATTAGATTACCAAAATTAAGTAATTGCAATGCAATACATTAGATTACCAAAATTAAGTAATTGCAATGCAATACATTACGTTACCAAAATTAAGTAATTGCAATGCAATACATCAGATTACCAAAATTAAGTAATTGCAATGCAATACATTAGATTACCAAAATTAAGTAATTGCAATGCAATACATTAGATTACCAAAATTAAGTAATTACAATGCAATACATCAGATTACCAAAATTAAGTAATTACAATGCAATACATCAGATTACCAAAATTAAGTAATTACAATGCAATACATTAGATTACCAAAATTAAGTAATTACAATGCAATACATCAGATTACAAAAATTAAGTAATTACAATGCAATACATTAGATTACCAAAATTAAGTAATTACAATGCAATACATCAGATTACCAAAATTAAGTAATTACAATGCAATACATCAGATTACCAAAATTAAGTAATTGCAATGCAATACATTAGATTACCAAAATTAAGTAATTACAATGCAATACATCAGATTACCAAAATTAAGTAATTACAATGCAATACATCAGATTACCCAAATTAAGTAATTACAATACAATACATCAGATTACCAAAATTAAGTAATTACAATGCAATACATCAGATTACCAAAATTAAGTAATTGCAATGCAATACATTAGATTACCAAAATTAAGTAATTGCAATGCAATACATTAGATTACCAAAATTAAGTAATTGCAATGCAATACATTAGATTACCAAAATTAAGTAATTACAATGCAATACATCAGATTACCAAAATTAAGTAATTACAATGCAATACATCAGATTACCAAAATTAAGTAATTACAATGCAATACATTAGATTACCAAAATTAAGTAATTACAATGCAATACATCAGATTACCAAAATTAAGTAATTACAATGCAATACATCAGATTACCAAAATTAAGTAATTGCAATGCAATACATTAGATTACCAAAATTAAGTAATTGCAATGCAATACATTAGATTACCAAAATTAAGTAATTACAATGCAATACATCAGATTACCAAAATTAAGTAATTACAATACAATACATTAGATTACCAAAATTAAGTAATTACAATGCAATACATTAGATTACCAAAATTAAGTAATTACAATGCAATACATTAGATTACCAAAATTAAGTAATTGCAATGCAATACATTAGTTACCAAAATTAAGTAATTGCAATGCAATACATTACGTTACCAAAATTAAGTAATTGCAATGCAATACATCAGATTACCAAAATTAAGTAATTGCAATGCAATACATTAGATTACCAAAATTAAGTAATTGCAATACATTAGATTACCAAAATTAAGTAATTACAATGCAATACATCAGATTACCAAATTAAGTAATTACAATACATTAGATTACCAAAATTAAGTAATTACAATGCAATACATTAGATTACCAAAATTAAGTAATTACAATGCAATACATTACGTTACCAAAATTAAGTAATTGCAATGCAATACATTACATTACCAAAATTAAGTAATTACAATGCAATACATTAGATTACCAAAATTAAGTAATTGCAATGCAATACATTAGATTACCAAAATTAAGTAATTACAATGCAATACATTACATTACCAAAATTAAGTAATTGCAATGCAATACATTAGATTACCAAAATTAAGTAATTGCAATGCAATACATCAGATTACCAAAATTAAGTAATTACAATGCAATACATCAGATTACCAAAATTAAGTAATTACAATGCAATACATCAGATTACCAAAATTAAGTAATTACAATGCAATACATCAGATTACCAAAATTAAGTAATTGCAATGCAATACATTAGATTACCAAAATTAAGTAATTACAATGCAATACATCAGATTACCAAAATTAAGTAATTACAATGCAATACATTAGATTACCAAAATTAAGTAATTACAATGCAATACATCAGATTACCAAAATTAAGTAATTACAATACAATACATTAGATTACCAAAATTAAGTAATTACAATGCAATACATCAGATTACCAAAATTAAGTAATTACAATGCAATACATCAGATTACCAAAATTAAGTAATTACAATGCAATACATCAGATTACCAAAATTAAGTAATTACAATGCAATACATTAGATTACCAAAATTAAGTAATTGCAATGCAATACATTAGATTACCAAAATTAAGTAATTGCAATGCAATACATTAGATTACCAAAATTAAGTAATTACAATGCAATACATCAGATTACCAAAATTAAGTAATTACAATGCAATACATTAGATTACCAAAATTAAGTAATTACAATGCAATACATTAGATTACCAAAATTAAGTAATTACAATGCAATACATTAGATTACCAAAATTAAGTAATTGCAATGCAATACATTAGATTACCAAAATTAAGTAATTGCAATGCAATACATTACGTTACCAAAATTAAGTAATTGCAATGCAATACATCAGATTACCAAAATTAAGTAATTGCAATGCAATACATTAGATTACCAAAATTAAGTAATTGCAATGCAATACATTAGATTACCAAAATTAAGTAATTACAATGCAATACATCAGATTACCAAAATTAAGTAATTACAATGCAATACATTAGATTACCAAAATTAAGTAATTACAATGCAATACATTAGATTACCAAAATTAAGTAATTACAATGCAATACATTAGATTACCAAAATTAAGTAATTGCAATGCAATACATTAGATTACCAAAATTAAGTAATTACAATGCAATACATTAGATTACCAAAATTAAGTAATTGCAATGCAATACATTAGATTACCAAAATTAAGTAATTACAATGCAATACATCAGATTACCAAAATTAAGTAATTACAATACAATACATCAGATTACCAAAATTAAGTAATTACAATGCAATACATCAGATTACCAAAATTAAGTAATTGCAATGCAATACATTAGATTACCAAAATTAAGTAATTGCAATGCAATACATTAGATTACCAAAATTAAGTAATTGCAATGCAATACATTAGATTACCAAAATTAAGTAATTACAATGCAATACATCAGATTACCAAAATTAAGTAATTACAATGCAATACATCAGATTACCAAAATTAAGTAATTACAATGCAATACATTAGATTACCAAAATTAAGTAATTACAATGCAATACATCAGATTACCAAAATTAAGTAATTACAATGCAATACATCAGATTACCAAAATTAAGTAATTGCAATGCAATACATTAGATTACCAAAATTAAGTAATTGCAATGCAATACATTGATTACCAAAATTAAGTAATTGCAATGCAATACATTAGATTACCAAAATTAAGTAATTACAATGCAATACATCAGATTACCCAAAATTAAGTAATTACAATACAATACATTAGATTACCAAAATTAAGTAATTACAATGCAATACATTAGATTACCAAAATTAAGTAATTACAATGCAATACATTAGATTACCAAAATTAAGTAATTGCAATGCAATACATTAGATTACCAAAATTAAGTAATTACAATGCAATACATCAGATTACCAAAAT
Organism: Archivesica marissinica; assembly: GCA_014843695.1. Taxonomy (NCBI): domain Eukaryota; kingdom Metazoa; phylum Mollusca; class Bivalvia; order Venerida; family Vesicomyidae; genus Archivesica; species Archivesica marissinica. Next base: position 16,229,322 of record CM026397.1, on the reverse strand, counting down.
TAAGTAATTACAATGCAATACATTAGATTACCAAAATTAAGTAATTACAATGCAATACATTAGATTACCAAAATTAAGTAATTACAATGCAATACATTAGATTACCAAAATTAAGTAATTGCAATGCAATACATTAGATTACCAAAATTAAGTAATTGCAATGCAATACATTACATTACCAAAATTAAGTAATTGCAATGCAATACATCAGATTACCAAAATTAAGTAATTGCAATGCAATACATTAGATTACCAAAATTAAGTAATTGCAATGCAATACATTAGATTACCAAAATTAAGTAATTACAATGCAATACATCAGATTACCAAAATTAAGTAATTACAATGCAATACATTAGATTACCAAAATTAAGTAATTACAATGCAATACATTAGATTACCAAAATTAAGTAATTACAATGCAATACATTAGATTACCAAAATTAAGTAATTACAATGCAATACATTAGATTACCAAAATTAAGTAATTGCAATGCAATACATTAGATTACCAAAATTAAGTAATTACAATGCAATACATTACGTTACCAAAATTAAGTAATTGCAATGCAATACATTAGATTACCAAAATTAAGTAATTGCAATGCAATACATCAGATTACCAAAATTAAGTAATTACAATGCAATACATTAGATTACCAAAATTAAGTAATTGCAATGCAATACATTAGATTACCAAAATTAAGTAATTGCAATGCAATACATCAGATTACCAAAATTAAGTAATTGCAATGCAATACATTAGATTACCAAAATTAAGTAATTGCAATGCAATACATTACGTTACCAAAATTAAGTAATTGCAATGCAATACATTAGATTACCAAAATTAAGTAATTGCAATGCAATACATCAGATTACCAAAATTAAGTAATTGCAATGCAATACATTAGATTACCAAAATTAAGTAATTACAATGCAATACATTAGATTACCAAAATTAAGTAATTGCAATGCAATACATTAGATTACCAAAATTAAGTAATTACAATGCAATACATTAGATTACCAAAATTAAGTAATTACAATGCAATACATCAGATTACCAAAATTAAGTAATTACAATGCAATACATCAGATTACCAAAATTAAGTAATTACAATGCAATACATCAGATTACCAAAATTAAGTAATTGCAATGCAATACATTAGATTACCAAAATTAAGTAATTGCAATGCAATACATTAGATTACCAAAATTAAGTAATTGCAATGCAATACCGTTACCAAAATTAAGTAATTACAATGCAATACATTAGATTACCAAAATTAAGTAATTACAATGCAATACATCAGATTACCAAAATTAAGTAATTACAATGCAATACATTAGATTACCAAAATTAAGTAATTGCAATTAAAGAATGGCTATGTATTTGTTACGTACATACAGTGCATTATATAGGCGTGTAATTGAAGAATTGCTATGTAATTGTAACGTACATACAATGCATTATATAGGCGTGTAATTGAAGAATTGCTATGTAATTGTAGTGTACATACAATAAATTATATAGGCGTGTAATTGAAGAATTGCTATGTAATTGTAGCGTACATACAATGCATTATATAGGCGTGTAATTGAAGAATTGCTATGTAATTGTAACGTACATACAATGCATTATATAGGCGTGTAATTGAAGAATTGCTATGTAATTGTAACGCACATACAATGCATTATGTAGGCGTGTAATTGAAGAATTGCTATGTAATTGTAGCGTACATACAATGCATTATATAGGCGTGTAATTGAAGCCATATCGGATAAGCAACGTATAGCAATACTATTCCTCAAAGCTATGTCCTATTAGCTCATTAGTGATTATTTTATATGGTGCAAAAAGAACAACAGTATTTTCTAACGCATTGCTGTTATACATTAACTAAAAGCCTCATCACAATGCATGTACGCGAATAATTGAATTTATATACATCATTCATTATATCCTATTTAATGCTAAAACGGAACCCGAAACATTAAATCTGGTTTCTCTAGCTATTTGACACAATGCACGAAAACAATATATTCCAGTTTCCAATTTCATTACAAATATAGGAAGATTTATTTGCATCGCACAAACAAAATCTATTACAGTTGTATTTAGATATAAAGTTTGGCCGTGGTTGGAATATTGAATTAAGCCTAACCGAGTCTTCACATTACAGTGTCTACATGTAGTTAGATTGCTGATCAAACTAAGAGCCAATTTGAGGTTTTGTGGGCGACAACAACAACAACACAACAATAACACATGAAATTGTCAATTATCACAAACAGTTATTGACTTAACATAGATAAAGATGAACCAGAAAACGATAGAAACAAAATTAATACACACATAGCAAATATGTTTGAACATTTTAATTATCGAAACAGAATATGGTTATTTGGAAATATCGAAACGATACATAATTTGCATCTATAAAACTACCAAATGTGAACTAAATATTACGAACGACTATTTATCAATTACTAAAACATAATTGATGAAGATTATAACTATATGCTAGCTTAGTTTAAATAAAGAGTTTAATACTAATTATTCTTCGCAATCGTTGTAAAATAAATTAAGTTTATACTTTTTCAAGCGTAGTGAAATCTCAAAAAATGCCAATTACAACGTAGAAAAGTGTGTTACTTTCACTATTCGATTGAATGGCATCAGTCTGTATTCGCCCCTGCACACCAATGTGAAAACTAGTATATGGAATGAATACATAACGATTTCAAATTAAGTCCCAATCAATCAATCAAGCAGTATTGTGTGATATGTTCTTTCATTGTCCTGTGTAAATTCTTCAGAAACGAATATATTTTCAATATTTAAGCATTTTATTTTAACTCAAGAACACACAGCACCAACATTTTTAATTTACACAGATAGTTCTCAATATCTATTAAGGTTTAGTCTAACCTGTATGGCAATGGTAAGTAGTCAGTTTATGCCAGTGGACGCCTATGTCATGGGAAATATATGCCAGAGGTCTGTATGTGAGTGATCGGTCTATGCCAATGATCAGTCTGTGACTATGGGCGACTGAAGCTGGCATGGCACATATATGGTGATCAACTGACGGCTGTCCGAGTTGCGCAGTGGTTAGCGCACTCGCTTCTCACCATTGCAACCCGGGTTCAATCCTCGGACCGGGAAGTATGTGAGATGGTACGGTGGTCGCCAGATCTGACATGTGGGTTTTCTCCCACACGAATGACCACATTTACGCTTTCATCCGCGCCAATGAGAGTGATTAATATAAGTTGTTAAAACTTGCTTCGCAATCGTTGCAAAATAAATAACGTTTAAAACTGTCGTCCATTCCCTGTGTTACTGATGGCACACATTGATTTCGTATATGTTTCCTGTTTTAGTGACGAACCTACGATGATTGACGTCGCAACAATTCCATTCACATCACACGTGCTTGCAGCCGATGACGTTCTTTGCATATATACTGAGTTACTGACACTGAAAACATTTTGTTTAAAGTCGCCACCTCATAAGTGCATGTAGGCGACTAAGGGTGACACCATCTGTGTGTTTTACGTTTATTTATCGTCGCTACCGATTGCACATATGAGCGACGCCTCCTGAAGAGATTAGTCATTTTAGATTTTGGAGGATAGTGCAATGATACAGACAGAGACCCATTCCAGAGTCTCCTCTGGTTCTTTTACGAGCACGGTGTAAAGCACCGACACGAGATCTCGGTTTAACGTCCCATCTGAAAGACTGTTAATTGTATTAGGGTCAGACGGAGGATCGAACCTGCGATCTCTGGATTACCAGTCCAGCGTGTTAACAACTGGACTACAGATCCGTCTGTAATAAGGTAGTCTCTTCTTATAAAGATATATGTATAACATGAGAGGTTGCATGATTTTATGCTTGAGAGGTCGTAAGATATTTTTTGTCAATTTAAATCGTATGCAGCTTAGATAAATAACAAGCCTTGCTATGTATATGCATCCGTGAATCATATGGGAACCAATTATTGTTTTGTTGAATTTCAAGCCTGTATTTCTATGCGCACCCCAGTGAAAGCTTGGAACTAGTTCCCTGAAAACAGGTTGGCCACTTTTAATAACTACCATACGAATACATAGCAGTAATTCTTATCACATAAATTCCCATTTGTCCAGAATAAGTACATTCTTATTATTTTCGAGAACAAAACACCTGGAGTTAACAGGTTAATTGTAATACTGTATGGTCGGTCATTCTTAGGGGACGAGATTTGGTGTGTCAACCCCCATGTAATCGCTGGCGCATAAAGCATGTATCGCTAATAGTTATTTTCTGATATACATTGAAATGATATCCTAGCTAACCTTTGGATAATCGGCGATTTCCCCGCCATTTGTGTAGTTGGTTGAAACTTGGATATATTTCTATATATATATATATATATATATAAACATGTAATACGTATTTCCGCGAAATTTGATTTCAATTGAATTTCAATAAATTAAAAAATTACATTCGCAAAATGGCGACAATGACATAAAAATAACATACAAATAATGTGAAGAGTCACTCAAACTTGCAGCCTAAGCTCGGAAATAATTAACACTTTCTGCTTTAACGCACTGGCTGCATAGCTTCCTAACTTGAAAGTCCGAGTCCCAGAGACACAAGAACCTACAGCGGTACGGACAGACATGTGGTTGACAGTCAGAGAATTTAACCACTCTATCACGAAGGTCGGTCAATTTTTTATATAAGCAATTATGTGTAAGTACTGATGAAATACCCTTTATAAAAATACTGGTGAGGAGGGCTGTAAATAATGTTGTAGCCCAACCCAATTGCTTTTTATCTCCAGATTAAATCGTATATAGCAAAATAATGAATCCTAATTTAATGTCTTTCTAATTGTTTTCCACGTATTTCATTGTATGTATAATTGTAATGTACGAAACAACTGCAATAAAATATAATTGAATGGAATGGAGGACCTGTAACTTGCCAATTGTTTTCCACGTGTTTCATTGTATGTATAATTGAATGGAATGGAGGACCTGTAACTTGCCAATTGTTTTCCACGTGTTTCATTGTATGTATAATTGAATGGAATGGAGGACCTGTAACTTGCCAATTGTTTTCCACGTGTTTCATTGTATGTATAATTGAATGGAATGGAGGACCTGTAACTTGCCAATTGTTTTCCACGTGTTTCATTGTATGTATAATTGAATGGAATGGAGGACCTGTAACTTGCCAATTGTTTTCCACGTGTTTCATTGTATGTATAATTGAATGGAATGGAGGACCTGTAACTTGCCAATTTCCAGAGTATGCTTTTGGTTATCCATACACGGCATAATAATAATAATATTAAGATAATACAGACGGATCTGTAGTCCAGTGTAACGTGTGTTTTTGGTGTGGTTTCTATAGTTACCATGGTTGTATTATTATGATATTATGATAAGGTGCAAACATTCAAACCAATACCGTTAACCATAATTATGTGAACACAATCAAATTGAAAAAGGTCTAGATGTACCTACCAATATCTACCTGTATGCTATATAAATATATCATATATCACAGCTTTAAAAATGCCTTACATAATGGTTTATGCTAAATTATAATACACTCTCGACGTGATCTAAACAGCCGAGAAGAAATAATTTCTTTTTTTATTGCTAGAATTTTAGCAGACAATGCTTGATCTAGATTTCCAACAAATTGGCTGGTTAGATATCTGGTCATACACGTGTGTTTTACGTTTATTTATCGTCGATCTGGTCATACACGTGTGTTTTACGTTTATTTATCGTCGCTATTGGTGGCCCATATGAGCGACGCATCCAGAAGAGATTATTCATTTTAGATGTTTGGAGGATAGTGCAATGATACAGACAGAAACCCATTCCAGAGTCTACTCTGGTTCTTATACATGCACGGCGTACAGCACCGACACGAGACCTCGGTTTAAAGTCCCATCTGAAAGACTGTTAATAGAATGGCTGGTTATAAAATTTAACGTTTTGCATACTTGTGCTGTATGTTCACCTCGTGGGTTGTGCAAGAGGTTAATCTCACACTAATCTACTACGAACAATATTACTCCGTATTGCGGCTTATCGTGACAACATGACAATATCAAATAGTTGGCACGATGTTGTGTACTGGTATTTAATTCAGTCAATTGTTCTAAAAGTTCATCAAGTACACACGCTAATGGCGTGACAAGTGGATGACATTTGAAGGCATTGCGTACATACTCGTAAAATTAACATTCAGCAGTATATCGTATGGCGATAAATCAACCATACACACTGATTTTATTATTGACTGCATCGATCTCTTGTTATTCAATTCAATTCAAAATTGTACTACATAACTCACACTATCGTTGCTTAGAGTAAACATATACATATATATACATACATCATTACACTCTTTATATTTTCTATAAGTAAGTAAATATTGTATTATTGTGGCATGTGCATTCAGAGATATAAACATCTTTACACGACTGATAGCGCTGTTGTAGCGCGTTCGCTTCCGGTGCGAAATTTCTGGAGTTCAAGCCCCACTGGAGCCGTTACGATTGTAGTCTTAGGCAAGGCACTTAAATTCCGCATTGCCTCCTCTCCTCGTGGCGATAGATTCCATCAGGAATGAGGTCTCGAACGTACTATAAGTTGTAAGAACTTGCTTAGCAATCGAGCTAAAATAATTTTTTATAAACTAACATCTTTACATCAATTTACAAAATTACAAACAAGCACCCGACCCATTGGACTTACACGTCACCATAAATTAGTTATAGCAACTGGAGCAATATTTATAATTGTACAGTTATGTTATATGTTATATTTCGGGTTTTACGCCTGCATCAGCACCATTTTGGGCTATATCGCCGGCGGGCAGTTTACCTAACAACACCTTTCCTGGGCAGGCTCCAGCGGTTAGCCAGTACTTGGGTGCACCAACCTCCGTAAGAATGCCAACTTTTTCATATAAATGAGACACGGTCTGAGCGGGGCTCGAACCCGTGACCATCAGTGATGATAGGTTACAGTGGTATACAAGTCAGTGACCTTAACCACTCGACCACGGAGGCGGACCTATAATTGTACAGATTATAGCGACCTATATACTGGCCACACACCATTGTTTTTCATCATTCGATATGAACAGAATGTTCTTGACACTAAAATCAAATAGTCATTCACAACCTTGTCCACATGTCTCAGAACTGTATGCACCATATATCAGATCCATGTATTTCATATCGAGGCGGCTGGTATTCGAAACCCGGTTGCGGAACCCAACACACATTGCTTAGGTCATACACATTTATACACATTTATTTTAGCTCGAAGTTTTTAAACGTTACATTAATCGCTCTCGAGACCTCATTCCTGATGGACTCCATTGTCATGAGGGGGAGAGAAGATGCAATGTGGAATTTAAGTGCCTTGCCCAAGGGCACACTCGTAATGGTTACAACTGGGCACGAACTACGGCACGAACACATTGCTTAATATTAGAAAGCTGCTTAGGTCAGCTAAGCCTGTCCATGAACACATGTGTAGGCCCGTACAAGGAGTTTAATGTGGTGAATCGATTATGATTTTAGAGAAGAGATCATCTTTTAAAAAACTACAATTTGTTCTCAATCGGGCAAGTAATATTTGGCTCTTACGTTTACCAGTAAAGTAGTAGTCGGGGATAGCACTGGCGTCTGTATTAAGCTGCACCTTGCACGATGCAAGAGATGGTGCCTGTTTAATTAAGGGTGGTAAATCATTATATGCTCTAACTACTGATGGTAAGAAGGAATTTTCATATAAATTGGTTCTGGAACGTGGAACTTGAAGTTGGTCACTATTTCTTAAACTGTATCTACTAGCATCGACTTCAGGTGGACAAAGAGCAGTGCGATAATTTGGAGTGAGTCTTTATCTTGAAAAAAGAGTAAGTTTATGTTTAAGCCTTCTCTTGTCAAGTGATTCCCAACCAACTGCAGACATTAGTTTGTTTATGGACACAAGTTTCCTGGTACCAGTAATTATTCTAGCTGTTTCTTGTTGACTTGTTTCAAGTTCGTATTTAGCTAAAGTAGACATGTTATCAAAGATAACATCACCATACATAAGGAGTGGACGTATGAAGGAAATATACAAACACTATAAAGAACGGCGATCTAGTGTAAATTTTAATTTACGAAGAATATTGATTCTCTGATGGGCTTTTGAAGAAATATAGTCCATGTGGTGTTTCCAGTTTAGATCATTAGAAAGGTGAATGCCTAAATGCTTTGATTTGATACTTCATCGATTGATTGTTCATAAGTAGAGGAGGATGATAGATATTATAAGAGACTTAGTTTTGGACAGATTAAATATAACAAGCCATTGCTTGGCCGAATTATAATTAGTATCAAGATCGGACTGGAGAATAGCAGCGGTTGAGTTGGGGTTATCAACAACACTATAGAGACTAGTATCCTCGGCAAATAGTTGGATATTAACAGCAATATTTTTTACAATGTCATTTATATATATAATAAATAGCAATGGGCCTAAGCTGACCAGTAGCTATGTGATTCCACTTTGATTTGTGACCAGAAATAACTACACGCTGTTTTCTATTGGACATCTACGAAGAGAACCATTTGTGGACAGAACCAAATATACGAAAATCGTTGAGTTTATGTAATAGCCCAACATGCCATACTCGGTCAAACGCTTTACTTATATCACAAAAGATCGTACTTCTTTTCCAGAGTCTATGGCTTGACTGAAATTGTTGTAAATGAACGTTAGTTGATTCACACAAGAATCGCCTGGAACAAAACCAGATTGCATTGGTGTTAATAAATTATTTTCCTGGAGGTGGTTGAAAACAAGTTTTAAAAATATTTTTCTCAAAGACCTTTCCTATGGTATCAATAAGAGAAGTGGGTCGATAGTTACAAACGAGAGAACGATCACCTGCCTTATATATATAGGACACACATGAGCAGTTCTCCACGCTTCGGTATACGTACATGTTGAGAGTGATGTATTGAAAAGATCAGGAAGAGGTGATGAAAGCTCGCCTGCGATTTCCATTAGAAGTCGATTGTTGATTGAGTCAGGTCCGGATGCCTTTCACATAGTCAGTGACTTTATAACATCTTTAACCTCATCAGGTGATACAACTATAGAATCAAGAAGAGGATAGTGTGGTGGTTGTAATTCAGGGAGATTGCTTGCATTGGTGTCATCTAAGATTGTTTGATCCCGAAAATAATCATTAAATATATTAGCCTTTTCAGATGCATCGGATATCACTTCATTATTATGTTGTAATGGTGGTATGCTACTTGACCTATATGATTTTATGAACGATTTCAGACAAGTCCACCAGCTATTGATGATCGTGCTTCTGTTTTGATTTTATCAGCAAGTTTATCTGTGTGATTTTGTTTCGCATTTCTATGTGTTGTTACTTTGTTTCTCAGCTGTTTAAATTTTACCCAGTCACATTCTCTGTTAGAATGCTTTGCCTTTCGGTATAATCGTTTAAGTTGTTGAATAATTTTGCGAATGTATGTAGTAAGCCATGATGGGTCACCTTGTCTAACTATAACCTCCTTATATGGTATACAAATCTTTGATATGCTAATAATCATATCAGTAACATTGTTAGTATATTTATTTATCTACATGCTTGAATTCGTTCCAATTAACATGATATTTTTTGTCTCGGAGAAGTTCGTAATTTCCTTATCAAAAAGCCAAATGTGTCTTTTGTAAGACTGTATTTCCCCTTTTTGAGATTGAGAAGACCATTGACAGGACAGTGAAAACGGATATCTTGTAAGAATGGATCACCTACTCCTGAATCGAGATTGAGAAGACCATTGACAGGACAGTGAAAACGGACATCTTGTAAGAATGGATCACCTACTCCTGAATCGAGATTGAGAAGACCATTGACAGGACAGTGAAAACGGACATCTTGTAAGAATGGATCACCTACTCCTGAATCGAGATTGAGAAGACCAATGATAGGACAGTGAAAACGGACATCTTGTAAGAATGGATCACCTACTCCTGAATCAAATATGAGCCCGTCAGAAGAAGTGAGAATGACATCAATAAGCGATGATGACGATTCTGTAAAATGTGTAGGTTCTGTGATGCACTGAGTAAGGGAAAATTGTTCACACATTGCATCGCTAATTCCAGACTCAACTGCCAGTTGGATAGTATCTACGATTTTATTATACTGTGCATCAGTATTCGGTGGTCTGTAGTATACACTAAATACAATATGTTTGGTATGAAGGCACGCTGCTATATTGCTCTGCAATCTCGGTTGACGACTCAAGTTCAACAACACAACCCAGTAACATCGTATTTTGGTCCTTTAGAGCCTTATTTTCAATTTCCAAATTGTCGATACGTGTTTGCAGCCCGTGCACAACACCGTCAACTATGGGATTTAGTGACGCATCTATCATTAATTGCAAGTTACTTTGGATGGTGTCCTTTAGTGCTTGGGCTAGTGCCTGTATGGTGAAGCGAACTATTAGTCATAGCTTCAGCCATGCTAGTAGAGTTGATTAAATCTGTGTTTGGGGTTTCAAACAAACTTTTGCACTTTTTCGGTAAAATAAGTTCCTCCGGTGAAGACAAATCACGTTTCTTACGATCACATTCCTTTGTTAGCGTAGGTGGTATATTCAGGTCGCTTCATGGGACGCACGAGAAAACCGTAATCGCTCACTGTGGTAATGCAATGGAATGTTCTATTAATAGACTGTATACCACATTGGTATGAAACAAAACTCGCTTCAAAGTCAATATTACGAAATGTTATAACACTTTACGGCATAGGAATAGATGAACACCACAACATTATACTTGCAAGCAAAGTCCTAATCCTCAAATCTCCTTTTAAAACACAAATAAACTACATTTTTAGCGAGCGGAAAATAAACATATTATCGCGTCTGTGGTCCAATGGTAGAGCGTCGGAGTTGGAATCGAACGGTCCGGATTCGATACTCAGTCAGGCCACGTATGTAGTGTCATTGAGCAAGGCACCTCACACACATTGCTTAGTACTGGTTAATCGCTATGGTCGGCTAAGCATGCCCAGGAAGACATGTCTAGGTCCCCGCAAGGGGTTTGACATTAATGGTACATACATGCATACATCGCCAGTAGCTGCGTTCGATTATTATTGAACACCCTTGTATTAGTAAAACTCGATAACTGTGGCCTTTAATTACAAATACTTGATTAACCCATAGCAATGAAATAGGGAATTGGGATGGAAATGGTATACGATTGTTATCAAATATCGCAAGTTTGAATCAAGTAGCTACGTGGTCTAGTGGATAAAAACATGTGCTTTGTAATATTGCTGTCCTGGATCGAATCCTGGACGTTGCGTCATTTTTTATTTTTGACAACCAGATATCTTTACCTTGAGAAGGAATACACAATTAAATATATTTGTAACATGATTTTCTCGTGCACTAATACCGAGTATATTTGAAATTGGTGTCATATTAGATTACACATAGAATCTAGTAACATCGTAAAAATTAAAATGATTAAAGAAAATTCTTGCAATGAGAATGAAACGAAGAGATACAGAGGAGCGATTTGGTAAGACCGATATTGCAGTGGAACAAGCTTGTGAGCGGTTCATTATTGAGGTCAGTGATGAGGAGGGAACAGACACCGCAAGTGAGCAGGATGACTACTCAGACACGGACAGTGCATTTTGATGAACATTTGTATAATTATATGTCATGACATGTACACATAAAGAAAAAAGAAAAAAAAGAAACATATCTAAATAAATAAAAAACAAAACAAAAAAAACCGTTATTGGAAAAGTGGTTCGAACCTACACCACACAAAGACAATAATAATGCAAGTCGAATAAACTATCCACTAGACCACGAAAAGGTTACAAAATAAACAAACGCATTTAAATTTAAGAATACGGAAATATACAAATTAACGCCAATTATCGGATAATAATCCCGATCCATTAATACACCCTTGTACACCATTGCCATTTCAGTGAGAACAGGAATGAGCAGAAATAAACACTTTGCCTTCACTATTGCTAATGCAAGAAGGAGCAGCATGAGCCGAGCGGAAATTGTCATCAAAATCACAGGAAGGGTACGACAAAAATTATCTGCGGGACAGAACATAACCCTTCCACAGGGCATTGGAGTTGGTAAGTGTTATTGCTTACACTAATTAATACGGTTGGGAAACCTAAGTCCGCCCCGTGGTCGAATGGTTACGGTCGCTGACTTGTATACCGCTGTAACCTATCATCACTGATGATTACGGGATCGAGCCCAGCTCAGACAGTGTCTCTATGAACATGTTGGCAGTTTCTTACGAAAGTTGGTGCACCAGGTACTGGTTAACCGGTGGAGCATGTCCAGGAAAAGTGGTGCTAGGTAACATGCCCGTCGCTCAAATGGGCAACCGGTAGCGACGATAAATAAATTTAAAATAAAAAAGGGAATACTAACAATAATAGTGGCGTCCGTGGTCCAGTGGTAGAGTGTCGGATTTGGAATCGAACGCTCCCGGGTTCGACACGCGGTCAGGCCACGTATGTAGTGCTATTGAGCAAGGCACCTCACACATTGTTTATTACTGGTTAACCGCTTAGGTCGGCTAAGCCTGCTGAGGAAGCATGTCTAGGTCATACGCACGCACCCACGCACGTACGCACGCATGCACGCACGCACTAATATAATAGGACTACCGTCCATCGCCTCTTCGCCTTCTTTCGTATCCTCTTCCTCAATATAATCAATGAGAGACATCTCTAATTTTCTATTACCTCCCTTGGCAGATAAATTCTGATTTATTCCAAAATGTGAATAGTTAGAATCCTTTGTTTTCTACTGTTATTCCCTAACCAGATGTTGCGGTATGATAACTGTGATTGTATCAACATCGTTTTAATTAACTGATAACATTGTTTTACAAAGAAGTACCCATTGCATACACTGTATGAGATCTGTCGAGATATAGATATTTAATAATCATAATAAGCGACAGTGGAATAAAATTGCTAGCATGTTGTGCAAAGGAAACAACGATAAAAACAGAGGAAAACACTTAATAGAACCTATTGACTTTTAAGGAGTATTCAGGGGCAGTAACTGACCGATGTCTCTCATTCAAGCTATGTACATACACATACGAAAATAATATAAACATATTTTCAGCCGCAATAATGGTACAATTTATAAATTGGTACGTTAAGGGCTTATGTATAATTTAAGCATATGTAGGCACTATATTAGACATAAAATGCTAAATGCATTCAAACATTGGAATAACACATACCTGTTTATCTCACTGATAAATATCTATATGTCATTGGAAAGCATAAAGTAAATAGTGTGGTGGAACCTATGCTCGGCGTAAATCCAACATATAGAGTGGTGGAACCTATGCTCGGCGTATATCCAACATATAGAGTGGTGGAACCTATGCTCGGCGTAAATCCAACATAGAGAGTGGTGGAACCTATGCTCGGCGTATATCCAACATATAGAGTGGTGGAACCTATGCTCGGCGTAAATCCAACATAGAGAGTGGTGGAACCTATGCTCGGCGTACATCCAACATATAGAGTGGTGGAACCTATGCTCGACGTAAATCCAACATATAGAGTGGTGGAACCTATGCTCGACGTAAATCCAACATATAGAGTGGTGGAACCTATGCTCGACGTAAATCCAACATATAGAGTGGTGGAACCTATGCTCGGCATAAATCCAACATATAGAGTGATGGAACCTATGCTCGGCGTAAATCCAACATATAGAGTGGTGGAACCTATGCTCGGCGTAAATCCAACATACAGAGTGGTGGAATCTATGTTCGGCGTAAATCCAACATATAGGGTGGTGGAACCTGTGCTCGGCGTAAATCCAACATATAGAGTGGTGGAACCTATGCTCGACGTAAATCCAACATATAGAGTGGTGGAACCTATGCTCGGCGTAAATCCAACATATAGAGTGGAGGAACCTATGCTCGGCGTAAATCCAACATATAGAGTGGTGGAACCTATGCTCGGCGTAAATCCCACATATAGAGTGGTGGAACCTATGCTCGGCGTAAAACCCACATATAGAGTGGTGGAACCTATGCTCGGCGTAAATCCAACATATAATGACCAGTATAAAATGTTATTTGCACTTGACATATATTATTATTTTCTTACGTCGTGAAAACAACTTTCAAAAAACTCTTGTTGACAGTTTTAGCTTCATCACGTGACCTTGCTGCTCAATTCAGCTACCGCAACGGTATCGGGTCGGCACCCGTTTATATGGGGAACTCAACACTTCAGGGCACCTATGCACGGCGTACTAGTTATTGTTTTATTTATCTACCATAACTTGTTGAATATATAGTACATCATTGAATAAAAACACTTATTGGTCTTAATCAGAAATGGTATAGAAACTATTTTTCGGGTTAGGTGTAGATATTTAAAATTTGGATAGCTACCTGAATTGCTCATACACCGTAACAGTTTCGGTGGAAATATTCTCCCAATGCTTTGTTTATATTCGTCTGCTGGACCAGTCACGTGGCAGTTGCATCAGGTTACCGATACTCGTAAAGGAATGCTATTGAACCATACTTCAGCTCTGTCACCGAAATTAGCCTACGACTATATACATATTTTAAATACGGATGTAAATTGAAAAATACGCCGAGCATAGGAATACGCCGAGCACAGGAATACGCCGAGCATAGGAATACGTTGAGCATAGGTTCCACCACTATATGATTTCTACAGAGGGGGAGTGATTCAATTCATCGAGAGAACCCCCAATTTGAAAATAAAACAATACTGTCTATTAACATGATCGGCTGTCCGGACAGCGCAGTGGTTAGCACGCTTACGTCCCACCAATGCAACCCAGGTTCGATCCCCGGACCGGGCAGTATGTGAGATGACACTGTGGTAGCTAGATCGGAGAGGTGGGTTTTCTCCGTGTACTCCGGTTTCTTCTTGCACGAATGACCACACAATGCTTTCATCCACGTCAAATATAGTGATTAACATAATTTCGTAATCATTGTAAAAATCAATAACGTTTATACTTTAACTTGATTTGAAATAAATTCATATATCACTGGATAAGCACACAGTTGATATCAACATGCGAAAGTAAACAACATTCCAATGCAATGTATCATTGTAAATACATGTTTATATTGACTGGGAATAGGATGTTTCCTTCTGGTGACGTGGATAACTTGACATTTGGAGGGGTTCAATTCCATGTCCCACTCCAACTCCCACTCTTCTAATCTTGACAAGAACACAACAGTATATTTCTATAAAATGGAAACTTTTAATGCACATCTTGATATTTCATTCTTCGTTTCAGATACCATTGGAGTGGTGTACGGAGACTATCTTATATTTGACATATCATCTTTAACAGATATTCTCCAAGACACCGTAACCATACTTAATTCACTGAGCATGGGCAACGAATCCGTCAGAATATCCGCTCGAAACGAACCCGTGTTGGTCATGTACGATTACGCACGTTACAATCCATTGCTACATACAGGAGAGGCAGCAATACAAACGAGATCTCGCCGACAGACAGACGCGCACATGGACGATTTAACAAATATTCCGAGAGGGCAAATTGATGAAGACTCTTGCAGAAGATATGACTGGCGTATTGATATGAGCATATTTAACCTAGCATGGTGGATAGCGCCACGCAGTTATAACGCGGGTTACTGTGCCGGTCGTTGTCGCTTTCCTTTATCACTTGATCGGACAAACAGCACAAGTTACTCGTTCATGAAGAATATGTGGCACTCGCAGACCTATTTCTCGGATGAGGATGTGCCAAGGGCGTGTTGTACACCAGTCGAGTATAATCCCCCATTAAGGATCCTGTATCTGTTGTCCAACCTAGCAGCACATATCAAACTGATGCCACATATGAGCGTAAAGTCATGCGGTTGTCGGTAGAACAAAGCATACAACGCAGTTACGTAGAATGCGTTACCGATGTAGTAAAGCATGACCACGGTGTTGTTCTTGGTCTGGACAGACATTGGAAGAGCTTCACATACTACGAGGTTCAATATAAGAAAATACTCATATTTATTCGTTGACTGATTTCATACTATTTGACATTTGAATACTTCAACTCATTTAATATGCACTGAATTAACATGACGCATAGTATAGCTCCTCCCACTAATCACGTGGTCAGCATTTTCTAGACACCGATAATCACAACAAATTGACGAGGAACACAAGTTGATGAGAAAAATGGCGACTGTTTGGTAAAGCTTACGGTTGTTGAAGGTGCGTCGTTTTATCGGCCGTTAATTGGCTTATCGGACTATCGCTGGTTGGGTTGATTGACAGTACGCGTGATGTTAATGAAACAGTACACGTTATTATTCTGTGATACATTTGGTTGGCGAAAGAGTAAATACATGACTGCACTGACATGTTGAAAGAACCGAGATATAGAATATACGTGTTTGAATGTGGGTGTTGAAGGGATCGATATAAGACATTCTACATGTACATACAATACATGATTACAATGACATGTTGAAAGAACCGAGATATAGAATATACGTGTTCGAATGTGGGTGTTGAAGAGATCGATGTAAGACAGTCTACATGTACATACAATACATGACAAGCTCTGTGCTCGTGGGTAAGTGGAAGTCGTGATAGCGCAGTGGATGCGCATTCGCTTCAGGTGTGAAAGGTCCGCCGGTGTTCGAGCCCCGCTGGAGCCGTTACGATTATGCCTTTAGGCAAGGCATTTAAAGTCCACGTTGCCTCTTCTCTCTCCCTTGTGGTGGCGATGGATTCCATCAGGAATGAGGTCTCGAGAGTGATTAATATAAGTTGAACGAACTTGTTTCGCAATCGAGCTAAAATAAATTTGTATAAACTATGCTCTGGGCAGGAAGAGAACTGTTCTTGGATGATCGTCGCAGAAAGCAAAGCTGGTGGGTTTCTGTGTAATGAGGGTGGTGAATAATGTCAGCTATACAGCTAGTTCACTACTAGACGTTGTTATGACAAGCAAGTAACACGGTATTACCAACACGGTGCTTTGCCGTATGTTACTACAGTAGGCCTACTATAGATATACGTACAGTATAGCAGCTGACACATTCACACCAACATTGACCTTTCACTGAATTCAGGCAAATGCTTTTTAAAATGGCATAGTTATATGTCAGTTAGCTATACTAGAGGACATAGAAAACGCACACTTCGGATAAGTGTGTTTTTACATGAAAAACAATAACTATATAAATACATAGTTTCAAACATTATGGACTATTTTTTGTTGTTCAGTTTGTGTTTTGTAATAAAGATGTGATGTATCTTTGATGGAAGCCTTCGTATTCCGTTTTCATGTAATACTAATCATATAATGTAGGTGTGAGTTTTCATGTAATACTAATCATATAATGTAGGTGTGAGTTTTCATGTAATACTAATCATATAATGTAGGTGTGAGTTTTCATGTAATACTAATCATATAATGTAGGTGTGAGTTTTCATGTAATACTAATCATATAATGTAGGTGTGAGTTTTCTATGTCCTCTAGTATACAATGATACAAATACATGTAAATCGTATTTTGAAATACAAAAAGGACAGTCGAAATCTGACTTATAAATAAGTAGTCAGTGTATATATAGTTGTGTGGTGCATCTGGTGTATTTCTACGCGAAGTGTGTAATTCATGTGGAAGACTATAACATTCGCTTTTAAAACATGTATACTTGTCTGCGAGGTAAAGAGCTTCGCCTCAAGCAAAGATACGGCAAGGACGGTGTTTTGCTACGCTGTAGCCTGACATTTAGATAGACCTAGACCTAAAGAGCTTCGCCTCAAGCAAAGATACGGCAAGGACGGTGTTTTGCTACGCTGTAGCCTGACATTTAGATAGACCTAGACCTAAAGAGCTTCGCCTCAAGCAAAGATACGGCAAGGACGGTGTTTTGCTACGCTGTAGCCTGACATTTAGATAGACCTAGACCTAAAGAGCTTCGCCTCAAGCAAAGATACGGCAAGGACGGTGTTTTGCTACGCTGTAGCCTGACATTTAGATAGACCTAGACCTAAAGAGCTTCGCCTCAAGCAAAGATACGGCAAGGACGGTGTTTTGCTACGCTGTAGCCTGACATTTAGATAGACCTAGACCTAAAGAGCTTCGCCTCAAGCAAAGATACGGCAAGGACGGTGTTTTGCTACGCTGTAGCCTGACATTTAGATAGACCTAGACCTAAAGAGCTTCGCCTCAAGCAAAGATACGGCAAGGACGGTGTTTTGCTACGCTGTAGCCTGACATTTAGATAGACCTAGACCTAAAGAGCTTCGCCTCAAGCAAAGATACGGCAAGGACGGTGTTTTGCTACGCTGTAGCCTGACATTTAGATAGACCTAGACCTAAAGAGCTTCGCCTCAAGCAAAGATACGGCAAGGACGGTGTTTTGCTACGCTGTAGCCTGACATTTAGATAGACCTATGTGAACGGTTGTAGATCAACATAGACTTATTATTCACAGAATTATGTCGGAGAAGTTTAGTTAGCATACTAGGTTAAGTATGCGCAAATATGCTATGAACGCGCAATTGCACATAAAACAAGAGTTTTGCTTAAAAACAATGTTTTCAGTGACTTTTATTATTCACGGATTGTCATCGGTTTTATTTTATCAATTTTACCCTGTCGAGTGCCTCAATAAAGTAATTTCACAAATGTGTGAAATTTACATTGACACCGGCACACGATTTGGGATCCCATAAATGATCAATTCATTTTCACATCGTATTTCGCTGTTAGTCTTACCGTGTGTTAAGAAATTCAACATATTTAAATGGTGTGAAATGCAAACGAATTACTCGCTTGTTTATTTAATGCGTCTTGTACATATGCATTGCGCATCTTCCAACCGTGTGCGCAGCTTTTAGTTTAAACAAATTTATTTTAGCTCGATTGCGAAACAAGTTATTTCAACTTATATTAATTACTCTCGAGACCTCATTCCTGATGGAATCCATCGCCTTGAAGGAGAGAGAAGAGGCAACGTGGAATTTAAATGCCTTGCCTAAGGGCACAATCGTAACGGCTCCAGCGAGGCTCGAACTCCGGACCTTTCGCACCTGAAGCGAAGCGGCTTTTAGTGAGTCACGCGAATATATGTTTTTAAGCCGTATATACCCGGGCTAGCCCGGAACTACCACAATATATTTACGGCAAGGTTATCCAGTCAAAATACATGTACTGGAAACTGCATTGAAGCGTAATAAACCACAATTTACACTGTGCCTATATAGAAACGAATTGCTCGCCCATATGGCTTACCGGCGGCGAGGGTAAATAAACGGAATCATCACCATCAACGAATTAGAACACACCTTTTTACAGACGGATCTGTAGTCCAGTGGTAACACGCTGGACTGGTAATCCAGGGATCGCAGGTTCGATCCTCCGTCTGACCCTAATAAAATTAACAGTCTTTCAGATGGGACGTCAAACCGAGGTCTCGTGTCGGTGTTTTACACCGTGCACGTAAAGGAACCAGAGGAGACTCTGGAATGGGCCTCTGTCTGTATCATGCACTATCCTCCAAAATCTAAAATGACTAATCTCTTCAGGAGGCGTCGCTCATATAGGCAATCGGTAGCGACGATAAATAAACGTAAACACACACCCGCCATTTTACATGTATCCAGCACTACCTCAGCTTGATAAGGAGCTCCATCTTCAAAGATAGGTTAAAAGATATTTACCCAAATATAACGTTTGAATATAAACAACCGACAGCCATGCTTCAGTGAGAGACATTGGCCACGGCACCTTCAATAACCGCGGGATCCTGCCCAGGAAAGGTGTTGTTAGGTAAACTGCCCGCCGGCGATATAGCCCAAATTGGTGCTGGTGCAGGCATAAAACCCGAAATATAACATAACATAGATGCCATTATGGGAGTCGATTAGTTGTTTATTTCCAAATGTCTGTTTGGTCTTATATCAAGCACATCTAAGAAGATGGACGCCCTTAAATCCGTTGATATGCTTATGCGTGCTGTATATTTATTTCACTTTCCATTCGGGCATCATGCATTATATATGAACAAAACAAAATTTATTTCTGACATCTGTATGATTTTGGGGTTTAATCGGCACCAACATCTTATGTTATATGGCGACTCTAGGTATGTATGTTCCATTAATGTCAAACCCCTTGCGGGGACCTAGACATATTCCTGGTCAGGCTTAGCCGACATATGCGGTTAACCAGTACTAAGAAATGTGTGTAAGGTGCCTTACTCAATGACATTACATACGTGGTATGACCGAGCATCGAACCCGGGACTGTTCAATTCCGAATCCGGCGCTCTACCACTGGACCACGGACTCTCCAGCTTTTGGTGGTATAGGAAGACCGCGCATGCCCCTCCGAACAGTATTTCAGACTGTAACATGATCGAAGAGTCATACATGACATATATAATGTACCCAATCGACCGTTACCTAGTAACTGTACGTTGCATATTAGTCAAATCGTAATTATGTCATCCATTAACTCTGCATGCTAGCGGCGCATATAGCAAACAAATGTGTCATGTCATTTCATTAGAATGATGTGGAAACGACACAATACTAATGAAATTCCATGACATATTTCCAGAGTTTTCAGATACAAATATGAAAACACTTTCACATTCACATGTCGTCTGCTACAATTATTTGAACTATTTATAGCTTTATTTTACCCAGCATGCAAATAATTAAATCCGCTGCATATCAACAGGAACTCCCCGTTATCAAGCAGTAAACCCTCATAAAGAACGGTGTTAAAAACCCTGCTAACGTTCTTATATCTGCTAACCAAGCTATATTCTCCACAATCTCAGAAATACACGAATTTACTAAACGCCATTATGGTGTTTCGTCCCAAATGTACATAGTCACAGTTACATAACAAATAGCATATATATATTTTTTTCAAATTCTATTTAAAGCGACATGACATCGCAAACACTTAATAAAAACCATTTTGTTCACGTATAAACTGCAAATTCTTCCGAATACATTCGAACACTAACATTGAATCAATAAACAGTGTGTATGCGGTCTACAAACTTTCAAAATTGAAAGTAGGATTTCATATAACGATCATCCATGCTCCTGAATTGACGTGTGTTTGTCATCGGAGTCAATAATACACGCGAGATAATGTCGTTTATGGATATTTTAACTAAGATTAGTCTACAAATAAATATGCATAGGCACACATGTGAGATAGAACGGTAAATCTGTACCATAATTAGTGTTATTCAGGATGCACGTGCTGTATTACGCATGACTATCGACCCAATTAACATTATTTTGTTATGTCAACAAACCGCGTATACGACGTTTGTTTAATAGTTGAAATACTCAGTTTTTGTGGCAAATATTGGGGGGGGGGGTTATACCATATAATAGGAAAATACATTATGTAGAAATTTGATTTTTTCATCGCTTTAAATAAGATCTATTTAGAAATAAGTTCGGTCTAACTAAATAGCTTTTTTGAGGACAAGCATTTAATCGTATCAAGATAACTACCATACATGCAATCAGCTTCACATATATATCTAACACGGTGAGGATTGTAGTATATTGGAGATATATCAGATTTATACAAATTTATGTTAGCTTGATTGCGAAACAAGTTCTTACAATTTATATTAATGACTCTCGAGACCTCATTCGTGATGGAATCCATCGCCACCTGTTTGATCATACTTACAGTAGTCCTATATATAAGATCTCTACATAATTATTTTGATCTGTTATTTGATAAATGCCTTGATAGTAAATGCATATTAAAATGTCACATTTTTCTTAAAGCTCATTTTCGCATAGCACTTTCCGCCCTGGTCCGATGGCGGGATTTCTGACCAATATTTTGAAGCTTTTCGGACATGAACGGGTATAAATGTGTGCATTGGTGTTAAGAATAATCATAAATATAGATATTAAGAACGTTTAAAATGTATTGTCTTACCGTTGTGCATATCATTTAGCTGTTTGAAGTCGACAGGTGAGATTCTCTCACTTTTTCTGCACAGTCTTCACAAACGAAATCCGAATGAATTATTTGTTAGTACATTTCATGCGTATGAACAATTGGATATTGAACGAACTTTTATTTGGTTCACCGTAATGGCACGGGAGATATATCTTGTAAACAATTTCGCCTAATTATTTCTATTCTTCACTTTTTGTTATAACCAAAAATTCAAAATGGAAGAAATGGAATGGTGAAGCTCTCTCATGAAATTTAAACGTTGATTTCTTGTATAAGACGTTTAATAGACTGTGCAGAATTCAAACAACGGTATGTGTGTTCATCTTGTTAGCAATTTTAATTTATAAAAACGACTTTTTAGAATATAAAATATACTACGCGTAATTGAAGTTTAGCGTTTAGACTTTGAAAAATGCCTTGATAGTAAAATGTCACATGTTTCAAGTCTAAATATTTGGACTAGTACTTACCTGTCCGAGGATCAACCCGCGTTGCGTTGGTGAGAAGCGAGTGTGCTAACCACCGCATTAATCGGCAATAGGTGCATACTAATTCGAAGTATGTAGACAATAACTTGCTCTTTCTCGCAGTTTTGGTTCTTACGAACATGTGTGTGCGTGCGTGCGTGCGTGCGTGCGTGCGTGCGTGCGTGCGTGCGTGCGTGCGTGCGTGCGTGCGTGCGTGCGTGCGTGCGTGCGTGCGTGCGTGCGTGCGTGCGTGCGCAGGGGTTAGACGTTCTGGAAACAAATGAATAAACGTGTTCATAATCAATGAATCTTGTATTTTTATTCGCTTTTCAGAAATCAACTGAGCCTGCGTCATTTGTATGGGGAGAAGTAGTTTTTGATTAATGTTAAAATTTGAATATAAAACTGGATTAGCAGTCTGTAATATTTCCATGGTGTAGATATGACGTGCTCGCAATAACTTCTCCTCTGCGCAAATATCTCCCGTTTATGTTTATTTATGTTTGGTGTTTACAGTCGCATCTACAGTTCAGGGTATACAACCAGTCTCCAGCTATTATTGGTGGAGGAAGACAAGCACTTACGGGCACCCAGATATAACCAACGACTTTCCCCAAACTAACTGTACACAATACCTTGATACAGAGACTTGGTGAAAGGCCCATTACAATTATTTACCGTTTAAGCTTTTTGGAATGAAGCTATAAACACAGCAGAGCATTGAATGCGTAAACAGTAAACAATTCCCCTCGCTGCCAAATACTACTAATGAACCATTCACTAAGTGTATGTGGGCCATGATATACAGTCAAACCTGTCATAAGCAGCCAGCCAAGGGAATCACAGAAAATAGTTGCTTAACACAGGTGGCTGCTTAATAGAGGTCAAATGTATAATAAAACAACATATTTGGAATCTGGAAACTGTCTGCTTAATACAGGATGGTTGCTTAATAGAGGTCAAATGTATAATAAAACAACATATTGGGAATCTGGAAACTGTCTGCTTAATACAGGATGGTTGCTTAATAGAGGTCAAATGTATAATAAAACAACATATTTGGAATCTGGAAACTGTCTGCTTAATACAGGATGGTTGCTTAATAGAGGTCAAATGTATAATAAAACAACATATTGGGAATCTGGAAACTGTCTGCTTAATACAGGATGGTTGCTTAATAGAGGTCAAATGTATAATAAAACAACATATTTGGAATCTGGAAACTGTCTGCTTAATACAGGATGGTTGCTTAATAGAGGTCAAATGTATAATAAAACAACATATTGGGAATCTGACAACTGTCTGCTTAATACAGGATGGTTGCTTAATAGAGGTCAAATGTATAATAAAACAACATATTTGGAATCTGGAAACTGTCTGCTTAATACAGGATGGTTGCTTAATAGAGGTCAAATGTATATGAAAACAACATATTGGGAACCTGGAAACTGTCTGCTTAATACAGGATGGTTGCTTAATAGAGGTCAAATGTATAATAAAACAACATATTGGGAATCTGGAAACTGTCTGCTTAATACAGGGTGGTTGCTTAATAGAGGTCAAATGTATAATAAAACAACATATTTGGAATCTGGAAACTGTCTGCTTAATACAGGATGGTTGCTTAATAGAGGTCAAATGTATAATAAAACAACATATTGGGAACCTGGAAATTGTCTGCTTAATACAGGATGGTTGCTTAATAGAGGTCAAATGTATAATAAAACAACATATTGGGAACCTGGAAACTGGCTGCTTAATAGAGGTGACCACTAACACACGTTTGACTGTATTGCCAATATTAGTTCGTACACTTCTGTATGTCGTAGAACATTACATATGATATTTTACAAATAGTCTGTCAGCCATTAGTCAAACAAAACATGATTTGGAGTTCTGAGGCGTATAGGAATTAACCACGCATGCGCGTAGGTCTAAGTGGTTAATTCCGGCGCTCTGCCTGAACGACAAACCATGTTTTATTCGACTATAAATAACGCAAATACAAAACTGATTTCGATACCAGCATTATAAAAATATCTAGAAAGCGCAAAAATAGTTGGTTTTTTCTTTTTAGAGTGCGTAAGTTTTGACGTCACTCGCTAAACAATGTGTTATTGCAGATTTAAACAGGGTTCAACTTCCTTCTATGCCTGGGCCATGATAGGATAGCATATGATATACGGTGTATGATATATATGAAACTACTCCTATAACAGCGGTTTTATGGGTCAATAATATAGGCTTAGTTTTCTATATCAGTTCAGCTTACGATTCTCACAAGTCAGAGTGACATTATTTATCATTTCGTGTAACTAGTATTCGCGATGTTGCTTTTGGAGCGGACGTCTGGAATTTTAAAAATACGTAAAAGCAGTCCGTAAAACGAAATGCAGGTTTGTTTCCTCCCACATAATGTACCTTACCCCGAAACACATTCGTAATTTACTGTGTTTCACCCCAGGTCTTGGTCCTAAAAAACCCATATTTATGGAAATACAAGGTCGTAAATTTACTCCGCGTAAAATAACGACACATAAATTAGTGTCTCTTAATATTCGTGTCTTGTTTTCAAAATCCAGTAAACCTGTGAGATTGTAAGCGTCAATTTGGAAAAAAGAGCAACATAATTGTCTTCACTAATGTGCATTTTAATGAACTGTCTCACACAACATACTAAATGTCCCGATGAATCATTCCACGCAATTTTGCATAATTTGTATAAATCCAAGATGGCCGCCATATTTGATAACATGTCAATATTCTGCACCACGCTATTTATCGCATACAGCATGCACATTATGGTTCATCGTCAGATAAGAGTCAAGACTTATCGTTCCTTTGTGAAACAGACATGAATAAACTAATAGACGAGGAACGAAGGTCTGGACACTAATTTCCGTGTCTTCCATCCACCACGAGTTACCATAGTAACCACATATGTTTATGCTGCCCGAAATATTCCCGAGATGACTTTATTTCCTCATTGCTTTCCGCAAGGTATTGTTTCAGTGATAGAACGATCATGGTCACATGCAAAAGTGAGCTGAGGAAAACAACCTGGCCAACAGATACTTCTCTCCAGACGAAGTTACATGACTGCCGGGAGGATCTGAGGAGGACGGCCCATTTCGTGTTTGCTGCCGGCTTGTCCATGTGATTCGCGAACGACAAGAAGAAGAAGACATGCAAAAGTCAATTGTCATATCACAGTTTATGCAAAGAATACGCGAAGTACTGCAGATAATTGCCTCGTGTCCAACATAGTGATTCACGAAGTACTGCAGATAATTGCCTCGTGTCCAGCATAGTGATTCACGAAGTACTGCAGAGAATTTCCTCGTGTCCAGCATAGTGATTCACGAAGTACTGCAGAGAATTGCCTCGTGTCCAACATAGTGATTCACGAAGTACTGCAGATAATTGCCTCGTGTCCAGCATAGTGATTCACGAAGTACTGCAGAGAATTTCCTCGTGTCCAGCATAGTGATTCACGAAGTACTGCAGAGAATTTCCTCGTGTCCAGCATAGTGATTCACGAAGTACTGCAGATAATTGGCTCGTGTTCAACAGTGATTCACGAAGTACTGCAGATAATTGCCTCGTGTTCAGCATAGTGATTCACGAAGTACTGCAGAGAATTGCCTCGTGTCCAGCATAGTGATTCACGAAGTACTGCAGATAATTGCCTCGTGTTCAGCATAGTGATTCACGAAGTACTGCAGATAATTGCCTCGTGTTCAGCATAGTGATTCACGAAGTACTGCAGAGAATTGCCTCGTGTCCAGCATAGTGATTCACGAAGTACTGCAGATAATTGCCTCGTGTTCAGCATAGTGATTCACGAAGTACTGCAGATAATTGCCTCGTGTCCAGCATAGTGATTCATGAAGTACTGCAGAGAATTGCCTCGTGTCCAGCATAATGATTCACGAAGTACTGCAGATAATTGCCTCGTGTCCAGCATAATGATTCACGAAGTACTGCAGAACATTTCCTTGTGTTCAGCATAGTGATTCGCGAAGTACTGCAGATAATTGCCTCGTGGTCAGCATAATGATTCACGAAGTATTTCAGAACATGTCCTCGTGTTCGGCATAGTGATTCACGAAGTATTGCAGAACATGTCCTCGTGTTCGGCATAGTGATTCACGAAGTACTGCAGAACATGTCCTCGCGTTCAGCATAGTGATTCACGAAGTACTGCAGAACATGTCCTCGTGTTCAGCATAGTGATTCACGAAGTACTGCAGAACATGTCCTCGTGTTCGGCATAGTGATTCACGAAGTACTGCAGAACATGTCCTCGTGTTCGGCATAGTGATTCACGAAATACTGCAGAACATGTCCTCGTATTCGGCATAGTGATTCACGAAGTACTGCAGAACATATCCTCGTGTTCGGCATAGTGATTCACGAAGTACTGCAGAACATGTCCTCATATTCAGCATAGTGATTCACGAAGTTCTGCAGAACATATCCTCGTGTTCGGCATAATGATTCACGAAGTTCTGCAGAACATATCCTCGTGTTCTGCAGAGACTCAACAAACGAGAGATTCAACAAACGAGAGATTCAACAAATGAGAGACTTAACACACGAGAGACTCAACAAACGAGAGACTCAACAAGCGATAGATTCAACAAATGAGAGATTCAACAAACGAGAAACTCAACAAACGAGAGATTCAACAAACTAGAGACTCAACAAATGAACAAACGAGAGACTCAACAAACGAGAGATTCAACAAACGAGAGACTCAACAAATGAGAGATTCAACAAATGAGAGATTCAACAAACTAGAGATTCAACAAATGAGAGATTCAACAAACTAGAGACTCAACAAACGAACAAACGAGAGACTCAACAAACGAACAAACGAGAGACTCAACAAACATTGATTTTTCAGATATTTTTTATTTACATATCACATACAATTTTTCAGTAATGACAATATTACGCATGGTATATATGTATCAGTTAAAACTACTTTATGCATATAATACACTACCCTTCTCAAATCTAAAATCATCAACAATAGTTTTGTATAATGTCACATATTCAGAGAAATAAATAGAGCAGTAGCCAGTGGCTGTTTCATCTCTATATTACAGAACTACTTTGCACGTGCAGTACACATTTTCACACAGGGAAAACTAATCCTGAGAATTAATGCCTCTGTTTCATTAGTTATTGTAAAGCCAGAATAATATGCTGTTCAGGCTGTAGTGATAGTGTATTTGGGCTTGAAAAAAAGGAAAAAATATATTTATAATTGAAACAAAGCATAGATTTTCTGCTGTATGTATATCAAATATTTTTACAAACATTATTTAAGTTTATTTAACGTTGCAACCGGTTGTCCATTTGAGCGACGGGTAGTTTACATAACCACACTTTTCCTGGGCAGGCTCCAGCGGTTAACCAGTACTTGGTGCACCAACCTTTGTTAGAAACCGCCAACTTTTTCATATAGAGAGACATGGTCTGAGCGGGGCTCGAACATGTGCACATCAGTGATGATTGCAGTGTCAGCGACTGTAACCACTCGACCACGGACGAGGACATTTTACCTTTTACGTTTATTCATCCCAATTAGACTATCAATCAACCTGTGATAAACTGCTGAAAGAACACAATCAATAATTAGGTCAAATTAAATGGCCATTATATTTCTATGGCAACAACTAAACAACATGGCGGAATTTAAATGTTTATTGTTTGTAAATAAACAACATTTATGACATAACAATGTAATGCACTATTATTCTAATTCCTTTTTAAACTATGTAAATATTGTGTGTTGTGTTTATCAACCTAGATATAAAGTAAATTCCATGTTTCATTTACAATGAACAGCATTAAATAGTTAATAAAAAATAAAATGCTTTCATGATGTAACAAACTTCAATATAGCTACCTCCATGATAGTCATGTTGTCATATTTTAAATAGCTATATAACAGCACACAACATTTTAGATTAACTAACTGTTCCAGACTGTGCCGGCCAATCATAATCATTACTGATTGTTCGGCAGTATGAAGTTGAAGTAGCTATATGTTAGTCATTAGAAGTCATCGCTATTGCATTTCCTTCAATGAACGTATGTGCCCTGATTGTATTCATGTTTGTATGATGGTTCAACTAATGATATGCAGCCGACATGTGTACTCCAAGTCACAGACGGATCTATAGCCCAGTGGTAACACGCTGGACTGGTAATCCAGGGATCGCAGGTTCGATCCCCCGTCTGACCCTAATAAAATTAACAGTCTTTCAGATGGGACGTTAAACCGAGGTCTCGTGTCGGTGCTTTACACCGTGCACGTAAAAGAACCAGAGGAGACTTTGGAATGGGTCTCTCTCTGTATCATTGCACTATCCTCCAAAATCTAAAATGACTAATATCTTCAGGAGGCGTCGCTCATATGGGCAACCGGTAGCGACGATAAATAAACGTAAAAAACAACAACTCCAAGTTACGGGCATGCGCATTTGCATTGTTCGTCGCGAGAAAGGGCCGTAACTAATGTTGCTTGAACTTGTGACCTGACCCGTTTGCCCTTATTTAATGTGTCACGTTTTGTATTCACACGTACATGTAAAACGAATTGAGCAATAAAATATGATTAAACTAATGTCGTGGGAAAAGGCATATCTTACGGATTACGGTGTTCCAGGGATGGTCTATTTACCTGTTCTGGCACATGGTAGGTTGCAAACCATGGACTAAAGACATTTTAAATGCAAAGTGTGCTATATTTTCTTTGTGTCATTTAATGTAAATATAAGTAATGAATCGCGGGTTAATAGTTTCCATCGGGTTATGAACTACATTGTGCGTGTATAGAGTTAGCGTGGATGCCTTTGACCTCCACACACTTTAATGAAACTCAATGCGGTCCAATTAATGATCTCGGTATTAAAATATATTTATATGAATGACCAGGCAAACTATATCAACGCCTGTTCCCAGGCTATGTTCGAGGGTACATATGTATAAAAGTCGAAACGTGACTTGAAACATGTTCGAAGTACAAGTGAATAATCCACATTATCCGTTTAGGATACAGATAAGCGATACATGCTAGTTGTGTTTATTAGTGTAAGATAGGCCATCTCTAAATCCCGCAACAATAGTTGATGTTATATTTTTTTAGAGTGCGTAGATGTCACAAAACTACAAAATGACATCACACGCTAAACCATGTTTTCTTGCAGAATTAACAATGGTAAATTCCTTCTTTGCGTATACACACAAAATGCTGAGTAATGTTAGAATGATAATTAAACACTTGGTTTAGCATGTATCTCTGAAAGTACACATTAAGTACACATTAAGTACACATTAAGTACACATACACAGGCACAAGACACAAATTATTTGTGTTTGCCCTATGGACATATAGTAAGTAATGTTTACTGACGACAATCAACGGATATGAAACATGTATGCAGAAACATCGACGACAAACTGAAATCGACCAGATCACTGATATGTCCTTGTGGTCCCGACCGAAAGACAGTATTCTATCAACAAATACTTTTTATTTGATGGCGATCGGTCAAATAACACAAGAATGGCACATTATTTCATCGTGAACAGCAGGAAATGCAATGTCGTCAATGTTTCTGCATACATGTTTCCTTTCCGTTGGTTGCCTTCAGTAAACATTACTTACTATATGACCATAGGGCAAAACAAATTAATTTGTGCTTGTGTACACATATAAGTACACATATAAGTCAATATTCACCCACTTCACAAAAAACAATCGAACAACAAAAAATTTAAATTAAAAATTTGGCATCTCTGTTAAATATTACTTACTGTCTTCTCTTATAATGACACGTTTTCGTAATACATTTTGTAAACCTGCTACAACATCTAACAAATTCTGTTTATCTATGATGTAGCTCAGAGTAGCTGAAGATGCATCTATATATATCTACACTTGATTTCTCACCAAGGCAACCCGGGTTCGATCCTCGGACCGGGTAGTATGTGAGAGGGTACGGTGGTCGCCAGATCGGACAGGTGGGTTTTCTCCGGGTACTCCGGTTTCCTCCCACACTAAAGACCACATATACGCTTTCATCCGCGCCAACGAGAGTGATTAATATAAGTTGTTAAAACTTGCTTCGCACTCATTGTAAAATAAATAAAAGTTTAAACTTGAATAGAACTAAATAGATTTTGTACAAGCAAAACAGTCATGCATCCAAAAATAAATATTTACAATTTAATGAATCATCATATGTTTTATTTTGCAGTTTACATCATTGACCCTGTTTGTTTTGGGTTTTAAAGTCGCCCCAACAGCTTAAGTGCTATGATGACTCTCCAGCTAATATTGGTGGAGGACGACCCCGGGTGCCCCTTTCATGCACGGACGGGCATCCAGGTAACTGCTATCCCCATAACACGTTGAATAATAGCAATTTTTGCTAAATAAAGGGGCCATAACTCTGGTGTTACTGGACAGATCATCCCCATTCAGGATCTTCAGATCATATGCATCATATCCACAGACACAAGACATAGATATTGTTTGCACACTATGGTCTAAAAGTAGAAATAGAATATAATATTAATAAAATTTACTATAAGGCCATAGGGCAAAACAAAAATTATTTTCTTGGAAGTCATGATAGCGCAGTGGTAGCGCGTTTGCTTCAGATGAGAAAGGAATAGAGTTTGCACTCAGCTGTAGCCGTTACGATTGTGCCCTTAGGCAGGGCATTTAAATTCCACGTTGCCTCTTTTCTCTCCCTCGTGGCGATGGATTCCATCAGGAATGAGGTCTTGAGAAATCCGGATCTTTTGCACATGAAGCTAGCGCGATTTTTCTGTAACTCAGGTGCCATAACTCTGGAGTTACTCATTCGATCTGACCCAATATTAAACATGTTAACAAAATGATATCTTTCTCTTTCCATTAAATCCAAATTTCCTCTTCTCTCTCCCTCATGGCGGTGGATGCAAACAGGGATGAGGTCTCGAGAGCGATTTAATCTTAATGTAACATAGAGTGCTAGTACCTAGCGTGTGAGAACATCAGTAAATCTGTGTGTAGGGGGGGAGTTATGACCAAGTTTATAGATTTGTGGATGCGCGTTCGCTTCAGGTGTGAAAGGTCCGGAGTTCAAGCCCTGCTAGAGCCGTTACTATTGTGCCCTTAGGCAAGGCATTTAAATTCCACGTTGCCTCTTCTCTCTCCTTCGTGGCGATCAGGAACGAGGTCTCGAGAGTGATCAATATAAGTTGTAAGAACTTGTTTCGCAATCGAGCTAAAATAAATTTATATTAACTAATTGCTACAGATGCAGCATTATTTTCAGTCCAAGCCTTTAGTTTCGGTTTTGAATGAGGTCTCGAGAGCGATTTAATCTTAATATAAGTTAATATAAGTTTAAGATCAATATAAGTTGAAAGAACTTATTTCGCAATCGAGCTAAAATAAATTTGTATAAACATTTATATGTCAACGTGTAGCAATATTTCTTAGTAATACTATAATGTATGTCAAAGGTCAAGGCATAATTTATTTATTTTTGGTCGCTTACTATTATTAGCTCTTATATCTTTGCATGCTGCGGTGAAAGTAACCAATATGTCGTGCAATTTCCTAGCAACACAATTCTATGATATTCCCTGACATATTACCAGAGTTTTCAGCTACAAATAAGAAAAACACATTAAAGAATTGTCGTCTGCTACAATTATTTGAACTATCTATAACCATTAAATTACCCAGCATGCAAAGTTAGATAAACTGTGCGACAGATGCTGGGCAACTATATATCCAGGAAAACAAACAGTTTACCTCAAGCATAGCAAATTTTGAAACCAATGTAAAGTCATGTGTTGGTCCCTTTTTCTGCCATGAGCATTACCCATTTTACATCTACCAGTAAACGTTCATTTATAACATAACACATATAATCTATCAATTTGAGCTCTTTAACCTTTAGTATGCTGCAGGCAAACTGAGCAAACAATGATGTGACGATTTGAATGAAATGTCACAAACCCTACTTTCCAGGGAAAATATTACACATTTGTTATCTGCTCATTTCGCCTACAGTGTGCTAAAGGTTAATCTTGAACAATGGTTTAGTGTTATTCTCCTCCACACACACCCGAGCCCACTCTCCTCCACATCCGCCCGAGCACGCTCATCCCCACACCAGCCCAAGTCTGCTCTCTTTCACACCCGTCCGAGCCCGCTCTCCTCCACATCCGACCGAGCCCGCTCTCATCCATACCCACCCGAGCCCTCTTTCCTCCACATCCGCCCGAGCCCGCTCTCCTCCACACCAGCCTGAATTATGTAACTGTAAAATAACACTCATTTAACTATTTGCATGCATGCTAGCTAATGGTGAACATAATAGTCAAATATGTCGTATCGACACAGTTCTGAGGAAATTCCACGACATATTTCCAGAGTTTTCAGCTACAAATAAGAAAAACACATTAATGAATTATCGTCTACTACATTTGACATATTTATAGCCTTTATTTTAAGAGGCATGCAAAGAGTTAACATAACATGAATGATATATTTATAGATATGCAACATTAAAAAATATCAAAGACGGGTCAGTAGTTAACACGTTGGACTGCGAATCCAGGGATCGCAGGTTCGATCCCCGTCTGACCTGACTACTATTAAGAGTCTTTCAGATGGGACTTTAAACCGAGGTCTTGTGTCGGTGCTTTACACTGTGCACGTAAAAGAACCAAAGAAGACTGTGGAATGGGTCTATGTCTGTATCATTGCACTATCCTCCAAAAATCTAAAATGACTAATCTCTTCAGCAGACGTCGCTCACATGGGCAACCGGTAGCGGCAATAAATAAACGGGAAAAAACAATATCAATCTCACAGTTGTTTGTTTGGGTTTTGCGACTTCATCGGCACAATTTCGGGCTATATCACCGGCGGGCTGTTTACCTAACAACATTTTTCCTGGGCAGGCGTCAGCGGTTAACCAGTACTTGGTGCCTCAACCTCCGAAAGAAACTGCCAACTTTTGTTGTTGAGTGGTTGGAACCAGTGACCATCAGTGATGATAGGTTGTAATTGTTTACAATCACCCTAACCACTCGACCATGGAGGCAGTCCGTCTCATAATTGAACTGTCATGTGTATGTATGTATGTTCCTTTAATGTCAAACCGCTCGCGGGGACCTAAACATGTTTTCTTGGGCAGGCTTAGCTGACCTAAGCGATTAACCAGTACTAAGCAATGTGTGTGAGGTGCCTTGCTCAATGACACTACATAAGTGGCCTGACCGAGTATCGAACCCGGGACCGTTCGATTCCAAATCCGATGCTCTGCCACTGGACCACGGACGCCATATTATTCTCCATCAACCCATTTCATTCTGGACACATTTAAAGGCTTTTGCAAACAACATAGATCCAGATCAGCCCAAGCATGACGCTGCGTGCTGATCAGGATCTATGTTGATTGCTACATAGCCAAGTGTCTTAGCAAGATCATCTGAATAGCAAACAGCATAGAGCCTGATCAGACGGCACGTTCCGTGGCGACTGATCTGGCTCTATGTTCTTTGCAAATACTATTTGAACAGTATCCAGAATGAAATGGGTTAACAGTGAAACCTCACTTAGTGGTTACTTCTATCCCACAGCTAACTTTCACATTTCTTGTTAGGCATTTTATTACAAACTTCTACATGTGCTACCCCAAAATGTTGTTTCATTGTAAAATAACTAACGTTTATACTTTACGGTTACAAGTTTCACATATTATGGTACCAATGAAATGTGAGATCGTACGGTGGTCATGAAATTGGACAGGTGGGTTTTCTGCGGGTACTCCGGTTTCTTCCCACAGGAAGGACCACATTTACACTTTCATCCGTGCCAATGAAAGTGATTAAAATAAGTTGTTAAAAATTTGTTTCACAATCAATATAAATACAATGAGGTACATAATTTATGGTTATAAGATTCACATATTATGGTACCAATGAAAGACACAATATTATCAATGTCATGGCATGTATGATTTTTTTTTTGTAAAATAGAAGTTTTTTTTACTCATTATGTACAAGGCCGACATTTTTTCATACAATCTACATACGTTATGTCAAAATTGGTTATGTCGAATTCTCCGGTTATCTCGAAGTCGGATCAAAGTCCCGTTTCAGACACTATCACTTTACATATAACTGGCTCCGTTTATATCGAATTTCGTTAAGTCAAACGTCGGTTATGTTGAAGTATTTTGTTCGGTCCGACGGAATTTGACATAGCGGATGTAGCCTGTATATCGATATAAACCACTGACAATTCATGGGAGGTAGATACCCACAGTGTGTGGTCCACCCAAGGGGCCAGATACTTTCACTCAAAATTATATGTGTCCACAGAAATGAACTGCAGACGGATCTGTAGTCCAGTGGTAGCACGCAGGTTCGATCCCTGTCTTACCTTAGTAAAATTAACAGACTTTCAGATGGGCCATTAAACCGAGGTCTCGTATCGGTGCTGTACACTGTGCATATAAAAGAACCAGAGGAGACTCTGGAATGGGTCTCTGTCTGTATCATTGCACTATCCTTCAAAAATCTAAAATGACTAATATCTTCAGGAGGCGTCGCTCATATGGGTAACCGGTAGCGATGATAAAATAAAACGTAAAACACACAAACTGCAACTTGTTTCTAACTCCTCAAATTTTTGGTTGATTCGCTTACGCAGTACATAGTAACATGGTAAAGTGCTAAATGCTTTGTTGTGGTTCAACGGTTCCGATAAGGAACTACATAGAAACTCGATCAAGTACTCATTTTAGTCTAAATGAGGAAGGCATTCTAAAATAACTAAAGGAATAAGAAGATATTTCCAAAATATCCTAAAATAAATTCATTTCCACTGTGTTCAAGATAACATTAGCTAATGCATACGATATGCACTTGATGACGATAAACGAGAACGTTCAACAACCGTTTATCCTATAGCGTTCTCTCTTACGCACCCAGTCTCTCTCTCTCTCTCCCCTCCCTCCCTCCCTCCCGAGCCACACAATGCACAAAGGGATCTCAGGGACCAGGGAATTGAAGCCTCCGATGTACATGTCAAACATTTAAATACTTGTTTCATACCATGATCAATTATTCCGTTATATATCTACCCAGTAATTAACATTCAATTTCAATGTTATGCTTCATATTTCTCGGAATATTGATTTGCGAAACTGCTTTCAAAATTTACCCTAAACATCATATGTATGTTCCATTAATGTCAAATCCCTTGTGGGGACCTAGAAATGTTGACCTGGGCAGGCTTAGCCGACATAAGCGGTTTACCGGTACTAAGCCATGTGTGTGAGGTGCCTAGCTCATTACTATATACATACGTGGCCTGACCGAGTATCGGACCTGGGACTGTTCGATTCCAAATCTGACGCTCTACCACTGGACCACGGACACCACATAATATGATAAATATGATATGATAAAATGCCGATTAAAGTTACTTAGTCATCATTTCGGAGCAGTGTGAACAATCTCTTAACAGGAACAGTCTATAGGTCCACATTACTTATACATGTTCACCTCTTTACTTGTGGCACATTCTGCAGCATAATACCTACTTGTAGGACCTTTTACAACATACCTATTTGTGGCACATTCTGCAGCATAATACCTACTTGTAGGACATTTTACAACATACCTATTTGCGGCACATTCTGCTGCATAATACCTACTTGTAGGACCTTTTACAACATACCTATTTGCGGCACATTCTGCAGCATAATACCTACTTGTAGGACCTTTTACAACATACCTATTTGCGGCACATTCTGCTGCATAATACCTACTTGTAGGACCTTTTACAACATACCTATTTGTGGCACATTCTGCAGCATAATACCTACTTGTAGGACCTTTTACAACATACCTATTTGTGGCACATTCTGCAGCATAATACCTACTTGTAGGACCTTTTACAACATACCTATTTGTGGCACATTCTGCAGCATAATACCTACTTGTAGGACCTTTTACAACGTACCTATTTGTGGCACATTCTGCAGCATAATACTTACTTGTAGGACCTTTTACAACATACCTATTTGTGGCAAATTCTGCAGCATAATTCTTACTTGTAGGACCTTTTACAACATACCTATTTGTGGCACATTCTGCAGCATAATACCTACTTGTAGGACCTTTTACAATATACCTATTTGTGGCACATTCTGCAGCATAATACCTACTTGTAGGACCTTTTACAACATACCTATTTGTAGGACCTTTTACAACATACCTATTTGTGGCACATTCTGCAGCATAATACCTACTTGTAGGACCTTTTACAGCATACCTATTTGTGGCACATTCTGCAGCATAATACCTACTTGTAGGACCTTTTACAACATACCTATTTGTGGCACATTCTGCAGCATAATACCTACTTGTAGGACCTTTTACAACATACCTATTTGTGGCACATTCTGCAGCATAATACCTACGTGTAGGACCTTTTACAACATACCTACTTGTAGGACCTTTTACAGCATACCTATTTGTGGAACATTCTGCAGCATAATACCTACTTGTAGGACCTTTTACAATATACCTATTTGTGGCACATTCTGCAGCATAATACCTACTTGTAGGACCTTTTACAACATACCTATTTGTAGGACCTTTTACAACATACCTATTTGTGGCACATTCTGCAGCATAATACCTACTTGTAGGACCTTTTACAGCATACCTATTTGTGGCACATTCTGCAGCATAATACCTACTTGTAGGACCTTTTACAACATACCTATTTGTGGCACATTCTGCAGCATAATACCTACTTGTAGGACCTTTTACAACATACCTATTTGTGGCACATTCTGCAGCATAATACCTACGTGTAGGACCTTTTACAACATACCTATTTGTGGCACATTCTGCAGCATAATACCTACTTGTAGGACCTTTTACAGCATACCTATTTGTGGCACATTCTGCAGCATAATACCTACTTGTAGGACCTTTTACAACATACCTATTTGTGGCACATTCTGCAGCATAATACCTACTTGTAGGACCTTTTACAACATACCTATTTGTGGCACATTCTGCAGCATAATACCTACGTGTAGGACCTTTTACAACATACCTACTTGTAGGACCTATTACAGCATACCTATTTGTGGAACATTCTGCAGCATAATACCTACTTGTAGGACCTTTCACAGCATACCTTATTTGTGGCACCTTGCACATTATACCTATTTGTGGCACCTTGCACAGTATACCTATTTGTGGCACCTTGCACAGTATACCTATTTGTGGCACCTTGTACATGGTACTTATTTGTGGCACATTTTATGGCACAACTCTTTGTAGCACGTTTTACAGCATACCCATTTTTGGCACCTTGCACAGTATACCCATTTGTGGCACCTTGCACAGCATCCCCATTTGTGGCACCTTGAACAGTATACCCATTTGTGGCACCTTGCACAGCATACCCATTTGTGGCACATTTCATGTCATAATTTCAATTAATGGCGTCTTGCACAACATATTGCTGTGTAGAATACTGTGTTTAGTCCATATGTACAGAAGTACTACTGGTAACTGAGAAACCATCAGGATATAGCACATTCATTCTGTTTGTGTGGTTCTTGTACTGGTGGGGAATCAACGTGAACTTGACCTTCGTGTATAGACATGACCCCTGGCGAGAGATTCCCCTCCTCGACTGTGGTTGGCGTATCGTCCAAGTCTGCATTCAACTTTAATGCGGGCGGGGCCTGCTCGGCAATCTTCTTTAAAACTTGAATCTGTCCCCTTATAGCATGTAGGAAAGGCTTGTATCCAACACTGAAAAAATGTTTCACATATTTCAAATCGCAAATAAAATTCTAAAATAAAACCTTGCTAAGAAATCTTTCCCTAAAAAAATGTATGTATGTGTGTACAACACTAACACAGACAGATGCAGTTTCCCCCATGATAGCTATTTGTGGTATCCTAAACAATTAATATGAAAAATGTAGTGGCTAAAGAGATTAGAAACATTAACACCTGAAGTGTGTGTGTTTTACGTTTATTTATCGTCGCTACCGGTTGCCCATATGAGCTATACCTCCTGAAGAGATTAGTCATTTTAGATTGTTGGAGGATAGTGCAATGATACAGATAGAGACCAATTCCAGAGTCTCCTCTGGTTCTTTTACGTGCATGGTGTAAAGTACCGACCACAAGACCTCGGTTTAACGTCCCATCTGAAAGACTGTTATTTTTATTAGGGTCAGACGGGGGATCGAACCTGCGATCCCGGGATTACCAGTCCAACGTGTTGACTACAGATACGTCTGTCAGTTAATTATAAAGTACTATATTCTAATGAATATGTTTTGTCTGTAGTTTTTAATTGTGACAGCAAACAGAAATTAACTTGAAAATTATTACGGACGTTCACACTAACATAAGTGGTTGTGTGGTTGTGTATTATAGTGAAATGAGACTCCCGATAGGGACAGTAAATGTGAACGATAGTGGTTATCAACTCTTGTTCACTCTAACATAAGTGGTTGTGCGGTTGTGTATTGTAGTGAAATGAGACTCCCAATAGGGACAATTAAAATGAACAAGAGTTGATAACAACTATTATTTTAGCCAAAATCATTGGGAATCATAAAACTGTTAACAACTGGACTACAGATCCGTCTGTAAACACCTGAAGGCATGCTTAAGGGTGTTATAAGACAGGAGGCAGTCATGCCCAAATAAAACTGTTAACAACTGGACTACAGATCTGTCTGTAAACACCTGAAGGCATGCTTAAGGGTGTTATAAGACAGGAGGCAGTCATGCCCAAATAAAACTGTTAACAACTGGACTACAGATCTGTCTGTAAACACCTGAAGGCATGCTTAAGGGTGTTATAAGACAGGAGGCAGTCATGCCCAAATAAAACTGTTAACAACTGGACTACAGATCTGTCTGTAAACACCTGAAGGCATGCTTAAGGGTGTTATAAGACAGGAGGCAGTCATGCCCAAATAAAACTGTTAACAACTGGACTACAGATCTGTCTGTAAACACCTGAAGGCATGCTTAAGGGTGTTATAAGACAGGAGGCAGTCATGCCCAAATAAAACTGTTAACAACTGGACTACAGATATGTCTGTAAACACCTGAAGGCATGCTTAAGGGATTAATAAGGGTGTTATAAGACAGGAGGCAGTCATGCCCAAATACGGCATGTAATTCATTAGACAATAATACAAATTGATGTTATGTTATATGTTATGTTATATTTCGGGTCTTACGCCTGCATCAGCACCATTTCGGGCTATATCGCCGGCGGGCAGTTTACCTAACAACACCTAATACAAATTGAATCAGATAGTTAAAGATGATGGAATAGATAAGATTATATGTCACATACATTTGTGTAACATAGCAAAAGGGTCGGGCCACAAGTTATAACCAACATTAGAAACGGCCCTTGTCGGGCCACAATTTATAACCAACATTAGAAACGGCCCTTGTCGGGCCACAATTTATAACCAACATTAGAAACGGTCCTTGTTAACCCACAATTTATAACCAACATTAGAAACGGCCCTTGTCGTGCCACAAGTTATAACCAACATTAGAAACGGCCCTTGTCGGGCCACAATTTATAACCAACATTAGAAACGGCCCTTGTCGGGCCACAATTTATAACCAACATTAGAAACGGTCCTTGTCGGGCCACAATTTATAACCAACATTAGAAACGGTCGTTGTTAACCCACAATTTATAACTAACATTAGAAACGGTCCTTGTCGGGCCACAAGTTATAACCAACATTAGAAACGGCCCTTGTCGGGCCACAAGTTATAACCAACATTAGAAACGGTCCTTGTCGGGCCACAAGTTATAACCAACATTAGAAACGGCCCTTGTCGGGCCACAAGTTATAACCAACATTAGAAACGGTCCTTGTCGGGCCACAAGTTATAACCAACATTAGAAACGGTCCTTGTCGGCCCACAAGTTATAACCAACATTAGAAACGGCCATTGTTGGCCCACAAGTTATAACCAACATTAGAAACGGCCCTTGTTGGCCCACAAGTTATAACCAACATTAGAAACGGCCATTGTTGGCCCACAAGTAATAACCAACATTAGAAACGGCCCTTGTTGGCCCACAAGTTATAACCAACATTAGAAATGGCCATTGTTGGCCCACAAGTTATAACCAACATTAGAAACGGCCCTTGTCGGGCCACAAGTTACAACCAACATTAGAAACGACCCTTGTTGGCCCACAAGTTATAACCAACATTTGAAACGGCCCTTGTTGGCCCACAAGTTATAACCAACATTAGAAACGGCCCTTGTCGGGCCACAAGTTATAACCAACATTAGAAACGACTCTTCCCAAAAGCTTGTAGAGGTACAGTAACTATTGACCGATATGATTTCTCGACGTAGAAATCAATCTCGATCAAGAATGTGAATTGCTCATTAATTTCTGTAATTTCATAAATGTCAGTAGATTGTGATGGTCTAGAGAGAAGAAGTTAACTTTTATATTCATTTTGTTTTTATTATTACGGATGGCAACGAATAGCGATTATACTATTCGAATATTCGGGCGGGAAGGTATTCGAATATTTGTTGCCATCCCTATTTATTATACACATGTATCGTACGTGTTATCAATAGGCGATACAAGCCAGAGCAAAGCCTGGGAACAGTCTTCGATATATAAGAAAAGGTACCCAACATGATGGGTCTATAAGTCACTGATTAGACAAAATATCAAACACAGATTACAATACGATTAATTTTTATTATTATTTTTTATAGTAACAATTTGTTCTTAAGATAACTATATGCTTTAATATAGCCTGGGAACAGGCGTGGATATATTTGGCCTGGTCAGTCAAATAAATATATCTTAACACCGAGACCATTAATTGGGCCGTATTGAGTTTCTGATAATATCAACGCCTGGGGAAACTCAATGGGGTTTCTGTGTAATTATTGACTAGCATTAATCCTATTAATAGGCCTAATTAATGACATACTTGAATCGAAAGCGAGGCACTGCAATGTTGATAAAACTTTATAAGTGGCCACCATTGTTTATGGGTCAACGGAATGATATAATTGTTTTAAAAAGTACAATGTGCGTCTGATTTGACATATTTATTTAATATTTAAGTTGACGTTAGTTCAATTACGCCGAATTGACCCGTTACCACCTAAACATAAACGGGAAATTTTATGTTTGCAATGTAAATGAGGCTACGGGAGTATTCCTGTATATTCGGAAATGATCGTGTATAATCGTGCCTGTTCGGCGATTTCCAATAGAATTCTGAAAAATTAGGGTGTAAGTAGATGGTGCTACAATTGGAAATCAAGTTTTCCCAGGCTGTCATTTTGCGAGAAGTTAAAAATAGAAAAATCGACAGACTGGAACCCAGGCTAGCCAAAGCAGACAAAGTCCCACATATGACCGGCCTAGCCTGATCTTTTGAAGTTTCTTAACGCACCAAGGACTGTTATTAATGTCATGGTAGAACTATCATGTGTACGACACAATATTCAGACTAAATTTCTATCGGTGACAACTGCAAAGAACATGAAAGTCCTTATTTCTATGTATTCTTCACGTTTCATAATGACATTGGGGCAACTGAGGGGCAAGGGATGTGAAGTCAACGGCAATAACCACTCAGGTAGAGGGAAGAGACAAACGCTCGCCCACATGGTTCGCCAGAGGCGAGGGTAAATAAGCTCAATCATCATCACTGAAGAGACAAAGTGGAGCAAAGTGTCTTGCCTAAGGATACTACAGCCGTGGTTCTGATCGACTTGAACTCACAACCTCTAGGTTGCAGGGCTGACACCAGTGTGGCATCCGTGGTCCAGTGGTAGAGCGTCGGATTTGGAATCGAACTGTCCCGGGTTTGATACTAGGTCACGCCACGTATGTAGTGTCATTGAGCAAGGCACCTCACACACATTGCTTAGTACTGGTCAACCACTTAGGTCGGCTAAGCTTGCCCAGGAAAACATGTCTAGGTCCCCGCAAGGGGTTTAACATTAATGGACATACATACATACATACCATATACATTATTACACCATGGAATTACAAAGTAATCAAGTTTGTACCATTCAGTGTCAGACCACAACTCCAGATAGGACAGACCCTCTCGCATCCGGCCAACCGTCTCCAGGGGCGTATCCGTCATACTGGCCGTGTTGATTGTGCGCACAACTGCTGAGCAATCTCGCAACACTATTGCTATAATAAGTGCCCACTCCAAGCATCCTCCCTCCAACAACACTTGAAACAGATACCTGGAAATAGTCAACATTACTGGTAGTGTCGGGCATTGATCATTTCAAAAACATTGACTTGTTTGTTATTTTTGGGGGTTAACGTCGTACCAACAGCTAGGCCATATAGCAACTCTACAGCTGGAGGAAGACCCTGGATGCCCCTCTGAGCAGTATTTCCAGCACGGGCGGGGCACACAGGTAGAACCACCAACCTACCGCATTCCAGCTGGATAGATTCCTCACTTGATAGAATTCGACACCCCAGTGTGATACGAACCTACAGCAGTGAAGGGCAAGTGATTTGTAGTCAATGTCCATAACCACTCAGCCACGGAGGCCCCTAACTCACAGATTAGTTGACCTATATTGGACAAAATTAGCATAAAAATCTTCAACGCTGCTGGATCACTTACTCAATTGAAAGAATACGACCCAACTATGACTCAAGTGGTGGTCGTTACCATGACACTCTATTCCCTCTCCCTTACGATGAGGTATTAAAGTGAAATTACGTCCCAAAAATCAAATAAAATGTTTTTTGAGATGGAACAAACTGATTTTTATTATTGAATTATTGAGTTGGAACGAACTGATTTTTAAAGTGACACTAAATCGCAAAAAGCAAATAAACTGTTTTTTGAGATGGAACAAACTGATTTTTATTATTGAATTATTGAGTTCGAACGAACTGATTTTTAAAGCGACTACATTGCAAAAAGCAAATAAAATTTTTTGCATTTTTTTCACGTATAAATGCATTGCTACTACAAATTCTTCTGAATACATTCGAACACTAACATTGAATCGTTAAACAGTGTTTTTGTGGAGGATTTCATATAACAGTCATCCACACTCCTGAATTGACGTTTGTTGTCATTGAAGTCAATACTAAACATACGATACTTTCGGTTAGAGATAATTTAACTAAGATTAGTCTATAAATAAATATGCATAGACACACATGTTAGATATCATGGTAAAATTGTTGTCATTGAAGTCAATCCTAAACACGCGATACTTTCGTTTATACATAATAAAGATTAGTCTACAAATAGGCACACCTGTCATGGTAAATATGTACAATACGTCGTGTTATTCAGGATAAACGCTTTGCATTACGCATGAATGTCGACCCTATTTACATTATTTTGTTATGTCAACAAACCGCGTATACGACGTTTATTTATTTGTTGAAACACTAAGTTTTTTAGGCAAATATTTGGAAAAAAATTATACCATATAATAGTAAATTACATTCTGCAGACATGTGCGCTTTCACCGATGTAGTGTCGCTTTAACCTACTGTTGTAATAACTTGGTCATGCAATCAAGTTAAGCTAATATAAATTTGCATAAACTAAGTTCT
Organism: Archivesica marissinica; assembly: GCA_014843695.1. NCBI lineage: Eukaryota > Metazoa > Mollusca > Bivalvia > Venerida > Vesicomyidae > Archivesica > Archivesica marissinica. The sequence continues at coordinate 16,184,993 of CM026397.1, read as the reverse complement.
CAAAGGTCGCTACCTGAGCTCTAGTTCGGAGTGTTCCGGTCCTTTTGATATGATCTCCTGTGATAGGAGCTCCAATTCCGGAGACAGACTGTCAATACTGCTGCTGGAGTCGGGCAGGAAGTCAAAGTCTCCGACCAGGGAGCTAGTATCGGAGATCTCCATAGTGGACAAGCTACTATCATCAGCTGTAGGGAATAAACAGCATCGTTTATCTTGTCACAATAGAAAACTGTTAGTTCAAACCGATATTTGGAGTTTAAAGTCGCACCAACAGCTTAGGTCATATGGTGGCTCTTCAGCTATTGGTTTAAACATATGTATTCATTCATAATGTTATATATGTTATATTTATATGTTATATTTCAGGTTTTACACCTGCATCAGCACCATTTTGGGCTATATCGCCGGCGGGCAGTTTACCTAACAACACCTTTCCTGGGCAGGTTCCAACGGTTAACCAGTACTTGGGTGCACCAACCTCCGTAAGAAACTGCCAACTTTTTCATATAAATGAGACACGGTCTGAGCGGGGCTCGAACCCGTGACCATCAGTGATGATATGTTACAGTGGTATACAAGTCAGCGACCTTATCCACTCGACCACGGAGGCGGACCCATTCATAATGTACAGTACATATATAGAATGAAAATGGATTTAATCGAAAGCTTATTAACATTATCTCTCCAGCTATTAGTGGAGGAAGTCTCTGGGTGCCCAGGTAGAACCATCGACTGTCCACAAGCCATTAGTGGACGAAGTCTCAGGATGCCCAGGTAGAACCATCGACTGTCCACAAGCCAGCTAGATAGCTTCCTCACATGAAGGAATTCAAGACCACCATTTTGGGATTTGAACCTGTGGTGGTGATGGACAAGTTATTTGAAGTCAACAACTGTAACCACTCAACCACGGAGGCCCGCCCCATTGGTTCAAACAAATTCAGTTGCATATCACTAGATTGCTCTGGGTATACGTTTACCTGTACAACACTAGATTGCTCTGGGTATACGTTTACCTGTACAACACTAGATTGCTCTGGGTATATACGTTTACCTGTACAACACTAGATTGCTCTGGGTATACGTTTACCTGTACAACACTAGATTGCTCTGGGTATACGTTTACCTGTACAACACTAGATTGCTCTGGGTATACGTTTACCTGTACAACACTAGATTGCTCTGGGTAGATACGTTTACCTGTACAACACTAGATTGCTCTGGGTAGATACGTTTACCTGTACAACACTAGATTGCTCTGGGTATATGTTTACCTGTACAACACTAGATTGCTCTGGGTAGATACGTTTACCTGTACAACACTAGATTGCTCTGGGTATACGTTTACCTGTACAACACTAGATTGCTCTGGGTATATGTTTACCTGTACAACACTAGATTGCTCTGGGTAGATACGTTTACCTGTACAACACTAGATTGCTCTGGGTATACGTTTACCTGTACAACACTAGATTGCTCTGGGTATACGTTTACCTGTACAACACTAGATTGCTCTGGGTAGATACGTTTACCTGTACAACACTAGATTGCTCTGGGTATACGTTTACCTGTACAACACTAGATTGCTCTGGGTATATACATTTACCTGTACAACACTAGATTGCTCTGGGTATACGTTTACCTGTACAACACTAGATTGCTCTGGGTATACGTTTACCTGTACAACACTAGATTGCTCTGGGTATATACGTTTACCTGTACAACACTAGATTGCTCTGTGTATACGTTTACCTGTACAACACTAGATTGCTCTGGGTATATACGTTTACCTGTACAACACTAGATTGCTCTGGGTAGATACGTTTACCTGTACTACACTAGATTGCTCTGGGTATATACGTTTACCTGTACAACACTAGATTGCTCTGGGTATATACATTTACCTGTACAACACTAGATTGCGCTGGGTAGACACGTTTACCTGTACAACACTAGATTGCTCTGGGTATACGTTTACCTGTACAACACTAGATTGCTCTGGGTATATACGTTTTACCTGTACAACACTAGATTGCTCTGGGTATATACGTTTACCTGTACAACACTAGATTGCTCTGGGTAGATACGTTTACCTGTACAGCACTAGATTGCTCTGGGTAGATACGTTTACCTGTACAACACTAGATTGCTCTGGGTAGATACGTTTACCTGTACAACACTAGATTACTCTGGGTATATACGTTTACCTGTACAACACTAGATTACTCTGGGTAGATACGATTACCTGTACAACACTAGATTGCTCTGGGTATACGTTTACCTGTACAACACTAGATTGCTCTGGGTAGATACGTTTACCTGTACAACACTAGATTGCTCTGGGTTACGTTTACCTGTACAACACTAGATTGCTCTGGGTAGATACGTTTACCTGTACAACACTAGATTGCTCTGGGTATACGTTTACCTGTACAACACTAGATTGCTCTGGGTATACGTTTAACTGTACAACACTAGATTGCTCTGGGTAGATACGTTTACCTGTACAACACTAGATTGCTCTGGGTATACGTTTACCTGTACAACACTAGATTGCTCTGGGTAGATACGTTTACCTGTACAACACTAGATTGCTCCGGGTAGATACGTTTACCTGTACAACACTAGATTGCTCCGGGTAGATACGTTTACCTGTACAACACTAGATTGCTCTGGGTAGATACGTTTACCTGTACAACACTAGATTGCTCTGGGTAGATACGTTTACCTGTACAACACTAGATTGCTCTGGGTATACGTTTACCTGTACAACACTAGAGTGCTCTGGGTAGATACGTTTACCTGTACAACACTAGATTGCTCTGGGTATACGTTTACCTGTACAACACTAGATTGCTCTGGGTAGATACGTTTACCTGTACAACACTAGATTGCTCTGGGTATATGTTTACCTGTACAACACTAGATTGCTCTGGGTATATGTTTACCTGTACAACACTAGATTGCTCTGGGTATACGTTTACCTGTACAACACTAGATTGCTCTGAGTAGATACGTTTACCTGTACAACACTAGATTGCTCTGGGTATACGTTTACCTGTACAACACTAGATTGCTCTGGGTAGATACGTTTACCTATACAACACTAGATTGCTATGGGTAGATACGTTTACCTGTACAACACTAGATTGCTCTGGGTATACGTTTACCTGTACAACACTAGATTGCTCTGGGTATACGATTACCTGTACAGCACTAGATTGCTCTGGGTAGATACGTTTACCTGTACAACACTAGATTGCTCTGGGTATACGTTTACCTGTACAACACTAGATTGCTCTGGGTATACGTTTACCTGTACAACACTAGATTGCTCTGGGTAGATACGTTTACCTGTACAACACTAGATTGTTCTGGGTATACGTTTACCTGTACAACACTAGATTGCTCTGGGTAGATACGTTTACCTGTACAACACTAGATTGCTCTGGGTAGATACGTTTACCTGTACAACACTAGATTGCTCTGGGTATACGTTTACCTGTACAACACTAGATTGCTCTGAGTATATACGTTTAAATGTACAACACTAGATTGCTCTGGGTATATACGTTTACCTGTACAACACTAGATTGCTCTGGGTAGATACGTTTACCTGTACTACACTAGATTGCTCTGGGTATATACGTTTACCTGTACAACACTAGATTGCCCTGGGTATATACATTTACCTGTACAACACTAGATTGCGCTGGGTAGAAACGATTACCTGTACAACACTAGATTGCTCTGGGTATACGTTTTACCTGTACAACACTAGATTGCTCTGGGTATAGTACGTTTACCTGTACAACACTAATTGCTCTGGGTATATACGTTTTACCTGTACAACACTAGATTGCTCTGGTATATACGTTTACCTGTACAACACTAGATTGCTCTGGGTATATACGTTTACCTGTACAACACTAGATTGCTCTGGGTATATACGTTTACCTGTACAACACTAGATTGCTCTGGGTATATACGTTTACCTGTACAACACTAGATTGCTCTGGGTATATACGTTTACCTGTACAACACTAGATTGCTCTGGGTAATACGTTTACCTGTACAACACTAGATTGCTCTGGGTATACGTTTACCTGTACAACACTAGATTGCTCTGGGTATACGTTTACCTGTACAACACTAGATTGCTCTGGGTATACGTTTACCTGTACAACACTAGATTGCTCTGGGTATATACGTTTACCTGTACAACACTAGATTGCTCTGGGTATATACGTTTACCTGTACAACACTAGATTGCTCTGGGTATATGTTTACCTGTACAACACTAGATTGCTCTGGGTATATACGTTTACCTGTACAACACTAGATTGCTCTGGGTATATACGTTTACCTGTACAACACTAGATTGCTCTGGGTATATACGTTTACCTGTACAACACTAGATTGCTCTGGGTATATACGTTTACCTGTACAACACTAGATTGCTCTGGGTATATACGTTTACCTGTACAACACTAGATTGCTCTGGGTATATGTTTACCTGTACAACACTAGATTGCTCTGGGTATACGTTTACCTGTACAACACTAGATTGCTCTGGGTATACGTTTACCTGTACAACACTAGATTGCTCTGGGTAGATACGTTTACCTGTACAACACTAGATTGCTCTGGGTATACGTTTACCTGTACAACACTAGATTGCTCTGGGTATACGTTTACCTGTACAACACTAGATTGCTCTGGGTAGATACGTTTACCTGTACAACACTAGATTGCTCTGGGTATACGTTTACCTGTACAACACTAGATTGCTCTGGGTATACGTTTACCTGTACAACACTAGATTGCTCTGGGTAGATACGTTTACCTGTACAACACTAGATTGCTCTGGGTATACGTTTACCTGTACAACACTAGATTGCTCTGGGTAGATACGTTTACCTGTACAACACTAGATTGCTCTGGGTATATACGTTTACCTGTACAACACTAGATTGCTCTGGGTAATACGTTTACCTGTACAACACTAGATTGCTCTGGGTATACGTTTACCTGTACAACACTAGATTGCTCTGGGTAATACGTTTACCTGTACAACACTAGATTGCTCTGGGTATACGTTTACCTGTACAACACTAGATTGCTCTGGGTAGATACGTTTACCTGTACAACACTAGATTGCTCTGGGTATACGTTTACCTGTACAACACTAGATTGCTCTGGGTAGATACGTTTACCTGTACAACACTAGATTGCTCTGGGTATACGTTTACCTGTACAACACTAGATTGCTCTGGGTATACGTTTACCTGTACAACACTAGATTGCTCTGGGTATACGTTTACCTGTACAACACTAGATTGCTCTGGGTATATACGTTTACCTGTACAACACTAGATTGCTCTGGGTATATACGTTTACCTGTACAACACTAGATTGCTCTGGGTATATACGTTTACCTGTACAACACTAGATTGCTCTGGGTATATACGTTTACCTGTACAACACTAGATTGCTCTGGGTATATACGTTTACCTGTACAACACTAGATTGCTCTGGGTATATACGTTTACCTGTACAACACTAGATTGCTCTGGGTATATACGTTTACCTGTACAACACTAGATTGCTCTGGGTATATACGTTTACCTGTACAACACTAGATTGCTCTGGGTATATACGTTTACCTGTACAACACTAGATTGCTCTGGGTATATACGTTTACCTGTACAACACTAGATTGCTCTGGGTATATACGTTTACCTGTACAACACTAGATTGCTCTGGGTATACGTTTACCTGTACAACACTAGATTGCTCTGGGTATATACGTTTACCTGTACAACACTAGATTGCTCTGGGTATACGTTTACCTGTACAACACTAGATTGCTCTGGGTATATGTTTACCTGTACAACACTAGATTGCTCTGGGTATACGTTTACCTGTACAACACTAGATTGCTCTGGGTAGATACGTTTACCTGTACAACACTAGATTGCTCTGGGTATACGTTTACCTGTACAACACTAGATTGCTCTGGGTAGATACGTTTACCTGTACAACACTAGATTGCTCTGGGTATACGTTTACCTGTACAACACTAGATTGCTCTGGGTATATACGTTTACCTGTACAACACTAGATTGCTCTGGGTATATACGTTTACCTGTACAACACTAGATTGCTCTGGGTATATACGTTTACCTGTACAACACTAGATTGCTCTGGGTATACGTTTACCTGTACAACACTAGATTGCTCTGGGTATACGTTTACCTGTACAACACTAGATTGCTCTGGGTAGATACGTTTACCTGTACAACACTAGATTGCTCTGGGTAGATACGTTTACCTGTACAACACTAGATTGCTCTGGGTAGATACGTTTACCTGTACAACACTAGATTGCTCTGGGTATATGTTTACCTGTACAACACTAGATTGCTCTGGGTATATACGTTTACCTGTACAACACTAGATTGCTCTGGGTATACGTTTACCTGTACAACACTAGATTGCTCTGGGTATATACGTTTACCTGTACAACACTAGATTGCTCTGGGTAGATACGTTTACCTGTACAACACTAGATTGCTCTGGGTATATACGTTTACCTGTACAACACTAGATTGCTCTGGGTATATGTTTACCTGTACAACACTAGATTGCTCTGGGTATACGTTTACCTGTACAACACTAGATTGCTCTGGGTATATACGTTTACCTGTACAACACTAGATTGCTCTGGGTATATACGTTTACCTGTACAACACTAGATTGCTCTGGGTATATACGTTTACCTGTACAACACTAGATTGCTCTGGGTATACGTTTACCTGTACAACACTAGATTGCTCTGGGTATACGTTTACCTGTACAACACTAGATTGCTCTGGGTATACGTTTACCTGTACAACACTAGATTGCTCTGGGTAGATACGTTTACCTGTACAACACTAGATTGCTCTGGGTAATACGTTTACCTGTACAACACTAGATTGCTCTGGGTATATGTTTACCTGTACAACACTAGATTGCTCTGGGTAATACGTTTACCTGTACAACACTAGATTGCTCTGGGTATATGTTTACCTGTACAACACTAGATTGCTCTGGGTATACGTTTACCTGTACAACACTAGATTGCTCTGGGTATACGTTTACCTGTACAACACTAGATTGCTCTGGGTAATACGTTTACCTGTACAACACTAGATTGCTCTGGGTATATGTTTACCTGTACAACACTAGATTGCTCTGGGTATATGTTTACCTGTACAACACTAGATTGCTCTGGGTATACGTTTACCTGTACAACACTAGATTGCTCTGGGTAGATACGTTTACCTGTACAACACTAGATTGCTCTGGGTATACGTTTACCTGTACAACACTAGATTGCTCTGGGTAATACGTTTACCTGTACAACACTAGATTGCTCTGGGTAATACGTTTACCTGTACAACACTAGATTGCTCTGGGTATACGTTTACCTGTACAACACTAGATTGCTCTGGGTATATACGTTTACCTGTACAACACTAGATTGCTCTGGGTAGATACGTTTACCTGTACAACACTAGATTGCTCTGGGTATATGTTTACCTGTACAACACTAGATTGCTCTGGGTATATACGTTTACCTGTACAACACTAGATTGCTCTGGGTATATGTTTACCTGTACAACACTAGATTGCTCTGGGTATACGTTTACCTGTACAACACTAGATTGCTCTGGGTATATACGTTTACCTGTACAACACTAGATTGCTCTGGGTATACGTTTACCTGTACAACACTAGATTGCTCTGGGTATATGTTTACCTGTACAACACTAGATTGCTCTGGGTATACGTTTACCTGTACAACACTAGATTGCTCTGGGTATACGTTTACCTGTACAACACTAGATTGCTCTGGGTATACGTTTACCTGTACAACACTAGATTGCTCTGGGTATATACGTTTACCTGTACAACACTAGATTGCTCTGGGTAATACGTTTACCTGTACAACACTAGATTGCTCTGGGTATATGTTTACCTGTACAACACTAGATTGCTCTGGGTAATACGTTTACCTGTACAACACTAGATTGCTCTGGGTATATGTTTACCTGTACAACACTAGATTGCTCTGGGATACGTTTACCTGTACAACACTAGATTGCTCTGGGTATACGTTTACCTGTACAACACTAGATTGCTCTGGGTAGATACGTTTACCTGTACAACACTAGATTGCTCTGGGTATATACGTTTACCTGTACAACACTAGATTGCTCTGGGTATATGTTTACCTGTACAACACTAGATTGCTCTGGGTATACGTTTACCTGTACAACACTAGATTGCTCTGGGTAATACGTTTACCTGTACAACACTAGATTGCTCTGGGTATATACGTTTACCTGTACAACACTAGATTGCTCTGGGTAGATACGTTTACCTGTACAACACTAGATTGCTCTGGGTAATACGTTTACCTGTACAACACTAGATTGCTCTGGGTATACGTTTACCTGTACAACACTAGATTGCTCTGGGTATACGTTTACCTGTACAACACTAGATTGCTCTGGGTAATACGTTTACCTGTACAACACTAGATTGCTCTGGGTATACGTTTACCTGTACAACACTAGATTGCTCTGGGTATACGTTTACCTGTACAACACTAGATTGCTCTGGGTATATACGTTTACCTGTACAACACTAGATTGCTCTGGGTATACGTTTACCTGTACAACACTAGATTGCTCTGGGTAGATACGTTTACCTGTACAACACTAGATTGCTCTGGGTATACGTTTACCTGTACAACACTAGATTGCTCTGGGTATACGTTTACCTGTACAACACTAGA
>CM026397.1:16136037-16175145 GCA_014843695.1 Archivesica marissinica | reverse complement strand
GCATTGCACACATGGATTAGCCCCCCCTCCAAATTCAAATGATTAAACATATAAGCGAGTTTCCATCTCATCATCCTATGTCAGTCAAACATGTCACAAAACTGCAAACATGGTAGTAAAATGACGTCTGGTTTGACGTCACTCGCTAAACCATGTTTTATAATAATAACAATAAAGACTTTATTTAACGAGAGAACTCATTTGAACAATTAAGTCAATCTACCACGAGGCCCTCAACAAATGAATACATGATTTAGCATAATGAAACAAGTAAAGAGTAACCAGTAAAACTTTCATATGAAATAAGATATAAGCTGCAAGAACTAATACTTATATTTATGTATAAGTGTATATTATCAGTTTATTAGGTTATTGGTCTGTTCTTTGCACCACCTGATAAATAAAGCTTTGAAATGTGGAACAGAATGTACACAGAAGGATCTGTAGTCCAGTGGTAACACGCTGGACTGGTAATCTAGGGATCGCAGGTTCGATCCCTCGTCTGACCCTAATAAAATTAACAGTCTTTCAGATGGGACGTTAAACCGAGGTATTGTGTCGGTGCTTTACACCGTGCACGTAAAAGAACAAGATGAGACTCTGGAATGGATCTCTGTCTGTATCATTGCACTATCCTCCAAAATATAAAATAACTAATCTCTTCAGGAGGCGTCGCTCATATGGGCAACCGGTAGCGACGATAAATAAACGTAAAACACAACAGAATGTGCTGTTTTGAAGTGATAAGGGATGGAATTGTGACCCTGAATATAAGAAAGATTTTCTAAAAACTTCAGTAGTTGGCTTTGGAGGGTAAAGTTGGAGATTGGCGGGTGATCGCAAGTTATGCGTTCGAACATCGGAAGTAAATCTGATTGACGCTTGCAGATAGACAGGCCATTGACTGTTTTAAACATTAAGACTGCTTTTTGAAAGCAAACCCTTTCTGGGAAAGTCACCCAATTGAGAGTTGAGAAAAGTTCGGAAGAAGGAGTGTAAAAATCGTTGTCAAGAATTAGTCTTGCAGCTATAAACACCGTAACTCCCTTCTTTGCGTATACAGACAAAATGCCAAGCAATGTTAAAATAAATGGTCATATTGTTTGTAGCTACCGTGTCATTTCCCCAATAACCGTTGGTGTATATTGTCAAAGACAACTGTTTGTAGCTACCGTGTCATGTCCCCCAATAACCGTTGGTGTATATTTTCAAAGACAACTGTTTGTAGCTACCGTGTCATTTCCCCAAGAACGTTTGGTGTATATTGTCAAAGACAACTGTTTGTAGCTACCGTGTCATTTCCCCAAGCACCGTTGGTGTATATTGTCAAAGACAACTGTTTGTAGCTACCGTGTCATTTCCCCTAAGCACCGTTGGTGTATATTGTAAAAGACAACTGTTTGTAGCTACCGTGTTGTCATTTCCCCAAGCACCGTTGGTGTATATTGTCAAAGACAACTGTTTGTAGCTACCGTGTCATTTCCCCTAAGCACCGTTGGTGTATATTGTAAAAGACAACTGTTTGTAGCTACCGTGTTGTCATTTCCCCCAAGAATCGTTGGTGTATATTGTCAAAGACAACTGTTTGTAGCTACCGTGTCATTCCCCCAAGAACGTTTGGTGTATATTGTCAAAGACAACTGTTTGTAGCTACCGTGTCATTTCCCCAAGCACAGTTGGTGTATATTGTCAAAGACAACTGTTTGTAGCTACCGTGTCATTTCCCCAATAACCGTTGGTGTATATTGTCAAAGACAACTGTTTGTAGCTACCGTGTCATTTCCCCCAATAACCGTCGGTGTATATTGTCAAAGACAACTGTTCCTAGCTACCGTGTCATTTCCCCCAAGAACTGTTGGTGTATAATGTCAAAGACAACTGTTTGTAGCTACCGTGTCATTTCCCCCAATAATCGTTGGTGTATATTGTCAAAGACAACTGTTTGTAGCTACCGTGTCATTTCCCCCAAGAACTTTTGGTGTATATTGTCAAAGACAACTGTTTGTAGCTACCGTGTCATTTCCCCCAAGAACTTTTGGTGTATATTGTCAAAGACAACTGTTTGTAGCTACCGTGTCATTTCCCCCAAGAACGTTTGGTGTATATTTTCAAAGACAACTGTTTGTAGCTACCGTGTCATTTCCCCCAAGAACCGTTGGTGTATATTGTCAAAGACAACTGTTTGTAGCTACCGTGTCATTTCCTCCAAGAACTGTTGGTGTATATTTTCAAAGACAACTGTTTGTAGCTACCGTGTCATTTCCCCCAAGAACCGTTGGTGTATATTGTCAAAGACAACTGTTTGTAGCTACCGTGTCATTTCCCCCAAGAACCGTTGGTATATATTGTCAAAGACAACTGTTTGTAGCTACCGTGTCATTTCCCCCAAGAACTGTTGGTGTATATTTTCAAAGACAACTGTTTGTAGCTACCGTGTCATTTCCCCCAAGAACTTTTGGTGTATATTTTCAAAGACAACTGTTTGTAGCTACCGTGTCATTTCCCCCAAGAACCGTTGGTGTATATTGTCAAAGACAACTGTTTGTAGCTACCGTGTCATTTCCCCCAATAATCGTTGGTGTATATTATCAAAGACAACTGTTTCTAGCTACCGTGTCATTTCCACAAGTACCGTTGGTGTATATTATCAAAGACAACTGTTCCTAGCTACCGTGTCATTTCCCCCAATAATTGTTGGTGTATATTGTCAAAGACAACTGTTTGTAGCTACCGTGTCATTTCCCCAATAACCGTTGGTGTATATTGTCAAAGACAACTGTTTGTAGCTACCGTGTCATTTTCCCCAATAACAGTTGGTGTATATTGTCAAAGACATGTCCCATTGCTGTATTATGAACATTGTTATGCAGGATTACGATATATCTGAGTACGATTGCCATGTGACCACACCAGTTAGACGTATCGTGACTGAACATTGGATAAATAACCGCAGCATAATATTTAGAGCATACAACATATGGGACGCCGCCAATAATCTTGCACTTAGCCTTAAGTTTATACAAATTTATTTTAGCTCGATTGCGAAACAAGTTCTTCAAACTTATATTAATCATTATCGAGACCTCATTCCTGATGGAATCCATCACCATAAGAGAGAGAGAGAGAGAGAGAGAGAGAGGAAGCAACGTGGAATTTAAATGCATTGCCTAAGGGCACAGGGCATTTCGCACCTGAAGCGAACGCGCTACGACTGCGCTATCACGACTTCTTCAGTTGAGTAAGCAGTATGCCTGGCGTGCACTCGGAGCCACATCCGTAGCAGTAACATTATAATGTGAATGTGTAAATATGCCAAGATCGGCATACTTGACGGTAGCTTGGTCGAGTTCCAATGGCTGTCCGATACTTAACGGTAGCTTTGTCGAGTTCCAATAGCTGTCCGATACTTAACGGTAACTTTGTCGAGTTCCAATGGCTGTCCGATACTTAACGTAGCTTTGTCGAGTTCCAATGGCTGTCCGATACTTAACGGTAGCTTTGTCGAGTTCCAATAGCTGTCCGATACTTAACGGTAGTTTTGTCGAGTTCCAATGGCTGTCCGATACTTAACGGTAGCTTTGTCGAGTTCCAATAGCTGTCCGATACTTAACGGTAGCTTTGTCGAGTTCCAATGGCTGTCCGATACTTAACGGTAGCTTTGTCGAGTTCCAATGGCTGTCCGATACTTAACGGTAGCTTTGTCGAGTTCCAATAGCTGTCCGATACTTAACGGTAGCTTTCTATCTTCCTATTAGTCAAACCCCTGATGGGGACCTTAGACTTTGACGCGCGTCAACTGACAAGAATGTTAGTAAGAGATGAAATAAAAGATGATAAAAAGAATGATGTTAGGTTGGTTAAAAACAGGTTAAGAACAGGGCAGGTTTATTTAGGGAGAAACATGTTCAATCCGACTTGCAGCCAGACTGAACTGTGGGCCAGACAAGGTGACAATATCTGGGGGCAAAGCATTCCAGTGGACAATGGTTCTTGGAAAGAAGGAATATTTATGGTAGTCAGTCACTGTTTGGATCTGTCGGAATGCTTGGGAATGGGATGTTCTGGAAGATCTTGTATTTGGGGTAAGGTAGTTTTCAGCTTGAATGGCAACTTGGTTATGGAGGATGTTGTGGAACATAACCAATCTTTGGTCGATGCGACGAAGGTCAAGGCGTCTCCAATTTAGGGAGTTCAACATTTCTGTGACACTGGACGTTCGGCCGTAGTCTTGTTTGGCCCAGCGGGCAGCTCTGCGCTGTACAGACTCAAGCTGGTCTATGAGAACTGCCGTATACGGTGACCAAATCGTGGAGCTATACTCAAGCTGGGGCCTTACCAGTGTCTTGTATGCTGTTGATTTTAACCTTTCTGAGTGTACTTTGATGTTTCGTCTTAGAAAACCCAATGTTTGACTTGCTTTTTTGCTGATGTTGTCTATGTGTTTGTTAAAGTTTAAATCACTTGATATTGTTACTCCCAGGTATTTTGCTGAAGAAACAGTTTCTAAGAAGGTATTATGCAGACGATATTTCGTGGATATGACTAGTTTGCGTTTGGTGATCTGAATAACCTGGCACTTTGATGGATTGAATTTCATTTCCCATTTGGATTCCCATTGTTCAAGCTGGTGTAAGTCTTGCTGTAGTAGGCTGGAATGAGAAGAAACAGTCAGAGAAAGATAAAGAGCTGTGTCATCGGCGAAGAGGCGGACTTTAGAGTGTTTGACAAAATCTGGGAGGTCATTGATGTATATGAGAAAGAGGAGTGGTCCGAGGACCGAACCCTGTGGGACACCGGAGGAGACTGGTATGGTACTTGACTTAGAGCCATTGACTACGACGGACTGTGACCTGTTGTCTAGGAAGCTTTTAATCCATGAGAGAGTTTGACCCCTTATGCCATAATAATGTAGCTTATACAGGAGCTTTTCATGGTTGACCATATCAAAGGCTTTTGAGAAGTCAAGGAGTATTAAGTCAACTTGACTTCTCTGGTTTATGGATTTGAGGATGTCGTCTATTAGCATGAGGAGTTGGGTTTGACATGACCTTTTTTCTCGGAAACCATGTTGTAGTTCATAGAAGAGGTTGGCTTGTGTGAAGTGCTTTGTTACGCTAGATGAGACAATGTGTTCCAGTGTTTTGCACAGGATACAGGTAAGAGAGATTGGTCGGTAGTTTGCAGGGTCGGACTTTGTGCCTTTTTTATAAATAGGGGCTACATTTGCCGAGTTCCAATGGCTGTCCGATACTTAACGGTAGCTTTGTCGAGTTCCAATAACTGTCCGATACTTAACGGTAGCTTTGTCGAGTTCCAATGGCTGTCCGATACTTAACGGTAGCTTTGTCGAGTTCCAATGGCTGTCCGATACTTAACGTAGCTTTGTCGAGTTCCAATAGCTGTCCGATACTTAACGGTAGCTTTGTCGAGTTCCAATGACTGTCCGATACTTAACGGTAGCTTTGTCGAGTTCCAATGGCTGTCCGATACTTAACGGTAGCTTTGTCGAGTTCCAATAGCTGTCCGATACTTAACGGTAGCTTTGTCGAGTTCCAATGGCTGTCCGATACTTAACGGTAGCTTTGTCGAGTTCCAATGGCTGTCCGATACTTAACGGTAGCTTTGTCGAGTTCCAATGGCTGTCCGATACTTAACGGTAGCTTTGTCGAGTTCCAATGGCTGTCCGATACTTAACGGTAGCTTTGTCGAGTTCCAATGGCTGTCCGATACTTAACGTAGCTTTGTCGAGTTCCAATAGCTGTCCGATACTTAACGGTAGCTTTGTCGAGTTCCAATGGCTGTCCGATACTTAACGGTAGCTTTGTCGAGTTCCAATGGCTGTCCGATACTTAACGGTAGCTTTGTCGAGTTCCAATAGCTGTCCGATACTTAACGGTAGCTTTGTCGAGTTCCAATGGCTGTCCGATACTTAACGGTAGCTTTGTCGAGTCCAATGGCTGTCCGATACTAACGTAGCTTGTCGAGTTCCAATGGCTGTCCGATACTTAACGTAGCTTTGTCGAGTTCCAATAGCTGTCCGATACTTAACGGTAGCTTTGTCGAGTTCCAATGGCTGTCCGATACTTAACGGTAGCTTTGTCGAGTTCCAATGGCTGTCCGATACTTAACGGTAGCTTTGTCGAGTTCCAATAGCTGTCCGATACTTAACGGTAGCTTTGTCGAGTTCCAATGGCTGTCCGATACGATACTGGGCAAATATGCAAAATATTGCATTTTTGTACGATTGACAGTTACATTAAAGAAATTAGTCAATAACGTTCTGCTATCTTCGGCCCCCACACAACATAAACACGCCAAATGTAGTTCATACCCGATGGAACCTATTAACCCGCAATTATTTATGTTTGCATTAGTTATTCTTTTCAATGATACAAAGACAACTATAGCGCATTTAAATGCATTTAGTCCAGATGTGCGACTTACCGTGTGCCGGATCTGGTCATTAGATCATTCTTTGAACAGCAAACCATTTATTATTCCCTAGTGTGGTGTCTTTAATTTCAATTATCCTTCCATTTCTGAAAGTTTGTATCAAATGTTGTAGTTTTAAACAATAGTTTATTATTTTGAGTATCTAATGTACAATCCATAGTTTAAGTAGGTTCCTCATCAGTTTAAGTGTACTATTTAAAACATGTAAAAATCGAAATTATATAATTTTTGCGTACTTTTATCACATGTTTTTAACCCTGCAGTCTACCTTTTGTAATCTTTTGATTTTATTGTTATAAGTAAAGTGTTATATGTGTGTGCTGTTACATGTTTATGTAAAGTATTTTTGAATGGTATAATAATAATAATAATAATAATAATAATAATTTGTATTATCATGATATGTTCTTGTACTTGTGCTTTGTATATTATAAATATGATTAAACTTACCCGCGATTATATAATATAATATTTATATCGATATTACATTTCTTTCGATGAACGTATGTGCCCTGATTGCATCCATGTTCGTATGAATTTCCTTATTAATGATATGCAACTGACATGCGCACTCGACGTTACGGCATGCGCATTTGCATTGTTAGGCAGCGTCCCTCGCGAGAAAATGTGTGTCTTACTGTTTATGCTGTTCCAAGTACCAGATCCGTGTGTGTTTTACGTTTCTTTTTCGTCGCTACCGGTTTCCCATATGAGCGACGCCTCATGAAGAGATTAGTCATTTTAGATTTTTGGAGGATAGTGCAATGATACAGACATAGACCCATTTCAGAGTCTCCACTGGTTCTTTTACGTGCACGGTGTACAGCACCGACACAAGATCTCGGTTTAAAGTCCCATCTGAAAGACGGTTAATTTTATTAGGGTCAGACGGGGGATCGAACCTGCGTTCCCTGGATTACCAGTCCAGCGTGTTACCACTGGACTACATATCAGTCTTACAGATTGTTATCCATATATAACATAGACTGGGTAACCGCTGGAACCTGTCCAGGAAAGGTGTTGTTAGGTAAACTGCCTATCGTCGAAATAGCCCTAAAATGGTATTAATGAAGGCGTAAAACCCGAACAAACAAACACTATTATTGTCACTATTGTTGCTACACTGAAATTGTCACGTATGTGTACGACAATTTTGAATCGATGCATATGTATGTACATATGTACGTTTAGCCTTCTCTTTCTCTCTAAATTTAAACTTTAATTTATTTTACAACGATTGCGAAGCAAGTTCTAACAACTTATATTAATCACTCTCGTTGGCACAGATGAAAGCGTAAATGTGGTCATTCGTGTGGGAGGAAACCGGAGTACCCGGAGAAAACCCACCTGTCCGATCTGGCGACCACCGTACCATCTCGCATACTTCCCGGTGCGAGGATCGAACCCGGGTTGCATTTGTGAGAAGCGAGCGCGTTAACCACTGCGCTAATCCAACAGTATCTAGTCAGTAAAGAAAGAATAATACACATATTAATGTGCGATGTAAAATGACCAATACACGACGTTGCTTGACTGTCAACACATTTTGAACATCAGTATTTCATAGGATCATGTAATGTTGTAGATGAGTTGAGTTCCTCCTGGGACAACAATATAGGTCAGAATCGTGTAAAAACTGTTTCTTTGGAATGTGGCATTTGGTAAGTTGCCGTATATACTTCATAATATATCCTATTTATTGGCCTCCGTTTCTGTATCTGTGTGAGTCTGGCTTTGAACATGATAACTCAACTAGTTGTTGATGTGTCTTTTGTGTGTAAATGTGTGGATATATACAGGGTGTGTCCAGGAGGAAATAGTTATTGATCGGTCTTGTGTAAATGTGTGGATATATACAGGGTGTGTCTAGGGGGAAGTAGTTGTTTATCGGTCTTGCGTACAGTTGTGGATATATACAGGGTGTGTTTAGGAGGAGGTAGTTGATGATGGGTCTTACGTAAATTTGTGGATATATACAGGGTGTGCTGGGAGAAAGGTTTTCAATGTTTGGAGATATCGGTCAACGCATGTGGTCAGGGCGGTCAGGGAAATATCCAATTTACTACATAACTCAACGGGAGTGTACACTTCGCTGACCACATGCCGTGACCGCTTTCTCCCAAAATCGAATAACTTCATCCTATACCAACCCTCTATATAAATACTCACAACGTTTCATATAAAACTCCATCAATAACGTTTTGGATTATACTACAATATATCATATCCACACACAGTGTCAAACACCAGGGAATAGGTGTGCAATTTTATTGATAGAATGAATGATTTCTCTAAGCGGATAGCAGCACTATTGCTATGAAATGTGGGGTTTCATAATGCCTAGCTATGTAATAGACATGACCTTGTGCTAATTTGACGTAATCAGGGGATGTCAAGAACGGTGATTCATACAATGTTAGTTCCATTGCAAGCGTTTACACCATTTGATTAATCGCTCTCAATACCTCAATCCTGATGAAATCCATCGCCATGAGGGGAGAGAGAAGAGGCCGGCCGTGTGGAATTTAAAGGTCCTGCTTAAAGATTACACCACCATTGCTCTGACGGGGCACGGCAACCAATAGATCGGCTGCAAGGGGGACACCGCGTGGCTTACATCACAGAGGCTCCAATGAGTGTGGTTCGTTTATGGGATGAGATATGGGTTGTCGATAGGGATAAAGCAGCACCGCTCAGAGTGTAAACAAGTCTCATTTAAAAGCTTATGTTATGTACTGTACATTCAGAAAAGCATACCCTTCAAAAAACCACAAGAGGGAGGGGTGTCTATAAACAGCTCAAGGTCTAATATATAACGTGTCTATGATGTCTCTTAATACGTGTATGTATGTTTGTCTCTGAATGTCGAGTAATTGGCGTAGGCCAAAAGTTGCATCATCTTGTACCTGTTTTACAAAGTCTTGTTTGATGACATATGGTGCACATTCTTCACTGCATGTGCAGATGTGCACTTGTTTTCAGCGTAATAATCACACGGCGAGAGGATTAACAAGTGCACAGTTGTTTACTGGAATAGGGCCGTATAAACATTTACACAGACATAAACTAGACGTTTAAAGTATTCAAATTGCAAACACAAAACAATTATGATATATAATGCATATCACAGTTTGGTGAATTTTATAGTTCACTAACCTCTGTATCGTGTTAACACTTAAAATGCCGACATAGATTCTGATCAGACTCGGTGTGTGTTATTCAGCCACGTGTTTTAGCTCCAGCTACACGGGCGAGACTGTCTCACTGGGGAACTGTTTACATACACACATTTACGTTAGTTATTAAAAAACAAAAACAAGGGTTAATCATGTTGTTGGTGTAAGATAGACCACATTCTAATAGTATGTTCTTCATAATGTTTCTGTCCATTATCTGAACGATATAATATATATATATATATATATATATATAGGTAATTTAGATGCATGTGTTATATTCCTTTGGATTTAAATGCATTCTTGCAGTTATTGCTGTCCCCAATATTTCATATTACCCATATTATTGTATATTACCCACACCATTGTATATTACCCACAATATTGTATATTACCCACAATATTGTATATTACCCACACTATTGTATATTACCCACAATATTGTATATTACCCACACTATTTTATATTACCCACAACATTGTATATTACCCATAATATTGTATATTACCCACACTATTGTATATTACCCACACTATTGTATATTACCCACACTATTGTATAGTACCCACATTATTGTATATTACCCACACTATTGTATATTACCCACACTATTGTATATTACCCACAATATTGTATATTACCCACACTATTGTATATTACCCACACTGTATATTACCCACACTATTGTATATTACCCACAATATTGTATATTACCCACACTATTGTATATTACCCACACTATTGTACACTATTGTATATTACCCACACTATTGTATATTACCCACACTATTGTATATTACCCACAATATTGTATATTACCGACACTATTGTATATTACCCACACTATTGTATATTACCCACACTATTGTATATTACCCACACTATTGTATATTACCCACACTATTGTATATTACCCACACTATTGTATATTACCCACACTATTGTATATTATTGTATATTACCCACACTATTGTATATTACCCACATTATTGCATATTACCCACATTATTGTATATTACCCACACATGAAATTCAGTCATGTTGATGTTGTAACATGTGACCTGGCTATAATAAATGTAGTGTATTGTGTATGTGTGTTTTACGTTTATTTATCGTCGCTACCGGTTCTTCATATGAGCGACGCCTCCTGAAGAGATTAATCATTTTAGATGTTTGGAGGATAGTGCAATGATACAGACAGAAACCCATTCCAGAGTCTCCTCTGGTTCTCTTACGTGCACGATGTAAAGCACCGACAATCGGTTTAAAGTCCCATCTGAAAGAGAGTTAATTTTATTAGGTCAGACGGGGATCGAACCTGCGATCCCTGGATTACCAGTCCAGCGTGTTACCACTGGACTACAGATCTATGTGTGCCAATGAAGGACTATGCATTACGCACCTTGCATCATTTATACAAATGTAGCACACGGAAGATGGCGCTCCGGTATACGCAAACTGGTTCGGACGAAGCAACAACAAACCAGAGCTAACAAACTTGTAAATACTCACACTCTGTGTATGCTAACTTTGGTTATTGATATTACATTGAAAGTCAATGTGTCATTGAAAGTCAATGTGTCGGGGACCGTCTCAAAGTATAGTATAGTAAATAAGTAGGTAAGTGATTAATTATTGTGAAATGTGCATATTAACAAAAGCATATTAACAACACCAATTAACATTCAACACCAGGTACAATGGGCCTATATTTCACCAATACGATATTATGTGGAAGCCGTGATAGCTCAGTGGTTGCCCGTTTGCTTCAGGTGCGAAAGGCCCGAAGTTCGAGCCCCGCTGGAGCCGATACGATTGTGCCCTTAGGCAAGGCATTTAAATTTCCACATCGCATCTTCTCTCTCCCTCGTCGCGATGGATTCCATCAGGAATGAAGTCTCGAGAATGATTAATATAAGTTATTAGAACTAGCCCATCAACCGCTGTAGGTTGTATATAGACAGAAGTGCATCCGCGGTCCGAATGTAGTCCCAATAACTAATATAGTTCATTTTTCGTTTTGGTAAAAATGCATTTTCTTGACAGGCAGTGTATAGTTTTTGTGTTGTTTTTTTTATATAAGTATGTGACTTGAGAAGACCTCAGACTAGTTGATGGGTAGAAAAAATGTGGTATAAGAATTCAGGCCATTGCAAACTGAAGGTTGGTATACTGTATTATTTGGCGGAGGAATGCAGTGTGTAAACACAGTGACGTTATTCACAGGTGAGCACTGGCTGTGGAAAACATTATAATTGGAAGAGTTTTGCTCTTTTAGAGTTTCATTTGAATACCTCTTCACAGTGGATGTGGTATCTGAAGAAATGAAAGATTGGAAATATAAATGAACAAACTGTATGTTTTTACTTTTTACTATGTATTTAATAGGCAATTTATTTATTGTTTGTAAAACAACAGGTTGTAAACCTGATATAAACGAATACAAGTAAGGATGCAATGTGTTGGATACCCTTACTGGGTGCTAAGTCCGAAGCCTTCCGTGTGTTTTGGACTCTGTTAGGGATACAACATTATCTTGTACCATTTGAACCACTTTCAAAACTCATCTGACAGTTAGATACATACGAACGCCTAGCAACAGGAGGCCACGGATATAATTGAAAAATGAACAAACATCGGTGCATATAAAATGCTTTAATATCAAATTGTAATTTTTGAAACATACTTGAGCTATGCCTTAGGACAACCAACATAGTGGACAAGAAAATCACATAACTTGTGAACCAATCTTGATGCAATGTCAGCTTCTGTATACTGTCATGTTTCAAATTGCAAACACTTGCGATGTATTGAATTTGCATAAATTGCAGTGTCAATAATCGAATTGTGGAAGTCGTGGTAGCGCTGTGGTAGCGCGTTCGCTTCACTGGGGTGTGAACAGTCTGGAGTTCGAGCCCTACTGGAGCCGTTGAGATTATGCACTTAGACAACTCATTTAAATTCCACGTTGCCTCTTCTCTCCACCTCGTGGCGATGGATTCCATTAGGAATGAGGTCTCGAGAGTGATTAATATAAGTTGTAAGCGCAATCGAGCTAAACTAAATTTGTATGTGTTGGTTTTACGTTTATTTATCGTCGTTACCGGTTGCCCATATGAGCGACGCCTCCTGAAGAGATTAGTCATGTTGGAGTTTTGGAGGTTAGTGCAATGATATATAGAGAGAGACCCATTCCAGAATCTCCTCTGGTTCTTTTACGTGTACAAGCACCGACACGAGACCTCGGTTTAACGTCCCATCTGAAAGACTGTTAATTTGATTAGGGTCAGACGGGGGATCGAACATGCGATCCCTGGATTACCAGTCCAGCGTGTTACCACTGGACTACAGATCCGTCTGTGATATATTAATTTATAAATTTGTATAAACTAATAATCGTATTTATATGGTCTACATCATAGAGACCTCCATGGCTGAGTGGTTTGGGGCGTCTTCAAATCACTTGCCACTCCACTTGGTAGGTTCGAATTACACTGGGTTATCGAATTCTACCATGTGATGAAGCTATCCAGTTGGCTTACGGTAGGTCGGTGGTTCGACCAGGGCGCCCGTTCGTGTTGCAATACGGCTCGGTGGGGTACCCGGGGTCTTCCTCCACCAATAATAGCTGGAGAATCGCAGCATAACCTAAGCTTTGGGTGGAACTTTAAACCCAAAAACAAACAAACAAAACCTTACATTAATATACATGTACTAAATTTCTGTTGTACATGTATAATATACCATGCATGCTTTTCTGATTGTTTGTATATAACCGCCACACATGAACATATCTTGTCTTTTCCAATTCAATTATTTGGCTTGACTTGTATCGTTACTGGTTCATAAATTATGCTTACGTTATATGTTGGTGTTCGTGTGTTGTTGCTCATATCTAATTAAGCTCTACAGTTATACAAAATTAAAAGTTATACAATTTTCAAATTCACATATCAGTATAAAGTATATATTACATCATACATGTAATTAAATAAAGATTTCATGTACCATATGTCCCATAGTCCGATTGCTTGGATAATACCCGAATTCTTGCTAGAAACAGTATTTGTTCCAAATATGCCACTATTGTTTTATGTAATTCTTATACTATTATATGCTTCAGTGATTTCATCGTGTGTGTACTCGCCCATGTGCTCTGCTGTGGCGAGTGTAACTAACGTGCACATCATCATCATCGCCGCATTATTTGTCATCATTAGTATTAGGTTAGATCTATATCAGCAATCTGTACGCATGCGCACACTACCACCGCACGTACGCGCACACAACCACCGCACGCGCACACCATCACCGCACGCGCACACCACCACCGCACACACGCCCACCACCGCACGCACACATATATATTGGCCTCAATAAAAAAAACTGTGCATTTTTATATCGAGCCTTTCATTTTCATATTTTTTTTTGTAAAAGGATACACATTTTAATTCTAAGGCAAGTGCACAAGTGCAATATGTAGATGTGTATATTGACGAGATTTAAATATAAGTATAAATCTATATTCAGTCCAACTTGCTCTAAGCACCACGTCTACTAAAGAGATCATTTGGATTAAGAGACCACATTTTCAGCTCCCATTTGTATAATAATAATAATAATAATAATAAAGACTTTATTTAACGAGAGAACTCATTTGAACATTTAAGTCAATCTACCATGAGGCCCTCAACAAATTAAAACATGAAATAGCATAATGAAACATGTAAACCGTAACCAGTAAGTCTTTCGTGGGAAATAAGATATAAGCCTCAAGAACTAATACTTATATTCATGTATAAGTGTATATTATCAGTATATTAGGCTATTTGTCTGTCCTTTGCACCACCTGGTGTATAAAGCTTTGAAGTGTGGAACAGAATGTGCTGTGTTGATGTGATAAGGGAGTGTTGTTAAAGAACACATTAGTCTGTATTAAGAGACCATTCCTGCTTGGAGACCTCGGCTTGCTTTGGTGGTCTCTTAATACAAGTTTCACTGTACATAAAACAGTCATTATAATTGTGTTTTTAGATTGCTGATGTGGATATATTAATGTATTATCATTCATGTCGTCTTAGCCTGGGTGCCAGTCTGTCGATTGTTTCACTTTTTAACTTCTGGCAAAATAACACAATCAGAAACTCAATACAGCCCAACTAATAGTCTCGGTGTTAAAATATATTTATTTGACTGACCAGGCAAAATATATCGACGCCTGTTCCCAGGCCAATGTCGTCTTACAGTAGACACTATGCACAACAAATGCTTCCTTGTCGTAATGGAAATCAAAACGTGGGGTAAAAGTAGAAATGTTCACATTGTCACGTGACGGTGTACCATACTGTACTATAATTATAGCTTGACACTGATGGCACGCCATACTGTGGCAAATATAACCTGGCCTTGTCGGCGCACCATACTGTTACTAATTACAGCATCACTTTCCCATTTTCTTGTAGGCACGGTCGAATTGGCTCGTCATTCACTTCCGTCATCTCCATATCTGTGGTCACAAGTTCAGATTGCCGCGAGCAACTGGTAGCATGCCACTTTTCATGCACCGTCCATCTTTGATTTTTAAATGTCATTTTTCGTATGTACTGTCGGCCACGAAGACAGCTGCATAGCGCACGTTTAAATGTTTGCCTGAAATTCCGCGACATGAACCCGTACACTATAGGGTTTACACAGCTGTTCGCATAGGACATTAGGTGGAATGCTTCTCTCATGTATTTTAGGTATATAGGTGTGTGGAGTTCTGGGAGCACACCGAATGAAACCAGGATATTGTTCGTGAGGATTGGTGCCCAGCAAATTATAAATACAACCACGACGGCAACAAGCATCTTCACAACCTGAAATAGAACAAGATTAAATGGGGAATTATCTAAAGGTCAAACGGTGTTATTGATATAGTGGTCTGGGATTGGTTGAAAAAGTGTAGGGAAGCCCTTAAGAGTTATTGATATATGAACTGATTGGCTGAGTAGGTATTGTCAGCAATAGTGAAAATGACTTCTAAATATTAAAATACAATATATTGAGCTGAATTTTGGAATATTTTAGAATATTTGCATACTATTTGGTGACAAATAAACACCATATTATAAATGCAGGTATCAGTGCAACATGCACCACCTTCAGAGTAGGGGATGGGTGCCATTAGTGGGAAATTAAAAAACCGCAACTGGTCAACCCCATTAAAATTTGACATTTTCCTGTGGCTCAAAGGCCAGTCTGTTGAAAACTACTGTCTTTTGTGCCAAACTATATGGGGGGGAATAATGGCACTGTGGCCTATGGGAATTGCAATAGCGGTATCTGACCTAAAATAAATTGTTATTATTTACGACATAGTTGCGTCCGTTGAAGCCGAAAACTGGCGTTGTTGAAACTAAATTCAACAGCAGATTGCTAATGGATCCGAAACATGTTGGCTTTCGTTATTTGGAATAATTCGCAAGCCGACAGTGCTAGGAACGCACGAACACAATCTTTTCAGAACGCTTGACCACGTGGTTCGTCGGAGTCGAGGATAAAAAACGGAAACATCAATTCACATGATACGGCGAGATGGTACGGTGGTCGACATATCGGACAGGTGGGTTTTCTCCGGGTACTCCGGTTTCCTCCCCACACAAATGACCACATTTAAGCTTTCATTCGCGCCAACGAGAGTGATTAATATAAGTTGTTAGAACTTGCTTCGCAATCGTTGTAAAATAAATAAAGTTTAAACAATTCACATGGTACTGTTTGTTTTCTTAGTATTCAATTTATTTTACGTCGCTACCGGTTGCCTATATGAGCGGCGGGCAGTCTACCTAACAACACCTTTCATGGGCAGGCTCAAGCGGTTAGCCAATACTTGGTGCACCAACCTCCGTAAAAACTCCCTAAGGTTTTTTTTATAACGAGACACGGTCTGAGCGGTGCCCGAACCCGCCGTGGCCATCAGTGATGATAGGTTTCAGTGGTATACAAGTCAGCGACCGTAACCACTCAACTAGGGAGGCGGACCCTGATACTGCTAATGAATTGCATAGCTATAAACCGTATATGCAACGCTAACATTGTGTAATGGAGCGCACCAGTGATCCAGTGGCGCCCGTGGTCCAGTGGTATCGGATTTTGAATCGAAAGGTCCCGGGTTCGATACTCGTTCAGGATACGTATGTAGTGTCATTGAGCAAGAGCGTAGATCGGCTAAGCCTGCTCAGGAAAACATGTTTAGGTTCCCGCAAGGTGTTTGACATAAATGGAAGAAGATACAATGGTTAACACGTTGTATTGCAAATTCAGGGATTGTGTGTTGGAAATCCGTTCTGGTTATAAATCCATTATACCAAGAGTGTTTCGGAGGAACTATAAACCGAGGTATCGTGAACCGGGCATGTAAAACAGAGGCGTAGCTAGCGATTTTGAATGTTCAGGCCCGACTGATAAATTGAGCATCGAAGATTCAATGTTGGTAGAGGAGTGTCTCCCCAAGAAACGTCCGAGAACGGCATTGGTGCACTCTGACGCATTGTCATGTACGTCTTAGACTTTCAAATTTCGCTATTTTCAAAGGTGTACCCTCCCCCATAAGACCCCCTACAGTTTTTATTGCATTTTCAGGGTTTCAGATTTTTCATTTTCTAGGAAAATCTGCCGACCCCTTGCGTGCCTTACAGTAGCTACGTGCCTGTAAAACTATTGAATTGGTTCGTTTTTCGTATCTTGCACCATCCTCAAAAACCTTAAATGACTTCTGGATGCGCTATGGTTACATGGAAGGATAATGCACGTGATATCAGTGATATATGAGCCGCACAATAACAAAACCAACATAGAGCAGATAAAAATAACACTAAGTCAAGAACTACTAATTCTAGAAAGATAAGCTTGGTACCAAACTGTAGCTTATCTTATGAACTACCATTCTGTCTCAACTCACAGAACCACCAACCGATTAAGTTAATTTGAAGAAAAGTGCACGTGTACAAATTCGAAGTTCTCTGCTGTACGTTAGAGAAAGATCGAGTGACAAAACGAACTCTCCACTTCACGAAACTATCATACTGACACGTTACCTTGCAATGCCAACCATTAGAGTTCTCCCGTTGCAAAAATAATCAAATAGGTAATTGTATATACATGTGATTAAGTGGTATTTAAGGCTAAAGTTGAATAGGATTAATGAAAACATCAACATTTACATATTATCTAAATATAATGTCACCATTTATCTCTTTGTTTACTCATTTTCCTGATTGGCGTGTGTGTTTTTACGTTTATTTATCGTCGCTACCGTTTGCCCATATGAGCGACGCCTCCTGAAGAGATTAGTTATTTTAGATTTTGGAGGATAGTGCATGATACAGACAGAGACCCGTTCCAGAATCTCCTCTGGTTCTTTTACGTGCACGGTGTAAAGCACCGACACGAGACCTCGGTTTAACGTCCCATCTGAAAGACTGTTAATTTTATTAGGGTCAGACGGGGGATCGAACCTGATTGGCAGTTCTAGAGCGAACCATATAAACCAAGCACCTGTTAGTGTTGCTGACAGTGATGACATCATTTTGCAAACACACTCTAGAACAGGTGGATTAGGAAAGCACGGCGATTAGTTTAAACATAGTTTATTTCAAACCATACAGCATTATACAAATATACAGTTTACACAAAATTTAGATACATGAATGAAAAGGGATTAGAACCGAAAGCTATTATAGCTGATAGAGGTCTTCTCCTATAGCAAGGTACTTAGAGGTCTTCTCCTATAGCAAGGTACTTAGAGGTCTTCTCCTATAGCAAGGTACTTAGAGGTCTTCTCCTATAGCAAGGTACTTAGAGGTCTTCTCCTATAGCAAGGTACTTAGAGGTCTTCTCCTATAGCAAGGTACTTAGAGGTCTTCTCCTATAGCAAGGTACTTAGAGGTCTTCTCCTATAGCAAGGTACTTAGAGGTCTTCTCCTATAGCAAGGTACTTAGAGGTCTTCTCCTATAGCAAGGTACTTAGAGGTCTTCTCCTATAGCAAGGTACTTAGAGGTCTTCTCATATAGCAAGGTACTTAATGCAATTGCGAAATGACAGTGTTGTACTATTTTCTAAACTATTAATCTAAATTTGAAATAATGGTAGGTAAACGTTTTAATCATGAACTGTAAATTAGAATGTCCATAAGTTAATAAGATTAATAAGGATGACAAAAGTACATACTAATTTAGAAGGTTGAAATTGAGAACGGGGATTGACGACAAATACTCTGGTTGTATAAATATTGAGAACTATTTTGAAACTCTACAAAAATATGGACTGCTTTATGTGAAAACACTAGTTATAGATCACTTCCCTCTATGGATATTTAATTTAAAAAATAACAAAGAACGTTGTAAATAAGTTTACTAAAGTTAATAATTCTAGGGAAAACTGGCTTTTGAATAATAGTCCGTCTTATTTTCCGTTTGAGCACATGCACAGTGTATAAAGAGGCTTTCGTCCGCCTACGTGGTCGAGTGGTTAAGGTCGCTGACTTGCATACCACTGTAACATATCATCACTGATGGTCACGGATTCGAGCTCCGCTCAGACCGTGTCTCATTTATATGAAAAAGTTGGCAGTTTCATACGGAGGTTGGTGCACCCAAGTACTGGTTAACCGCTGGAGCCTGCCCATGAAAGGTGTTGTTAGGTAAACTATATAGATATAGCCCAAAATGGTGCTGATGCAGGCGTAAAACCTATAAAAATATAACAATATAAAGAGGCTTTCAATTCATATATACCTGTTTTTTTGTTGTGTCATCTTCGGAGAATTTGACTTTTAGTACAGGAGATTTTTCATTTGTTGAATATCGCAAGGGCGTTCCGTACGGAGAATTCCGACCTTGAGTGTACGTGGTCCGGACGCTGCTTAAATTACAAGTGGAACATATACATGACAATACAATACATTCGTAATGCGAGTGCCACACAGTCGTGATGTTGTTATTATACACGAAACGTGAACACAATCATGAGTCCCTCGCGACATGAGAACTTGACAGGCTCTGAGCATAGTACTTAAGTGGTATTCGGTGTGTCTAGAAGGATGTGAGAAGTCGACAAACTCACACGAACATTTTGAACATGTTCTAAACAATCGTGAGATCATTGACCGGGTAGCGGACGCCAATCCGTCGTCAACTGCTCTTAAATTGTATTGGCGGTCGGGAGTTGCTCGTTACTTATTGGTCGGACATTGTCAAGAGTTATGGGAATGGTAGCGCGTTCGCTTCAGATGCGAAAGGCCCGGAGTTCGAGCCCCGCTGGAGCCGTTACGATTGTACCCTTAGGCAGGGCATTTAAATCCCACATTCGCTCTTCTCTCCCCCGTGGCAATGGATTCTATCAGGAATGAGGTTTCGCGAGTGATTAATATAAGTGGTAAGAACATGTTCCGCAATCGAGCTAAAATAAATGTGAATAACAAACCTACTCACGAGACCACACCATTGGTCTGGTTGAGACGAACATACCCGGTTTTATTATTCAGTCTTTGCACGGGCATCCATGTCCGTGTGGTTACGGTCGTTGACATCAAATCACTTGCCCCTCACCGCTGCAGGTTCGAATCCCATCCCACTGTGGATGTCGAATTATTCCACGCGAGGAAGCTATCCAACTGGCTAGCGCAAGGTCGATGGGTGGATGTGCTGGATATTCAGCCGTTTAGGGCTGGCCTTACGGTTTTACCCACAAGAGTGGGGATAAAAAGCGGGATACGCTCTGATGGGAATGAACTATATCATATGTGAGATGGTACGATGGTCGCCAGATCGGACATGTGGGTTTTCTCCGGGTACTCCGGTTTCCTCCCACATGAATGACCACATATACGCTTTCATCCGAGCCATTATAGGTTATAGGCTGACAATGCCACAAGTGAGTACGTATTTAGAGGTTATAGGTTGACAATGCCACAAGTGAGTACGTATTTAAAGGTTATAGGCTGACAATGCCACAAGTGAGTACGTATTTAGAGGTTATAGGCTGACAATGCCACAAGTGAGTACGTATTTAGAGGTTGCAGGGGCAACACCCCGATTAACCAGAGGCAACACCCCGATTAACCAGGGGCAATACCCCGATTAACCAGAGGCAACACCCCGATTAACCAGGGGCAGCACCCCGATTAACCAGGGTTGACGATACATTTAGAAATGCAAAACAAATAAAGAAAATGTTTGGTACCTTTGTGCTCTAAGTTCTGATCTGTTCCGTGTCATAAACCAGAGTTCTTCACATATACGGTAGTAGGCAAACGTCATGATGCTGACGGGTATTAACAGGATTAAACAGAACATGTACACTTCGTACACCTGACTAACCAACTTGTACCGAAACCACTTCACACACCACGTGGCTGAACGGTGTAGGCCCACCGTTAGATGCACCTGCAACATAGCAACCTTATTAACCTGTAACATGCCAATCACAACTAGTGTTGCTTTTGCAAACAGCATAGAACCAGAGCAGACGGCACAGAACGTGTCGTCTGATCAGGTTCTATGCAGTTTGCTATTCGGATAGTGAAGCTTAGCTGAATAGCAAGCAATGTGTTTTGCGTAACTGATCAGGGTCTATGTTGTTTGCACATTCCGTCCAATTTATTCGACAGGTTACGGGTTAATGCATGTCACTTTATATTATAACTGTAGGAAAACATGATGAATTCAATCATTTTTCCATTAACGAAACAAAAACACATACCAACACCACTTAGCAGTCACTGTCAGAAAAACAAAGTTATAGATTACAAACCCGTAATAAAAATTAGCGGACCTCTGCGGCGGAGTGGTTTAGGCTGGTGACTTCAAATCGCTTTTCCTTCACCGCTGTTAGTTCGATTCTGACTGGGGCGCTGTGGAGATTTACCACGTGACCTAAGCTGTTGGCGCGGCTTTAAGTCCCGGAGAGTTACCACGTGACCTAAGCTGTTGGCGCGGCTTTAAGTCCCGAAGAGTTACCACGTGACATAAGCTGTTGGCGTGGCTTTAAGTCTCGGAGATTTACCACATGACAAGCTGTTGGCGCGGCTTTAAGTCACGGAGAGTTACCACGTGACCTAAGCTGTTGGCGCGGCTTTAAGTCCCGGAGAGTTACCACATGACCTAAGCTGTTGGCGCGGCTTTAAGTCCCGGAGAGTTACCACATGACATAATCTGTTGGCGCGGCTTTAGGTCACGGAGAGTTACCACGTGACCTAAGATGTTGGCGCAGCTTTAAGTCACGGAGAGTTACCACGTGACCTAAGCTGTTGGCGCGGCTATAAGTCACGGGGAGTTACCACGTGACCTAAGCTGTTGTCGCGGCTTTAAGTCACGGAGAGTTACCACGTGACATAAGCTGTTGGCGCGGCATTAGGTCACGGAGAGATACCACGTGACATAAGCTGTTGGCGCGGCTTTAAGTCACGGAGAGTTACCACGTGACATAAGCTGTTGGCGCGGCGTTAGGTCACGGAGAGATACCACGTGACATAAGCTGTTGGCGCGGCTTTATGTCACGGAGAGTTACCACGTGACATAAGCTGTTGGCGCGGATTTAAGTCACGGAGAGTTACCACATGACCTAAACTGTTGGTGCGGCTTTAAGTCCCGGAGAGTTACCACGTGACCTAAGCTGTTGGTGCGGCTTTAAGTCCCGGGGAGTTACCACGTGACATAAGCTGTTTGCGCGGCTCATATAATATATATATTTACATAAATAATACACCATATAATGACAACTTACTCTTCCAATTAATATGGGCACAGCTAGGATAAACGACCCTACCCAAAGGCATGTGATTACCCTTCTTGCCCGACGTTTCGTGCATACGTACTTTGACCTGAGAGGGTGCACTATAGCGTAGTACCTGAAATCGAAGGCATTAGACAATGGCAATGTTTTGTCAACGTTGGGGTTTTGTTCTCTTGGGAAGAACAATACAGATTATGTGTTGTGTGTTGTGAAAGAAGCCCATACAAATATGGATTTCGTTGATAGGTACGTTTTAGGCGCTCTGCACATCAACAGTTTGTGTGTGTGTGTGTGTGTGTGTGTGTGTGTGTGTGTGTGTGTGTGTGTGTGTGGTGTGTGTGTGTGTGTGTGTGTGTGTGTGTGTGTGTGTGTGTGTGTGTGCGTGCGTGCGTGCCTGCGTGGGTGCGTGCGTGCGTGCGTGTGTTTTACGTGTATTTATCGTCGCTACCGGTTGCCCATATGAGCGACGCCTGAAGAGATTGGTAATTTTAGATTTTTGGAGGTTACTGCAATGATACAGACAGAGACCCATTCCAGGGTATCCTCTGGTTCTTTTACGTGCACGATGTAGAGCACCGACACGAGATCTCGGTTTAATGTTCGATCAGAAAGAATGTTAATTTTATTAGGGTCAGACGGGAGATCTTGTTGCCCATGTAAGACATATATATCGGAAACGAGGCGTTTGACATGTTTTTATCTATAATTCAGGTGGTTATCTTGAGAAACTAAACGGGAATGACGATTCGCATGCCCAAACGCGTTTTCATTGGCTCAATTTATCACGTGATCGATCCGAGGCAAAGCAAGTCACATGACCAGCTACAATGTATGGTGAAGAAATTAAAGTACTATTGCTTGGACGTGAAACTGTTTCATAGTTAAGCGGACGAATGTAATAATAATGTAATAATAATAATAATGTTGAACAATCAAAACTAACGAATTACAATTTATATAGGTGGATGGGCAACAATAATAATAAATAAATAAACTTATTTTGATTAAGATGCCAATCATAGTCAAGCACGACATGCATTTCGGGAATGGTCGTAACTAATGTTGCCAGATCTTGAAGCCGATGTGTTTGCTTTTCTAAAAAGCTGGCCCGTAGCTAGGGGGTCGGAGCGGTCGGACGATCCCCCATAGTTCCACGAGGTTCACGTTTGCCATGCACTCTATCAGAATGCCTACACAGTTACTGTAATAATATTGATGCAAGCCACACCTGGAAATATTTTATAAAAGGCTTTCTCTGAACTTTCTCTATATGCTGTCGCTTTGTAACCATGTACAATGCAGGAAATGGTGTTTCAGATCATGTAGATTTCAAAACATGTAAGGGGAGCATGCCCTCGAACCCCTAGCGTCCTGGGTTCCTTCGGGACCTCAAAGTCCCTTCTGGACCTCGAAATGACCCCCCCCCATAGACAAAGCTGGATATGGGCCTGAAAAGTGTCACGTGTTGTATACACAAGTAAATTTAAACTAATTCGAGCAATAAGATGTGAGTAAACTAAATCGTTTATCATTGCAATCATTTGTTTTACACTGAAAGTCTATTAGAGATTCCTTCATATTGTGAGAAATAGCCGGAAGTGAATCATAGTTCATGGTTCCCTGTA
Source organism: Archivesica marissinica (assembly GCA_014843695.1). Classification (NCBI taxonomy): domain Eukaryota; kingdom Metazoa; phylum Mollusca; class Bivalvia; order Venerida; family Vesicomyidae; genus Archivesica; species Archivesica marissinica. The sequence continues at coordinate 16,151,115 of CM026397.1, read as the reverse complement.
GTCCACATCAATTCTCAGTATCCATGGTTACATGCTGTTGTTGCTAAGCGAAACTTCCGTCTGTGTTATCTCGCGTGTTTCACGCGTGCCTTTACACTAGACACACTGCTTTCCATGCATATTTAGATTATATTAAATATAAGGACATTCGAATTATTTCTTGCAAGACCATATATTACAGTCAAACTTGTGTTAGTGGTCACCTCTATTAAGCATCCTACCTGTCAGTTGTCATATTTCACCTCTATTAAGCATCCTACCTGTCAGTTGTCATATTTCACCTCTATTAAGCATCCTACCTGTCAGTTGTCATATTTCACCTCTATTAAGCATCCTACCTGTCAGTTGTCATATTTCACCTCTATTAAGCATCCTACCTGTCAGTTGTCATATTTCACCTCTATTAAGCATCCTACCTGTCAGTTGTCATATTTCACCTCTATTAAGCATCCTACCTGTCAGTTGTCATATTTCACCTCTATTAAGCATCCTACCTGTCAGTTGTCATATTTCACCTCTATTAAGCATCCTACCTGTCAGTTGTCATATTTCACCTCTATTAAGCATCCTACCTGTCAGTTGTCATATTTCACCTCTATTAAGCATCCTACCTGTCAGTTGTCATATTTCACCTCTATTAAGCATCCTACCTGTCAGTTGTCATATTTCACCTCTATTAAGCATCCTACCTGTCAGTTGTCATATTTCACCTCTATTAAGCATCCTACCTGTCAGTTGTCATATTTCACCTCTATTAAGCATCCTACCTGTCAGTTGTCATATTTCACCTCTATTAAGCATCCTACCTGTCAGTTGTCATATTTCACCTCTATTAAGCATCCTACCTGTCAGTTGTCATATTTCACCTCTATTAAGCATCCTACCTGTCAGTTGTCATATTTGACCTCTATTAAGCAGCTACTAGTATGGCATTTGCTGGCTGCTTATGACAGGTTTGACTGTATATGTAATAAGTATACAATACATGTAAGCTTTATTACAGAAACAATGTATATTACAGTATTCAAAATCAACAAGGCCAACAAAACACAGATGTCAAGCTAAAGCATGCCAACAAACACATGTCAAGCTAAAGCATGCCAACACATACATGTCAAGCCAGCTAACACAGACGCCTGGCTAAACCAGGCCAACATACACATATAGGCTAACAAACAATTTGGCTGTCCGATTAGCGCAGTGGTTCGCGCGCTCGCTTCTCACCAATGCAACCCGGGTTCGATCCTCGGACCGGGTAGTATGTGAGATGGTACGGTGGTCACCAGATCGGACAGGTCGGTTTTCTCCGGGTACTCCGGTTTCCTCCCACACGAATGACCACATATACGCTTTCATCCGCGCCAACGAGAGTGATTAATATAAGTTGTTAGAACTTGCTTCGCAATCATTGTAAAATAAATAAAGTTTAAACAAACACAGATGGCAGGCTAACAAACACAGATGCCTTACCAACAAACACATATGTCAGGCCAACAAACACAGATGGCAGGCTAACAAACACAGATGGCAGGCTAACAAACACAGAGGTCAGGTCAACAAGCACAGAGGTCAGGTCAACAAACACAGATGTCAGGCCAAGGCCAAACAAACACATATGTCAGGCCAACAAACACAGATATAAGGCCAACAAACACAGATATCAGGCCGACAAACACAGATGTCAGGCCGACAAACACAGATGGCAGGCCAATAAACACAGCTGACAGGACAACAAACACAGAAATCAGGCCAACAAACACAGATGACAGGACAACAAACACAGAAATCAGGCCAACAAATACAGATGTCAGGCCAACAAACACAGATGTCAGGCCAACAAACACAGATGTCAGGCCAACACACACAGATGTCAGGCCAACAAACACAGATGACAGAACAACAAACACAGAAATCAGGTCAACAAACACAGATGTCAGGCCAACAAACACAGATGTCAGGCTAACAAACACAGATGCCAGACCAACAAACACAGATGTCAGGCCAACAAACACAGATGTCAGGCCAACACACACAGATGGCAGGCTAACAAACACAGAGGTCAGGTCAACAAACACAGAGGTCAGGTCAACAAACACAGATGTCAGGCCAAGGCTAAACAAACACATATGTCAGGCCAACAAACACAGATATAAGGCCAACAAACACAGATATCAGGCCGACAAACACAGATGTCAGGCCGACAAACACAGATGTCAGGCCAACAAACACAGATGGCAGGCCAATAAACACAGCTGACAGGACAACAAACACAGAAATCAGGCCAACAAATAAAGATGTCAGGCCAACAAACACAGATGACAGGACAACAAACACAGAAATCAGGCCAACAAATAAAGATGTCAGGCCAACAAACACAGATGTCAGGCCAACAAACACAGATGTCAGGCCAACACACACATATGTCAGGCCAACACACACAGATGACAGGACAAGGCCAACAAACACAGATGTCAGGCCAACAAACACAGATATAAGGCCAACAAACACAGATATCAGGCCGACAAACACAGATGTCAGGCCGACAAACACAGATGTCAGGCCAACAAACACAGATGGCAGGCCAATAAACACAGCTGACAGGACAACAAACACAGAAATCAGGCCATCAAACACAGATGACAGGACAACAAACACAGAAATCAGGCCAACAAATAAAGATGTCAGGCCAACAAACACAGATGACAGGACAACAAACACAGAAATCAGGCCAACAAACACAGATGTCAGGTCAACAAACACAGATGTCAGGTCAACAAACACAGATGTCAGGCCAACACACACAGATGGCAGGCTAACAAACACAGATGTCAGGCCAACAAACACAGATGGCAGGCCAACAAACACAGATGTCAGGTCAACAAACACAGATGTCAGGTCAACAAACACAGATGTCAGGCCAACAAACACAGATGTCAGGCTAACAAACACAGATGTCAGGCCAACAAACACAGATATCAGGCCAACAATCTCAGATGTCAAGTCAACAAACACAGATGTCAGGCCAACAAACACAGATGTCAGGCTAACAAACACAGATGTCAGGCTAAACAATTTACGTGTCTTATCCTTGTTACAGTCAAAACTGTGTTAGGATCCAGCCAGCGGAATCACAGAAAGTGGCTGCTTAGCACAGGTGGCTGCTTAATAGAGGTCAAATGTATAACAAAGTAACATATTCGGAATCTAACAACTGGCTGCTTAATGCAGGTTGACTGCTTAATAGAGGTTTATACAAATTTATTTTAGCTCGATTGCGAAACAAGTTCTTTCAACTTATATTAATCACTCTCGATACCTCATTGCTGATGGAATCCATCGCCACGAGGGAGAGAGAAGAAGCAACGTGGAATTTAAATGGCTTGCCTAAGGACACAATCGTAACGACTCCATCGGGGGCTCGAACTCCGGACCTTTCGCATCTGAAGCGAACGCGCATCCACTGCGCTATAACGACTTTTATGGTTTGACTGTATGACATTTCATTTAATTCTGGAATAAATGTAACCACGCCTTTGAAGATTTTTACGCCTCATAAGAAATTAAATAAAATGTGTGTACTGTCACGCGGTAGAGTAGCCTAGGAATGTCACGTTTTATGATGCTGATCGTCTTAATTATGTATGGAACTTAGAACACACGTGCGTGACAGTACATAAAGAACTAGTTCTTGTAAAGAACAAATATTCCAAACTTTGTAAAGCCGCCTGCTCTCATCACAAAAAAGGCTAATATGTTGATCAAATTAGCGTTATTTGATGCAAAAGCCTTCAGGAAGCGAAACCATGTATTCTACGAAGACGTTTTCTCCGCAAATAGTGTAGTAATGAGATACATCTGTAATGTTTTATTACCTCCCTTGGCAGATAAAGTCTGATTTATTCCATTATGTGAATAGGTCCTATTAGTTAGAATTCTTTGTTTTTAGTGTTGTGCCCTAACCAGATGTTGCGGTATGATAAATGCGATTTTATCAAAAACGTGTTAATTAAGTGATCACATTATTTTACAAATAAGTACCCATTGCATATTCTGTCGATCTGTTGAGATATAGTAATTTAATAATTATAAGAAGTAATAGTGGTATCAAATTGTTAGCATGTTATGCAAAGGAAACAACGATAAAAACAGAGGAAACACTTAATAGGACCTATCTACGTTTAGAGAGTATTCAGGGGCAGTAACTGACTGATGTCTCTCATTGGTAGTTCTACGCCGCTTATGTACTTGAGAATGTTCTTTGATATAACCCTGACACTCATCATTGTAGCATGTTTTATATATATATATATATGAGCTAATTGGTATATTTCCTTCTGCTCAAATAACAGCTCCTGTGCTGTGGAATTCCCTACACAACTAGTCATTTCAAGAGCTTGATTTCCTCTTGGAATGGAAATGACTGTATGTGTGTAGTATGCTATACCAGGTAATGGGTCCCACAGTGAAGGATCAGCATGGAGTAAGTGTGCAGTATGCTATACCAGGTAATGGGTCCCACAGTGAAGGACCAGCATGGAGTAAGTGTGTAGTATGCTATACCAGGTAATGGGTCCCACAGTGAAGGATCAGCATGGAGTAAGTGTGTAGTATGCTGTACCAGGTAATGGGTCCCACAGTGAAGGATCAGCATGGAGTAAGTGTGTAGTATGCTGTACCAGGTAATGGGTCCCACAGTGAAGGATCAGCATGGAGTAAGTGTGTAGTATGCTGTACCAGGTAATGGGTCCCACAGTGAAGGATCAGCATGGAGTAAGTGTGTAGTATGCTGTACCAGGTAATGGGTCCCACAGTGAAGGATCAGCATGGAGTAAGTGTGTAGTATGCTATACCAGGTAATGGGTCCCACAGTGAAGGATCAGCATGGAGTAAGTGTGTAGTATGCTATACCAGGTAATGGGTCCCACAGTGAAGGATCAGCATGGAGTAAGTGTGTAGTATGCTATACCAGGTAATGGGTCCCCCAGTGAAGGATCAGCATGGAGTAAGTGTGTAGTATGCTATACCAGGTAATGGGTGCCACAGTGAAGGATCAGCATGGAGTAAGTGTGTAGTATGCTATACCAGGTAATGGGTCCCACAGTGAAGGATCAGCATGGAGTTCATTTCAGCTATTGGTTAGATTGCATTTCTAATTTTCTTTTATAATTCACCATAGTTGCCTGCATGGCTGTTGTCTTATTCTTTTATTATGTAGCTTCTTATGTTCACCTTATGTCTAATTTTACTGTTCGACTAAATAAACATGTTTTGGTTTAGCATAGAGTGTCTAATTTAATTCAATAATGTTTTCCCCCATAACTGTTTTACTCTTATTATTCATATACACATGTTGTTATATAGTCGGTTATAAAAGCTCATCAGAGCTTATGTTATTTGGTTTAAACATATGTATTCGTTCATTACAGTACATATCTATATTATAGCTATACAAACGAAAATGGATTTAATCGGAAGCTTAAAGCTTATTGTGATTTTCTCCATTGTGTTATTTGTGATATGTCTTGCTGACTCAAAATAAAATTGATCTTATCCTAGATATATATATCCATAACTAGCTTGATCAACGCGTGTGCTAATCGGACATTGTCTGCTCAGACGCATGCTCATTAGTCATTGTTTCAGCACGTTGTCTGGATAACTGATTAACAAAAGACATGAAGTCAGTTAGATCCGCCATTAATTTCTCCAAATTCAACGTTATGCCCGCAATAGTGGGAAGGTACTGTAACACTCGTCTGTGTGTTTTACGTTTATTTATCGTCGCTACAGGTTGCCCATATGAGCGACGCCTTCTGAAGAGATCAGTCATTTTAGATATTTGAATGATAGTGCAATGATACAGTCAGAGACCCATTCCAGAGTCTCCTCTGGTTCTTTTACGTGCACGGTGTAAAGCACCGACACGAGACCTCGGTTTAAAGTCCCATCTGAAAGACTGTTAATTTTATTAGGGTCAGACGGGGAATCGAACCTGCGATCCCTGGATTACCAGTCCAGCGTGTTACCAGTAACACTCGCGCCAGTAGTATTCTTTATGCATACTTACAACGTCGCTCATTTATAATACGTAAATTTTCGTTGGAGAGGAATTAATATAAGCTTTATGAAAATTGTTTTCCATTTCAATTTTTTCCCCAAAATTTGTGAAAATTGTAACATTCTTATGTTATACTAGTACATGTACATATATTAGAATAAATACTGATTAAACTAAGGACGATGTAGTCCAGTGGTTAACACGCTGGACTGGTAATCCAGGGGTCGAAGGTTTGATCCCCCGTCTGACCCTAATAAAATTAACAGTCTTTCAGATGGGATGTTAAACCGAGGTTTTGTGTGCATGTATTGTTTTGTGAATGTATATTGTGGAATAAATATGTTTAAACCAAACCGAGGTCTCGTGCCGGTGCTTTACACCGTGCACGTAAAAGAACCAGAGGAGACTCTGGAATGGGTATCTGTCTGTATCATGCACTATCCTCCAAAATCTAAAATGACTAATATCTTCATGAGGCGTCGCTCATATGGGTAACCGGTAGCGACGATAAATAAACGTAAAACACACACAGACGGTGTAGGAAAGTTCAACTACCGCCACAAATCAGGCAAGCTGGCGCCAAATAGGGCCATACTTGTCGGGTATATGTACTATCTCACTAGTAGATGCCGGTTGCCATGTGTTCCAGTCTGTCGATTTTTCACTAATTTACTTCTGGCAAAATGACAGTTGATATGATCAGAAACTCAATACGGCCCAATTCGGTATTAAAATATATTTATATGACTGTCCAGGCAAAATATATCAACGCCTGTTCCCATGCTAGATGCCGATAAGAAACGTATCCAATCCGTATACGTCACCTCTTACCATCGTAAAAGGTCAACAGAACAGCATCTAGATTAAAATTCAATCTATTGTCGTGTATACTATTTTCATAAGTGTTGTCTGGAAGGCTGGCACCAATGAAGCTTGCTATTGGTTCTTGGAGAATTGAAATTATAGACAATTAAAATTTTATTATTAAGAACAAATGTGTAACCCGGCAGATTTGTATACGCATCACTGTATTTAGAATAAAGAATTAATGACATTCGAGAATAGTCAGGTGCCTGTAGGTTATTTAATTAATGGAGAAGATTCATTTCATTAATATTTTAATTTCATATCTAAATGAAATCGAAAACTATGCAATACAATACAGCATTGGTTTAAAATATGTTTATTCGTTCATTGTGTACAGTACATATCTATTGTATAGCGATACAAACGAAAATGGATCTAAGCGGAAGCTTAAAGCTTACAGCAGTAATTTTTTCAATTATCTAAAGCCGCGCAATATTCTTTCTATTTATTCAAGCGGAATAATAGCACTATATTTCGTATGCAAATGAGTAATTGCATACACATATCAAACAGTGGCATCCCAATTTTTTTTTTGGGGGGGGGGGAAATAAAATGAATGAAATATCTTGAACGCAATTTAAAAAAATTTAAAACTGGTCTAGAACAATCGCTAATAGTGGGTTTGGCATAAAATTGGCTAAATGTTTGCAAACATTGTAAATTCGTGTTTCATAGTTCATATAAATTTAGTTTATCTCGATTGCGAAACAAGTTCTTACAACTTTTATTAATCACACTCGAGACCTCATTCCTGATTGTATACATCGCCACGAGGGAGAGAGAAGAGGCAACATGGAGTTTAAATGCCTTGCTTAAGGGTACACTCGTAACGGCTCCAGGGCGGCTCGAACTCTGGGCATTTCGCACCTGAAACGAACGCGCTACCACTGCGCTATACTTGTGTTTAATAAATAGTGTTTAAATATCTCGAACTCAACCATAGTTTTCGACTGAGTGCATATTATCGGCTTGAGACGATGCTATGCTATTTATCATTAAAGGGCTTATTAATAATTTATATATCTATTTCTAGTTCATCGTTAGAGAGTTGAAAAATGGTCATATACTATTTATTTTACCTCGTGCAAACAATTTGTTTCTTTGATATTGGGGATTAAAATCTCACGGAGAGCGCTTAGGTTCTATGAAGTCGTGATAACGCAGTGGTAGTGTGTTCGCTTCAGGTTCGAAAGGTCCGGAGTTCGAGCCCCGCTGGAGCCGTTACGATTGAGCATTTAGGCAAGACATTTAAATTCCACATTGCCTCTTCTCTCTCCCTCGAGGCGATGGATTCCATCAGGAATGAGGTCTCGATAGTGATTAATATAAGTTGAAAGAACTTGTTTCGCAATCGAGCTAAAATAAATTTGTATAAACTAATTTGTTTCTTTGATATTGGGGATTAAAATCTCACGGAGAGCGCTTAGGTTCTATGAAGTCGTGATAACGCAGTGGTAACGTGTTCGCTTCAGGTTCGAAAGGTCCGGAGTTCGAGCCCCGCTGGATCCGTTACGATTGTGTCCTTACGCAAGGGATTTAAATTCCACATAGCCACTTCTCTCTCCCTCGTGGCGATGGATTCCATCAGGAATGAGATCTCGAGAGTGATTAATATAAGTTGTAATAACTTGTTTCGCAATCGAGCTAAAATAAATGTGTATAATGTATAGGTTTTACGCGATATTCCGACTGTACTTGAAGAGGAAAGACACCATGCCCAGCAGTATGTCAGAGACGGTGGTAACCCGGGTACATGAAGAGGAAAGACACCATACCCAGCAGTATGTCAGAGACGGTGGTAACCCTGGTACATGAAGAGACACCATACCCAACAGTATGTCAGAGACGATGGTAACCCGGTACATGAAGAGGAAAGACACCATACCCAGCAGTATGTCAGAGACGGTGGTAACCCTGTACATGAAGAGGAAAGACACCATACCCAGCAGTATGTCAGAGACGGTGGTAACCCGGGTACATGAAGAGGAAAGACACCATACCCAGCAGTATGTCAGAGACGGTGGTAACCCGGGTACATGAAGAGGAAAGACACCATACCCAGCAGTATGTCAGAGACGGTGGTAACCTGGTACATGAAGAGGAAAGACACCATACCCAACAGTATGTCAGAGACGGTGGTAACCCTGGTACATGAAGAGGAAAGACACCATACCCAGCAGTATGTCAGAGACGGTGGTAACCCGGGTACATGAAGAGGAAAGACACCATACCCAGCAGTATGTCAGAGACGGTGGTAACCCTGGTACATGAAGAGGAAAGACACCATACCCAGCAGTATGTCAGAGACGGTGGTAACCTGGTACATGAAGAGGAAAGACACCATACCCAGCAGTATGTCAGAGACGGTGGTAACCCTGGTACATGAAGAGGAAAGACACCATACCCAGCAGTATGTCAGAGACGGTGGCAACCCAGGTACACGAAGAGGAAAGACACCATACCCAACAGTATGTCAGAGACGGTGGTAACCCTGGTACATGAAGAGGAAAGACGCCATACCCAGCAGTATGTCAGAGACGGTGGTAACTCGGGTACATGAAGAGGAAAGACACCATGCCCAGCAGTATGTCAGAGACGGTGGTAACCCGGGTACATGAATAGGAAAGACACCATACCCAGCAGTATGTCAGAGACGGTGGCAACCCGGGTACATGAATAGGAAAGACACCATACCCAGCAGTATGCCAGAGACGGTGGTAACCCTGTACATGAAGAGGAAAGACACCATACCCAACAGTATGTCAGAGACGGTGGCAACCCGGGTACATGAAGAGGAAAGACACCATACCCAGCAGTATGTCAGAGACGGTGGCAACCCGGGTACATGAATAGGAAAGACACCATACCCAGCAGTATGTCAGAGACGGTGGCAACACGGGTACATGAATAGGAAAGACACCATACCCAGCAGTATGTCAGAGACGGTGGTAACACGGGTACATGAAGAGGAAAGACACCATACCCAGCAGTATGTCAGAGACGGTGGTAACCCTGTACATGAAGAGGAAAGACACCATACCCAACAGTATGTCAGAGACGGTGGTAACCCGGGTGCACCATACCCAGCAGTATGTCAGAGACGGTGGTAACCCGGGTACATGCTGAGGAAAGACACCATACCCAGCAGTATGTCAGAGACGGTGGCAACCCAGGTACACGAAGAGGAAAGACACCATACCCAGCAGTATGTCAGAGACGGTGGTAACACGGGTACACGAAGAGGAAAGACACCATACCCAACAGTATGTCAGAGACGGTGGTAACCCGGTACATGAATAGGAAAGACACCATACCCAGCAGTATGTCAGAGACGGTGATAACCCGGGTACATGAATAGGAAAGACACCATACCCAGCAGTATGTCAGAGACGGTGGCAACCCGGGTACATGAATAGGAAAGACACCATACCCAGCAGTATGTCAGAGACGGTGATAACCCGGGTACATGAAGAGACACCATACCCAGCAGTATGTCAGAGACGGTGGCAACCCGGGTACATGAAGAGTAAAGACACCATACCCAGCAGTATGTCAGAGACGGTGATAACCCGGGTACATGAAGAGACACCATACCCAGCAGTATGTCAGAGACGGTGATAACCCGGGTACATGAATAGGAAAGACACCATACCCAGCTGTATGTCAGAGACGGTGGCAACCCGGGTACACGTAGAGGAAAGACACCATACCCAGCAGTATGTCAGAGAAGATGGTAACCCGGGTACATAAAGAGGAAAGACACCATACCCAGCAGTATGTCAGAGAAGATGGTAACCCGGGTACATAAAGAGGAAAGACACCATACCCAGCAGTATGTCAGAGACGGTGATAACCTGGTACATGAAGAGGAAAGACACCATACCCAACAGTATGTCAGAGACGGTGGTAACCCTGGTACATGAAGAGGAAAGACACCATACCCAGCAGTATGTCAGAGACGGTGGTAACCCTGGTACATGAAGAGGAAAGACACCATACCCAGCAGTATGTCAGAGACGGTGATAACCTGGTACATGAAGAGGAAAGACACCATACCCAGCAGTATGTCAGAGACGGTGGTAACCCTGGTACATGAAGAGGAAAGACACCATACCCAGCAGTATGTCAGAGACGGTGGCAACCCAGGTACATGAAGAGACACCATACCCAACAGTATGTCAGAGACGGTGATAACCTGGTACGTGAAGAGGAAAGACACCATACCCAGCAGTATGTCAGAGACGGTGGTAACCCGGGTACATGAAGAGACACCATACCCAGCAGTATGTCAGAGACGGTGGTAACCCGGGTGCACCATACCCAGCAGTATGTCATAGACGGTGGTAACCCGGGTGCACCATACCCAGCAGTATGTCAGAGACGGTGGTAACCCGGGTACATGAAGAGGAAAGACACCATACCCAACAGTACCACCATGCTTCCACAAGAACAAGTTCGACCACCCACCGAGGTGTGATTCGAACCAACACCGATGAATCACAAATTCATTGCAATCAGCAACCGTATATATATAAACTATAAGGATTCATTAATTTAGTCTTGTTCGTGCCTCCACACCGTGCACGTCGTGAACAAGGCACAGCTCACAGCAGGAAATTGGATCACCTGTTCCGAAGTGACCAATCCACGCCGCTGACGCATACAGACGAGGACCCGCATCGACTCTTTTGAGTGTCTTACACTTACCTAGATCAACGACAGCTAACACTGGGGCGTTGAAGAGGCGACGAGTGACTGGGTAGGAGAAGACGGCAGTCGTTTCGCGTGGATGGCGCACTCGTCGCCTCGAAATCTTTTATCTGTCCCCAACTACGGGCGAGCGGTTGGAGACGGAGGGATGCGACCTCGACCCCGGATGCGTCAACGGGGTGGACAACGACGGAACAACCGAACCATTTTGCTGCTGTGAGCCGACTGATCGTGGAGGATGTGGCCCTGAAAAGGATCGCCTAAAGACCAGGCCTTGTCACCCTGGCACGGAAAGAAGGAAGGAGCCATCTGAGGATGTCATCATAAGCATCACAGAAAAATAATCATCTTAGAACGCTCGCCCATATGGTTCGCCGGAGGCGAGGATAAATAATGGTACATCATCATCATTAATTTAGTTCCGGTGTGACAGTTGAACCACCCAGTGCCTGCTGATTCTCTTGTCCTTTTCAATATTCGCATATCGTGTATTGGAATTGTTGTATGCGATTGCTATTAAACAGCAAGTGCTATTTGATTACCACTGAGACCCAACTCATCCATTCCTGAAGTACGTTTAGCTTGAGCACAGTGATTGCGAATGAACAAGGCAACTTCATTGATCTGACAAAAGAGCAACGGCGATAATGTGCCACCTTCTGGATCGGCAATCGTTACGAAAACGACTTTCGTATTAAACTGTCTTATCTTATTGCAACAGAATGCTACAGAAATTTCAATTATCTACGAGTGAACTCATTCCAGTGTTCTGAAACATAGAATATGAGGTGCAGAAAAAAAACTTGTCCCTTAATTGCTTCCTTAATAATACTGTGTGATACACAAATAAAAAAAATATTATTAAATAGTAATAATAATATATATTATACAAATATAGCCCAATGATGTAACAGAGCAGGTTCGATCCCCCGTCTGACCCTAATAAAATTAACAGTCTTTCAGATGGGACGTTAAACCGAGGTCTCGTGTCGGTGCTGTACACCGTGCACGTAAAAGAACCAGAGGTGACTCTGGAATGTGTCTCTGTCTGTATCATTGCACTATCCTCCAACAATCTAACATGACTAATCTCTTCAGGAGGCGTCGCTCATATGGGCAACCGATAGCGATGATAAATAAACGTAAAACACATATATAATTATATTGTTATTAAATCAATATTTAAATGACTTGCCATATATTGGAAGAAATAGGTTCCCCGGTTCGCTCACGGGAGATAATTAAGTGTACCCATGCGCTGAAACACAGTTCATTCAGCCTGCTTCAATAATGTCTGTTAATAATACAAAGAAAGAAATCAGTCACCCAATCAGTCACTCACTCAATCAATCAATCAGTCAATCAGTCACTCAATCACTCAGTCAATCAGTCACTCAATCAATCAGTCAATCAGTCACTCAATCAATCAGTCAATCAGTCACCCAATCAGTCACTCAATCAATCAGTCAATCAGTCACTCAATCAATCAATAGTGGAGCCTCCGTGGTATAAGGGATACGGTGTCCGCCTTGCAACCAATAGACTGTGAGCTCGAGCCATGTCAAACAACGGTGGCGGTGTCCTTAGGCAAGCAACTTATATCCACATTTCCTCTTCACATTCCACCAGGAAAGAGTTCTCGAGAATGATTAATCTAATGTTGTAAAAACTTGTTTTCTCAATGGGGCTAAAAATAAATCTGCATAGAAGACTCAATCAATCAGTCATTCATAACAGACAAAAAATATCAAACATCTACATTTACAGCGCTCAATTATAGTTTCGTAGTCTGTGGAATTTAGTCTGACATACTGAAAACCTATTAATGTTTCCGTGTTTTATTTTATTGAGGGAAAGAGACAATCTTGACGGCTTCTGTCGTCCAGTCTGTCTGGAATTAGGAGATATTGAGCCAATTATCAGGCGATGAGGTAATTACTGTGTACACTGTTTCCAGTAATAAGAAGTGCTTTATGTTCCGTGAATGTTCTTGAATTGCTAGAATGTCTGTATGTTCTCAAAGCTCATGAGATAAGATGAGCGTGTTTGATGAGCCGAGTTAGTACCGTAAACCAGCCCATCTCTCAATCCGTGCACGTATGTCAGATTACGGTAATTAATTTGTCACTGAACTGTGATATATGTGTTGAGTGGCATAAACTAGGGACCGGTTGGTAGTAAATAATTCCATTTTGAGTTAGAATAGTTATATTTTTTTCTTTAACTGATAGGCCGCATCACAATACAATATGTATGAGCAATGATACGATCCGACAATGTATGAGCAATGATACGATCCGACAATGTATGAACAATGATACGATCCGACAATGTATGAGCAATGATACGATCCGACAATGTATGAACAATGATACGATCCGACAATGTATGAACAATGATACGATCCGACAATGTATGAACAATGATACGATCCGACAATGTATGAACAATGATACGATCTGACAATGTATGAACAATGATACGATCCGACAATGTATGAACAATGATACGATCCGACAATGTATGAACAATGATACGATCCGACAATGTATGAACAATGATACGATCCGACAATGTATGAACAATGATACGATCCGACAATGTATGAACAATGATACGATCCGACAATGTATGAACAATGATACGATCCGACAATGTATGAACAATGATACGATCCGACAATGTATGAACAATGATACGATCCGACAATGTATGAACAATGATACGATCCGACAATGTATGAGCAATGATACGATCCGACAATGTATGAACAATGATACGATCCGACAATGTATGAACAATGATACGATCCGACAATAGACAGTAAATTAAGAGGATAACACATCTGTGTCGAAGTATGTGTGTGTGCATTACGTTTATTTATCGTCGCTACCGGCTGTCCATATGAGCGTCGCCTCCTGAAGAGATTAGTCATTTTAGATTTTTGGAGGATAGTGTCGAATTATATTAGTATTTTATACTTTCCAATGAATGATAGAGTTTTCTCAGTGGAAGAAAATCCCATCTTACACCGCTTTCAAACAGTGAACGATGGCATTTTCTCTGTCACTGTCTGAGTTTCGTATTCCTCCGCGGTTTGGTGTACTTTTTGTAGTTTACCGATGTTCTGAGAATCCTGAATAATTAATTATAAACTAATATATTCTAATGAATGTGTAATTTTTAAATTTGAAAATTGTACAGGAACTATTACTTATTATGGATGTTAACGCTAACAGAAGTGGTTGTGTGGTTGTGTGGTTGTGTGGTTGTGTCATGTTGTGCAATGAGGCTACAGACAGGGGCAGTTAAACAAATATCCTCTATAGCTTTGTTTGTTTCAGTTAATGATCGAATTATATGTCACCGAATGAACATTGAAACATTATAATAGCTTGCTGTGTTCATGAATGAAATATAATGCGATCATTCACTTAAACCAA
>CM026397.1:16078537-16133537 GCA_014843695.1 Archivesica marissinica | reverse complement strand
ACCTGGTACCGTAATATAACTTCGGACTTGTAGTCGAGGGGTTCCGGATACGATACTCGCTCATGGCACGAATGTGGTGTCATTAAGCAAGAAACTTCATGCATAATCCTTGCTGTTACTCCTCGCTTAGTTTGCATAAAACTGTCCAGGCAAACAATAAGTGTGCCATGGATTGCCGATCATAACAAGAAACTGATAGTTATTATATTAATCATAAAAGTCGTTATTATCTGGCAAGGTGAAATTTCATTTGAAAGAAAGAAATTAAAAAAATAAACAAATGTATCTTAGGTTCCTGATGAGACCTCATTCCTGATGGAATCCATGACCACGAGGGAGAGAGAAGGGGCAATGTGGATCTAATTGTCTCGCTATTGCTACCACAACCGTGGTTCGGATGGGGCTCGCATTCACAACCTCTCGGTTACAAGGCGAACACCGTATCCATGGTGACAAAGCTTGTACAGTTGACAAAGTACACACAACCGCGGAAGAATACGAAACTCAGGCAGTGACAGAGAAAATGCCATCGTTCACTGTTCGAAAGCGGTGTAAGATGGGATTTTCTTCCACTGAGAAAACTCTATCATTCATTGAAAAGTATAAAATACATGCAGTGAAATATAATTCGACACTGTGCTCCAAAAATCTAAAATGACTAATCTCTTCAGGAGGCGACGCTCATATGGACAGCCGGTAGCGACGATAAATAAACGTAAAACACACAACAATAAGCTGAACATGTGGACCTTTTCGAAATTACTATTACTATTCAAATAGTGATATCGTAAGTTGGGCTGTTTAATTAGCGCAGTGGCTAGCGCGCTCGCTTCTCACAAATACAAACCGGGTTCGATCCTCGGATCGGGAAGTATGCGAGATGGTACGGTGGTGGCCAGCTCTGGCAGGTGGGTTTTCTCCGGGTACTCCGGTTTCCTCCCACACAAATGACCACATTTACGCTTTCATCCGCGCCAACGAGAGTGATTAACATAAGTTGTTAAAACTTGTTTCGCAATCGATGTAAAATAAATAAAGTTTAAACTTTAAGTTAATACTAACCTTTCTAGGCTCATGAATGTGAGTGTGGCCACCGAGCATATTGCCGATACATTCTGAACGTAATGTATTGTCTTACATAGGAACTCTCCAAAACGCCAGATATAGGAAAAGAATGCAGCCAACTGAAATAGTCAATGTGAATGATTGAATGGCTCTCCCATTAGCGAAGTGGTTAGCGCGCTCGCTTCTCACCAATGCAGCCCGGGTTCGATCTTCGGACAGGGAAGTATGTGAGATGGTACGGTGGTCGCCAGATCGGACAGGTGGGGTTTTTCCGGGTACTCCGGTTTCCTCCCACACGAATGACCACATATACGCTTTCATCCCTGCCAACGAGAGTGATTAATATAAGTTGTTAGAACTTGCTTCGCAATCGTTGTAAAATAAATAAAGATTTAAAATAACAATGTGAATGCTGTTGTATACTTGACACCAGTACGTATATACTGTTGCTTGAGTTGGGGACTCACAAAGCCGGGCTACATATATAGGAATCGCATACTAAATAGAGAACTGAATTAATTAATTTGAATACAATCAAACGTGTATAAAGCAGCCAGCCAATGGAATCACAGAAAGTGGCTGCTTAACACAGGTGGCTGCTTAATAGAAGCAAATATATAATAAAACAACATATTGGGAATCTGGAGAATGGCTGCTTAACACAGGTGGCTGCTTAATAGAAGCAAATATATAATAAAACAACGTAATGGGAATCTGGAGAATGGCTGCTTAATACAGGTGACTACTTAAAGGAGGTGATCACTAACACGGGTTTGACTGTACCGTTGTTTTGAAATGTTGTCTCTAGAAAGTATTTATCTTGTGACTGAATATATACGGAATGAATGCACTAATTCGAAGGTATTTACAGACTGAACCAGTACTCCAAACATCAGGGAATGAATGCACTAATTCGAAGGTATTTACAGACTGAACCAGTACTCCAAACACCAGGGAATGAATGCACTAATTCGAAGGTATTTACAGACTGAACCAGTACTCCAAACACCAGATTAATATAACAAAAGACGAAAGCTTGAGTTTTGCGAAATAGAATCATCCAGGCGCATATGACTGTAATCTTTGTGCATAGCAAGTATATACATAGGACTGTAATCTCTGTGTATAGCAAGTATATACATAGGACTGTAATCTCTGTGTATAGCAAGTATATACATAGGACTGTAATCTCTGTGTATAGCAAGTATATACATGGGACTGTAATCTATGTGTATAGCAAGTATATATATAGGACTGTAATCTCTGTGTATAGCAAGTATATACATAGGACTGTAATCTCTGTGTATAGCAAGTATATACATAGGACTGTAATTTATGTGTATAGCAAGTATATACATAGGACTGTAAGCTCTGTGTATAGCAAGTATATACATAGGACTGTAATCTCTGTGTATAGCAAGTATATACATAGGACTGTAATCTCTGTGTATAGCAAGTATATACATAGGGCTGTAATCTCTGTGTATAGCAAGTATATACATAGGACTGTAATCTCTATATACATGTACTAATTTTGGTATCATTTTTTAAAAAAATTAAAAAATGTGAACGTCTAAGACGTCCATGTAATAATAATAATAATAATAATAATAATAATAAAGACTTTATTTAACGAGAGATCTCATTTGAACAAATAAGTCAATCTGCCATGAAGCCCTCAACAAATTAAAACATGAAATAGCACAATGCAGCATGTAAACAGTAACAAGTAAAACTTTCATAGGAAATAAGATATAAGCTGCTAGAACTAATACTTATATTCATGACTGTCGCCGATAAGGCAAATTGAGTAAGCTGATAACTAACGGAGAAACTTAAAATAGAAAGACATTTGCATGTACAGAGAAGAAGAATAAAAGCATATATGTTGTATTGACATATGAAGTGGTTACTATCACAATATACATGTGTGTTTTTACGTTTATTATCGTCGCTACTGGTTGCCCATATGAGCGACGCCTCGTGAAGAGTTTAGTCATTTTATATTTTTGGAGGATAGTGCATGATACAGACAGAGACCCATTCCAGAGTCTCCTCTGGTTCTTTTACGTGCACGATGTAAAGCACCGACACGAGACCTCGGTTTAACGTCCTATCTGAAAGACTGTTAATTTTATTAGGGTCAGACGGGGGATCGAACCTGCGATCCCTGGATTACCAGTCCAGCGTGTTACCACTGGACTACAGATCAGTATGTAGACACAATATCCAGTGTACACCACACATATATATATGACAGTGTATGTCATACAAAGGGAACGCATGACCACATAAAAGTATACGCTTTCATCCGCGCCAACGAAAGTGATTAATATAAGTTATTAGAACTTGCTTCGTAAAATAAATAAAGTTTAAACGTTTAAACAAAGGGAACGTTCTGTGATGTGCTTGTATCAATGGATGTAGCAAATACTGGAATAGGCAATACATACCGTTTACTCTTTACAAGAAAGAAACTCAGTCATTTAATTTAATCAAACGTTAGCTTGACTTTCTGGTGCGGGCCGTTGTCTAATGTTGTTAAAACTTGTGGCCCAAACCATTGGTATGTTCATGCTATGTATTGTATCTTTATGTGTATGACATATGTACTATTGATTTGCAATTAAATATGGTTAAATAAAAATAAAAAATAAAAAATAAAAAAAACCCTATGAACGTGGAAAGCTAACAAAGGGCTGAATTCCAGATTAATTACTGAACATCATGGAAGGAATACCACTACATCCCCACGATACCAGCGAGGGGTTTGACAGCGAGGGGTTTAGCGAGTGGATTGACAACGAGGGATTTAGCGAGGGCTTTGACAGCGGGAATTAAGCGAGGTGTTTGACAGCGAGGGGTTTGACAGTGAGGGGTTTGACAGAACGATTAAGAAGATATTTGTTTGTTTCAGTGTATGATCGAGGTGCAAGTCTGCTTAGTTTACTGTACCCCTTTTCCTAGCTACATGTGTACATGAGTATCCATTTATGTGTACGAACTGCTAGAAACGCCCAGTTTTTTTTTCACTCTTACAACAAGTAAATGTTATACAAATAACTATTTGTATCGTAGAGAAAATAATGCCCCAATGCAGTTATGTGAATATCAATGCCCCAATGCAGTTTCCATTATGTGAATACCAATGCCCCAATGCAGTTTCCATTATGTGAATACCAATGCCCCAATGCAGTTCCCATTATGTGAATAGCAATGCCTCAATGCATTTCCCATTATGTGAATATCAATGCCCCAATGCAGTTCCCATTATGTGAATATCCATGCCCCAATGCAGTTCCCATTATGTGAATATCCATGCCCCAATGCAGTTCCCATTATGTGAATATCAATGTCCCAATGCAGTTCCCATTATGTGAATATCAATGCCCCAATGCAGTTATGTGAATATCAATGCCCCAATGCAGTTTCCATTATGTGAATACCAATGCCCCACTGCAGTTTCCATTATGTGAATACCAATGCCCCAATGCAGTTCCCATTATGTGAATATCAATGCCCCAATGGAGTTCCCATTATGTGAATACCAATGCCCCAATGCAGTTTCCATTATGTGAATAGCAATGCCCCAATGCAGTTCCCAGTATGTGAATACCAATGCCCCAATGTAGATTCTGACTGGCAGTTATGGTTAGGGTAATGAATGATTGTCGGCTTAAGGACACAAGGCGGCCAGGACTAGCTTAGTTTATTTGATTTTACGGGCTACTCTGTTTGTCTGAGTTCTATTTCTGCAATGTTCATGACTGCATTGAAGACTTGTTAGGTTTCATACAATTACTTCTCTTGCATCTTCGGCGGCATAGATGCTTAACCTCTGGTTGACTTCTCTCAGTGAATGTTAATCTAGCTCATAAGAACGCTGTAGATGTCGCCACATTAGCTCGTTCCGGAAAATCTATTTCCGGTACAACCAGTACTTCCTACTATGTATATTTCCGGGGTTTTTTATTCTACCTGTAGATGTCGCCACATTAGCTCGTTCCAGAAAATCTATTTCCGGTACAACCAGTACTTCCTACTATGTATATTTCCGGGGTTTTTTATTCTACCTGTAGATGTCGCCACATTAGCTCTTTCCGGAAAATCTTTTTCCGGTAATACCAGTACTTTCTACAATGTATATTTCCGGTACGAAGTTTTTTTTATTTAGATAGATATCGACACTTTTTTCTCAAATCGCGTTACCGTAAAGCTCGCTACGCAGCGGGCCCGCTCTCTTAGAGATAGATTCTATAATCTGTTGATGAGCATTAACGGTTATCTAGTCCGATGCTTCAATTCAAGCGCCACCTTCCGGGTATTTAACTGAAATATGCATCTGGTGATTAATTCTTATCTTACTATCGTTTTTATTTTCTGCCAAGTTATACACAATGTTGGCCCGTAACTAAGGGCCTGTTACTCAAATTCTCATAACAATCAACATGAATTATGCAATACAGAATGGAACTGAGTCGCGAGATTTGTCAACTTCAGCCAAATGTGGCACGATGACGTAGTAAGAATCAAGCATGCGAAATTACCTTGTAACTGTTGCACATATTTCAATACACCAGGCCTGGAGGTTATGAATCGTTTCTCCAAGCTCAAGCTCAGTCTCAAGCTTTCTGATTGGTTCAGCTGACATTTGAACTTGAGGTTGAGATCTAAGACAAGTTGTATAACCTCGCGCCCGAGGCGTAGCTAATTTAACATTGCTTTTAATGGAGACTGTGTTGATACCATACTATATTAATAGTTAAAGTCCGATCTCATATGCGTACACTTAACCACCAGAACCGTAGCTAACTTATTGATAACTTGGTGAACAAAAATCACACAAGAAATAATATCGGACATCTATTTCAGTTTGATAACAATACAAAATGTTGCGGTTTACGAGGGAAACAGCCTGCATGTTACGGACACTCGTGCAAAGTCTAACAACAGAGTTACTTCCCTTGTAATAAAAACGGCATGTGTAATAGACTGAAAGAAGCATCTAAATATAATTTAATTATTTTTATTTTCTCCAATGTCAAAATAGTTGCCTCCCTTTTCTAAAAACGACATTTGTAATAGACTGTAAGAAGCAGTGAAACATAATTTTGTAACGTCATATAGTATTTCTTCCCATTTCTAAAAACGACATTTGTAACAGAATGTACGAAGCCGCGACTATAATTTTATTATAGTATTTTATTGAACATTATCAACAGGTACGTAGCTACTATAAGGCACTGAAGGCCGGGGGCCTGCACGTTGTCACTGGAAATCTAAAACCCGAAAATGTAACAACAACTGATGGGGGTAGGATGGGGGTACATCTCTGAAAACGTCTGAGATGTACATTAAATTGTGTGTGTTTACGTTTATTTATCGTCGCTACCGGTTGCCCATATGAGCGACGCCTCCTGAAGAGATTAGTTATTTTAGATTTTTGGAGGATAGTGCAATGATACAGAAAGAGACCCATTCCAGAGTCTCCGCTGGTTCTTTTACGTGCACGGTGTAAAGCACCGACACGAGACCTCGGTTTAACGTCCCATCTGAAAGACTGTTAATTTTATTAGGGTCAGACGGGGGATCGAACCTGCGATCCCTGGATTACCATTACATTAAATTGAGTGCACCATTGAGTTATATGTTTCACTATTTGACTGGGAGAACATGCCTCTCCAGCAACGTAGCATCGATAATGCTCAATGTATTAGTCGGGTCGGCACATTCGAAATCGTTAGCTACGCCCCTGATCTATGTAGTACTGCAAATGTAGTTCTCAATTGAAATTGGATGCGCTGACTGTTATTATGACGATGAGTTGCGTAGAACGCCATATCCATCAATACGGTTAGATCAATTTCATACATACATATATATATATATATATATCGTCTATATATACAGTCTACATCCGTTATGTCAAAGTCGGTTATGTCGAATTATCCGGTTATCTCGAAGTCGGATCAAAGTCCCGTTTCAGACATATATATATATATATATCGTCTATATATACACTCTACATCCGTTATGTCAAAGTCGGTTATGTCGAATTATCCGGTTATCTCGAAGTCGGATCAAAGTCCCGTTTCAGACACTATCATTTACATATAACTGGATCCGTTTATATCGAATTTCGTTAAGTCAAACTTCGGTTATGTCGAAGTATTGTGTTGGGTCCGACGGAATTCGACATAACGGATGTAGACTGTATACCTCTAGCCTGTCGGTCGATGAATTCCCAGACAAACTTGAACATAGAACTGTTTTTAAGAAGAAATAAGCATGTCCTGGCCAAAAAATGTT
The DNA here is from genome assembly GCA_014843695.1 of Archivesica marissinica. Lineage (NCBI taxonomy): Eukaryota > Metazoa > Mollusca > Bivalvia > Venerida > Vesicomyidae > Archivesica > Archivesica marissinica. The sequence continues at coordinate 16,126,163 of CM026397.1, read as the reverse complement.
TATTTGTCGGCAATATAGTGACAGCGTAATCTGTTGTAGCAAATTCATTTTGCTGCTCTCAGTGTATATTGCAGCCATGTGTGAAACACAAATATCCGCCATACCGTTGAGAGATAACTAGTTAACAGGGAGCTATACCCACCCAGGCATCCCGCTACATAGCATGCTAATAGGCTCATCAGCAACTGCTACTCAACCGAAAAGTATTACAGTAAAACCATTATTTATTAAGGAGCCGATTTTCCCATTACCTGACATGATAAGTGGCTGTCGATCTAGCGAGAATGGTATTATAGCAATAGAAGAAATTGTATTACCGTTCTTGGTCCGCTTCGTCTGTTGGCGGAATAGACAATTTGCTTCTTATAACAATATTTACGTGAAGTGTATGTCGGAAAGCTGTCTAAAATAGATTTCTTGTAATGTTCTGTGTCCTCTACATCTGTACGATCATATTATCTCACAGACCATTATCGTCACACGTGTGACGAATATGATCGTATATTTGTGATCGCATATGTCACGCGATCCGAACACATTTGTCACATCTGCTGTGACGTTTGTGTGTGTTTTACGTTTTAGTTATCGTCGCTACCGATTGCCCATATCAGCGACGCCTCCTGAAGAGATTAGTAATTTTAGATGTTTGGAGTGCAATGATACAGACAGAGACCCATTCCAGATTCTCTTCTGGTTCTATTACGTGCACTGTGTAAAGCACCGACACGAGACCTCGATTTAAAGTCCCATCTGAAAGACTGTTAATTTTATTAGGGTTAGGCGGGGGATCGAACCTGCGATACCTGGATTTTTCGTCCAACGTGGACTACAGATCCGTCTGATATGCTGTAACGTTTGTGATCGTGTTGCATTAATAGGTGACATGAAATCACACGTCAATAGTTTGTTTGTACGAGCACATATGTCACATAGACTATGCACTCAGACTTGTACATAGTACAAGCTACCAATTTGTGTTGTTGTAACATCACATAACATGTGACACACTAGTCATTTGTACTATACATGGCTTGTACAAAAATATTTATTTGATATATATATTACTATTGTACTATAAAAGAATCTATCTATCTATTTCAAATGTGCGATTCATATTAATTCATATAAATATGTTTAATTTTGAACCATACATTTTGTATATAATTTTGGTGACATATAGGCCCATTGGGCTGGGTGCTTGATTATGTGTTTAACTATTTGTTCTTTGTCACTGTATATATGCACATGTCACTATAATTAAAAAATGTACTTACTTAGTACATCGTCAAATATATATACATAATTATATAACATATAAATTCACGTGAATTCGTACAAACAGTTTGAAATATCACCAATAGAAGAGAATGAACACATTGTATAATAATATTTAAAAGTGAAGTTCTAACTTTCAACTATTCTTTGATAGATTCAACTAGATCAGCTAAAATATATTTGTTGGTAGATTGCATTGTGTCATTAAACTTGTACATTGATGGCCTTTATTTTAATGTATGTCTTCCTGGGCTCCAAAATTATTAATATAGTAAATATTTAAAAACTTCAATTAGTAAGCACACTTTAACAATACCGTATAGGGACAATGTATGACAGAGAAACGTATATGTAATAGGGACAATGTATGACAGAGAAACGTATATGTAATAGGGACAATGTATGACAGAGAAACGTATATGTAATAGGGACAATGTATGACAGAGAAACGTATATGTAATAGGGACAATGTATGACAGAGAAGCGTATATGTAATAGGGACAATGTATGACAGAGAAGCGTATATGTAATAGGGACAATGTATGACAGAGAAGCGTATATGTAATAAGGACAATGTATGACAGAGAAGCGTATATGTAATAGGGACAATGTATGACAGAGAAACGTATATGTAATAGGGACAATGTATGACAGAGAAATGTATATGTAATAGGGACAATGTATGACAGAGAAGCGTATATGTAATAGGGACAATGTATGACAGAGAAGCGTATATGTAATAGGGACAATGTATGACAGAGAAGCGTATATGTAATAGGGACAATGTATGACAGAGAAGCGTATATGTAATAGGGACAATGTATGACAGAGAAGCGTATATGTAATAGGGACAATGTATGACAGAGAAGCGTATATGTAATAGGACAATGATGACAGAGAACGTATATGTAATAGGGACAATGTATGACAGAGAAGCGTATATGTAATAGGGACAATGTATGACAGAGAAGCGTATATGTAATAGGGACAATGTATGACAGAGAAGCGTATATGTAATAGGGACAATGTATGACAGAGAAGCGTATATGTACTAGGGACAATGTATGACAGAGAAGCGTATATGTACTAGGGACAATGTATGACAGAGAAGCGTATATGTACTAGGGACAATGTATGACAGAGAAGCGTATATGTAATACAAGATTGATTGATTAGTATGTATTATTATTATATTCATTTGTGTGTAGACCATAAACGGTATAAGTTTGTGGTCTAAATAAACGAGTCTTCTTCTTCTTCATTAAAACAAGAACATATGCATATAAAATGGTACTCATCTTCAATAGCTTGAGTATTACAACATAAACAATATCTTTCATTTCTTTCGATTATATTTCTTTCTTTTTTTTTATTTCTATTTCTAGCAAACCGACCTGTTTGAACTCTTAGCGAATTAGAAGATAATTCAGATCTCGAGCAATTATTTAACAAATCCAAGTAATTTTCGTAACCCAAATCGATCTTAAAATGTCGATATGTTTCAAGAACAGGACTATTATCTATAGAATTATTCCATTGCTGAACAAAGCAATCAATGATGCGTTTCTAACAAGACAAGTTTTACATAGTTATAAACCACATACAATGTATGGGAATTTCAAAAACTTTACTTAGATGCATGTCTTAAAGGCGTTCTCTACAGTTTTGTAAAAAAAAGTTTACAATAATAGAATGTGTTCATACTTGGTACATCACTAGTACTTTGTATTACTAACCAAAATATGAAATAAAAATTTTTTAAATTAATTTTTTTAAAACATGCCTATTTTCCATTTCGGCCAATAATTTTCTCATTTTAGCGACAAAAGTAAAATAAAAAAATATTTGCAATTATTTTGTGTGTATTGATACACTAATATGGTACATATGACTATTAATCATAAGTGCATGTAACTTATGGTTAATTTGTTGTGATTTGACAGGAGGTGTGAGCGTAAAATGTACACATCGTAATAATTTTCTACAGCGAACGTCTTTAAGCCTCAAAGAAACAGTTATATAGTTTATACAAATTTATTTGAGCTCGATTGCGAAACAAGTTCTTTCAACTTATATTAATCACTCTCGAGACCTCATTCCTGATGGAATCCATCGCCACGAGGGAGAGAGAAGAGGCAACGTGGAATTTAAATGCCTTGCCTAAGGGCACAATCGTAACGGCTCCAGCGGGGCTCGAACTCCGGACCTTTCGCACCTGAAGCGAACGCGCATCCACTGCGCTATCACGACGTCCAGTTATATCCTGGCACAGCAGCTTCTCGCCCCACTAGACATTTCCTAAATGTGTTGTAATTCCGCTTAAGGTGCCTGCCTAATTGGTTTCACCGGAGGATACTATAGGCTTACCGTCCACATGTCCGTCTGTCTTTTCTAAAAAAAAAAACCTGGATCCTGCGATAACTACGATATGAATTATTGTAACATGGTAAAACTTCACACATGGGTACATACTAATATCGAGCTTATTCAAAAATTGATGTTTCAATTAAGCAATATACTAATCATGTAATAAATCTAACCTAGATTGTTCTAGCTGCATGCATACATGGGCTCGTACAAACATGGAGTCTAATGGACGCCAACGTAGCTTTAATAGAGCTTTAGAAGTGCATGTAGTAATGGGCGCCAACGTAGCTTTAATAGAGCTTTAGAAGTGCATGTAGTAATGGACGCCAACGTAGCTTTAATAGAGCTTTAGAAGTACATGTAGTAATGGGCACCAACATAGCTTTAATAGAGCTTTAGAAGTACATGTAGTAATGGACGACAACGTAGCTTTAATAGAGCTTTAGAAGTACATGTAGTAATGGACGCCAACGTAGCTTTAATAGAGCTTTAGAAGTACATGTAGTAATGGGCGCCAACGTAGCTTTAATAGAGCTTTAGAAGTGCATGTAGTAATGGGCACCAACGTAGCTTTAATAGAGCTTTAGAAGTACATGTAGTAATGGACGCCAACGTAGCTTTAGTAGAGCTTTAGAAGTACATGTAGTAATGGGCGCCAACGTAGCTTTAATAGAGCTTTAGAAGTACATGTAGTAATGGACGCCAACGTAGCTTTAATAGAGCTTTAGAAGTACATGTAGTAATGGGCACCAACGTAGCTTTAATAGAGCTTTAGAAGTACATGTAGTATTGGGCACCAACGTAGCTTTAATAGAGCTTTAGAAGTACATGTAGTAATGGGCGCCAACGTAGCTTTAATAGAGCTTTAGAAGTACATGTAGTAATGGGCACCAACGTAGCTTTAATAGAGCTTTAGAAGTACATGTAGTAATGGGCACCAACGTAGCTTTAATAGAGCTTTAGAAGTGCATGTAGTAATGGAGGCCAACGTAGCTTTGGTTTAAACATATTTATTCATTCATAATGTACAGTACATATCAATTGTATACAGAATGAAAATGGATTTAATCGAAAGCTTAAAGCTTATTGAGATTATCTCCATAAACGTAGCTTTAATAGAGCTTTAGAAGTGCACGTAGTCGAAACGTTTTGCCTAATGGCGGGTCAACAGTTTAATAAAACTTAGAACGTTTCCACTTTCTGGATTGGTATATCAAAACATAACCGGTTAAAACGTTAGGAGTATGCCTTGGTCATGATACAGAAATACGTGAACATCTTAATTGGGGGGAGCTAAATTAAAACAGTGTAGCGAACGTTGAGAAACTATTAACTCTATTGAAGCAAGGAAATTTAGCATTTTATGGGAACATTCAAAATATGAAAAGGCTACCGTTTCCTAAGCATAATATAATATACAGTCTACATCCGTTTTGTCGAATTCCGTCGGACCGAACGAAATACTTCGACATAACCGAAGTTTGACTTAACGAAATTCTATATAAACAGATCCAGTTATATGTAAAATGATAGTGTCTGAAGCGGGACTTTGATCCGACTTCGATATAATCTGAGAATTTGACATAACCGACTTCGACATAGCGGATATATACTGTACAATAAAAACAATATGTGTTTTTTTAAATATTTATCGAAATATAAAGACATAAACGAAAAACCTCAATAGGAAAAAAAGAAAATGGCGGGCTTGTACTAATATACTAGAGGACATAGCACGCTTCGGATAAGTGTGTTTTTACATGAAAAACATTCCACAATGTTCAAGCGCTCTAAAAACGGTTACAACGGAAGGATTTCATTATCGCAAAACCTGAGTAATACGGATTTTGTAACGAATACAAATGCATGATTGCAATTTTAATGGAAATTGTGACAATCGGTTTCAGGAGGAATTTGACTATACGGCAGCTCACTAAATGAACTAGACTATGACTTTAAGTCAGCCCAATAAATGAACTAGACTATGCCTTTAAGTCAGCCCAATAAATGAACTAGACTATGCCTTTAAGTCAGCCCAATAAATGAACTAGACTATGACTTTAAGTCAGCCCAATAAATGAACTAGACAATGACTTTAAGTCAGTCCAATAAATGAACTAGACTATGACTTTAAGTCAGCCCAATAAATGAACTAGACTATGCCTTTAAGTCAGCCCAATAAATGAACTAGACTATGACTTTAAGCCAGTCCAATAAATGAACTAGACTATGCCTTTAAGCCAGCCCAATAAATGATCTAGACTATGCCTATACGTCTATATGCCTAGTCTATGACTTATAAGTGTTAAAGACAAGCAATATCCGGATTGTCTGCACCCTGTTCCAGCAGGAACTTAATATTCATTAATAATTAATTATTCTAACATTGTGTCTGCATGCACAAAGAAGGAATTTATCGTTGTTAAATCTGCAATAAAACATGGCTTAGCGTGTGACGTCAAACGTAAAACATAACACCCACTCTGTTTGTGTTTATTAGATATGTTGGCCATGCTAGAATCGAACTAATAATTATTTGTACTTGCTTTATTTATAGTCGAATAAAACATTCGTGGTTAATTATTGCGCATCAGAAACTCCAAACTCCAAACCATGTTTTATTCGTCGATAACCAACGGAAAGACAAATGTTATTTCTAAAATTATTCATCAAATGTCTGGAATAATTTGGCGAAATAACACGTTTTATTTCACTGATAAATTTCTATCTTTCATTGGAAAACATATAATAATTCAATTTATATATGAAAACACAAACATCGATATGCTTGTAACATGACAAATGACACTGACCAGAAGTAACAACCAAATGTCAATTGTGTAAAATAGTGCGTGTGTTTCCTCGTACCTAGAAATGACGGACACATACCACAGACAGTCTAGAATAATGAGTATAAAGAACAGTAAGAAATATGGAAACAGAACCAAATGACATCGCAAATTACAGCATTCATTCAATCAGGCTTCTCCATCAAAGGCCGTATAATGACATAGATATATGAAGATAGTGCCATTACGAGAGGCCGAACAAGAGATCGAAGCTTCAAGTGCAGAGATGTTAGAAATATATCCGCGCTTCATGTAAATAGTGTAGATACTACTACGCACAATGTAGTTCATACACCGATGGAAACTATTATTAACCCATGATTCATTCCTTAACACTAGGAAATCTATGTTAAACTGTTCTGGAAAACAAACCTGGTATTCATTTCCAAATGTTATCTATTTCGTTAAGAAGATTTTGAATTTATTACGGTTTTATGGCTTTTATGAGCTTTCTGTTTCTATACTAGAGGACATAGAAAACGCATACCTACATTATATGATTATTATTACATGAAAACGAAATACAAAGGATTCCATCAACGATATATCACATCTTTATTACAAAACACAAACTGAACAACTAAACATATTCCAATATGTTTAAAACTATGTACATTGTATTTATATAAGTATTGTTTTTCATGTAAAAACACACGTATCCGAAGTGTGCGCTTTCTATGTCCTCTAGTATATGTAATTTTATTTTATAATATGATTGGCATTTTGGTTTTTCCTGGTCGGCTCGGTCCGTATAGTAGCAGCAGTTGAACCCCTAGAGTGGTATCATATGTGGCAGTTGTGCCGAACCATACTTTTATATCCCTTGATCCTTTGCGAATTTCGCTTGTGGGCGTACAACTTGCGTGCACATAATAGTGTGTGTTTTACGTTTATTTATCGCCGCTACCGGTTGCCCATATGAGCGACGCCTCCTGAAGAGATTAGTTATTTTAGATTTGATAGAGTCTCCTCTGGTTCTTTTAAGTGCACGGTGTAAAGCACCGATACGATACCTCGGTTTGAAGTCCCATCTGAAAGATTGTTAATTTTATTAGGGTCGGACGGGGGATCGCAAATGGATTACCAGTCCAACGTGTTAGCTACTGGAGTACAGAATATTTATTTGCTTACGTTTATTTATCGTCGCTACCGGTTGCCCATATGAGCGACGCCTCCTGAAGAGATTAGTCATTTTAGATTTTGGAGGATAGTGCAATGATACAGACAGTGACCCATTCCAGAGTCTCCTCTGGTTCTTTTACGTGCACGGTGTAAAGCACCGACATGAGACACAATAGTAACACATATCAGTATTTATATTGTTGTGTTAGTTAATTGCTATAATAATTATAATTATTAATTATAGTATACGTACATTTGCTTAGCCTTATTGGCTTTTAAGGTGTAAAGTCGTACGCCATTAACATAAATTAGGGGCCTCCGTTGTCGATTGGTTAAGGTCGTTGACATCAAAGCACTTGCCCTTCACAGCTGTAGGTTCAAATCCCGCTACTGGGGCTTCGGATTATTTCATGAGAGGACGTTATCCACTTGGCTTGCGGACTGTCGGTGGTCGTACCTATATGTTACTGGTGGACAACACCAATTGGCTTGCGGACTGTCGGTGGTCGTACCTATATGTTACTGGTGGACAACACCAGTTGGCTTGCGGACTGTCGGTGGTCGTACCTATATGCTACTGGTGGACAACACAGGCTTGCGGACTGTCGGTGGTCGTACCTATATGTTACTGGTGGACAACACCAATTGGCTTGCGGACTGTCGGTGGTCGTACCTATATGTTACTGGTGGACAACACCAGTTGGCTTGCGGACTGTCGGTGGTCGTACCTATATGCTACTGGTGGACAACACCAATTGGCTTGCGGACTGTCGGTGGTCGTACTATATGTTACTGGTGGACAACACCAGTTGGCTTGCGGAATGTCGGTGGTCGTACCTATATGCAACTGGTGGACAACACCAGTTGGCTTGCGGACTGTCGGTGGTCGTACCTATATGCTACTGGTGGACAACACCAGTTGGCTTGCGGACTGTCGGTGGTCGTACCTATATGCTACTGGTGGACAACACCAGTTGGCTTGCGGACTGTCGGTGATCGTACCTATATGCTACTGGTGGACAACACCAGTTTGACAAGTTATTTTAACCCAATCAACCTCTGATGAACTTCCTAATAATCAAACAAATTTATGTAATCTGTCTCGAAATTACAAATTGTCAACAAATATTATTTAAAATGTCTCCACAGAGCACTGTGTTTATCCCAAGACAAATAAGCGATATTTAAGCACCAAAACGTGATGCGCAGTTGAGCAAAGACCAACAGGTCAATTCATAATAACGTTATGACTGGTCATCCAGTGAACGATACTTCGGTAGACGTAATCCGGTGTCTCAATGGTACAACTATTGTCTCAAGCTCATTGGTAACGAGGAAACGTAGCAATCAATGTCATGTCTGTAAATTAGATTGTGTATGTTTCCGAATATTCCGGTTGTCGCGGACATGCTAGTTGTCTCATTCCATCGAGAATTATAATTAATAAAATCAGCAGGAAATGATGAAAACAAAAACTAATGAAACAGTAATTGACACCGTTCAAGGCTCGTCTATCAGATATGAGCTACGTAATTCAACAGTTTGCTGTTCATACGCGTGTGTGTTTTTACCTTTATTTATCGTAGCTACCGGTTGCCCATATGAGCGACGCCTCCTGAAGAGATTAGTCATTTTAGATATTTGGAGGATAGTGCAATGATACAGACAGAGACCCATTCCAGAGTACACGAGACTTCGATTTAAAGTCCCATCTAAAAGACTGTTAATTGTATTAGGGTCAGGCAGGGGATCGAACCTGCGATCCATGTATTACCAGTCCAGCGTGTTACCACTTGACTACAGATCCTCCTCAGGTTCATACGCCAACCGTGGCTTGTCAGATAAATCATGTAGGAAACGTCACTCATGATAATAATACATGTTACGGCGATCACTCGATGAAATAAACTATATATTACACTAATAAACACAAATTTTCTTTTTCTTTTATGATTTTGGCTAATATAATATGTGTTATCTAATTCATTTTAACTGCACCTGTCGGGGGCCTCATTTCCCTACACTACACAACCTCTTATGTTAGTGTGAACGTCCGTATAAGAAATAGTTCCGGTATAATTTTCCAATTAGTTTCTGTTTGCTGTCAAAATTTAAAACTACAGACAAAACAAATTCATTAGAATGTATTACTTTATAATTAACTATTCATGACTGTCAGAAAATAGCTAAAATACAAAAGTACACCCAACCGCGGAGGAATACGAAACACAAACAGTGACAGAGACAATGACGTCATCTTCCACTGTGAGAAACTCAATAATTCACCGGAAAGCATAAAAGAAACCGCACGTTTGTGCTTAAATTACCAAGTTGTGCCTTTTATATGTGGTTCATTTGAGCTTTAAGTTCACTGTGTGTTCCATTATTAAACTTCTCGTGGCATTTTTATAAGGAAAGTGCTTACATTGTATTTCTAATTGTATTCTGTTGTTATTTTGGTGTGACATGTGACAATGATATGTAAAATATGGCACGTTTAATTTATCGACGCCCACTGGTTATTAGCAACACTATACGAGATCCCGGTTTATTGTCCGTTCCGAACGACACTATTATCACAGGAGCTTGTACCTCTATCCTAGAGCCATGCACCTATATCATGGAAGTCGTGATAGCGAAGTGGTTAGGATATGCCCGGAGTTCGAGCCCCGCTGAAGCCGTTACGATTGTACCCTTAGGCAAGGCATTTAAATTCCACATTGCCTCTGCTCTCTCCCTCGGTGCGATGGATTCCATCAGGAATGATGTCTCGAGAGTGATTAATATAAATTATAAGAACTTGTTAAAATAAATGTGTTTAAACTAGTTCCTAGAACTCCCGCCAGAATGCATAAAACTTCAAACTCGTGTGGTATTACCATGGTGATAAAGGGGAATGGACTGATCAGTCCGTCATCTACAAAGCAATCTCGTGACGTCTGACTTTCAAACGGATTTATATGCAGATCAGGTGTAGACGTATTACTTACAGCTAGAGTAATCAGTCCCAGCGTGGACGTATGTGACAGAGAATAATAACGTCTCGCGAACGGTGAATATCAATACTAGTGTATGGATTCATGGGAGAGGCTGCTGGTCCCGGAATCGCTGCGATAACAACGTAGAGCAATATTAGAGCTGTCAAAAACATTAATTGCATTCCATTACAATATATCTAGCGACGGACGAACATCAATGCTGATTGGTTGTTAAGAGTTTAGCTCACAGCAGCATAAATTCCGTTACCTATGGATACTCATATCTCATGGCTACAGCTTAGTGGTTGTCTATCATCAAATTGGTTGATATGTGTTTTACGTTTATTTATCGTCGCTACCGGTTGCCCATATGAGCGACGCCTCCTGACAAGATTAGTCATTTTAGATGTTTGGGGGATAGTGCAATGATACATACAGAGACCCATTCCAGAGTCTCCTCTGGTTCTTTTACGTGCACGATGTAAAGCACCGACACGAGACCTCGGTTTATAGTCCCATCTGAAAGACTGTTAATTTTATTAGGGTCAGACGGGGGATCGAACCTGCGATCCCTGGGTTACCAGTTGCCACTGGACTACAGATCCGTCTGCATTGGTTACTATTCTATTTTTGAGAAATTTAAGATCTAGTGTGTTGCACAGTAATCTTTCTCCAGAAGAAATATAAGAATATTTGATAGAGTATATTTAAAGCAGCATTACATCGTAATAAGGATGTTTTGGGTAAAATGTAAATACTAATGTTTGTGTGTTTACAAAAATCGAAATAGTCGCTCAGAAACGATAAAATTCCAATAAATTTAAACCGTCGTATACGCGAATTTGTTTATCAACACACGAAATGTAAACACGCACAGATGATGTAGAAAACAACGTATATATTTTTAACATGAAATACTACCTATCTATGTTCCCCTAATGTCGAAACCCTCGAGGGGATGTAAACATGTCCCTAAAAGACGTAGCTAACAGAGGTATGAATCAACATATCAAGTAATTTAATTAAAAAAGACAACGTGGGACAAATGGGGACGATGCATTTCGAATGTAAACAAGTGCGGACGATGCGTTCCGGTTGTAAAAAAGTGCGTAACCGATCGACTCGGAAAGTCCTACTTTCGGTTTCGAGTTTGTTTTATCGCAAAAAAACACTGTTTACCAAATGAACATAAGTATACAAAGTATAATGTTAGAATGTGTAGCAGCATACCCATACGTAAAAAATGAATTTTTCAAATATCTTTTATTTCATACGATGTAATGCTGCTTTAAGTAAGCACACCAAACCATGTCACCGACAAGACTAGTTATGTAGAATTCGTGTGTGTTTTACGTTTATTTATCGTCGCTACCGGTTGCCCATATGAGCGACGCCTCCTGAAGAGATTAGTCATTTTAGATTTTGGAGGATAGTGCAATGATACAGACAGAGACCCATTACAGAGTCTCCTCTGGTTCTTTTACGTGCACTGTGTAAAGCACCGACACGAGACATCGGTTTAACGTGCCATCTCAAAGACTGTTAATTTTATTAGGGTCAGACGGGGGATCGAACCTGCGATCCCTGGATTACCAGTCCAGCGTTTTACCACTGGGCTACAGATCCGTCTGTGATGTAGAATTCAATTAATAATCTTTATTATAAAGTAGTTTCAACACGATACGTCATAGTCACCATTAACCTGATTGGCCGAATTCATCAGCATTGTCGTCATTACCATGAGCATCACTATAATCATCATCATCATCGTCATCATCGTCATCATTATCAGCATTATCATGTTCGTCGTCGTCGTAATCGTCTTCATGACAACCACCACCACCATGATCATTATCATATTCGTCGTCGTCGTCGTCATCACGACAACCACCACCACCAAGATCATCCTCACATTCATCATCATTTTACTGTATATGGGTGTTGTAATTGCGATACAACTTGGGTCTGGTATTTCCCTAATGGTGTTTGATAACTAAGCAGCACCCGAAAACATAATAAAATTCATTACATTACATTGTATTTGCGTTTTCATGATCATCAGTCGAAATGCTCCAACTATCCAACAGTTCAAAATGCTCCAACTATCCAACAGTTCAAAATGCTCTACTTAATGTGGAACAATAATAATACAAACTAATCACATATTTCTACTATTATTACTTCAGATGATATTGTACACAGTCTTTAACACATCTGTGCATTACCATTGCTATATTTACTAGATTCTGAGAATGGCTGTCTTTAAGCTGATTTGTAGTGATTTCATACTTATTTTTAAGATACCCGTCATATCTACACTTGTTATATAGATTTATTGTCATTTATTGTCTCATTTCCCCTTTTCTACTCTGCCAGACAATTCCATATATATCATCATATTCCACAACATATTATATATAATATAAGTTCTCTACATTTCAGCTTTAACATTACTATATAATTACAATGCGCAGTTCTCACCTATAGTCCTATCTTTTGATTGCATTTGATTTGTATATATGTTTAGGGTCTCTTGGTAGATTAACTTTTGTTAATGAGTTCTCTCGTAAAATAAAGTCTTTATTATTATTATTATTATTACTATTATTACTATTATTATTATACATATATGTTTCTAATGCACGTATAGTTCAGCTGCGAGTACTCAACTGACAATTAACCGTATTATTTGTGCATTTATATTATACTGTTTGTACATACATATTAAAAATGATTTGTAAATATGTTATGCTCTTCAGAAATCTATCTATCTATCTATCTATCTATCTATCTATCTATCTATCTATCTATCTATCTATCTATCTATCTATCTATCTATCTATCTATCTATCTATCTATCTATCTATCTATCTATCTATCTATCTATCTATCTATCTATCTATCTATCTATCTATATTATCTATCTATCTATCTATCTATCTATCTATCTATCTATCTATATCTATCTATCTATCTATCTATCTATCTATCTATCTATCTATCTATACACAAGTTTAAAAAACAAAGTGGTGTCTGCTACAAAATCAACCCAACCATGACAAACTGCTACCAAATCAACCGTGACAAACTGCTACCAAATCAACAGTGATAAACTGTTTTAATTAACGCCATATTCCTGTTACGATTGTGCCCTTAGGCAATGCATTTAAATTCCACATGCCTCTTCTCTCTCCCTCGTGGCGATTGATTCCATCGGGAATGAGGTCTCGAGAGTGATTAATATAAGTTGTAAGAACTTGTTTCGCAATCGAGCTAAAATAAATTTGTATAAAAATTACTGTTCAGAAGGACGAAGTTGCTCCATATGTATGCTTTATGAAACATGCTATATTTGCTCACATTCATTTCTTTATCGATTATTGTTTGTTACGGAGAATTGGAGTTACGGAGAAATGGAGTTACGGAAAATTGGAGTTACGGAGAAATGGAGTCACGGAGAATTGGAGTTACGGAGAAATGGAGTTACGGAGAAATGGAGTTACGTACGGAGAAATGGCGTTATGGAGAATTGGAGTTACGGAGAAATGGAGTTACGTACGGAGAAATGGAGTTACAGAGAATTGGAGTTACGGAGAATTGGAGTTACGGAGAAATGGAGTTACGTACGGAGAAATGGAGTTACGGAGAATTGGAGTTACGGAGAATTGGAGTTACGGAGGAGAATTGGAGTTACGGAGAAATGGAGTTACGGAGAAATGGAGTTACGGAGAAGTGGAGTTATGGAGAAATGGAGTTACGGAGAAATGCAGTTACGGAGAATTGGAGTTACGGAGAAATAGAGTTACGGAAAATTGGAGTTACGGAGGAGAATTGGAGTTACGGAGAAATGGAGTTACGGAGAAATGGAGTTACGGAGAAATGGAGTTACGGAGAATTGGAGTTACGGAGAAATAGAGTTACGGAAAAATGGAGTTTCGGAGAAATGGAGTTACGGAGAAATGGAGTTACGGAGAAATGGAGTTATGGAGAAATGGAGTTACGGAGAAATAGAGTTACGGAGAAATGGAGTTACGGAGAAATGGAGAAATGGAGTTACGGAGAAATGGAGTTATGGAGAATTGGAGTTACGGAGAAATGGAGTTACGTACGGAGAATTGGAGTTACGGAGGAGAATTGGAGTTACGGAGAAATGGAGTTACGGAGAAATGGAGTTACGGAGAAGTGGAGTTACGGAGAAATGGAGTTACGGAGAAATGCAGTTACGGAGAATTGGAGTTACGGAGAAATAGAGTTACGGAAAATTGGAGTTTCGGAGAAATGGAGTTACGGAGAAATGGAGTTACGGAGAAATGGAGTTACGGAGAAATGGAGTTACGGAGAAGTGGAGTTACGGAGAAATGGAGTTACGGAGAAATGCAGTTACGGAGAATTGGAGTTACGGAGAAATAGAGTTACGGAAAATTGGAGTTACGGAGAAATGGAGTTACGGAGAAATGGAGTTACGGAGAAATGGAGTTACGGAGAAATGGAGTTACGGAGAAATGGAGTTACGGAGAAATGGAGTTATGGAGAAATGGAGTTACGGAGAAATAGAGTTACGGAGAAATGGAGTTACGGAGAAATGGAGAAATGGAGTTACGGAGAAATGGAGTTATGGAGAATTGGAGTTACGGAGAAATGGAGTTACGTACGGAGAAATGGAGTTACAGAGAATTGGAGTTACGGAGAATTGGAGTTACGGAGAAATGGAGTTACGTACGGAGAAATGGAGTTACGGAGAATTGGAGTTACGGAGAATTGGAGTTACGGAGGAGAATTGGAGTTACGGAGAAATGGAGTTACGGAGAAATGGAGTTACGGAGAAGTGGAGTTACGGAGAAATGGAGTTACGGAGAAATGGAGTTACGGAGAAATGGAGTTATGGAGAAATGGAGTTACGGAGAAATAGAGTTACGGAGAAATGGAGTTACGGAGAAATGGAGAAATGGAGTTACGGAGAAATGGAGTTATGGAGAATTGGAGTTACGGAGAAATGGAGTTACGTACGGAGAAATGGAGTTACAGAGAATTGGAGTTACGGAGAATTGGAGTTACGGAGAAATGGAGTTACGTACGGAGAAATGGAGTTACGGAGAATTGGAGTTACGGAGAATTGGAGTTACGGAGGAGAAATGGAGTTACGGAGAAATGGAGTTACGGAGAAGTGGAGTTACGGAGAAATGGAGTTGCGGAGAAATGCAGTTACGGAGAATTGGAGTTGCGGAGAAATGCAGTTACGGAGAATTGGAGTTACGGAGAAATAGAGTTACGGAAAATTGGAGTTTCGGAGAAATGGAGTTACGGAGAAATGGAGTTACGGAGAAATGGAGTTACGGAGAATTGGAGTTATGGAGAAATGGAGTTACGGAGAAATGGAGTTACGGAGAAATGGAGTTATGGAGAAATGGAGTTACGGAGAAATAGAGTTACGGAGAAATGGAGTTACGGAGAAATGGAGAAATGGAGTTACGGAGAAATGGAGTTATGGAGAAATGGAGTTACGGAGAAATAGAGTTACGGAGAAATGGAGTTACGGAGAAATGGAGTTACGGAGAAATGGAGTTACGGAGAAGTGGAGTTACGGAGAAATGGAGTTACGGAGAAATGCAGTTACGGAGATGTGGAGTTACGGAGAAATAGAGTTACGGAAAAATGGAGTTTCGGAGAAATGGAGTTACGGAGAAATGGGGTTACGGAGAAATGGAGTTACGGAGAATTGGAGTTATGGAGAAATGGAGTTACGGAGAAATGGAGTTTCGGAGAAATGGAGTTACGGAGAAATGGAGTTACGGAGAAATGGAGTTACGGAGAAATGGAGTTACGGAGAAATGGAGAAATGGAGTTACGGAGAAATGGAGTTACGGAGAAGTGGAGTTACGGAGAAATGGAGTTACGGAGAAATGCAGTTACGGATAAATGGAGTTACGGAGAAATAGAGTTACGGAAAAATTGAGTTTCGGAGAAATGGAGTTACGGAGAAATGGGGTTACGGAGAAATGGAGTTACGGAGAATTGGAGTTATGGAGAAATGGAGTTACGGAGAAATGGAGTTACGGAGAAATGGAGTTACGGAGAAATGGAGTTACGGAGAAATAGAGTTACGGAGAAATGGAGTTACGGAGAAATGGAGTTACGGAGAAATGGAGTTACGGAGAATGGAGTTACGGAGAATTGGAGTTACGGAGGAGAATTGGAGTTACGGAGAAATGGAGTTACGGAGAAATGGAGTTACGGAGAAATGGAGTTACGGAAAATGATGCAGTTACGGAGAATTGGAGTTACGGAGAAATAGAGTTACGGAAAAATGGAGTTTCGGAGAAATGGAGTTACGGAGAAATGGAGTTACGGAGAATTGGAGTTATGGAGAAATGGAGTTACGGAGAAATGGAGTTACGGAGAAATGGAGTTATGGAGAAATGGAGTTACGGAGAAATAGAGTTATGGAGAAATGGAGTTACGGAGAAATGGAGTTACGGAGAAATGCAGTTACGGAGAATTGGAGTTACGGAGAAATGGAGTTACGGAGAAATGGAGCTACGGAGAAATGCAGTTACGGAGAAATGGAGTAACGTACGGAGAAATGGAGTTACGTACGGAGAAATGGAGTTACGGAGAAATGGAGTTACGGAGAAATGGAGTTACGTACGGAAAAATGTAGATACGTACGGAGAAATGGAGTTACGTACGGAGAAATGGAGTTACGGAGAGGGTGGAGCTACGGAGAAATGGAGCTACGGAGAAGTGGAGTTACGGAGAAATGGAGTTACGGAGAAATGGAGCTACGGAGAAGTGGAGCTAAACTTGTTGTGTAACGACAACAAGTACAGTCAGACTTCTATTAAGAAACCACCAACACGGGGAACAATGTCTCTAAGCTGTCCGATTAGCGCAGTGGTGTTAGTGCGCTCGCTTCTCACCAATGCAATCCGGGTTTGATCCTCGAACCGGGAAGTATGTGAGATGGTACGGTGGTCGCCAGATCGGACACGTGGGTTTTCTCCGGGTACTCCGGTTTCATCCCACAGGAATGACCACATTTACGCTTTCATCTGCGCCAACGAGAGTGATTAATATAAGTTGTTATAACTTGCTTCGCAATCGTTGTAAAATAAATTAAGCTTAAAAAAAAGCAGAAACGGTCCCTTAGCCCTTAACCTGCCACTTACAACTAAAGTCGCTTTTGCAAAATCAGACGGCATTAGAACGTGTACGTAACGTGCCGTCTGATCAGGTTATATGCTGTTTGCTATTCGGATAGTGGAGCTAAAACACTTGTCTGAATAGCAAACAACATAGAACCTGATCAGACGTATGATCTGGATCTATTTTGTTTGGACATTCCGTCCAATTTATTAGGCAGGTTACGGGTTAATACATGTTAATTTATTCCCTAACAACACACACGGGAACTGAAAAGTAGTCTCTTAATACAAGTGGTATCTTAATGATAGACGTTGTCTTTCGAACAGGGTTGGCTGTACGTGATAGCAACCTTCTTAGAGAGTGTGACAGTCGATTTGATGTTGGATATACTAACATACATAGGAAATACTCGCTATTCATACAGTACAATTACATGATTATAGCACGGTAAAACGTCATAAACTTTCCTAAACGTCATAGACCGCTAAGCCGCATAAAGAATTCCGCTATACGGCATAAGACCGCTGAACGTCATAACAAATTCCGCTAGACGTCATAAAAATACGCAATATGTCATATAAAAATAGTCCGCTAAACGTCATAAACATTTCCGATAAATGTAATGAATATTGTATATACTTTTATGCAGGCACATTTTGCTAATGTTATTGTTATTACAACCTATATAGAAACTGTGACCTTTTTATTTTGTTTATGTTTGTTTTGGTGTTAAACGTCGCACAAACAACTTAGGTCAGATGGCGCCAGCTAGTATTGGTGGAGGAAGGCCCCGATCCTCGGACCGGGTAGTATGTGAGATGGTACGGTGGTCGCCAGATCGGACAGGTGGATTTTCTCCGGGTACTCCAATATAGGTTGTTAAAACTTGCTTCGCAATCGTTGTAAAATAAATAAAGTTTAAACTTAGCGTAAGGCCCCGGGGGTGCCCTTTCGGGCAGTATTTCAGGCACGGCGAGGTATCGATGTATAACCACCTTCTCTCAAGAATTCTACACAAAACAATTGTGATTCGATCATACACCGATGAGGCGCCCAATAAATTCCAAATAAAACAGAAAAGCAAACATGCTACGAGGGAATGTTCTGCTCATATCCAGGATACATATATATACTTAAATTGTGTCGTTTATTAGCCAATAATTTCGCTGAAGACATTTTAGTGGGATATTCTGCAATAATGTGATTGTTGTAGAGCCATGAAAGTCCTATTATTCTGAGGAATGAACGACTAGATGATATAGTGTTTATGCTTTCCAATGAATGATTGAGTTTTCTCTGTGAAAGAAATTGCTATTTTGCACTGCTTTCGAACAGTGGAAGATGGCATATTCTGCTTGAGTTTCGTATTCCTCCACGGTTCGATGCACTTTTAAATTAGTAAATTAGCTTGTTTCTGACAATCATGAACAGTTAATTATTATGTAATAGATTCTAATGAATTTGTTGTGTCTGTAGTTTTTAATTTTGACAGCAAACAGAAACTAACTTTGAAAATTATACCGAAACCTTTCTTATTACGGACGACGTCCACACTAATAGAAGTGGTTGTGCGGTTGTGTATTGTCGAGAAATAAGGCTCTAGTAACCTCTATATTTTTCTCAATTTTATAGTGTGTTGGAATTTGACAGTCAATAGCACCAATCAGATTCGATACTAATTAGGGAATTCTCACTAACATATATTTTGATTAAGGAACATCATCAGCTGGACTTTATTCCACCGCTGTGAACATGTAGCTATGTTCTGTCTTCATTCATTTCATTAATTCTTGTAAGATTGATAGATATCTAGATTTATTGTTCTCTCGATGTGGTTTACGTAAATGCAATGAAACGTAACTTACGCTCGTCTGTAATCAATGTATACTTGATTAATAATTATTGACGAAGCTCTAAAATATACACCAATTGGTGAACATTTGCCACGGAACTCTATTTAAGGAATGAATCGATCATTTTTTAGTTTAATCATATTTTATTGCATTCATTCTATATATACAATGTACAGAACAAAACAAATGAACACACTTGTATGTCAGCTATATCGGTATTTAAGAAAAACACATATTAAGAAATACTTTTGGAGAAACCCAAATGTTCCTAAATTTATTGAATTGATGACCTCAAAAAATGTTATAATAATTAAAGATTTGGCTATGTATATATACAAATCATTTCAAGTCAGAAACAACCTGTTCTATGACTAGTGTTCATATCTCATTATACGTTATACGCTAGCCAATCGTAAACGTTTTGTAGTTGCACGTGTTTTTATTTGCACATTTGCTCTATATAATTATATTATATATTTACACAAGGCACGCAGTGCCAATGTTCACGTTTGAAAGTATGCAATGTGTATATAATGTGTACTCATGGTCATATTGCCCATTGTATTTCGAAATACTCTTGTATAGTTATGCAGAGTATGTACGATTTATGGGCACACGAATTGTCAATAGATGTTGAAGCAAATGGGTTGGGCGACTATTTTTAACAACCAGTTACGGCCCTCCCCAAATCGATGGTTAATAGTTTCCATCGGGGTATGAACTATATTGGACGTGGTGTGTGGAGGCCTCAGTGGCTGAGTGGTTTAGGTCGTTGACCCAAATCACTTCCCCCTCACCGCTATAGATTCGAATCCCACTGGAGGTGTATAATTGCGGAACGTCGGTGGCTATCAGTGCCTGGAAATCTGACCTGAGAGGGACCCAGGATCTACCTCCATCAATAATTGCAACCTAGTCGTCATATGACCTAAACTACAAACCCCAAAACAAACAAACACAAACAATTCCATTTCAATACGGCGGCATATTGAACGACACAACGGTTTCTTATGGTTGCTAAGCCATATCCACTTTACGTGCGAAGCGTAGCTCTGTTATTTAATTATTAATTGAACCAGTTGTTTGAAAACATCTTCACGCCCATTAACCGTTGATAGTAAAACCAACCCATTAGTAAAAATCAATAAATAGTAAACGGACCTTTATGGCGATAAGACAATCGGTTCGCTCAAAGACCAATATCAACCTGGAAGATAACATTTAAGAATTAATGCATTTACTAACGGAATCTCATATGTTTGTATATTAACGTTATGCACACCCCATACCAATATCGTTTGTATGTAGGTATATAAGAGATGAATAAGTTACGTTGAATGTGCACAGGCGGATATGTAGTCCAGTGGTAACACGCTGGACTGGTAATCCAGGGATCGCAGGTTCGATCCCCCGACCCTAATAAAATTAACAGTCTTTCAGATGGGACGTTAAACCGAGGTCTCGTGTCGTTGCTTTACACGTAAAAGAACCAGAGGAGATTCTGGAATGGGTCTCTGTCTGTATCATGCACTATCCTCCAAAATCTAAAATAACTAATCTCTTCAGGAGGCGTCGCTCATATGGGCAACCGGTAGCGACGATAAATAAACGTAAAACACACGTTAAATGTGCATCAATACGCATGCACGATATGCTAATGACTTGAACATTTATTGTAACCTTCAACTAACAGATTGCGCATTTATTATTGAAAATAACGATTCCAGGAAAGCTTGCTTAGTTGACGTAGTTGAACATACTTGTGATGTTGTAACCAAAACGAATTATGAACAACCCAAGCATTGCCTACAATACCATCGATACATACAAACAACCCAAGCATTACCTACGATACCATCGATACATACAAACAACCCAAGCATTACCTACGATACCATCGATAAATACAAACAACCCAAGCATTATCTACGATACCATCGATAAATACAAACAAACCAAGCATTACCTACGATACCATCGATAAATACAAACAATCTAAGCATTACCTACGATACCATCGATATATACAAACAACCCAAGCATTATCTACGATACCATCGATATATACAAACAACCCAAGCATTACCTACGATACCATCGATAAATACAAACAACCCAAGCATTACCTACGATACCATCGATATATACAAACAACCCAAGCATTATCTACGATACCATCGATATATACAAACAACCCAAGCATTACCTACGATACCATCGATACATAAAACAACCAAGCATTCCTACGATAATAAACAACCAAGCATACCACGATACCATCGATACATACAAACAACCCAAGCATTACCTACGATACCATCGATACATACAAACAACCAAAGCATTACCTACGATACCATCGATACATACAAACAACCCAAGCATTACCTACAATACCATCGATACATACAAACAACCCAAGCATTACCTACGATACCATCGATACATACAAACAACCCAAGCATTACCTACGATACCATCGATAAATACAAACAACCCAAGCATTACCTACGATACCATCGATAAATACAAACAACCCAAGCATTACTACGATACCATCGATAAATACAAACAATCTAAGCATTACTACGATACCATCGATATATACAAACAACCCAAGCATTTACATACCATCGATAATACAAACACCAAGCATTACTACGATACCTCGAAATACAAACAACCCAAGCATTACCTACGATACCATCGATAATACAAACAACCAAGCATTACCTACGATACCATCGATAATACAAACAACCCAAGCATCCTACGATACCATCGATAAATACAAACAACAGCATACCTACGATACATCGATAATACAAACAACCAAGCATTATCTACGATACCATCGATATATACAAACAACCCAAGCATTACCTACGATACCATCGATAAATACAAACAACCCAAGCATTACCTACGATACCATCGATATATACAAACAACCCAAGCATTATCTACGATACCATCGATATATACAAACAACCCAAGCATTATCTACGATACCATCGATAAATACAAACAACCCAAGCATTACCTACAATACCATCGATATATACAAACAACCCAAGCATTATCTACGATACCATCGATATATACAAACAACCCAAGCATTACCTACGATACCATCGATAAATACAAACAACCCAAGCATTACCTACAATACCATCGATATATACAAACAACGCAAGCATTATCTACGATACCATCGATATATACAAACAACCCAAGCATTACCTACGATACCATCGATACATACAAACAACCCAAGCATTGCCTACGATACCATCGATACATACAAACAACCCAAGCATTACCTACGATACCATCGATAAATACAACTTGATTCACAATACACTATTTAATACGAATACATCGATAAATACAACTTGATTCACAATACACTATTTAATACGAATACATCGATAAATACAACTTGATTCACAATACACTATTTAATACGAACACATCGATAAATACAACTTGATTCACAATACGCTATTTAATACGAATGCATCGATAAATACAACTTGATTCACACTACGCTATTTAATACGAATACATCGATAAATACAATTTGATTCACAATACGCTATTTAATACGAATACATCGATAAATACAACTTGATTCACAATACACTATTTAATACGAATGCATCAATAAATACAACTTGATTCACAATACACTATTTAATACGAATACATCAATAAACACACATATAATACACTATTTGGTTTAAACATATTTATTCCATTATATACATTCACAAAACAATACATGTACACAAAATCAGCGAAGTAAGTATATAGGAAAGGATTAAAACGGAAGCAGGGCTTAAATATTTTCTCTCCTTAAATACACTATTTAATAATAATACAAAATATGACCATAGATATATAATACACTATTTAATTAGACTGCATCGATAGACACAATTATACAATACACTATTTAATTAGACTGCATCGATAGACACAATTATACAATACACTATTTAATTAGACTGCATCGATAGACACAATTATGCAATACACTATTTAATTAGACTGCATCGATAGACACAATTATACAATACACTATTTAAAAATAATACAGTCAACCCTGTGCTAACTGTCACCCACACACAGCGGTCCCCTGGTGTCAACACATGGAATTAGCTTGCAATCAACTAATCTCTCTGTAGTGTGTAGATATAAGAACGGGGAAACATAACAACCAATCGTTGCTTCTCCTTTGAGCAATTACGTCACAAACTAGAATCAAATTTCCTCAAATCTTGGACGAAACAAACCGCAAGATGCTGTCTAACACTGCGTAACTTGTAATACAGCGTCATTATATTTGATCAGTATGAAATGAATCGACAATGAGAGACATCGATCAGTTACTTCCCCTGAATACTGCCTAATATATGTAGGTCCTCTTAATTTGTTTCCTCTGTTTGTGTCGTTGTTTCCTTTGCACAACATGCTATTAATTTTCTTCCACTTTCTCATATTATGATTATTATATTACTATATCTCGACAGCTATCATGCAGTATATCCAATAGGTAACAAATCTGTAATATTTTTTTATCAATTAATATGATTTGGGTAAAATCACATGCATCATAACGCAACATCTGGTTAGGAAACAACTGTAAAAACAAAGGATTCCAACTGAAAATACCGCTATACATTTCGGGATAAATTGAACTTTTTCTTCCAAGGGAGGTAATAGAAAAGCCAGCGAGGTCCCTCATTAGTCTGTATTATAAGCTATAAACATTCGGCCTACGAACATAAAGCGACGGGACAGTATAATTAATTTATTTTACAACGACTGCGATGCAAGTTCTAACAACTTATATTAATCATTCTCGTTGGCACAGATGAAAGCGTAAATGTGGTCATTCGTGTGGGAGGAAACCGTAGTACCCGGAGAAAACTCACCTGTCCGATCTGGCGACCACCGTACCACCTCACATACTTCCCGATTCGAGGATCGAATCCGGGTTGCATTGGTGAGAAGCGAGCGCGCTAACCACTGCTGGACAGTAGAAATGACAGAACATGTAGTGCAACAACCCAACAGACGGACGATATTGCCACTCTTAAGGAATACTAGATTTAGTATCATTCATTGTTTCATTCCCTTTTTATACCCTACTAGCAAATTCCATATATCATCATATTCCATAACAGGTCTGTGAAAGTTGGCTTGTAGATGGTAGTTGGTTATTCAGTATTCGCGAATAAACATCTGAATAAACATCTCAATTAACACCTGGCTGTGTATTCGCCAATAAACATCTGAATAACCAACTACCATCTACAAGCCAACCTCAAAGACCTTTCCATATCATATTATACATGTATATAGTTTCTCTAATTTTCAGCTTTAACATTACTATATAATTCCACATGTGCAGTTCTCACTTATAGTCCTATCTTTTGATTTCATTTGATTTGTATACATGGTAGATTAACTTTTTAATGAGTTCTCTCGTAAAATAATGCCTTTATTATTGTTATTATTATTTTACTAATACAGTCAAACCTGTTATTGAGCAGACATCCAATGGAAGAACAGAACGTGACTACCTAGGATAGGTGGCTACTTAATCGAGGTCAAATGTACAATAAAAACAACGTATTGGTAAAGTGGCTGCTTAATACAGGGTTACTGCTTAATAGAGGTGACCATTGACACAAGTGTGACTGTATGTCCCGTACTTTCTTCCCGAATTGTACCCAGTATGCCCGTTAAGTACAGTATTTATAATTATAAATTCTAGGAAACTATCCAGCTGACTTGTTGAAGGTCGGTGGTTCTACTCAGGTACCCGTCTTAGATTGAAATACTGCTCCGAGGGACACCCCCAGGGGTCTTCCTCCATCACTATGAGCTGGAGAGTCACCATATGACTTAATTTCTCGGTTAGCAATCAGCAGATAGGAACCATATTGGTTCTCGGTTAGCAATCAAGCAGATAGGAACCACATTGGTTCTCGGTTAGCAATCAAGCAGATAGGAACCATATTGGTTCTTGGTTAGCAATCAAGCAGGTAGGAACCATATTGGTTCTCGGTTAGCAATCAAGCAGATAGGAACCACATTGGTTCTCGGTTAGCAATCAAGCAGATAGGAACCATATTGGTTCTCGGTTAGCAATCAAGCAGATAGGAACCATATTGGTTCTCGGTTAGCAATCAGCAGATAGGAACCATGATGGTTCTCGGTTAGCAATCAAGCAGATAGGAACCACATTGGTTCTCGGTTAGCAATCAAGCAGATAGGAACCACAATGGTTCTCGGTTAGCAAGCAAGCATATAGGAACCATATTGGTTCTCGGTTAGCAATCAAGCAGATAGAAACCATATTGGTTCTCGGTTAGCAATCAGCAGATAGGAACCATATTGGTTCTCGGTTAGCAATCAAGCAGATAGGAACCATATTGGTTCTCGGTTAGCAATCAAGCAGCTAGGAACCATATTGGTTCTCGGTTAGCAATCAAGCAGATAGGAACCATATTGGTTCTTGGTTAGCAATCAAGCAGGTAGGAACCATATTGGTTCTCGGTTAGCAATCAAGCAGATAGGAACCACATTGGTTCTCGGTTAGCAATCAAGCAGCTAGGAACCATATTGGTTCTCGGTTAGCAATCAAGCAGATAGGAACCATATTGGTTCTCGGTTAGCAATCAAGCATATAGGAACCATATTGGTTCTTGGTTAGCAATCAAGCAGATAGGAACCATATTGGTTCTCGGTTAGCAATCAAGCAGATAGGAACCATGATGGTTCTCGGTTAGCAATCAAGCAGATAGGAACCACATTGGTTCTCGGTTAGCGATCAAGCAGATAGGAACCACACTGGTTCTCGGTTAGCAAGCAAGCATATAGGAACCATATTGGTTCTCGGTTAGCAATCAAGCAGATATAAACCATATTGGTTCTCGGTTAGCAATCAAGCAGATAGGAACCATATTGGTTCTCGGTTAGCAATCAAGCAGATAGAAACCATATTGGTTCTCGGTTAGCAATCAAGCAGATAGGAACCATGATGGTTCTCGGTTAGCAATCAAGCAGATAGAAACCATGGTAGTTCTCGGTTAGCAATCAAGCAGATAGGAACCATAGTGGATCTCGGTTAGCAATCAAGCAGATAGGAACCATATGGTTCTCGGTTAGCAATCAAGCAGATAGGAACCATATTGGTTCTCGGTTAGCAATCAAGCAGATAGGAACCATGATGGTTCTCGGTTAGCAATCAAGCAGATAGGAACCATATTGGTTCTCGGTTAGCAATCAAGCAGATAGGAACCATATTGGTTCTCGGTTAGCAATCAAGCAGATAGGAACCACATTGGTTCTCGGTTAGCAATCAAGCAGATAGGAACCATAGTGGTTCTCGGTTAGCAATCAAGCAGATAGAAACCATATTGGTTCTCGGAAAGCAATCAAGCAGGTAGGAACCACATTGGTTCTCGGTTATCAATCAAGCAGATAGGAACCACATTGGTCCTCGGTTAGCAATCAAGCAGATAGGAACCATATTGGTTCTCGGTTAGCAATCAAGCAGATAGGAACCATATTGGTTCTCGGCTAGCAATCAGGCAGATAGGAATCACATTGGTTCTCGGTTAGCAATCAAGCATATAGGAACCACATTGGTTCTCGGTTAGCAATCAAGGAGATAGGAACCATATTGGTTCTCGGTTAGCAATCAAGCAGATAGGAACCACATTGGTTCTCGGTTAGCAATCAAGCAGATAGGAACCACATTGGTTCTCGGTTAGCAATCAAGCAGATAGGAACCATATTGGTTCTCGGTTAGCAATCAATGAGATAGGAACCATATTGGTTCTCGGTTAGCAATCAGCAGATAGGAACCACATTGGTTCTCGGTTAGCAATCAAGCAAGTTATAGTGGTATAAGCGACCCTAGCCCCTGACCACGGAGACTCTCTCAATATTTGGTTCTTATGTCCGCTTATACTATGTAATATTCGAGCAAAAGTAATGTCTATAAAATGGAGATGAATGTACCAGACGGAGTAAATTACGACAAGCATGAGAAGAAGGCATCGACCTGGGTGTATTTTGTTGATATGTTCCTGCCACATATGGCATAGTCGTAGACTGAGTTATTGGGAATAGAAATACTGAATTATTGGGGATAAACACGAGCAGGTTTGAAACTGTAGGCTGAGATTGTTCAAACATAGTACATTACATTAGTATTTAAGGAATGAATCGATGGTTTATAGTTTCCATCGGGGTATGAACTACATCGGGCGTGGATAAAGTGTGTGGATGCCGATATATACTCTGACCTATATAGTCATACGAAATGTCTAAGAAATTTGAGTTACTTTTGATACTGTAGTTTGTGTTATTATCTGACATCCCAGTTCCCAGGTAAACACAACTTCCGTTTTTCATATTGCTAATAACACTTGATAAAGATGGGCTTATAGTTGTAGTTGTAAAACAACAAATAAATTGTCTATTAAATGCATAGTAAAATGTAAAAACATACAGTCTGTTCATTTATATTTCCAATCTTTCATTTCTTCTGATACCACATCCACTGCGAAGACGTATTCAAATGAAACTCTAAAAGAGTAAAACTTCCACTTGTAATGTTTTCCATAGCCAGTGCTCACCTGTGAATAACGTCACGGTGTTTACACGCTGTATTCCTCCGCCAAAATAATACAGCATACCAACCTTCAGTTTGCAATGGCCTGAATTCTTATACCACATCTTTTCTACACATCAACTAGTCTGAAGTCTTCTCAAGCCACATAATTTCTCAAAAAGCATAACAACTATACGCTGCCTGTCATGAAAATGCATTTTTACCAAAAAGAAAAATTAACTATATTAGTTATTGGGACTGCATTCGACTGCGAATGCACTTCTGCCTATTTACGTATATACAACCTTATCCCACCGACATGTCCCTGTGCTACAGAGCATAGTTCGGCTAATATACAAGGCATCATAACAGAATATGTTTATATCTATTTAGGTACCAGACCATATTAAGCACACCATACTATATACACGTACATATCAATTATTTAATTAGAACCACACTAGACTCTTGTTATACTTATTTAGTATGACAACGGTTGCCATAGCATCATATTTTCACAATTCAGTATTAATATGTACAATACAACTCTGGGGAACAGTCGATAATTGAAAATAAATTAAAAATATAAACAGATAGATAGATAGATACTTTTATTTCCTCCATTTATGAAGAGCATAGCATATTTACAAATAATTATTAATATGTATGTACAAACAGTATAATATAAATGCACAAATAACCCTGTTAATTGTCAGTTGAATACTCGCAGCTGAACTATACGTGCATTAGAAACATTGCAAGAACAGTTGTAGTACTCAATGAATCAATGCACAAACATCCTGATGCATCCAAGATAACAGAAAACAATTAGTTTACTTTAAACCCATTAAGCGTGTCCTTACTCTATATAATAGTTGTGTTAAGAACACTCAAGGTCTCCATATGTTGAGCTTGAGGTATACATACTTGAGGTAATGGTATCTTGCCGAAACGAAAAGCAAGATAGCTACTAATTAATATGTATACATGTGAATGATGCATTGTTGACTTGTATCTGACATAATGAATTGCATGACGTGAGCTAATTAGTAACTGTTTCACAGAGTAGATCAATATTGAAACATGGATGCCCCAGGGCGGGGTTTTGTGGAGTAACGGAAGAAGAGGAAATAGACCACAATGCTGTTTGATCAAACTAAGACGGATCTGTAGTCCAGTGGTATCACGCTGGACTGGTAATCCAGGGATCGCCGGTTCGATCCCGGTTCGATCCCCCGTCTGACCCTAATAAAATTAACCGTCTTTCAGATGGGACTTTAAACCGAAGTATTGTGTCTGTGCTGTACATCGTGTACGTAAAAGAACCAGAGAAAACTCTGGAATGGGTCTCTGTCTGTATCATTGCACTATCCTCCAAAATTCTAAAATTACAATTCTCTTCAGGAGGCGTCGCTCATATGGGCAACCGGTACCGACGATAAATAAACGTAAAACACACAAATCAAAATAAGCGTCCTGTCAAATTATCTTCCTCCTGCGACACAGTTCAGTAATTATTAAATTTCGTTGCTGTGTCGGTCCGCTTAGAGTAGAACAGAACGGTTCGGTTCTGTTCTGCCTAGAATAGTGACTGGGCGACATGAAAGCTTAGCATTGGAAGATCGATTATGCCATGTGCTACATTTTGGAGGGAGGAATGTCAGTGTAGCGGGTGTTCCGGTTTTGAGGTGTATCTTCTTCTTTCCGTCACATGATGAGACTATTAGGTTACTCTCTTATAAATATCAATTTCTTTTCTCTATTTATAAGCCCTTAGCTACCAATGTTCAGATATTTATAAGCGTTTCGATGCGTTTCCAATTTGAATTAAACATATTTAAGTTGATGTGGAAGTCGTGATAGTGCAATGGTAGCACGTTCGCTTCATGTGCGAAATGCCTGGAGTTCGAGCCCCGTTGGGCCGTTACGATTGTGCCCTTAGGCAATGCATTTAAATGCCACGTTGCCTCTTCTCTCTCCCTCGTGGCGATGGATTCCATCAGAAATGAATTCTCGAGAGTGATCATGGAAAGTTATAAGAACTTGTTTCGCAATCGGGCTAAAATAAATTTGTATAAACTAATTTAAGTTCTGGTTATTTTCGATATTACGCCAAGTTATTAAAATT
Organism: Archivesica marissinica; assembly: GCA_014843695.1. Lineage (NCBI taxonomy): Eukaryota > Metazoa > Mollusca > Bivalvia > Venerida > Vesicomyidae > Archivesica > Archivesica marissinica. The sequence goes on along the minus strand of CM026397.1, from coordinate 16,095,813 downwards.
GCCATATATACCTGGTATTAATATCTAGTACGCAGTGGAAAGAATTACCGTAAGCCTTTAGCTTTCAGTTCAATCCACATATCACGATATAAATGTATGGTTCTGTATATTTCTCAATGTATATTACATGTATCCTGATAGATAAATAAATATGCTTAAACCAATTTATTGGACGTGTTGGAGAAAATAAACAAGGAGTGTCTATGCTAAACGAGGATATACTGAGCCTTGTAGTTTGTCGGAGACGAGACGAGACAGACAGAAAGAAGAGTAATTATTAAGCAAAATGAAACATTTGAAAGAAAGAAAACAGTGCATTTCCCACGCTGTTTCCGCCCAATCCTCGTCCCTTGGGTTTATATCTTCCGTGAACTTCTTCTCTGTAAGGAGATCATTAATGTCAATTGCAAATATATTTTAAATGTATATATTTTTTATTTAATCTTTCAACAGTTAATTTGGCATTTAACTCGAATCTTCCTGTATAATTTATAAGTCAAGTAGAGCCAGGGCCCTAAACTGACTTACGCCGGAACATTGTTCAGTGTAATCCCTCAGTCAATTTCATTATATGGATTTGCAGATGATCACATAGCAAACAAAATGTTTAAACCAACATCTAAGGATAATGAAAAACAAGCTATCCAAGAACTTGAAAATTGTGCTTTAAACATCGATAACTGGATGAAGCAAAACAAACTCAAAATGAACTCATCAAAAACTGAATTCATCTTATTTGGGAGCAGACATCAACTCAAAAAATGCTCAGTAACAGAACTTAACGTTGCTAGTGACAATATCAAATCTGTGAGCTGTATAAGGTATCTTGGTGCATTTTTAGACGAGAATCTCAGTTTTAAAGATCACATCAAACGAAAATGTCAGACCGCAATGTTCAATTTTCTCAGAATAAAAAATATTAGAAAATACCTTACCAAAGAAGCAACTGAAATTCTGGTGTTATCACTTGTCATCTCGCATCTGGATTATTGCAATGGAATTCTATTTGGTGTTCCCAAATGTGATATCAAAAAAATGCAAAGAATACAAAATATGTGCGCTAAACTTGTTTTAAAGCTCAGGAAATATGATAGTTCAAAACAAGCACTGTACCAACTTCACTGGCTTCCCATCAGGGCCAGAATTGAATTCAAAATTATTACTGTAATGTATAACTGTTCAAAAGGCCATGCCCCTGCATATCTTACCGAGTTATTAATTGAAAAGGTACCAAGACGTAGATTAAGATCTTCAGATGTTACTGGTTGTTATGAGGTACCGTATAACAAACAAAAAACATTTGGTGACAGGAGCTTCAAAACAGTAGGGCCACAGCTATGGAACACTTTACCCGTAGATTTGAGAAACTTGGATTCTGTAGAAACGTTTCACGATGGGTGATTTTTACCTCGACACCGACACGTCCAGATTTGGAATTCCATAAAATTAATGTCCAATAGATTTTCATATCGTATTTCGATGTTAGTCTTACCGTGTGTTAAGAAATTCAACATATTTAAATGGTGTAAATTCTCGAAACGTTACCGTCATATTTATTTCCGCGTCTTGTACATATCCATTGCGCATTATCGTACCGAACGCGCAGCTTCCGGGTTTATTTTAAGAATCGTGAGGCACGCGAAAGGCTATTTTAATGGCTATATACCCTGCCTAGTCCGGAACTAGGACTATTTATTTACGTCACCGTTATCCAATCAAAATACTGGAAACTGCATTGAAGAGTAATAAACAAGAATAGTGTGCTGCAAGGGAAGTATATGGACTGGAAAACAAACATAAACATGCATATATAATATTGCTCTCCGTTGTGCATGCTACAATTATACGTATTTAGCGCATACGTGTCAGTGAACGGTAGATAATAATAATAATAATAATAAAGACTTTATTTAACGAGATAACTCATTTGAACAATTAAATCAATCTACAATGAAGTATTCAACAGATTAAAACATCAAATAGCACAATGCAGCATGTAAACAATGACCAGTAAAACATGAAATAGCATAATGCAGCATGTAAACAATGACCAGTAAAACATGAAATAGCACAATGCAGCATGTAAACAATGACCAGTAAAACTTTCAATAGGAAATAAGATATAAGCTGCAAGAACTAATACTTATATTCATGTATACTTATAATATATCAGCTTATTAAGTTAGCGGTCTGTTTTTTGCACCTTCTGATATATAAAGCTTTGAAGTGTGGTATCAGAATGTGTTTTGGTGTTATATCGGAGGGAATTCCACAAGTGTGCAACTGAATATAAGAAAGATTGTCTAACAAGTTCACTATATAGGAGTGTAAAGTTGGAGACGGGAGTAGATATTGTACACGTATGTCGGCTACAAAACATGAAATAAGATCAATCTAGAAGCACTTAGTTACTGCTGTGATATCAGTGAGTGAGTGAGTGAGTGAGTGAGTGAGTGAGTGAGTGAGTGAGTGAGTGAGTGAGTGAGTGAGTCAGTCAGTCAGTCAGTCAGTCAGTCAGTCAGTCATTACCTTACAGTAGATTATTCCAAGTATGTGCACTGGAAATATAATATTGCGAAGATAGGTTTAACTCAATGCAGAGTGTCTGGGACATTGAAAACTATAGTGGAATTTAGTTTCTTCTGTCTTGGCCTCTTTTATATAGAGTGTTCCCAAGCTACACCACACTCCAAGAATGGCCTGGCGTCTGGCATACAAGCATATAATTCGGGGAGTACTGATGTTAATAAAAAGAGGTGTCTCATAAGTCAGAAATGGCTGGCTCTTTAAATATGGTTGACACTATAGTAAACAAACACTGTTATACATTCGTTCTCGGCTAGCGCGAGATAGGATCAGATGGAGACGCGCTGCCATGCCTTATCGATGGAGGCTGATATGTCCGCTGCTCATTTATAATCATCGGACAAGGTGGAGAAGATGTTTGTGGAAACTGACTTGTGGGATCGATTATCATCGGTATATAATTAGGGATGAATTTGCTTACTGCATTTACGAGAGAAGATTCACAGATAATTTCTCGGAAAGATTGATTCAAACTCTACTAAAGCATTAGCGCACTCGTTGATCCTGCAGCGATCATGATTGAGAAGATCTGAGGACAGCGTCTTCAACAACTGAACACCATCGGTCCGCCTGCGTGGTCGAGTGGTTAAGGTCGCTGACTTGCATACCACTGTAACCTATCATCTCTGATGGTCACGGGGCTCCTGCTTAAGCCGTGTCTCTTTATATGAAAACAGTTAGTTGTCAGTTTCTTACGGAGGTGTGTGTGGTACTGGTTAACTATCCAGGATATGTGTTGTTAGGTAAACTGTCCACCGGCGAGATAGCCCGAAATGAAGGCATAAAACACGAACAAATAGCAAACAACTGAACATAAGTTCTGTATTGTGGTCATAATTGACTAGCAGTTCTTGGCATTTTGAAGTACTATTTCTTTGGCATATATACAGTCAAACCTGTGCTAGTGGTCACCTCTATTAAGCAACCAACCTGTCATCACCCAAACTGTTATTTGGTTTGTTGACAGGCTATATGAGTATATAGTGCTATTTAGTGCTTTCTTAACTATTTCAGCGCCGAATAAATTCAGAGCATGTGCAAACAACATAGATCCAGATTAGCCGCGGCGTAACGCCGCGTCTGATCAGGATCTATGTTGTTTGCTATTCGGACAGGTGCTTCAGCTCCACTGTCTGAAGAGCAATATCAGCATATAGCCTGATCAGACGGCATGTTCTGTTCTGTCCGATCGGGTTCTCTACTTTTTTACAAAGTCGCTTTTGTGCGACATTGGCGGTGAAAGAGTTAATAAAATAATCAAGCTCAATTAGTGCTCTCTCAACTAAATTGTGTTTGCTTTGCCAACATTTTCCACATTGTGACCTCCGTTGCAGAGTGGTTACCGTCATCTACTTCAAACCACTTGCTACACACCGCTGTAAGTTCAAATCCTGATAGGAATATCGAATAGTTTCATGTGAGGAAATTATCTAGCTGTCGTGCGTAAGATCGGTTGTACTACCAGAGTACCTGGCCTAGGCACACTGCCCGTAACGGCACAAGGGATCTTCCACACATAACAGCCAGAGAATCGCCATAAGACCCAATCTGTCGGTGCGATAAAATGTTTTCCCATTTAAGAGACGAATCTGAAACTGCACTGTCTAGAGTAGAACTGATTCGCAGAAAGAAACTCGTTAACCTTGCATAATGCTCCCCAAACACGGTTATGTGCTCTATAGAGACATTTGTAGACGGTTATGATCTCAAGTAATGTTTTTTTCTTCGAATAGATTATACGACATTACTGGTAACGTACTTTTCTCCCTAATCACTATTGATAGAATATCAACACTTATTTGTTTTGATATAAATTGATCACATTACCAATTAGCAAGATTTGACAACAGAAGTGACCTTAGACAGTAATGGGAATGGAATTGGTGAATTCTGGATACCTTACTGTAAAATATTGGTTCAATTAATTAACACTATTTTGATAAAATTACATCTGTCTCTTATAATTCATTATTGAGTGGCAATGTACATCGATATGTTTTTATTATATTGAATGTTGTTTGTTGTACATTGATGAGACGTAAATAAAGAATAAAATCTTTATCCTAACGCAACATCTGTTTAGACGACAGCAGTAAAAGCAAAGGATTCCAACTGAAAGGACAATATATATTTCGGGATAAATCTGACTTTATCCATCAAGGGAGGTAATAGAAAAGCCAGTAATGTCTCTCATTGTTCACATTACCAATTAGCGAGATTTGACAATAGAAGTGACCTTAGACAGTAATGAGATTGGTTAATTCTACCAACTTACTAAGTATATGAGTGTACATATTATTTTAATAACTTAACTAATTACATACAAAATAAATAGTTTGTGTGTGTTTTACGTTTATTTTGTCGTCGCTACCGGTTTCCCATATGAGCGACGCCTCCTGAAGAGATTAGTCGTTTTAGATTTTTGGAGGATAATGCAATGATACAGACAGAGACACATTTCAGAGTCTCATCTGGTTCTTTTACGTGCACGGTGAACAGCACCGACACGAGACCTCTGTCTAAAGTCCCATCTGAAAGACTATTAATTGTATTAGGGTCAGACGGGGGATCGAACCTGCGATGTTACCACTGGACTACAGATTCGTCTGTAAATAATAAATAGTTTGTTCAATGGTACAATTACATAGCGTGGCTATCACTAAAAACATATCAACAGTTTGAATATATTACTCTAAATTACATTGATGACATAATATATTTGATGAAACATTTTTGTTTGGGGTTATTTTTGGATGCGAGCAGATGACGGAAGATAGCAATTCATATCACTTGTCTGGTGGAAGTAATGAAGATGTCACTAAAATACAGTAATGATGACAATTCGTTGTCTGATATTAAAACAAATGTATTTTACAGTGCAGTGTTTCGCTATGAGTGATCCATCATTACCGGGGAAGCAGTGTATGAACTTGACTTACGTTTCAGAATATTAGTGTATATATATACACATGCATATGTCTCGTTTTTGTAATTAACGTTGGACTGGTAACCGAGGGGTCGCAGGTTCGATCCCCCGTATGACCCTAATAAAATTAACCGTCTTTCAGATGGGACTTTAAGCTGAGGACTCGTGTCGGTCCTGTACACCGTGCACGTAAAAGAACCAGAGGAGACTCTGGAATGGGTCTGTTTGTATCATTGCACTATCCTCCAACAATTTAAAATGACTAATCTCTTCAGGAGGCGTATATAGCTCAACCGGGAAACTAGTAGCGACGTAAAACACACCCGATTTTGTGCCAGCACTTTCAATAAAACTTGCTTGCCATGATGTACCCACATTCATTTCATTAGTCGTCGGCCAGAAAGTAAGCCAGATAGTAAGCCAGAAAGCAAGCCAGAAAACAAGCCAGAAAGCAAGCCAGAAAGTAAGCCAGAAAGTAAGCCAGAAAGTAAGCCAGAAAGCAAGCCAGTAAGTAAGCCAGAAAGCAAGCCAGTAAGTAAGCCAGAAAGCAAGCCAGAAAGTAAGCTAGAAAGTAAGCCAGAAAGCAAGCCAGAAAGTAAGCCAAAAAGCAAGCCACAAAGTAAGCCACAAAGTAAGCCACAAAGCAAGCCAGAAAGCAAGCCAGAAAGTAAGCCACAAAGTAAGCCACAAAGCAAGCCACAAAGCAAGCCAGAAAGTAAGCCAAAAAGCCAGCCAGAAAACAAGCCAGACTATATATGATACGCTGTAGGAAATATCACGTGGTAGGAGCATCACTAAGCAGCTTAGGTCACAAGGAAGACCCCGGCTGCCCCATCGAGTAGTATTTCAGGCGCGGATATAACCACAGACCTTCCACACGCCATCTGGATTGCTTCCTCGCTTGAACGAATCCGATTCCCCAGTGGGATTCTAACCTGAGGTTTGATGCAAGTGTTTTGAAAGTCATCGACCGTGCCACAAATCTCTCAGCCATGGAGACCCCATCAGGAATTGTCCGTCTGTATGTCAGTGTTTGCTTATTGTGGTGACAACATTTTCATGACATAATCCTATGCATAATTGGGTTATTAATCACGCGCGTGCCTTCCTTAGTTTAATATCGCATATCTTTCCATTTTCCATCGTATAAGACGTCATGCCATTGTCTACAAGATAGGTAAACGATGCACTCGTAATCAGATCAGAGATAGTCCATCCTATAAATGAGGAATATTTCTAATAAATATGTAAATACGTTATACATATGTGAGCGCACTTCGTGTGTATGAAATAGCCCACATACGGATATATAGTCCAGTGGTAACACGCTAGACTGGTAATCCAGGGATCGCAGGTTCGATCCCCTGTCTGACCCTAATAAAATTAACAGTCTTTCAGATGGGACGTTAAACCGAGGTCTCGTGTCGGTGCTTTACACCGTGCACGTAAAAGAACCAGAGTAGACTCTGGAATGGGTCTCTCTCTGTATCATTGCACTATCCTCCAAAAATCTAAAATGACTAATCTCTTCAGGAGGCGTCGCTCATATGGGCAACCGGTAGCGACGATAAATAAACGTAAAACACACAAACATGAAATAGCTACGTTAAGACATTTCAAGCTGCATACACAACGTATATGTGTAGACTGTTGCTATGGAGAATGACAGGTAATAGTGTAAGCTTATAAATATGTGGATATTCAATGGAAACCCATGCCTACTATTTTATGTATAAGATATAAGCCGAAAACACCCAATATGTAAAATATTGGACTGTGTGAGACGCGTATCGCCGGAGACATCATATACAGTCTGTTATCAATTTATTTTCTGATTGAGCAGAAATATACTTATGATTAAGAAATAATATTTGTCCTTTCAGTTATTTATGTATATGATATAAGCCGAAAACGATCCAATATGTAAAATATTGGACTGTGTGAGACGCGTATCGCCGGAGACAGTACCAATATTTTACATATTGGATCCGTTTGAGGCTTATATCTTACTTAAAACACACACTTATATAACAAGACCCTACTAATTAAAATTGTTAATTTCGTACATTTATGCATAGGATTTGATATATTACTCTGGCCTGTTCACGCCAGTCCAATATTAATAATAGTGGAAGTCGTGATAGCGCAGTGGATGCGCGTTCGCTTCAGGTGCGAAAGGTCCGGAGTTCGAGCCCCTACTGGAGCCGTTACGATTGTGCCCTTAGGCAAGGCATTTAAATTCCACGTTGCCTCTTCTCTCTCCCTCGTGGCGATGGATTCCATCAGGAATGAGGTCTCGAGAGTGATTTATATAAGTTGAAATAATTTGTTTCGCAATCGAGCTCAAATAAATGTGTATAAACTAATAATAATGGACTGCAAGTACAAAGCTATGACGTCACGGATGTGTTTTAAATAAGCTTTACATTGGACAGAGCGTCAATTGCAGGCGGGTCAGTAGTCCAGTTGTTAACACATTGGAATACCAATCCTGGGATCGCAGGTTCGAATCCACTCCCAATCTGACCTTAATAATATTAACAGTCTTTCAGATGGGACATTAAGCCGAAGTCTCATGTCAGCGCTTTACACTGTGCACGTAAAAGAACCAGATGAGACACTGGAATGGGTCTCTGTATGTATCATTGCACTATCCTCCAAAAATCTAAACTGACTAATCTCTTCATGAGGTTTAGTTAGTTTAATCATATTTAATTTGCTATTCGACATTTACATAACATATATAAGCATGACAAAGCAATGAATAAGCAAAATAGGTTGAACTACAAGTTCTAACAACATCAATAAACTGCCCTCCCCAAAAAGCGTCGCTCATATGGGCAACCCGTAGCGACGATAGATAAAACTTACAAACATAGCGTGAATTTAACGTTTGCATGTACTAGAATAAATGCTTTGAGGCAACATGTCACCAGATTCATAACAGCATGTTGGCTCACTGTTTGCACGCCATTTGAAAATTTAGAAACAAAAACTAAATCGCCAAGGACCAATCAAAATAACCGTTACAATGTCACGTAGTCACGTGTCAGATATTCCGATCATCATTCTTCGTTATCAAACACATTCTGCGGATTATTTTTGTCTCTTTGTGTTTATACGTAGCCTATTCATGTTATTTGTGAGTGTTATATTAGATCATAAATGACAACAGTTGTCGTAAATGACAACACATAATTGATTAGGCAATCGACTGATTGTTTTACAACACACTTGTGTGTATTTAAAATGGGCCAGTTCTTTTAGCATGTAAATAAATAGTACTCTTTTATGACAGCAATACGCACTATGAAGTTAAGGTGACATGGAGATTGATTTAATATATACACACAACAACAGGGTAGTGTAAACTACGCAAGTTTAAATGGACAGTATCTCGTATCGTGTGTCCCTGTAGCTATATGACATTTCTATGTTTCAGTCACTAATCGAATTTTATGTCCCCGAATCACCAAATGCTCGAACATTGAGAATATGAGTGTGTTTCATATGCACTGGTGTGGGACAATGTTATTCCATCCCCAATGTGGATCATCCTTGTCCCACACCAGTGCATACTGGTGGACCATCCTTGCCCCACGCCAGTGTATACTGGTGGACCATCCTTGTCCCACGCCAGTGCATACTGGTGGAACATCCTTGCCCCACGCCAGTGTATACTGGTGGACCATCCTTGTCCCACGCCAGTGCATACTGGTGGACCATCCTTGCCCCACGCCAGTGTATACTGGTGGACCATCCTTGTCCCACGCCAGTGTATACTGGTGGACCATCCTTGTCCCACGCCAGTGTATACTGGTGGAACATCCTTGTCCCACGCCAGTGTATACTGGTGGAACATCCTTGTCCCACGCCATGATACTGGTGACATCCTTGTCCCACGCCAGTGATACTGGTGAAAGTGCATACTGGTGGAACATCCTTGTCCCACGCCAGTGTATACTGGTTGAACATCCTTGTCCCACGCCAGTGTATACTGGTTGAACATCCTTGTCCCACGCCAGTGTATACTGGTGGAACATCCTTGTCCCACGCCAGTGTATACTGGTGGACCATCCTTGTCCCACGCCAGTGCATACTGGTTGAACATCCTTGTCCCACGCCAGTGTATACTGGTGGAACATCCTTGTCCCACGCCAGTGTATACTGGTTGAACATCCTTGTCCCACGCCAGTGTATACTGGTGGACCATCCTTGTCCCACGCCAGTGCATACTGGTGGACCATCCTTGTCCCACGCCAGTGCATACTGGTTGAACATCCTTGTCCCACGCCAGTGCATACTGGTGGACCATCCTTGTCCCACGCCAGTGTATACTGGTTGAACATCCTTGTCCCACGCCAGTGATACTGGTGGACCATCCTTGTCCACGCCAGTGCATACTGGTGGACCATCCTTGTCCCACGCCAGTGCATACTGGTGGACCATCCTTGTCCCACGCCAGTGTATACTGGTGGACCATCCTTGTCCCACGCCAGTGTATACTGGTGGACCATCCTTGTCCCACGCCAGTGCATACTGGTGGAACATCCTTGTCCCACGCCAGTGTATACTGGTGGACCATCCTTGTCCCACGCCAGTGCATACTGGTGGACCATCCTTGTCCCACGCCAGTGTATACTGGTGGACCATCCTTGTCCCACGCCAGTGTATACTGGTGGACCATCCTTGTCCCACGCCAGTGTATACTGGTGGAACATCCTTGTCCCACGCCAGTGTATACTGGTGGAACATCCTTGTCCCACGCCAGTGTATACTGGTGGACCATCCTTGTCCCACGCCAGTGTATACTGGTGGACCATCCTTGTCCCACGCCAGTGTATACTGGTGGAACATCCTTGTCCCACGCCAGTGTATACTGGTGGACATCCTTGTCCCACGCCAGTGTATACTGGTGGAACATCCTTGTCCCACGCCAGTGTATACTGGTGGACCATCCTTGTCCCACGCCAGTGTATACTGTGGACCATCCTTGTCCCACGCCAGTGTATACTGGTGGACACCCCACCAACACATCCTTGTCCCACGCCAGTGTATACTGGTGGACCATCCTTGTCCCACGCCAGTGTATACTGGTGGACCATCCTTGTCCCACGCCAGTGTATACTGGTGGAACATCCTTGTCCCACGCCAGTGTATACTGGTGGACCATCCTTGTCCCACGCCAATACTGGTGGACCATCCTTGTCCCACGCCAGTGCATACTGGTGGACCATCCTTGTCCCACGCCAGTGTATACTGGTGGACCATCCTTGTCCCACGCCAGTGCATACTGGTGGACCATCCTTGTCCCACGCCAGTGCATACTGGTGGACCATCCTTGTCCCACGCCAATACTGGTGGACCATCCTTGTCCCACGCCAGTGCATACTGGTTGAACATCCTTGTCCCACGCAAGTGCATACTGGTGGATACTTTATCTCGCACTCCGGCTGGCCGGCCAGGAAACAGGTTTTATTGCCAACTCGGTTACGCCTTGAATCGGGGGGGTTTCAATTTACTTCCTGCTGGACCAATCCATGCTCCATTGATTTTGTTTGATTCGACAGTGCTCTCAGATGGGTATATCTACATCGCTATTGCATTTCCTTCGATGAAGTTATGTGCCCTGATTGTATACATTTTCGTATGAGGGTTCCAAACTAATGATATGCAGCTGACATGTTGCGCACTCGAAGCTACGAGCATGCGCATTCACAGTATTAGGCGGCGTTTGTTTCTAGAAAAATCGTGTCTTACAGTATACGCTGTTCCGAGGATGATCTATTTACCTGTTCCGGCACACGGTAAGTTGCAAATCTGGACTAAACACATTTTAAATGCAGTGTGTTATATTTTCTTTGTGTCATTGAAAAGAATAATTAATGTAAATATAAGTAATGAGTCGCGGGTTGATAGTTTCCATCGAAGTGTGAGCTATATTCGGTGTATTTAATGTTTCGACCTCCGCATACTTTAAACATTCCCGATGTAGTTCATACCCCGATGGAAAATATTAACCCGCGAGTCATTCAATAAGTAAACAAAGTTTTAGCCGTTAGGTGTGCGAGACAATATTGTCAGTAAGGTGCTTTGGCAACAAGGTGGTACTGTTACCTTTCAATGTTCAGTAGTGAAATATCACATTTTATTTCGTCTTACGTTAATTTATCGTCGCTACCGGTTGCCCATATGAGTGACGCCTCCTGAAGAGATTAGTCATTTTAGATTTATGGAGGATAGTGCAATGATACAGACAGAGACTCATTCCAGAATCTCCGTTTGGTTCTTTTACGTGCACGGTGTAAAGCACCGACACGAGACCTCGGTTTAAAGTCCCATTTGAAAGACTGTTAATTTTATTAGTTTCAGACGGTGGATCGAAACTGCGATTCTTGGATATCTGTCAATCGATCAATAACATGTTAGTTTATGCTTGACGTGTGTTTTGTGATGAAGACGAGGCTACTATAGTATTAGCTATGAAATGTCGCGCTTAGATGACGATGTAAACGACGTCACTGATGGTGCGAAATCGTGCGAAATCGTTGACGTTATTTAAATTGTAAAAAATATGAACTACTATTTTATTTCTCACTGTTTAGCACGTGTCAAACTGACTTAAACGTGAATGTTTTCAGCTGTCAGTGACGTCATTAATGACGCCTTTTGTTATCACTCGTTGCTCGCGCCACTCGTAATTATAATGCTTTCAATGTTCATTCGGTTAAATATAATTCGATTATTCACGGAAACAAACAAATATCCCCTAATGCGCGTACAGGTTGTATATACATAAATAGGCAGAAGTGCATCCGCGGTCGAATGTAGTCCCAATAACTAATATAGTTCATTTTTCTTTTTGGTAAAAATGCATTTTCATGACAGGCAGTGTATTGTTTTTGTGTTTTTTGAGAAATAATATGACTTGAGAAGACTTCAGACTAGTTGATGTGTAGAAAAGATGTGGTATAAGAATTCAGGACATTGCAAACTGAAGGTTGGTATAATGTATTATTTGGCGGAGGAATACAGTGTGTAAACACAGTGACGTTATTCACAGGTGAGCACTGGCTATTTGAAACATAAAATTTGAAATATTCGTGTTGTGTTTCAGGCGGATTTGAATCCCTCTTCACTGTGGGTGTGGTATCAGAAGAAATGAAAGATGGGAAATATAAATGAACAGACTGTATGTTTTTACTTTTTACTATGTATTTAATAGGCAATTTATTTGTTGTTTTACAACCAGTAGCGAGAACAATATGTGTTTGTTTTATTGCTTTACAACAGTGATGTATCTGTTTATGCTTTCGACATTATATACATCATTGAAAAACATAAACGACGGACATGTAGTCCAGTGGTTAACACGCTGGACTGGTAATCCAGGGATCGCAGGTTCGATCACCCGTCTCACCCTAATAAAATTAACAGTCTTCCAGATGGGACGTTAAACCGAGGTCTCGTGTCGGTGCTTTACACCGTGCACGTAAAAGAACCAGAGGAGACTCTGGAATGGGTCTCTTTCTGTATCATTGCACTATCCTCCAAAATCTAAAATGACTAATCTCTTCAGGAGGCGTCGCTCATATGGGCAACCGGTAGCGACGATAAATAAACGTAAAACACACAAACACATACACGAATGGAAAGCAGTTTTGTTTGTTCATTATACAATTATAAATGTGTTGCTTACTTACCGGCTTATCTAAATAATACAATTCCTGGAAATTATTTTTATTTGTTTTGAACTGTTATTTTGCAAACAAAAGGAAATATATTGCTGTGCGTTATTTTGGTATTTTGGTGAACTGGTATATACAATCCAACCGGTCTCCGTGGTAACATCCATTAAGCAGATAACCTGTATTAAGCAGCCAGTTTCCAGATCCCCAATATATTTGACCTTTAATAAGCAGCCATCTGTGTTAAGCACTTTCTGAGATATCATTGGCTGTCTCCTAAACACAGGTTTGACTGACGTATAAGTTATTTAATTTATATATTGGTATCTCATACGGAAGCGGAGAACAAATATATGTAAAATTTGTTGTTCGTTATTAGACAATACTCGCACCAAATCGCATGTCTTCTGGTTGCTGAATTATTTATAGCATTTCCGGAATGATGCAAAACTTGATGGACTAGTAAGATCTGAATTACTCATTAAAATCCGCACGTGTAGATGAACATGAAGAAACTGTAATAGAACACATCAATAATTATGACCGTGTCTCTAAACAACGGGTCAGTAGTTCAGTTGTTAACACGTTGGACTGCGAATTCAGTTATTGCAGGTGCGATCCCCAGTCTGACCATAATAATATTAATAGTCTTTCAGATTGGACTTTAAACCGCGGTCTCGTGTCAGTGCTTTACACCGTGCACGTAAAATAACCAGAGTGGCTCGAACTGCAGGCCTTTCGTATATGAAAGTAGCAATAAGGTATACTACCTATGCATGTTCAAACAACACCAGCAGAATCAGCAATATGGTGCAACTAATGTTGTCTCGGAAAATGGCATGTGCATTTACAAACAAACATGCACATTAATAGATTTTAGCTTAGGGGAAAGGTGCTAATGAAGATAATATTTCCAAAATGTTTATGAAACATGTTTGCAGATAATAGAATATGATATTTCTTTTATTTACGGTTTGATGATTCTAACGTTGTTTTTAATGTAAGCAAATATATTGAGAATATTAGGTTACTGTCTTATAAATTTTAATTTATTAGGCGAGTCGGAGAAAAAATACAAGGCAGTAACAAGACAGTAACCTAATATTCTATTTATCCTACATTCACCCGACACAAAACTAACAAACTAGCCATGACAGCTTACAAACTCGCTACGTACTTGGTAATATGTTGCGCATTGATATTTCTATTTATAGATAAATGATAAATAACATTTCTCTGACAACAGTAGTTTCCAGTCACCCGACATCGAGTGCTGTTAATTCATCCCCAACAACCTGAAAGTTTGCCTGTACACGACTTTCTTCTTGGGACATTTTCTAAACTCAGCAGACAACACAATGTGACGACAGACGCTTTGTTTATTTACAAACCGTAATCTGGGCCATAAAAGTAGTCCGTCACGAAAGCTTTATTAGGCACTGACTAATAAAGCAAAATTTATTATGCAGGCCGTTTTTGTACGTTATTTCGCATGAAGGTAGGATAAATTAATATACGAAGTCATGCGAACTCAAGACATATCTTACATATAATCATGTCCGGATTTTTTTAATTTAAGTTTATTTAACGTCGCTACCGGTTGCCTATTTGAACGACGGACAGTTTACCTAACATCACATTTCCTGGGTAGGCTCCAGCGGTTAACCAGTACTTGGTGCACCAACCAACCTACGCAAGAAACTGCCAACCTTTTTCATATAAAGAGACACGATCTGACATCAACGACCTTAACTGATATTTTGCTTCATTTTATTTATAAAGGTCTGTCTTTGTTAATTTCCGTCATAATAACATTCAATTAATAATAATTAGTCATCAATGTGCACGTGATTTCCCTGGAGGATGCACATTGCCTCCATCAACTCCGCTAGTAGTTAATTAGTAGTATTAATAGAATCGCGCACTCTGTTAATCTTTTATTACGTCTGTCTGTCTGTCTGTCTGTCTGTCTGTCTGTCTGTCTGTCTGTCTGTCTGTCTGTCTGTCTGTCTGTCTGTCTGTCTGTCTGTCTGTCTGTCTGTCTGTCTGTCTGTCTGTCTGTCTGTCTGTGTCTGTCTGTCTGTCTGTCTGTCTGTCTGTCTGTCTGTCTGTCTGTCTGTCTGTCTGTCTGTCTGTCTGTCTGTCTGTCTGTCTGTCTGTCTGTCTGTCTGTCTGTCTGTCTGTCTGTCTGTCTGTCTGTCTGTCTGTCTGTCTGTCTGTCTGTCTGTCTGTCTGTCTGTCTGTCTGTCTGTCTGTCTGTCTGTCTGTCTGTCTGTCTGTCTGTCTGTCTGTCTGCGCGCATGCCACTTAGCAATGTATCAATTGCACTGTGCGATGTCGTGGTAAAGCTCAGATGTTGCACACAAGTACTGGAGATCACCCACTCGCCATCGGCTCATGAATTACCCGCCCCCCCCCACACATTTAATTTATACATTCAAAACCGTTATCCGATACTAATGTTACTTACATATACATGTATTTCATTTAAGAACAAAAATGTGCCTTTCAGTTATTTAATAGCGTATAAAGCATGGTTTGGAGTTCAGTTAAAACAAAGGATTCCAACTAAAAGCGGCAATATACATTTCGTGATAAATCGGACTTTATCTGCCAAGTGAGGTAATAGAAAAAACAGCGTTGTCGCTCATTATCAGATATATTTTGATTTTCTTATGAAACATATTATTATGTAGCTGATAATATACAGAATGAATTCATATTTGGGATGCGCTAGGCGAAAGTGGGAGTCGGGTGTGTGTATGAAGTTATGTCGATAAATAATGTCGTATACGTTCATCTCTTATAGATTGCCTTGGGTTGTAATATACAAAGTCAAGTATTTAATTTCTAGTGTAGTATTAGAAATGAAATATTATAGTATCGTCATTGCAGTATATATTTTGGATTGAGACAGGGTTATTGATTTCTAAATTGTAAGAATACAATTATTGGTCTAGTCGTATTGCCAATAAATGAAGTCGTAAAGGAATGTTTTACGTCAGCCATTTTACAGTGTCGTAAAATATCATGTTGTACGTTAGCCATTTTTCAGTGTCGTAAAATATATGTTTGAATTCAGTTTGAAATGATGATAAGAGTAAAAATATTACACAAAAAAAATAATATATATATACACTTGATTCAGAAAGAAAACAGAAATTTAAGAACACCTATTACTTGCGACATCTAATTCGTACATCTTCGATGAGAGTGTCTCATATATTTAAAGTATTTGTACTCGGCTAACCAACTAGCATGGAGGTTATAAAACTGTTCTCCAATCTCAATCTCAGTCTCAAGCTTTCTGATTGGTTGAGCCAAATTTCAGACTCGACCAATCATATCAAAAATGCTTTATAACCTCCAACACGTGTCCTTCTTTACCCGACAAACTGAATCATAAACATATATCGAACGCAGCGGACCCGTCAAACTGAATCATAAACATATATCGAAAGCAGCGGACCCGTCAAACTGAATCATAAACATATATCGAAAGCAGCGGACCCGTCAAACTGAATCATAAACATATATCGAAAGCAGCGGACCCGTCAAACTGAATCATAAACATATATCGAAAGCAGCGGACCCGTCAAACTGAATCATAAACATATATCGAAAGCAGCGGACCCGTCAAACTGAATCATAAACATATATCGAAAGCAGCGGACCCGTCAAACTGAATCATAAACATATATCGAAAGCAGCGGACCCGTCAAACTGAATCATAAACATATATCGAAAGCAGCGGACCCGTCAAACTGAATCATAAACATATATCGAAAGCAGCGGACCCGTCAAACTGAATCATAAACATATATCGAAAGCAGCGGACCCGTCAAACTGAATCATAAACATATATCGAAAGCAGCGGACCCGTCAAACTGAATCATAAACATATATCGAAAGCAGCGGACCCGTCAAACTGAATCATAAACATATATCGAAAGCAGCGGACCCGTCAAACTGAATCATAAACATATACCGAAAGCAGCGGACCCGTCAAACTGAATCATAAACATATACCGAAAGCAGTAGACCCGTCAAACTGAATCATAAACATATATCGAAAG
>CM026397.1:16023091-16077537 GCA_014843695.1 Archivesica marissinica | reverse complement strand
TTTAAGATTTATAGACTTTGTAAATAACCGGGCAAGAATGTGCGTGTTATCGCGTGTACGATTGTGTCCGATACATAGATAGCGCCTATCGGTGCACGGTAACATTTATTTACAAATAGTGTTGCTGCGTGAATACAGTTCAAATTGGACATTACGGTTTTTAACCTAAATAAGGTACGTGGACTGTTATAAATGGCTAATTAGTTTTTAATTAACGAAGGAGGCAATTCACATATCGTTATAGTCAATACAGAATAGCAGTCTGCCTGTGTGCCGTATACATGAATTAAATCTGCTCCGTGGACGGGTTGTTAAGGTTTGAATCCCGGGGGGGGGATATTTTCATGTGCGGAAGCTATCTAGCTGGCTTGTGGAAGGTCGGTTGTTCTACCTGGGATCTTCTGTCACCATAATTATAACGTGAACAATAAATCTGCACTCATCAGTACTGTGCTTAGTTTATACAAATTTATTTTAGCTCGATTGCGAAACAAGTTCTTATAACGTATATTAATGAAATCTCGAGACCTCATTCGTGTGCCATTCATAATTTCAAAACGCACACTTAGCAAACTGTGGTCGATTTATCAAACATCTAATGTACAGTTGTAAAACGTTAAATACTTTTTACATTATGTACGAGTGGCCATCAAACGTTCCTGGACAAATCACATCAAATTATTCAAACGTTTTCTATTAGTCTATACACATTTATCTCAGCTCGATTGCGAAACAAGTTCCTACAACTTCTATTGATCACTCTCGAGACCTCATTCCTGATGGAATCCATCGCCACGAGGGAGAAAGAAGAGGCAATGTGGAATTTAAATGCATTGCCTAAGGACACAATCGTAACGGCTCTAGCGGGGCTCGAACTCCGGACCTTTCGCACCTGAAGCGAACGCACATCCACCGCGCTATCACGACTTCCACAAAGTTGTGTTTGTTTGTTTCTCTCCTCCTTATTGTTTCAAGTAGCTTTATGTCTTGCAGTGGAGCGAATCTCCGCAAGTATTAGTGGAAATAGACCCCGGGTGGTCCTCCAATCAGCATTGTAGGCAGCACGGACCTGGTGGAAGTCGTGATAGCGCAGTGGATGCGCGTTCGCTTCAGGTGCGAAAGGTCCGGAGTTCGAGCCCCGTTGGAGCCGTTACGATTGTGCCTCTTCTCTCCCTCGTGGCGATGGATTCCATCAGGAATGAGGTCTCGAGAGTGATTAATATAAGTTGAAAGAACTTGTTTCGCAATCGAGCTAAAATAAATGTGTATAAACTAAACACGGACCTGGTGGAACCACCGACCTGCTCTAATGTAGTTGTTATGCTGTGACGGCGCACGTGACCTTCATACAGTACATGAATAGCGAGAAATACAACATGCTCTAGTGGCAACATACTTCATCTCTATGTTCAAAATCAATAGAAAACGTGGAAGTCGTGATGGCGCAGTGGTAGTGCGCTCGCTTCAGGAGCGAACGGCCCGGGAGTTCACACCCAATTGTTTTTTCTCTCTCTCTCATGGCGATGGATTCCATCAGGAATGAGGATTCGAGAGTGATTAATACAAGTTGTAAGAACTTGTTTCGCAATCGAGCTGAGATAAATGTGTACACAGTCAAACCTGTCTTAAGCAGCCAGCCGCCAAGGGAGTCACAGAAAGTGGCTGCTTAGCACTGGTGGCTGCTTAGTAGAGGTTGAATGTAAACAAAAACAACATATTGAGAATCTGGAAACTGGCTGTTTAATACAGGTTGGCTGCTTAATAGAGGTGACCACTAACACAGGTTTAACTGTAGACTAATAGAAAACGTTTGAATTAATTGTCCATGAACGTTTGATGGCCACTCGTGCATAATGTAAAGTATCAAGTTTTACAACTGTACATTAGATGTTTGATAAATCGACCACAGTTTGCTAAGTGTGCGTTTTGAATTTACGAATGGCAGACGAAGATTTATATCTGTGTACTAAGCGCAGTAACATTTGTCATTTAAAGTCATAACATTGTTCAGAAAAAACGAAATTGCAATTTATGCGACGATGCTATTATTTATGACAGTGGAAGTCGTGATAGCGCAGTGGATGCGCGTTCGCTTCAGGTGCGAAAGGTCCGGAGTTCGAGCCCCACTGGAGCCGTTACGATTGTGCCCTTAGGCAAGGCATTTAAATTCCACATTGCCTCTTCTTTCTCCCTCGTGGCGATGGATTCCATCAGGAATGAGGTCTCGAGAGTGATTTATATAAGTTGAAATAACTTGTTTCGCAATCGAGCTAAAATAAATTTGTATAAACTATGACAGCAATTAAATCAAACATGCTAAAAGTGAAAAATCATTTGCCGCTTATTGTAATAAATCTCATTTTTTAATTTAAGTTAATTTAACGTCACTACCGGATGCCCATTTGAGCGACGGGCAGTTTTTCCTAACAACACATTTCCTGGGCAGGCTCCAGCGGTTAACCAGTACTTGGTGCACCAACCACCGTAATATACTGCCAACTTGTTCATATAAATGAGACACGGTCTGAGCGGGGCTCGAACCCGTGACCATCAATGATGATATGTTACACTGATATACTAATCAGCGACTTTAACCACTCGACTACGGAGGCGGACTAATAAATGTCCGCTAAGTCACGTCGGTGACAGGTTTATGCCCCAGGTGACATTCTCACTACGTCCTCAAAAAAATGCGAAAAACTGAGAGGACGCAGTAAGAACTTGCACAACGTAGTAGGAGCGCATTAGAAACGGATACGGACGTGGTATGGTCTCAATGGACATGGAGGACGTGGTCGATCTTTGAACATGTTCAAAACACACGTAGAGAGGACGTGGTCGAAGCATGACCTAGTAAGTACTTAATAAGAACGTAGTAACAGCGACATGGACGTAGTAACAGCGGCATGGACGTAGTAACAGCGGCATGGACGTAGTAAAAGCGGCATGGACGTAGTAACAGCGGCATGGACGTAGTAACAACGACATGGACGTAGTAACAGCGGCATGGACGTAATAACCGCGCCATGGACGTAGTAACGACGTAACTCAAATCTAGCAGGGACTTTATTGGCGTAGTACAAACGTGGCGCGGGCGGGAAATATTGCATTAAATTCTCACTGCGTTGTTACTAGGTTGTCAGTGCGTTCTTGCTACGTCAATGAAGTTCTCACTACGACCAGTCCACGTTTGCACTCTGACCTTGGTGCGTCTATGTCACGTTGTAGAAGATCGTATGACGTTCTTTCGGTTTGTACCACGTTTGTTGCATGTTTGTCGCAGGTTATCACTGCGTCTATGTCACGTGCTGATAATTATATTGAGCATAAATACCGGATCCATTTCCTCCATGATTATCACTACTTCTGGAGATCAGCCTATTGCGATGCCTGCACTATATCGTTGGTAGGAGTTGAGCCTATTGCGATACCTGCACTAAATCGTTGGTAGCAGGTCAGCCTATTACGATGCCTGCACTATATCGTTGGTAGGAGGTCAGCCTATTGCGATGTCTGCACTATATCGTTGGTAGGAGGTCAGCCTATTACGATGCCTGCACTATATCGTTGGTAGGAGGTCAGCCTATTGCGATGCCTGCACTATATAATTGGTAGGAGGTCAGGCTATTGCGATGCCTGCATTATATCGTTGGTAGGAGGTCAGCCTATTGCGATGTCTGCACTATATCGTTGGTAGGAGGTCAGCCTATTGCGATGCCTGCACTATATCGCTGGTAGGAGGTCAGCCTATCGCGATGCCTGCACTATATCGCTGGTAGGAGGTCAGCCTATTGCGATGCCTGTACTATATCGCTGGTAGGAGGTCAGCCTATTGCGAAGCCTGCATTATATCGTTGGTAGGAGGTCAGCCTATCGCGATGCCTGCACTATATCGTTGGTAGGAGGTCAGCCTATTGCGATGTCTGCACTATATCGTTGGTAGGAGGTCAGCCTATTGCTATGCCTGCAATATATCGTTCGTATGAGGTCAGCCTATTGCGATGCCTGCATTATAGTGTTCGTAGGAGGTCAGCCTATTGCGATGCCTGCACTATATCGCTGGTAGGAGGCCAGTCTATTGCGATGCCTGTACTATATCGTTGGTAGGAGGTCAGCCTATTGCGATGCCTGTACCATATCGTTGGTAGGAGGTCAGCCTATTGCGATGGCTGCACTATATCGTTGGTAGGAGGTCAGCCTATTGCGATGCATGTACTAAATCGTTGGTAGGAGGTCAGTCTATTGCGATACCTGCACTAAATCGTTGGTAGGAGGTAAGTCTATTGCGATACCTGCACTAAATCGTTGGTAGGAGGTCAGCCTATTGCGATGCCTGTACTATATCGCTGGTAGGAGGTGAGCCTATTGCGATACCTGCACTAAATCGTTGGTAGGAGGTAAGCCTATTGCGATGCCTGTACTATATCGCTGGTAGGAGGTCAGCCTATTGCGATGCCTGCATTATATCGTTAGTAGTAGGTCAGCCTATTGCGATGCCTGTACTATATCGATGGTAGGAGGTCAGCCTATTGCGATGCCTGTACTATATCGTTGGTAGGAGGTCAGCCTAACTGGGTTATCGTTCATAAAGCAGTTTTTCTCAATTGTCAACAAGGTAATAAATTTGAAGCGTTATCAAACATATGCCATTGAAAAGCAGGCATGTTTGGACAACGGTAATATATAAAACTACTTTGGGGACAAACTGTGTCATTCACGGTCATTGCGTGAGGGTTGTCATATAAATACATGTGTACTGATAGAGTATAGTTAATGTAGTCCAGTGGTAACACGCTAACGCGCTGGACATGGTAATCCAGGGATCGCAGGTTCGATCCCCCCGTCTGACTCTAATAAAATTAACAGTCTTTCAGATGGGACGTTAAACCGAGGTCTCGTGTCGGTGCTTTACACCGTGCACGTAAAAGAACCAGTAGTTAGAGTATAGTTAAATAAATATTCGTATTGCATTGAAGATAGTCGAATTGTATATGAGTGTACCAATTTTAAGCCAGTAATACCCAACAATATGCAAACAGTGACTTAGTTTATACACATTTATTTTAGCTCGATTGCGATACAAGTTCTTTCAAATTATATTAATCACTCTCGAGACCTCATTCCTGACGGAATCCATCGCCACGAGGGAGAGAGAAGAGGCAATGTGGAATTTAAATGCATTGCCTAAGGGCAAACTCGTAACGGCTAAAGCGCGTTCGAACTCCGAGCCCCTCGCACGTACCTGAGGCAAACGCACTACCACTGCGCTATCACGAACGATTTGTAACGCAGAATTGGAACTACAAAGAGAGTGTAACGAAGACCAGACTATCCTAGTGAATATTAAGATTATATATATAGCCTATTCAACAATGTTCAGGTATACTAAGCAAACATGAGAACATTTGACATCCACTTTAACCGCGTCTATACTAGAGGACATAGAAAACGCACACCTACATTATATGATTATTATTAAAAATAATAATAATAACAATAATAATTAATTAATTAATAATAATAATAATAAATAAATAAATAATAATAATAATAAATAAATAATAATAATAATGAAATAAGGTCCTCAAAACCAAAGCTTTCGATTAATCCATTTTCATTATGTATGCAAGAGATATGTACTGTACATTATGAATGAATAAATATGGTTAAGCCAAAACAAAAACAATTATATACAGCATATATATATACGTAAAATTAAACCCACTATAAGAAATTATTGGACATTTAATCATAAAATAGTTATAAAGCTGCAAGTAAATATATTATGTAATGCTAAAATAAATTATAACTGTGACCTGTTCCAAATTAAGCAAAACGACGTAACTTAACTGACTGATGAGGCATTTTGAATATTAGTT
Source organism: Archivesica marissinica (assembly GCA_014843695.1). Classification (NCBI taxonomy): domain Eukaryota; kingdom Metazoa; phylum Mollusca; class Bivalvia; order Venerida; family Vesicomyidae; genus Archivesica; species Archivesica marissinica. Next base: position 16,071,658 of record CM026397.1, on the reverse strand, counting down.
GGTAAAACATTCCAGGTAGTAGTGCCAGAGTAGAGAAATCTGGAAGGTCGATGATCGCAAGGGACGGGTTTGGATCACTGGCAATATATATGCATACTATACTAGAGGACATAGAAAACGCATATCTACATTATATGATTAGTATTACATGACAACGAAATACGAAGGATTCCATCAACGATATATCACATCTTTATTACAAAACACAAACTGAGCAACTAAATATATTCCAAAATGTTTAAAACTGTATTTATATAGTTATTGTTTTTCATGTAAAAAGTGTGCGTTTTCTATGTCCTCTAGTATATATATTGTGCTACATTCTGTGTTATTCAACTATCTGTAGTAATAGCGATGCATTGTTGGCAGTTGTGTTGAACAGTTTGTAAAATAAAGATTTGCTTAAAGAAATAATAACGTAGTGGTGAAAACCAAATTCCAGAAAACGACAGAGAACAACATGTGTGTTTAACCTTCTCTAACAGTTGTTTTACTTTGATGTTAATTGACGAGAACGTGTCAGTAGCGTGTGCGACCGCCGTTTTTCACAATGTATACGACAATGCGTCTCCTCGTGGAGTTAACGTACCGTCTAATGACATGATTGGTGATAGCCTGTCATTCCTATCGGAGAGCCTGCCTTAGATCAGTGATGTTGTTTATCAGGTGATTCGACCTGGCCCTCCGCCCAAGTGCATCCGAGATATGTTCTACGGGGATCAGGTCTGAGGAAACAGCGGGTGAGGGGCCGGGTAAGACGTTGCGTTGTTGTTTTGGCCAAAACAACTGATTGGTTATTCGGGAAGTATGGAGTCTGGCATTATCACTCTGCTAGCCAATTCCATATATCATCATATTCCATTACATATTAAATATAGTTTCTCTATTTTTCAGCTTTTACATTACTATATTATTCCAATGTGCAGTTCTCACTTATAGTGCTATCTTTTGATTGCATTTGATTGTATATATGTTGAGGGCCTCATGGTAGATTAACTTTTGTTAAATGAGTACTCTCGTTAAATAAAGTCTTTATTATTATTATTATTATTATTATTATTATTATTATTATCATGTTGATGTTGGCATGTTATTCCTCGTCCATGATTCTGAATGAATGACAGAAGGTTGTTATTCAGAATGTTGGTGTAACGTTTGATTTGGTGTACTAACCATTAGGCCATATTTGAGAAATAGCGGACACTATAATGTAAAGTTTTCACTTTTGCTTAATGTATATTAACGGCTGTCCGATTAGCGCAGTGGTTAGCGTCCTCGCTTCTCACCAATGCAACCCGGGTTCGATCCTCGGACCGGGAAGTATGTGAGATGGTACGGTGGTCGCCAGATCGGACAGGTGGAATTTCTCCGGGTACTCCGGTTTCCTCCCACACGAATGACCACATAGACGCTTTCATCCGCGCCAACAAGAGTGGTTAATATAAGTTGTTAGAACTTGCTTCGCAATCGTTGTAAAATAAATAACGTTTAAACTAATGTATATTAAAATTTTAAAAAGATTTATTTACTGCAAAAACGTGTACTATTCTGGTTTTGCAACGTTTAACAACTTGTGACAAATTATGACAGTCTGTGTGAACAGGAAAATCTATTTTAAGTAAGTCCTGGTGACAGGCTACGCAACATGAATGGTTGAATTACGTGATGTACATATATGGCTATTATACCTAGTGTAACTATATTGAAACATCTGCATTTAGTTACAACAGTATGTATAGTCCCGAAGAGGATATGAGCCCGCAGAACGGGGCTGACTCCCCGAGTTATCCGTGTCTACCGAAACACACCATACAGGGAGTTGATGCAAAGGCAGACGCCGTTTGGATTAATCCTGGCGAAGGTAAACTATTATCATATATTGAAAACAGCTATGTGAGAGCCATTGGCGTATTACCAAATATATAAAACAGCTAAGCGCGAATAATTGAGGTATTACCAAATATATAAAACAGCTAAGTGCGAATAATTGACGTATTACCAAATATATAAAACAGCTAAGCGAGAGTCATTGGCGTGTTACCAAATATATAAAACAACTATGCGCGAATAATTGAGGTATTACCAAATATATAAAACAGCTAAGCGCGAATAATTGGCGTGTTACCAAATATATAAAACAACTAAGCGCGAATAATTGAGGTATTACCAAATATATAAAACAACTAAGCGCGAATAATTGAGGTATTACCAAATATATAAAACAACTAAGCGCGAATAATTGACGTATTACCAAATATATAAAACAGCTAAGTGCGAATAATTGACGTATTACCAAATATATAAAACAACTAAGCGAGAGTCATTGGCGTGTTACCAAATATATAAAACAACTAAGCGAGAGTCATTGGCGTGTTACCAAATATATAAAACAACTAAGCGCAAATAATTGAGGTATTACCAAATATATAAAACAACTAAGCGCGAATAATTGAGGTATTACCAAATATATAAAACAGCTAAGCGCGAATAATTGACGTATTACTAAATATATAAACAACTAAGCGCAAATAATTGAGATATTACCAAATATATAAAACAACTAAGCACGAATAATTGACGTATTACCAAATATATAAAACAACTAAGCGCGAATAATTGAGGTATTACCAAATATATAAAACAGCTAAGCGAGAGTCATTGGCGTGTTACCAAATATATAAAACAACTATGCGCGAATAATTGAGGTATTACCAAATATATAAAACAGCTAAGCGCGAATAATTGGCGTGTTACCAAATATATAAAACAACTAAGCGCGAATAATTGAGGTATTACCAAATATATAAAACAACTATGCGCGAATAATTGAGGTATTACCAAATATATAAAACAACTAATCGCGAATAATTGACGTATTACCAAATATATAAAACAGCTAAGTGCGAATAATTGACGTATTACCAAATATATAAAACAACTAAGCGAGAGTCATTGGCGTGTTACCAAATATATAAAACAACTAAGCGAGAGTCATTGGCGTGTTACCAAATATATAAAACAACTAAGCGCAAATAATTGAGGTATTACCAAATATATAAAACAACTAAGCGCGAATAATTGAGGTATTACCAAATATATAAAACAGCTAAGCGCGAATAATTGACGTATTACTAAATATATAAACAACTAAGCGCAAATAATTGAGATATTACCAAATATATAAAACAACTAAGCACGAATAATTGACGTATTACCAAATATATAAAACAACTAAGCGCGAATAATTGAGGTATTACCAAATATATAAAACAGCTAAGCGAGAGTCATTGGCGTGTTACCAAATATAATTATAAAACAGCTAAGCGCGAATAATTGAGGTATTACCAAATATATAAAACAACTAAGCGCGAATAATTGAGGTATTACCAAATATATAAAACAACTAAGCGCAAATAATTGAGGTATTACCAAATATATAAAACAACTAAGCGCAAATAATTGAGGTATTACCAAATATATAAAACAACTAAGCGCGAATAATTGACGTATTACCAAATATATAAAACAGCTAAGCGCGAATAATTGACGTATTACTAAATATATAAAACAACTAAGCGCAAATAATTGAGATATTACCAAATATATAAAACAACTAAGCGCGAATAATTGCCGTGTTACCAAATATATAAAACAACTAAGTGCGAATAATTGACGTATTACCAAATATATAAAACAACTAAGCGAGAGTCATTGGGGTGTTACCAAATATATAAAACAACAATGCGTGAATAATTGACGTATTACCAAATATATAAAACAACTAAGCGCGAAAAATTGAGGTATTACCAAATATATAAAACAACTAAGCGCGAAAAATTGACGTATTACCAAATATATAAAACAACTGAGGGGGAATCATTGGCGTATTACCAAATATATAAAACAGCTAAGCGCGAATAATTGACGTATTACCAAATATATAAAACAGCTAAGCACGAATAATTGACGTATTACCAAATATATAAAACAACTAAGCGCGAAAAATTGACGTATTACCAAATATATAAAACAGCTAAGCGCGAATAATTGACGTATTACCAAATATATAAAACAACTAAGCGCGAAAAATTGACGTATTACCAAATATATAAAACAGCTAAGCGCGAATAATTGACGTATTACTAAATATATAAAACAACTAAGCGCAAATAATTGAGATATTACCAAATATATAAAACAACTAAGCGCGAATAATTGGCGTGTTACCAAATATATAAAACAACTAAGCGCGAATAATTGACGTATTACTAAATATATAAAACAACTGAGGGGGAATAATTGACGTATTACCAAATATATAAAACAACTAAGCGCGAATAATTGACGTATTACCAAATATATAAAACAGCTAAGCGAGAGTCATTGGCGTGTTACCAAATATATAAAACAACTAAGCACGAATAATTGACGTATTACCAAATATATAAAACAACTAAGCGCGAATAATTGACGTATTACTAAATATATAAAACAACTGAGGGGGAATAATTGACGTATTACCAAATATATAAAACAACTAAGCGCGAATAATTGACGTATTACCAAATATATAAAACAGCTATGCGAGAGTCATTGGCGTGTTACCAAATATAATTATAAAACAGCTAAGCGCGAATAATTGAGGTATTACCAAATATATAAAACAACTAAGCGCGAATAATTGAGGTATTACCAAATATATAAAACAGCTAAGCGAGAGTCATTGGCGTGTTACCAAATATAATTATAAAACAGCTAAGCGCGAATAATGAGGTATTATCAAATATATAAAACAACTAAGCGCGAATAATTGACCTATTACCAAATATATAAAACAACTAAGCGCGAATAATTGAGGTATTACTAAATATATAAAACAACTGAGGGGGAATAATTGACGTATTACCAAATATATAAAACAACTAAGCGCGAATAATTGACGTATTACCAAATATATAAAACAGCTATGCGAGAGTCATTGGCGTGTTACCAAATATAATTATAAAACAGCTAAGCGCGAATAATTGAGGTATTACCAAATATATAAAACAACTAAGCGCGAATAATTGAGGTATTACCAAATATATAAAACAGCTAAGCGAGAGTCATTGGCGTGTTACCAAATATAATTATAAAACAGCTAAGCGCGAATAATTGAGGTATTATCAAATATATAAAACAACTAAGCGCGAATAATTGACCTATTACCAAATATATAAAACAACTAAGCGCGAATAATTGACGTTTTACCAAATATATAAAACAACTGAGGGGGAATCATTGGCGTATTACCAAATATATAAAACAACTATGCGCGAATAATTGACGTATTACCAAATATATAAAACAGCTAAGCGCGAATAATTGACGTATTACCAAATATATAAAACAGCTAACCGAGAGTCACTGGTGTGTTATCAAAGTGGTGTTTTATGTTTATATTTCAGACAATGAGTTTGAGACTCTGCTACATGCAACATTCAAGGTTTGTTTCATATGGCATTTACTCACTAATATTGTTAAATTGATCAAACGTTACTTCTCTTTAAAATATGGTATGTCGTACACGTACATGTTATGGTTAAGTTTGTGCATGCTTGCTTGCTTGTTTTTTATGCTTCCCGAATGGAGATAATATAGTTGCCATTTTGTCCGTCCGTCCGTCAGTCCGGGCACTTGGTGTACAGAGCAAAACTCGCAAACTATTCAAGGACATGATATGAAACGTGAAGCAACGATACAGGTCAATGAGGTGGAGTGCAAAGTGAAGAACGCAAGAACCATAACTGTCTATGTTGTAAATTACTGGATTAACTCCCCTTTGCATTTTATTAACTGCTTCTCCGGAGCATAACTCGAAAAGTATTTAAGCAAATCAAATGAAACAGCCATATAGCGCACTGAGGTGCAAGGCAGAGCACACGATCGCACTTCCTATATCCATGTGACTTGCACATACCTGCTCTTATGATCGACTCGAGGACATGGCGTTTCTGAGCTTAACGATTGCTGGTCAGTCTAGCCTGGGTTCCATGGTATCAATTTATATATATATCAATGTATGTTCCCAGGCTATTACCAGTCAACAGTTAGTTCAGAGTAAGTATGGTCCTATGTAAGTCATCACATGTCACCATTCAAGTTAAGTTTGTTCAAATGTTTCTCACATAAGTATCCGTCAAACATTCAGTTTGAGGAGCATCCATGAGTTCCTTGTTTGGGTTTTAAATCGCACACACACCTTAGATCATATGGCGACTCTCCAGCTATTATTGGTAGAGGAAGACCCCGGATGCCCATCCGAGCAGTATCTCAGACACTGACCGGATAGAACCTCCATAATTCCTCAAGCAAGCTGGATTGCTTTCTCACTTGAAATAATTCGAAATCACCAATGTAATTCGAATATACGGATGTGAGAGGCAAGTGATTCTAAGTAACCAGCCTAACCACTAGGTCACGGATGTCCCTGTTTATATACGTGATACCATATAGCATAATGTGTTTCTGTCAGTTGCATATGTTTTCATTTTTTGAGCAGGAATTAAATTTTTATATAGTTATGACGTCATAACTACCCACACATATTCAAAATGGCAGCCATTTTGAAAAGTAGTTCACGTTTTTCAAATTCCCATAACTACTTTATTTCAAGTGCTATTTTCATAGGATATTTTCAGTATTATATTGATATTTCCAAGTAGAAAGTAAATGGGCAAACGGTCTGACGAGGATTTTTTCTGTGTGTGTTTTTACGTTTATTTATCGTCGCTACCGGTTGCCCATATGAGCGACGCCTCCTGAAGAGATAAGTCATTTTAGATTTTAGGATGATAGTGCAATGATACATACAGATACCCATTCCAGAGTCTCCTCTGGTTCTTTTACGTGCACGGTGTAAAGCACCGAAACGATACCTCGGTTTAATGTCCCATCTGAAAGACTGTTAATTTTATTAGGGTCAGACGGGGGATTTTCTTTAAAATAATGACACATTTATATGGCAGCCATTTTAAAAAGTAGTTCACGTTTTCAAATTCCCATAATTACTTTATTTCAAGTGCTAGTTTCATAGGATATTTTCAGTATTATATTCATATTTCCGATTAGAAGTATGTAAATGGGCTGACGAGGATTTTCTTTAAAATAATGACACATTTATATTACTGCACTATTTCTACTACTTCTTAACAAGAAAATTCCGCTGAAAGACTTTGGAGCAGAGGTGCGTGCATTTCGTGACGTAGAGAACTTCCTGGATAGAACGTTACTCGTGCTTGATCTAGATAAGTACGACTTGCACGAGATCCTTGAGGCATTGTTGCAGACGATAGAAGACGACAAGGTAGATGGAGAAAAATTCTCTCTAGCAGAAGCTATGGAAGCCATGTTCAGTCATCAGTCAGGTATCAGGCTTTAGTTATCAGTAAGATTATACACTAGAGGACATAGAAAACGCTCACTTCGGATAAGTGTGTTTTACATGAAAAACAATAACTATATAAATACATAGCTTTAAATATTTTGGAATATTTTTAGTTGCTCAGTTTGTGATTTGTAATAAAGATGTGATATATCTTTGATGGAATCCTTCGTATTTCGTTTTCATGTAATAATAATCATATAATGTAGATGTACGTTTTCTATGTCCTCATATATATAATGTATGTATGCGTTTTCTATGTCCTCTAGTATGTATATAATGTAGAGATGCGTTGTATATGTCCTCTAGTATATATATGATGTAGATATGCGTTGTCTATGTCCTCTAGTATATATATAATGTAGATATGCGTTGTCTATGTCCTCTAGTATATATATAATGTAGATATGCGTTGTCTATGTCCTCTAGTATATATATAATGTAGATATGCGTTGTCTATGTCCTCTAGTATATATATAATGTAGATATGCGTTGTCTATGTCCTCTAGTATATATATAATGTAGATATGCGTTGTCTATGTCCTCTAGTATGCATATGCATGTGTATATTGCCAATTATCCAAACCCGTCCCTTGCGATCATCGACCTTCCAGATTTCTCTACTCTGGCACTACTACCTGGAATGTTTTACCAAATAATATTCAAAATGCCTCATCAGTCAGTTAAGTTACGTCGTTTTACTTAATTTTGAACAGGTCACAGTTATATATGGTATTACATAATATATTTACTTGCAGCCACAGGCACCAGACACAAACATTTTTATTTTTGGCCTATGGTCATATAGTAAGTAATGTTTATGATTAAATGTCCAACACCCATTTCATTTTGTGAGTTTTCATACACACATGTATGTAATAACCTTTAATTTGAGAGGTTTTAATTATATGTTTTCATTGGTGGGACTGGGATATTGTCTGTAATTTACGGCCAAGCAAGGCATGCTTGGAGAGGTAACCATGTGTTCTTATCCAGGGATAATCGTTCTGTGAAAACCTTCTTGATTACTGAACATAATAATTATATAAATCAACAAAATATGCTGTATATAATTGTTTTGGTTTTGAGGGCCTTATTTCATTATTATTATTATTATTATTATACATTATTATTATTATTATTATTATACAATGTACATTATTATACATTATTATTATTATACATTATTATTATACATTATTATTATTATACATTATTATTATACATTATTATTATTATTATTATACATTATTATTATTATTATTATTATTATTTATTATTATTATTATTATTATTTATATATTATTATTATTATTATTATTATATTATTATACATTATTATTTTATACATTATTATTATTATTATTTATTATTATTATTATTATTTATTATTATATTATACATTATTATTATTATTATTATTATTATTATTATTTATTATACATTTTATTATTATATTTTTATATTATTATTATTATTTTTATTATTATATTATTATATTATTTATTATATTATATTATTATTATTATTATTTATTATTATTATTATTATTATTATATTATACATTATTATTATTATTATTATACATTATTATTATTATACATTATTATTATTATTATTATTATACATTATTATTATTATGCATTATTAATATTATTAGTAGTAGTATTGTTGTTATTATTATATGACATTAACGCATATTACAATCTTTTATTTCATTACAGCCCAGATACTGACGAAGATGATATATGGAACAACGCGGAATGTAGATAGTGTAGACTTTGATCAGTCGTGGATATGTGCCCTGTATGACCTTTTCTACACATTCGTCACTATCATGCATGTTATGCATACATTGCAAACAGTTATATGAACTTATGAAATGATGCAAAATACCCGTTCATGATTAAACTTACTTCCCTGTGAAATAGTATATTTATGCTCATTATGGGTATAATAATATATTCATACAATAAAACATGGCCCACACGAACTAGACACTCTCGTGAAACTAGAAATACCCCCCACCCCCACACTCGCGAGGCAAGAACCAGACCCCACCTACACACTCTAAATGTCCATGTTGGGGAAAAAACATGAACAATAACACACACGAGTGTAGTAAGAAATATACATGTAGTTATTTGAATAGACTAGAAACTAGGTTTTGCTCAAGATAAGAGTCAAACTATCGAATATAGTCAAACCTGTGTTAGGCAGATGGCTGCTTAATATTGGTCACCTGAGTTAAATGGACACGTCCGGATATGCAGAGGTTCTGAGAGTCGGAAGTGCAGTGTGGGTAAGACATAGTAGAAAACGGTCAGAGACGCCTAAACTAGGAGTTACAGAAGTTTGATAGATGGGTTTTTAAATATACGTAGCTGTTCATTTGCTTGTGACTATATCAGTGGAAAGAATAACGTTGTATTTATGCTGCATAATGATATGCGCTGCATATCTATAGACGTGTACCTTTGATTGAAGTTATGTGTTATAAACCGTGTCGTGAGATATTCCAAAACGTCCACGGTCGTGCGATTTTGTGTGAAGCATGATGACAGGTCACCATATGTTAAAGCGACACTACATCGGTGAAAACGCAAATTTATACAGAATGTAATTTCCTATTATATTGTATAATTTTTTTCCAAACATTTGCCTCAAAAACTGAGTATTTCAACTAATAAACAAGCGTCGTATACGCTGTTTGTTGACATAACAAAATAATGTAAATAGGGTCGATATCCATGCGTAATGCAACTCGTGTATCCTGAATAACACGACCTATTGTACATTTTACCTTTATATCTCACAGTTGTGCCTATTTATTTGTAGACTAATCTTAGTTAAATTATCTCTAAACGATATTATATTGCGCTTAGTATTGACTCCAATGACAAACAAACGTCATTTCAGGAGCGTTGATAACCGTTATACGAAATCCTACATTCACTTTTGAAAGTTTGTAGACAACAAAAGCACTGTTTATTGATTCAATGTTAATGTTCGAATGTATTTAGAAGAATTTGTAGTAGCAATGTATTTATATGTGAAAACATGCATTTTATTTGCTTTACAATGTAATGTCGCTTTAAATATGTAAGCTGGCCTGCAAATATAACCAGGTGGGTATACATCCCCCGCAGCATGCGAATTGTGTTTTCTAATTTGTCGTCGAACCTTAGTTTAAACATTATTTATTTCAGTATTTGTACATGTACAAGAAATGAACATTTTACATATAATTTAACAGCAGTAAACTGAAAGGGATTAGAACGAAAGAAAACTTATATAGTTCTTCTCCCTATCTGATATACAATAGGCAGGAAAATAATATGTATAACAATGGAAATACGTGAAATCTATTCTAGGTGTATGCTAAAGAATTTCAGAAGTTATTGTATTAGTGAGTTTTGGATGTTAAAAAGAAAATGGTTAATATTTAAAGGAATATTTGAAGAAAATTCAAGAACATGAACTATCAAATCGGAGCACGAGAAGAAGTAATAATGTATTCGTCGAACCTTAGAACCGGGGCTGTAAAGGTAGACATTGTATAGGAAGTGCACCAACTTCCTTTCAATAATATTGAAGCTGTTGTAGGAATTCAAGAATAGAGGATGCAAATTACTTCCAAATCCCTTAGTTTAAACATATTTGATTGCTTTCAAATAGCATACATATACATAAACTGCACCTATACAACAATTATGAAATGTAATGAATATTATGAGGGAAACTGATTTACCGGTAATTTATAGCAAATAGGTTGGGCCACAACTTTGACCAACATTAGTTCACAAAATCCCTCCTACCAAGAGGGTAACACATTTAAAATAACAGTATCAATCATTGTGACAGATGTGAGTTGCCGACAGTGAGCAGACGACATGTTGTGATTAGCCGTCTGGAAAACCCTGTCAATCTGGGCGCGAACAGTCAAGATGTCCAGTTTATAATTCTCGTCGTTGCACCCACAAAAGAGGTACATCTTCGATCGTATAAATTAACCAAAATACCATATGACACGTTGTTAGCAAGTTCAGATATTCCAATTTCAAAATGGCCGCCAAGCAAACATATGAAATGTTAATTTTTCTATACAAATTTATTTTAGCTCGATTGCGAAACAAGTTCCTACAACTTATATTAATCATTCTCGAGACCTCATTCCTGATGCAATCCATCGCACGAGGAAGAGATAAGAGGCATGCGGAATTTAAATTGTGGAATTTAAATGCCTTGCCTAAGGGCACAATCGTAACGGCTCCAGCGGTGTTCGAACTCCAAATGTTTATATGCCAGTTAGGCGGTTGATTCTTGTGCCTAAACCCACACTTTTAGTGTCAGTGATTATGATAATCAAACCTAAAACACACTACGAACCGGAAATGACATGATATTCTTACTCGTGTTCTCACGGTTCATTCCTATTTCAGAAAAGTACAAAAACAGCGCTTGAAACTGGTCGAACGTTTTGCACGATTTTCTCGGACATGGAATTTCGTTACCAGCTACATGGCGCACACACGGAAGAGGAGTTTCGGAGACTTCTCCGCGAGAGAACCAAGGAACTTATACGGGAACAAAGTCAATCCGAAAACAGGAAGTCACACTTGATATTACCGAAAAATCCATTTGAAGAAAATGAAAGCGAGGTGAATATGCCAAATTCTTTAAAATTGTTCTGCTATCATTTTCGTTCATGTTTCTGTTATTCTTCAAATCGTTGTTTGATTGTAAGGTTCGTTATAATAATTATATATTACTAGCTTGAATATACTTGAGACATCTGCATATTCAGTCGACCTTAGGTCACAGTAAAGTCACAATAGGTATTATATAGCCTTGGAAGTATAGGTAAATGCAACAGCCTCGTTGGTGTAGTGGTCATATAGAATGATTGTGGCGTCGAAGGTACAGGGTTCGAGCTTCAATGAAGGTATATTTTTTTGTCTTTTTTAATATTTAAAATATATATAAATATGCAACAAATTCATGAAATTCATACGGCTGATGAGTGCGGTAGTTCAACGGGTACTGCCAGTGAAGACGGAATGGAGATTTAAACATGGTTAAACATTGAAATGAAATGTAATGGTATTACATGTATTGACTGCATAAAATAAAACGCATGAAATAAACAATAAAGTAAATAAAAATTAATAAATATAAACTTTTAACAACCCAAATTTGGAAAATATCTTTTATTCATTAATAACTGGAATAAAAATATCATTTTAGATGACAAAAAATGATTTGTACCTAATACAATTAACATTATAGTTAACTAAATGTAGACTCGTGATTTTCTTCATTGTACAATGTTTCGAACTCACACGGAACTGTGGTATTGTAACGCACTACGTAGTACTAGCACATTAGATCGCTCGGTTATTACCACTATGAATTGTGAAATCAATTTTATTCAATTAATCTGCAAACATCCATTGCAAATGAAGCGTGTAATTATGATAATGTCTCAAGTAAATTTACGCTTGCAATAGCCTGGTAATCCAGTGATCGCAGGTTCGATCCACCGTCTGACCCTAATAAAATTAACCGTCTTTCAGATGAGACGTTAAACCAAGGTATCGTGTCGGTGCTTTACACCGTGCACGTAAAAAACCCAGAGGATACTCTGTAATGGGTCTCTTTCTGTATCATTGTACTATCCTCCAAAATCTAAAATGACTAATCTCTTCAGGAGGCGTCGCTCATATGGGCAACCGGTAGTGACGATAAATAAACGTAAAACACAGGACAACCGGTAGCAACGATAAATAAACGTACAACACAGGACAACCGGTAGCGACGATAAATAAACGTAAAACACAGGACAACCGGTAGCGACAATAAATAAACGTAAAACACACACACTTGCAATAACTGTACACTTGTTCTATTTTTTATCCTCTTTTTTCTCCTCTTTTTTCTCTTTTATTTAAAGCGACACTACATCTGTGAAAACGCAAATTGCTACATAATGTATTTTCCTATTATATGCTATAATTTCCCCCAAATATTTGCCTCAAATGCTGAGTATTTCAACTAACAAGCAAACGTCGTATACGCGGCTTGTTGAAATAACAAAATAATGTAAATAGGGTCGACATTCATGGGTAATACAACCCGTGTATCCTGAATAACACGATTTATGGTACAGATTTACCGTTATATCTCACATGTGTGCCTATGTATATACGTATTAGTTTTTGTAGCTTATATTTTATTTTCCATGAATGTTTTACTGGTCATTGTTTACATGTTTCATTGTGCTATTTGAAATTTTAATTTGCCGAAGGTCTCATGGAAGATTGACTTAATTGTTCAAATGAGTTCTCTCTTTTAAATAAAGTCTTTATTATTATTATTATCATTATCATTATTATTATTATTATTATTATTATTATTACTGATACAAATACAGTATAGCTGTGTGGGATGTATTCGTAATTCCTCCAATCCAGTATGTGCATTCATACTCGCCACCGCATAAATGCATTTGGGCGAGTACTCGTAATTCTTGTTTGTATAGTGTTCATTTAAATTAATAATTTTTAAAATTGACGTTATATTTTAGGGATTATTAAGCGCAAACGAATATGAAGGCCTTTGTATTTTATTTGTACTTATTTCAGAAAGCATGGTGTCTATTCGGAAGCGGAATAATCCAAGATATTAAGAGAAGACTCCCGCACTATTGGTCGGATTATAAAGATGGTATGTCGTGTTTTTATTCTGATAATCTATCGGATACAACTTTAGTGCACTGATCTACATAAATCCACCAGAACCACTGTGGTGGGCAAGACATTTAAATCAACCAGAACCACTGTGGTGGGCAAGACATTTAAATCAACCAGGACCACTGTGGTGGGCAAGACATTTAAATCCACCAGAACCACTGTGGTGAGCAAGACATTTAAATCCACCAGAACCACTGTGGTGGGCAAGACATTTAAATCAACCAGGACCACTGTGGTGGGCAAGACATTTAAATCCACCAGAACCACTGTGGTGGGCAAGACATTTAAATCCACCAGAACCACTGTGGTGGGTAATACATTTAAATCCACCAGAACCACTGTGGTGGGCAAGACATTTAATCCACCAGAACCACTGTGGGGGCAAGACATTTAAATCCACCAGAACCACTGTGGTGGGTACATTTAAGTCCACCAGAACCACTGTGGTGGGCAAGACATTTAAATCCACCAGAACCACTGTGGTGAGCAAGACATTTAAATCCACCAGAACCACTGTGGTGGGCAAGACATTTAAATCCACCAGAACCACTGTGGTGGGCAAGACATTTAAATCCACCAGAACCACTGTGGTGGGTAATACATTTAAATCCACCAGAACCACTGTGGTGGGCAATACATTTAAATCCACCAGAACCACTGTGGTGGACAATGGTGGGCAAGACATTTAAATCCACCAGAACCACTGTGGTGGGCAAGACATTTAAATCCACCAGAACCACTGTGGTGGGCAAGACATTTAAATTCACCAGAACAACTGTGGTGGGCAAGACATTTAAATCCACCAGAACCACTGTGGTGGGCAAGACATTTAAATCCACCAGAACCACTGTGGTGGGCAATACATTTAAATCCACCAGAACCACTGTGGTGGGCAATACATTTAAATATACAAGAACCACTGTAGTGGGCAATACATTTAAATCCACCAGAACCACTGTGGTGGACAAGACAGTTAAATCCACCAGAACCACTTTGGTGGGCAAGGCATTTAAATCCACCAGAGCCACTGTGGCGGGCAATATATTTAAATCCACCAGAACCACCGTGGCGGGCAAGACATTTAAATGCACACTGTCTATACCCACTCCCTCACACAGACGGATCTGTAGTCCAGTGTTAACACGCTGGACTGATAATCCAGGGATCGCAGGTTCGACCCCCCGTCTGACCCTAAAGCTGAACAGTAGAGAAACTATATATAATATGTTATGGAATATGATGATATATGCAATTGTCTATCAGAGTAGAAAAGTAGAAAAGGGGGATTGTCCCGTTTTTATGCAAGTATGATAAAAGAGATCGACACCCATTAATTAATGTTCAGTGTGAGAAGAATGTGCAGCCGACAAGTGGCTCGAACCTGGAACCTTTCGTCTTAGGACGAACGCTCTACCGATCGAGCTAGCTGAGCCGCTTACACACGATCTCCCCAAAGGTGACTAAGTTCATACCGCGACAAATGTAATAAATACAAATCATGTTTCTGTTCTTCTTACAGGAATTATCGGATACAAAACACCACAGAAGTTGACATCTACGACACTATTTTTATATTTTGCATGCGTACTACCGAACATTGCATTTGGAATGTTGAACGACAGCAATACAAACGGTGCAATAGGTGCGTCAATGTCCACGCGCGTATAACGCCGTACTATACGAACGATATAGTTGTCTCTATAGTCACCTCCGCCGAGGCATTTGGGCGACTGTTTCTCTAAGTAGATTACGTTGTCATCTTAGTTGCTTATGTTGACATCTGGAAAGGCATCTTCGTTATTCTCAGGGTGGCAAATCCTGTATCCTATATTTCGAAGGGGTCGCTTTTAGGGCCACTTCCTCCACGATTTGTCAGCTCACAGCAGCAATAATGGTTCCGGTTTCTTCGCTGGGGGTCCCGCAACATCAAGAAGTCAGCGTCCCGCCGTCTTCCTTGAAGGAGAACTGTCTCCTTGAAGGAGCCGGCTAAAAACAGCTATCCACCGTCACCAGCACCGACCATTGCTGTCTCGCCAAGTAGATACGTTAGTAGTAAGTTTATACTCGTCTAGAGTCACGCGACTTCTACTGTTCCGCTGGCACGGCTTCCGTCAGCGAAGTCCTTGACCCATATTCCTGCTGTGAGCTGTGTCTAGGTCACGACGTGCACGTTGTGGAGGAGAGACCTGGGCCGTACTATACTCTATAGTTACTGTCATATATAGTAGGGGCGGATCCAGGATTTCAAGTGGAGGAGGAGGCGTAAGATCTTTTATGGAATCTTTTTCAGGTCCATGTTTCGCACCGTAAAACGCTTAAATGAAAATAGTAGACACATTATAATTACAGTCAAACCTGTCTTAAGCAGCCAGTCAAGGGAGTCAGAGAAAGTGGCTGCTTAGCACAGGTGGCTGCTTAATAGAGGTAAAATGTATAGTAAAACAACATATTTGGAATCTTGAAACTGGTTGCTTAATACAGGTTGGTTGCTTAATGGAGGTGACCACTAACACAGGTTTGACTGTAGTTTCGGAAACGAACATGTCATATAGCTGGATATTGACTGGTTAATGCACGACATTATTGGTTTTCCATTATCTCCCTTGGTAGATAGAGTCCGATTTATCCCGAAATGCATATCAGTCCTTTTAGTTGCGTTGGAATCCTTTGTTTTTACTGTTGTTCCTAATGTTGGGGCTTGACACATGTGATGTCATCAATTACGTGTAGCCCTTTCTTGCAATACATTATTCATTGGATATAGTTAACTCTATATGTCGATATTTAATAATGTTTATACTTATGAAATGAGAGGATGAAAATTGATAGCATTCGGTGCAAATGAAACCATGATGAAAAGAGAGCAATCCAATAAAATAGATAGATAACAATCTTCCATAAAGAGTATTCAGGGGCAGTAACTCACCAATGTCTCTCATTATTCGGGAACGGCCGTAACTAATGTTGCTAGAACGTGTGGCCCGACCCGTTTGCCTTTATTTAATGTTTATTGTTTTGTATTCACATGTATATGTAAAACGAATCTAGCAATAAAATAAGTATGATATATCTTTATTGTATCTTGTAATATCGCATGATCGGGAATTCTTGGGGATGGGGGTGGGGGCGGGATGAGGGGGGGGGGGCGTGCCGCATGAAACAGCTAGTGCATCTTTAATAATATACAATGCCATATGAATAGTCGTATTACCCTTAAATTGAAAGGTAAATATGCACGCTTGTATTATATTTACAATGTTATATGCTCTGTTTATTTTATTTTTCAGGAGTTAAGAAGATATTATTTTCCCAGTGTGCGGGTGGCATTATATTTGCTGTAGTTGGTGGTCAGCCTCTTATTGTACTACTGACGACTGCACCGTTAGCTCTATATACAAAACGTGAGTCGGGCTAGTACATATAGAACCTGATAAATGTTCAGACGGATCGGTAGTCCACGTTGGACTTGTAATACAAGGATCGCAGGTTCGACCCCCCCCCCCGTATGACCCTAATAAAATTAACAGTCTTTCAGATGGGATGATAAACCGAGGTCTCGTATCGGTGCTTTATACCGTGCACGTAAATGAACCAGAGGAAACTCTGTATCATTGCACGGAAGGAAACCCCAAACACATGTACTACTTTGCTTGGTCTTTACTTAGTTATAATAGTTTGTAAAACATGCAGTTCGAACAACCACAGTATAAAATGCAGCTGATGCAGTGTGTGGATGATTGATTCGCTCGCCCACATGGTTCGCCAGCGGCGAGGATAAATAAGCTCATCATCATCATCATCACCATCACCATCATCAACACCACCATCATCATCATCATCACCACCATCACCACCACCACCATCATCATCACCACCATCATCATCATCATCATAACCATCATCATCATCATCATCATCATCACCACCATCATCATCATCATCATCATCATAACCATCACCACCATCATCACCATCATCATCACCACCACCATCATCATCATCATCATCATCATCATCATCATCATAACCATCATCACCATCATCATCACCATCATCATCACCACCACCACCATCACCATCATCATCATCATCATCACCACCATCATCATCATCATAACCATCACCAACCTCACCACCATCATCACCATCATCATCATTATCACCACCATCATCATCATAACCATCATCACTATCATCATCATCATCATCACCACCACCATCATCATCATCATAACCACCATCACCACCATCATCATCATCATCATCACCACCACCATCATCATCATCACCATCATCACCATCACCACCATCATCACCATCATCATCATCATCATCGTGTGGATTGGTGTACAGCTGGAGTTTAGCGTGATTACTGTCTTGAATAGTTGATTATGTTTCATGTTCAGTCGGCATACAGTCAATACGGGCATTTTCTTGTTTTCAGTAATCTACAGCATCAGCACAGACTTCGACCTTGACTTTAACGCTATGTTCGCCTGCGTGGGCCTCTGGAATTGTTTCTTTCTCGTCATATACTCCATCACTAACCTCAGCAAGCTCATGAAATTCTCCTCTAGGTACATACATGCATTTACAGCGTATATACATGTACTTACTTTTAACGTTTTAGTTTATACAAATATATTTAGCTCGATTGCGAAACAAGTTATTTCAACTTATATAAATCACTCTCGAGACCTCATTCCTGATGGAATCCATTGCCACGAGGGAGAGAGAAGAGGCAACGTGGAATTTAAATGCCTTGCCTAAGGGCACAATCGTAACGGCTCCAGTGGGGCTCGAACTCCGGACCTTTCGCACCTGAAGCGAACGCTTATCCACTGCGCTATCACGACTTTGACGTTTTAAACTGCATTGTGTGTTCTCTTGCTTTATACATTAGAATTCGTCTAAAGGAAAAAAGTTTTAACTTTCAACTTTATTCAACAACTTAGGTCCATACATATAATGAACCGTAAAAGCATCATATACTATAGCATACATTACATAATATCAGCATAATATCAATGGCGACTCAGAATATGGTTATAAAATCACATCATTTCCAGGAAACGACAATACCAGTTTTACATGATTATACGTTTCTTGAAAATATACGTATTGTGTAAGGTACAAGGATCATTCATGTATGTATTCGCATATAATTATAATGGAAATAGCTGTGGAAATAGGTGTGCTGGTCTATTCTATCGGCATAATCGAATGGTATTGCTTATAAAAGCTACGTTTAGCTTCATCCTTTGCATTATGTATTATGTATGTCTTTGTACGTCTTTGTGATTTATGTTTTGCAGTAAAAACTGTTTAAATCAAATTCCACGCATTGGAATGGCAACACGTGGTCGATAGCGTGTTTATATTCTATAGTGTCACAGTGCTCACATATCACGTATGTTATGCTTCTGTAAACGAATGAAATAAGTTTTCTTTATAGTCGCCTCCGCCGAGGCATTTGGGTGACTAGTTTCTCTAAGAAGGTTACGTGCTCCTGCAAAGAGTGACACCTTACAATTATATTTCTATATGTGTTGAATGATATCTTGTATATATTACTGCGGCGTTTAATAACTATTATATAACAGACGGATATGTAGTACAGTGGTAACATGCTGGACTGGTAATCCAGGGATCGCAGGTCCGATCCCCCGTCGTATGACCCTAATAAAATAAACAGTCTTTCAGATGGGACGTTAAACCGAGGTCTCGTGTCGGTGCTATGCGCCGTACATGTAAAAGAACCAGAGGAGACTCTGGAATGGGTCTCTGTCTGTATCATTGCACTATCCTCCAACAATCTAAAATGACTAATCTCTGCAGGAGGCGTCGCTCTTATGGACAACCGGTAGCGACGATAAATAAACGTAAAACACATCTATTAAATAAAGTATTGGAAACCAGCGCGTAGGTGGGGGGGGGGAGCGACTACTCTTAAGCAATGGTTACTGTAGATGTGCAGCCCCAGGGTATGTATGTCACCTTTTCAGTCTAGAGTAGGGATAGGATTTTTCTCCACATCAGCCTAAATTTCAGTTTCATTTCAGTGTAATGAATCCCAACTTTTAACTTCTGGCAAAACTATAAGAAACTCAATTCGACTCAATTAACAGTTTGCGAGTTCAATAAATTAAACAACAATTTAAATGAAGGAGCAAGGCTATATGTTAACTAGGCTAAATATATTAACGCCTGTTCCCAAGATAATGATCTTTCAAATCTTCCACACGTATTGATATGTTTATTTCAAATATTCCACACGTATTTTGATATGTTTATTTCAAATATTCCACACGTAGTTTGATATGTTTAGTTCAAATGTTCCACACGTATTTTGATATGTTTATTTCAGATCTTCCTCACGTAGTTTCATATGTTTATTTCAGATCTTCCTCACGTAGTTTGATATGTTTATTTCAAATCTTCCACACGTATTTTGATATGTTTATTCAAATCTTCCACACGTATTTTGATATGTTTATTTCAAATCTTCCACACGTATTTTGATATGTTTATTTCAGATCGACAGAAGAAATATTTTCCTTGTTCATTACATTTGCGTTTTCTGCGGATGCAATAAAAGACACCGTAAAAGGTATCTCGTGAATCGTGTATAATTACCACTCACGTCAGTGGTCCAGTTGTTGGGCGGTGCATTTGGAATAGAGGTGACACGGGTTCGATACTCTGCCAGGTCATTATGTAATATCCGTAAGCAAGGCACCTCACGTTGCCTAGTACTGGTTAACTGGTTAGCCGTTTTAGATCAGTTAAGCCTGACATGGAAAACATGTCTAGGTCCCCCACAAGAGGTTTGACATACATGGAAATAGAAATGGACTCGTGCCTTGTCCAACATCAATGCTTGGGATAATCTATGTGTTATTTACTTGCGTATAAATGATATAATTTTCTAATAGTATTCCTGATAATGTGTTAGCAATAGTTGGATGCCGATTGACCGTTTCCTTTTTATGGGTCATTCGAATATCCATAAGGCATGGTCTATAACTGATGAGCAACTATTAACTCAGTTTCGGATTCTTTAACAATCCTCCATAATCATTTAGTGTAGGGATTCATTAACAATCATTCATAATCATTTAGTGTAGGGATTCATTAACAATCCTCCATAATCATGTAGTGTAGGGATTCATTAACAATCCTCCATAATCATTTAGTGTAGGTATTCATTAACAATCCTCCATAATCCTTTAGTGTAGGTATTCATTAACAATCATTCATAATCATTTAGTGTAGGGATTCATTAACAATCCTCCATAATCATGTAGTGTAGGGATTCATTAACAATCCTCCATAATCATTTAGTGTAGGTATTCATTAACAATCCTCCATAATCCTTTAGTGTAGGGATTCATTAACAATCCTCCATAATCATTTAGTGTAGGGATTCATTAACAATCCTCCATACTCATTTAGTGTAGGGATTCATTAACAATCCTCCATAATCATTTAGTGTAGGTATTCATTAACAATCCTCCATAATAATTTAGTGTAGGGATTCATTAACAATCCTCCATAATCATTTAGTGTAGGGATTCATTAACACTCCTCCATAATCATTTAGTGTAGGGATTCATTAACACTCCTCCATAATCATTTAGTTTAGGGATTCATTAACACTCCTCCATAATCATTTAGTGTAGGGATTCATTAACACTCCTCCATACTCATTTAGTGTAGGGATTCATTAACAATCCTCCATAATCATTTAGTGTACGGATTCATTAACAATCCTCCATAATCATTTAGTGTAGGGATTCATTAACAATCATTCATAATCATTTAGTGTAGGGATTCATTAACAATCCTCCATAATCATGTAGTGTAGGGATCAACACCCCCAAACAAAACAAACACCCCCAAACAAAACAAACAACCCCAAACCAAATTCATTAACAATCCTCCATAATCATTAATGTAGGTATTCATTAACAATCCTCCATACTCATTTAGTGTAGGGACATTAACAATCCTCCATAATCATTTAGTAGGGATTCATTAACAATCCTCCAAATCATTAGTGTAGGATCATTAACAATCCTCCAAATCATTTAGGTAGGTATCATTAACAATCCTCCATATAATTAGTGTAGGATTCATTAACAATCCCCATATCATTTAGTGTAGGGATTCATTAACACTCCTCCATAATCATTAGTGTAGAGATTCTTAACACTCCTCCATAATCATTTAGTTTAGGGATCATAACACTCCTCCATAATCATTTAGGTAGGGATCATTAACTCCTCCATATCTTAGGAGGGATCATTAACATCCCAGTAGGGATCATAACATCTCATAATCATTTAGTGTAGGGATTCATTAACACTCCTCCATAATCATTTAGTGTAGGGATTCATTAACACTCCTCCATAATCATTTAGTGTAGGGATTCATTAACACTCCTCCATAATCATTTAGTGTAGGGATTCATTAACACTCCTCCATAATCATTTAGTGTAGGGATTCATTAACACTCCTCCATAATCATTTAGTGTAGGGATTCATTAACACTCCTCCATAATCATTTAGTGTAGGGATTCATTAACACTCCTCCATAATCATTTAGTGTAGGGATTCATTAACACTCCTCCATAATCATTTAGTGTAGGGATTCATTAACACTCCTCCATAATCATTTAGTGTAGGGATTCATTAACACTCCTCCATAATCATTTAGTGTAGGGATTCATTAACACTCCTCCATAATCATTTAGTGTAGGGATTCATTAACACTCCTCCATAATCATTTAGTGTAGGTATTACTAGAATACACTATTATATAGTTTATTTTATATAATTCCTTTAACTTGATTGCTATGCACGTTTTTGCAACATTGGATTAATCGTTCTCGATTCCTGATGGAATACATCGCCACGAGAGAGAAGAGGCCACGTGCATTAACGTCTCTTTTCTAAGGGAATTACCACCGTGGTTTTGGCGGGGTTCGATCGCAAAACATCTCGGTTACGAGGTAAAGTTTGCATAGTCGTTACTTTGTACCTATATTGCTTTTTTTTGGTATTGAATTCCAGTTTTCTGGGCATATTTAAAGCAGCATTACATCGTAATAAAGGATGTTTTGGGTAATATATAAATACTAATGTGCGTGTGTTTGCAAAAATCGAAATAGTCGCTCAGAAACGATAAAATTCCAATAAATTTAAACCGTCGTATACGCGAATTTGTTTATCAACACACGAAATGTAAAAACACGCACAGCGCGCATGCGTGAAACAACAGAGGATGTAGAAAACAACGTATATATTTTGAACATGAAATACTATCTATCTATCTTCCTCTAATGTCGAACCCCTCGCGGGGATGTAGAAATGTCCCTAAATGACTTAGCTAACAGAGGTATGAATCAACATATCAAGTCATTTAATTAAAAAAAGGTTGTAAACAAATGCGTGACCGATCGACTCGGAAAGTCCTACTTTCGGTTTTGAGTTTGTTTTATCGCAAAAAAAACACTGTTTACCAAATGAATATAAGCATACAAAGTATAATATTAGAATGTGTAGCAGCATTGCTACCCATACGTAAAACTAGAATGTTTCAAATATCTTTTATGTCATACGATGTAATGCTGCTTTAAATATTATATTAATGTATTAGTATTTATTTACATGTTGATCATTTTAACGTCCTAATTCATTGACAGATTTTAAGAAACACTATTACACACAAGACTGCTTCCCTGTTGCACCTACTACTGACGGCTCTACTAACACCAGTCTGGTCTCTACTAACATCTCCGCCGTGGTGGACGCGGCGCATCACCCATGCATGAAGGAAAACAGCATTCTGTTCTTACTTCTCGTGTTGGGAACAGTTTGGTTTGGAATAACATTGTTCAACTTCACTAAAACGTAATT
Organism: Archivesica marissinica; assembly: GCA_014843695.1. Lineage (NCBI taxonomy): Eukaryota > Metazoa > Mollusca > Bivalvia > Venerida > Vesicomyidae > Archivesica > Archivesica marissinica. The sequence goes on along the minus strand of CM026397.1, from coordinate 16,047,562 downwards.
AAAAGCCGATATAGCATGTTCGATTAACCCTGTGCACGCTAGCGGCAAATAAAATCACGTGCAAACAGCATAAAGCCAGATCAGACATCAGGCTGTATATGCTGTTTACTATTCGGATAATGGAGCTAAGCACTGAATAGCAAACAACATAGATCATGATCAGACGCGGTGGTACGCAGATCTGGATCTATGTTGTTTGCAAATGTGATTGTATTTACTCAGCAGGCACATGGTTAATTACTCTTATTTTAAAGCTATATTCCTGTCCACATGTGTTACTATCACACATTTGTGTTAGTTCGTTACAAAACCAACATTACCCAAGGCTTGCAGTAACGAAATAATTATTTTTAACATTATTAATGTACTTTATTTTTAATATACAAATTTATTTTAGCTCGATTGCGAAACAAAATTCTTACAACTAATATTAATCACTCTCGAGACCTCATTCCTGATGGAATCCATCGCCACGAGGGAGAGAGAAGAGGCAATGTGGACTTTAAATACCTTGCCTAAGGACACAATCGTAACGGATGCAGCTGAGCGCGAACTCCTGACCTTTCGCACGTGAAGCGAACGCTCTACCACTGCGCTATCACTATTTCCAAAATATTAAACCTAGTATACAACAGACGGATATGTAGTCCAGTGGTTAACACGATGGACTGGTAATCCAGGGATCGCAGGTTCGATCCCCCGTCTGACCATAAAATCACATTTCAAAATCGAGATCTCGTGTTGGTGCTCTACACCGTACACGTAAAAGAACCAGATGAGACTCTGGAATGGGTCTCTGTCTGTATTATTCCACTATCCTCCAAAAATCTAAAAGGACTAATCTCTTCAGGAGGCGTCGCTCATATGGGCAACCGGTAGCGACGATAAATAAACGACTTTAACCACTCGACCGCGGTGGCCCAGTAACATACTACATGTATATATACTTTTGCATCAATATAAATATTGTAATCTGAGATGTATTGTATTTTCAGACCATTTCTTACTGCTGGTAAACGTGAGTTGCTGGCCGATTATTCTCTTCCGGCTGCTGTGTTGATTATGTCGTTCTTTGGCTCGTATGTGTTCCGGGACGTGGGACGTAAGCGTTGCTATAGTTACATACGTAGCATGTGATATAGCTTACATAAAAGCTGGTTTATAGAAAATTCTCGCTTGCGAAACACATTTTATCAATATTAATCGCCCGAGAGACATCAACCTGATGGAATCCATCGCCATGAGCGAGCGAGATAGAGAGAGAGACATCATTCCTGGTGGAATCCATCGCTATGAGCGAGCGAGAGAGAGAGAGAGAGACATCATTCCTGGTGGAATCCATCGCTATGAGCGAGCGAGAGAGAGAGAGACATCATTCCTGGTGGAATCCATCGCCATGAGCGAGCGAGAGAGAGAGAGACATCATTCCTAATGGAATCCATCGCCATGAGCGAGAGATAAGAGGCAATGTGGATTTAACGATCTTGCCTAAGTATACAACCTTGATGGGGTTCGAAGTCGCAACCTACCCGTTACAAGGTTAACACCGTATCCATTGCCCCACGGACACTGCACTTTTTAAGAGCTACATTATGTACTAACAAATCCACAGACTGTCGCACTCCACGCCTTAAACATTGTTTTATTCATGTATTTTTCGAAATGCCCAGATTCGTTATTGCTAACAATATAATTTCTACGTTACATTTTGTTATTTTCATTTAGTTTCAATATTATAACTTAAAAGCAGTGGCGGTTCTAGGAGTTAGAGTCCGTGTTTTAACCCCTTTCCTTGTCAATTCATATCTGTTAATCCATTAAAACAAATATCTTTTCACGACCCCACCCCTCCTTCAGACCTAAATAGTTGCACTCACATCCTTCTTAGCAAAACCTAGAACCGCCTCTGACAAGTGAAATGAATAGGTCAACCCAACAATGTTTTCAGTGAAGCCATTCAAGTACGTCGCCGACTCACCATTATTCAATTTGGCGCCAATTCACACGTTGTCGTGGCCCGCCGTGTTTGCAGCAGCAGCTCTAGGCTTCAGTCTGTCCTTGCTCTTCTTCATGGACCAGAACATATCCAGTGCATTAGTCAATGCACCTTCTAATAAGTAAGTTCTTAACACAGACGGATCTGTAGTCCAGTTGTAACACGCTGTACTGGTAATCCAGCGATTGCAGGTTCGATCCCCCCGTCTGACCCTAATAAAATGAACAGTCTTTCAGATGGGACTTTAAACCGAGGTCTCGTGTCGGTGCTTTACACCGTGCACGTAAAGGAACCAGAGGAGACTCTGGAAGGGGTCTCTGTCTGTATCATTGCACTATCCTCCTAAAATCTAAAATGATTAATCTCTTTAGGAAGTGTCGCTCATATGGGCAACCGGTAGCGACGATAAATAAATGTAAAACACACACAAAAGTTCTTTTGTGGATATTTCTTTTCATGTACAGTCTACATCGGTTATGTCGAATTATCCGGTTATCTCGAAGTCGGATCAAAGTCCCGTTCAGACACTATCATTTTACATATAACTTACTCCGTTTATATCGAATTTCGTTAAGTCAAACTTCGGTTATGTTGAAGTATTTTGCTCAGTCCCACGGAATTCGACATAGCGGGTGTAGACTGTATATACGTTACTACATTTATCAATAGTTCACTAGTTCATACACATTTATTTTACCTCGATTGCGAAACAAGTTCTTACAGCATTAGAAAAAAATCGTTATTGAGACCTCATTCGTGATGGAATCCATCGCCACGACGGAGAGGAGATACAGGACAATGTGGAATTTAAGTACATTGCCCAATGGCACGGTCGTAACTGCTACAGCTGGGCGCGAACTCCGGGCCTCTCACACCTGAAGTGAACGCGCCAATACTGCGCTATCACGTTAAATAAAGTCTTCATTATTAGTATTATTATAAAACAAAAAAACCATGCCATCGGTGTTATATATGTGCATTGTATATACTCCCCCATAATGCTAACTCCTGCAGTATAACTCACAGATCATAGCGTTGACGTTCATAACTTCATACACATTTTTGTATCCGGAAAGCGGGTCCAATTAAAGTAAAGTGTTTGGTTTATTATATTGATTGAAAAGGCCAGCAATTTCTGACTTATAAGTTTAAACTTTATTTATCTTACAACGATTGCGAAGCAAGTTCTTACAACTTATATTAATCACTCTCGTTGGCGCGGATGAAAACGTATATGTGGTCATTCGTGTGGGAGGAAACAGGAGTACCCGGAGAAAACCCACCTGTCCGATCTGGCGACCACCGTACCATCTCACATACGTACGGTCCGAGGATCGAACCTGGGTTGGATTGGTGAGAAGCAAGTTCGATAACCACTGCGCTAATCGAAACGCTTATTAAGAATAGCAGTAATTCCCGAACCATATTGGCATTCAGTAACCATTATTTAACAAGCTGACTGACTGCTCACCAACCGGCTATATCAGAATGAACCCCTGATGAGGTTCGAACCTCCGACCACCCTCTCCGCTAGCGGATGCCTTAACCACTAGGCTAGCCTGGGTTGCAGTCTGTCGAATTTTCACTTTTTAACTTCTGGCAAAATGATATCATCAGAGACTCAAAATGGCCCAATTAATAGTCTCGGTGTTAAAATATATTTATTTGACTAACCAGGCAAAATATATCGACGCCTGTTCCCAGGCTACCACTAGGCAACGACAACTCTAATGTCATCAAGTATGACATTTTGCGCTGCCGAGTAAGACACACATTATTTTTCTTCCAGATTGAAGAAAGGGGTGAGGTTCGAACCTTCCACCACCCTCTCCGCTAGCGGATGCCTTAACCACTAGGAAACGGAAACGCTACTAACGTCATCAAGTTTGACATTTGGCGCTGCCGTGTAAGACACACATTATTTTCCTTCCAGCGCTGCCGTTTAAGACACACATTATTTTCCTTCCAGCGCTGCCGTGTAAGACACACATTAGTTTCCTTCCAGCGCTGCCGTGTACGACACACATTATTTTCCTTCCAGCGCTGCCGTGTAAGACACACATTATTTTCCTTCCAGCGCTGCCGTGTAAGACACACATTATTTTTCTTCCAGCGCTGCCGTGTAAGACACACATTATTTTTCTTCCAGCGCTGCCGTTTAAGACACACATTATTTTCCTTCCAGCGCTGCCGTGTAAGACACACATTATTTTCCTTCCAGCGCTGCTGTGTATAAGACACACATTATTTTTCTTCCAGCGCTGCCGTGCAAGACACACATTATTTTCCTTCCAGCGCTGCCGTGTAAGACACACATTATTTTCCTTCCAGCGCTGCCGTGTAAGACACACATTATTTTTCTTCCAGCGCTGCCGTGTAAGACACACATTATTTGTCTTCCAGATTGAAGAAAGGGCCAGCTTATCACTGGGATTTGTTCGTAGTTGCAATCATCAACGGATTTCTCTCGATATTCACGTTACCATGGGTACACGCAGCCCTGCCGCATTCCCCACTGCACGTGAAAGCCCTGGCTGACATGGAGGAACGAGTAGATCAGGGGCATGTGCAGCAAATGTATGTCTATTGTAAATCCGGAGTTCCAATGTCACTAACATGTCGTGTTATCAAACCATTCACTCATGCAATTACATGTACTATCAACTCTTTCAATGGTGCATTGGCAAGTCGTTTTTTATCAAATAGATTTTAACAAGCAGTTCACAGTTACATTAATACCTACATTGTATAGTTATCAAACCGTTCAATGTAACAATAGCACGATGATTTATCAAATGTTTCAATGTTACAATAGCGTCGTGTTATCAGACAATGCACTGTTACAATAGCGTCGTGTTATCAGACATGTCACTGTTAGAATCGCGTCTTGTTATCAGACAATTCACTGTTACAATAGCGTCGTGTTATCAGACATGTCACTGTTAGAATAGCGTCGTGTTATCAGACATGTCACTGTTACAATAGCGTCTTGTTTTATCAGACATGTCACTGTTACAATAGCGTCTTGTTTTATCAGACAATTCACTGTTACAATAGCGTCTTGTTTTATCAGACAATTCACTGTTACAATAGCGTCGTGTTATCAGACGTGTCACTGTTACAATAGCGTCTTGTTTTATCAGACAATTCACTGTTACAATAGCGTCTTGTTTTATCAGACAATTCACTGTTACAATAGCGTCTTGTTTTATCAGACATGTCACTGTTACAATAGCGTCTTGTTTTATCAGACAATTCACTGTTACAATAGCGTCTTGTTTTATCAGACGTGTCACTGTTACAATAGCGTCTTGTTTTATCAGACATGTCACTGTTACAATAGCGTCTTGTTTTATCAGACGTGTCACTGTTACAATAGCGTCTTGCTTTACAAACACTCACTGTTACAGCAACTTGTTTCATCAAACCCTTCGTTTGAATAGCGTCGTTTTTTTTATAAACCCGTCCACTCTTACTATTGACTCTTGTTTTATAAAAATTTTCATAGCGTCGTGTTTTGCCAACCCGTACACTGTTACAATAGCGTCGTGTTTTCCCAACCCTTACACTGTTACAATAGCGTCGTGTTTTGCCAACCCTTACACTGTTACAATAGCGTCGTGTTTTCCCAACCCTTACACTGTTACAATAGCGTCGTGTTTTGCCAACCCGTACACTGTTACAATAGCGTCGTGTTTTCCCAACCCGTACACTGTTACAATAGCGTCGTGTTTTTATAAACCATTCCACTCTACTATTGACTCTTGTTTTATCAAATAGAGTTGTTTTACCAACAAGTTCACTGTTACAATATCGTTTTGTTTTCAAATGTGAATTCCCTAGTTGTTCAATGTTTCGTCAAAGGTTGCTTACTGCTGATGTCGTTTAATATAAGGTTGCTATCAAAGGTATACTCTCTGTTTCAGTGTTGTACATGTGCGGGAGACGAGACTCACGGGCATTATATCGCATGTGATGATCGGGTTGTCCATGCTGCTGTTACCGTATCCGTTGTCGTATATCCCGGCTCCTGTACTCGACGGCCTCTTTCTATATGTTGCTATAACTGCGTTGTTCGGAAACCAGTTATTTGATAGAATACAGCTTTTCTTCACAGAGCAGGTATGTTCTTGCGATGGCTTAAAGCAGCATTACATCGTAATATAGGATGTTTTGGGTAACATATAAATACTAATGTGTGTGTGTTTACAAAAATCGAAATAGTAGATCAGAAACGATAAAATTCCAATAAATATAAACCGTCGTATACGCGAATTTGTTTATCAACACACGAAATATAAACACGCACAGCGCGTATGCGTGAAACAACAGAGGATGTAGAAAACAACGTATATATTTTGAACATGAATTACTATCTTCCTCTAATGTCGAACTCCTCGCGGGGATGTAGAAATGTCCCTAAAGACTTATCAAGTAATTTAATTAAAACAGACAACGTGGGACAAATGGGGACGATGCATTCCGAATGCAAACAAGTGCGGACGATGTGTTCCGGTTGTAAACAAGTGCGTGACCGATCGACTAGGAATGTCCTACTTTCGGTTTCGAGTTTGTTTTATCGCAAAAAACACTGTTTACCAAATGAACATAAGCATCCAAAGTATAATATTAAAATGTGTAGCAGCATAAAAATTGAATTTTTCAAATATCTTTTATTTCATACGATGTAATGCTGCTGCTTTCTTTATCGAGAATAACATAGAACATGCTTTACGGGTTAACGTACTCCGAGGTCTTATATCCTTTAAGAAAACAATATAGGCACATTTGGATGTCTACACGCTTAAATATTTGGTAAATATAGTGCAATGTGTGAAGGATTATTTTCTTCACTCAGGATTGTAAAATCCATATTCTAAAATGTGTAGAGAAAAAGTCGTGTAAAAGTGCTTTTTTAAAGTGTCGGTATATATCCAATAGGTGTTCAACTTGCTTAACTCTTTCACCGTTCTCTGGGTGGGTGATATTTTTCATACTGCCCACTCAGGAATGCAATATTTATATAGTACGCTAGTGGTGAAGATAACATTGAAACATGCCATGGAATTTCATCGGAATTATGTCGTAACGACATCTTATAACGAACTTCCATGACATATTTCCATAGTTTACAGTTACAAATTTATAAGAAAAACACAATTATTTGAACTATTTATAACCTTTATTTTACCCAGCATGCAAAGAGTTAAAGTATGTGTATATCCTGACAAATCATTAGTAGAATGCTTTACTTACATGTACTTTTATATTGTACTTGTTAACCTTCTTGGTCGTGTACTGTAATTGTTTGAGGTTGTCCAACCTGAAATATTAGATTAACTCTTTCACCGCCAATGTCGCATAAAAGCGACTTTGTAAAAAAGTAGAGAACCCGATTGGACAGAACAGAACATGCCGTCTGATCAGGCTATATGCTGATTGCTCTTCAGACAGTGGAGCTGAAGAACCTGTCCGAATAGCAAACAACATAGATCCTGATCAGACGCGGCGCTACGCCGCGGCTGATCTGGATCTATGTTGTTTGCACATGCTCTGAATTTAATCGGCGCTGAAAGAAAGAGTTAAACGATGGTTGTTCTTTGTTTGTTTTGGGGGTTGTGGTCATATATCGACGCTCCAGCATGGAGACATACCCCGGCTGCCCACCCGAGCAGTATTTCAGGCACCGACGTGTCAGGTAGAACCACCGATCTTCCGCAATGCAGCTGGATAGCCTACTCACTTGCAAGAACTCAACCCCCCGGTGAGATTCGAACCTACAGCGGCGAGGGGCACGTGGTTTTGAAGTAAGCAACAGTAACCACTGTCTCGGCTCCTGAGGCTCCCGAATTATGTGCTAAATATTAATTTCACATACACATTATGTAATGTAATTTCTGACGAAACTTCATTTCTGTGCCAGTCTGCGTATCCACCGAACCACTATATACGTCGAGTACCCCAGCGACAGATACACACGTTTACTGTGATACAACTCGTGCAATTGCTGGTGCTGTGTGTGTTTGGGTTCTCACCTGTACCCTACATGAAGATGGTCTTCCCAATTCTCATCATGTTCCTTATGCCAATAAGGTATGCATTATTCATTATTCATAACTATACACGTGTACGTGTTTCTGAGTCGGAGTTATGTATGCATAGGGTTCATTCCATAGTGTATAAACGGCAGGGTGGGTCGGAAAAGGAACAGGGTGCATTTTGAGCCGATGGGGTGCGGGAGGGGCTATTTTTGGGTTTACTAACTTACGGTGCTTGATGAAAGCGGCAGTAAGGCAGTACATCATAAGTCATCATAAGTCGGCTTCTGGAAGAAGGCTGTCCTCAGCCTCTGACTCCAGCTCTTCGTTATTTGTACTGTCGCGTCCGGTTGCGATTTGCTCATTATAATTATACAATATGTCTTGATTTTTCCAAAATTCGTCTAGACGTCTCTCAAAAGAAGGTACTGACTTTGCACTTATAACACTGTCTGGTAGGGAATTCCAGGTGTCTATCACTCTGTGAGTAAACGAATATTTTCTGATGTTCAGTCGTGCCCTTGGTTTATATATTTTCTGGGTGTTTCTTCTTGTTGAATTGTTGTCTCTTAAGTTGAACAGTTTCTCGGGCGGAAAGTCATATTTTTCATTTATGTTGGTGAAAAGGGGCATGGCACTCATCTGTTGAAGCTTATATATACATGTATATAAAATATTATGTTTACGGCAAAGGGCTGGGCTATAAAAGCAAGGCGGGCGCCCTGCCATTCCGCTATAGAAAAACCTGTAATTTTGTTTTATCTTTGAGTAAGTGGTAGGAGGATTTTGGCAGAAATCGATCACGGTTTTGTGGTCAGCGAAGTGTCCACTCCCATTGACTTCTAGATTAAATGTTGCATTCTTGAAACTGGAACACGAAGCAAGACAGACATAATGTGTATGGTTACAATGAGAACATATATAGGAAATCCTCATATGACGTCATGTATTCTCTAACTAGTACATGTATTACGTGTTTCTTGTTGGTTTATGCATATGGTTACAATGGGAACATATATAGGAAATCCTCATATAACGTCATGTATTCTCTACATGTATTACGTGTTTCTTGTTGGTTTATGCATATGGTTACAATGGGAACATATATAGGAAATCCTCATATGACGTCATGTATTCTCTAACTAGTAGTTTCTTGTTGGTTTATGCATATGGTTACAATGGGAACATATATAGGAAATCCTCATATAACGTCATGTATTCTCTAACTAGTACATGTATTACGTGTTTCTTGTTGGTTTATGCATATGGTTACAATGGGAACACATATAGAATATATGACGTCATGTATTCTCTACATGTATTACATGTTTCTTGTTGGTTTATCTTTTCAGACACAAACTGGTTCCGAGAATCATTTCACAGAAGTATCTGGCAGCTTTGGATGGTCATTGATAACAGTTAAAATTGAACAAACAACATATGAATGCGCGTACATGTGTATTCGTGGAGCTGGGTTTCACAGCACACAAATGCATTTCGTGAAATTTGACGTTTACAAGAAAAAAGTGGTTTGCGTTTATTTATCGTCGCTACCGGTTGCCCATATGAGCGACGCCTCCTGTAGAGATTAGTCATTTTAGATTTTGGAGGATAGTGCAATGATACAGACAGAGACCCATTCCAGAATCTCCTCTGGTTCTTTTACGTACACGGTGTAAAGCACCGACACGAGACCTCGGTTTAATGTCCCATTTGAAAGACTGTTAATTTTATTAGGGTCAGACGGGGGATCGAACCTGCGATCCATGGATTACCAGTCCAGCGTGTTAACAAGGAAAAAGTATTTAGTATCTCCCATACATATATGTAGACGTGTGGCATAGCAACCAGACGTTCACATGGACTTGTATAACAAATACCAAGTTATAAGACTTTATCAATCGCCTCTTGCGACCAATACAAGGATCTGTAGTCCAGTGGTAACACTCTGGACTGGTAATCCAGGGATCGCAGGTTCTTTAAACCGGGGTCTCGTGTCGGTGCTTTACACCGTACACCGTACACGTAAAAAAACCAGAGGAGATTCTGGAATGGGTCTTTGTCTGTATCATTGCACTATCCTCCAAAAATAGGATAAATAAACGTAAAACACACACGAGGACAAGATACACTGGTTACACTTCCGACTGATAATCATAGATTTAATCATCTCATGCCAATTCGGACGGATACATCTACATTCCACATACATGTACCACCAACCCGATATAATGATCAATCATAAGTACATAAATAAGGCTCGGTCTGTTCAAGTCAATTTCATAATATGTTGCAATACCACTAAGGCATTGAATTTAAACTTTATTTATTTTACAACGATTGCGAACCAAGTTTTAACAACTTATATTAATCACTTTCGTTGGCACGGATGAAAGCGTAACTGTGATCATTCGTGTGGGAGGAAACCGGAGTACCCGGAGAAAACCCACCTGTCCGATCTGGCGACCACCGTACCATCTCACATACTTCCCGGTCCGAGGATCGAACCCGGGTTGCATTGGTGAGAAGCGAGCGCGCTAACCACTGCGCTAATCGGACAGGCACACTAAGGCATTAATTTACTATATTTCTTCACATACAACACTATTTAGTTATTTTGTATTCAGATTTCTATTTTATTTCTAGTGATTGTAAATTGTTATCAGATCCATTTCTGAAATATAATTATACAACATATGTTTGGGATACATTTATGTATCATGTCCCCATGGTTACTCTGTGCGACACCTCCAAATGTATATTAGTGATTTTATGTTTTGGGGGATAGTGCAAGATACAGAAGACACAAAGGCATCCCTGGTTGTTTTACATGCCTCGCAAAATTCTAATCTCTTCTACTCCTGGTCCGATTTGATATTTCATGTTCTTGACCTTCCTTTAAATATTAACCATTTTCCTTTTAACATCCAAAACTATTGACTCACTAATACAATAACTTCTGAAATTCTTTAGCATATACCTAGAATAGATTTCACGTATTTTCATTGTTATATATATTATTCTCCTGCCTATTGTATATCAATCAACATACGTTTTCTTTCGTTCTAATTTCAGTCTACTGCTGTTAAATTATATTTAAAATGTTCATAAATAAATAATGTTTGAACTAAATTCATGAAAAGGAGGACTAGGACGACTGTTGACAAAACTTGTTTGTTTATCCACTTGATTAAACTTTTATCTGTCGACAGAGTAACTCAAAGTGTCTGTGGACAGGGTAACTCCAAATGTCCGTGTACAGAGTAACTCCAAGTGTCCGTATACAGAGTAACTCCAAGTGTCTGTGGACAGAGTAACTTCAAGTGTCTGTGGACAGGGTAACTCCAAATGTCCGTGTACAGAGTAACTCCAAGTGTCCGTATACAGAGTAACTCCAAGTGTCTGTGGACAGAGTAACTTCAAGTGTCTGTGGACAGAGTAACTCAAAGTGTCCGTGTACAGAGTAACTCCAAGTGTCCGTGGACAGAGTAACTCCAAGTGTCGTGTACAGAGTAACTCCAAGTGTCCGTGGACAGGGTAACTCCAAGTGTCCGTGTACAGGGTAACTCCAAGTGTCCGTGTACAGAGTAACTCCAAGTGTCCGTGGACAGAGTAACTCCAAGTGTCCGTGTACAGAGTAACTCCAAGTGTCCGTGGACAGGGTAACTCCAAGTGTCAGTGTACAGGGTAACTCCAAGTGTCCGTGTACAGGGTAACTCCAAGTGTCCGTGTACAGGGTAACTCCAAGTGTCCGTGTACAGAGTAACTCAAAGTATCTGTGGACAGGGTAACTCAAGTGTCTGTGGACAGAGTAACTCCAAGTGTCCGTGTACAGGGTAACTCCAAGTGTCCGTGTACAGAGTAACTCCAAGTGTCCGTGTACAGAGTAACTCCAAGTGTCTGTGTACAGAGTAACTCCAAGTGTCCGTGGACAGAGTAACTCCAAGTGTCCGTGTACAGAGTAACTCCAAGTGTCTGTGTACAGAGTAACTCCAAGTGTCTGTGTACAGAGTAACCCAAGTGTCTGTGTGGACAGAGTAACTCAAAGTATCCGTGTACAGAGTAACTCCAAGTGTCTGTGTGGACAGAGTAACTCCAAGTGTCCGTGTACAGAGTAACTCCAAGTGTCCGTGTGTACAGAGTAACTCCAAGTGTCTGTGTGGACAGGGTAACTCCAAGTGTATGGGTGGACAGGGTAACTCCAAGTGTCTGTGTGGACAGGGTAACTCCAAGTGTCAGTGTGGACAGAGTAACTCCAAGTGTCCGTGTACAGGGTAACTCCAAGTGTCCGTGGACAGAGTAACTCCAAGTGTCCGTGTACAGAGTAACTCCAAGTGTATGTGTGGACAGAGTAACTCCAAGTGTCTGTGTACAGAGTAACACCAAGTGTCGTTGTACAGAGTAACACCAAGTGTCTGTGTACAGAGTAACTCCAAGTGTCTGTGTACAGAGTAACACCAAGTGTCTGTGTACAGAGTAACTCCAAGTGTCTGTGTGGACAGAGTAACTCCAAGTGTCTGTGTACAGAGTAACACCAAGTGTCTGTGTACAGAGTAACTCCAAGTGTCCGTGGAAAGAGTAACTCCAAGTGTCCGTGTACAGAGTAACTCAAAGTATCTGTGGACAGGGTAACTCAAAGTGTCCGTGGACAGAGTAACTACAAGTGTCCGTGGACAGAGTAACTACAAGTGTCCGTGGACAGAGTAACTCCAAGTGTCTGTGGACAGAGTAACTCCAAGTGTCCGTGGACAGAGTAACTCCAAGTGTCTGTGGACAGAGTAACTCCAAGTGTCCGTGGACAGAGTAACACCAAGTGTCTGTGTACAGAGTAACTCCAAGTGTCTGTGTGGACAGAGTAACTCCAAGTGTCTGTGTACAGAGTAACACCAAGTGTCTGTGTACAGAGTAACTCCAAGTGTCCGTGGAAAGAGTAACTCAAAGTGTCCGTGTACAGAGTAACTACAAGTGTCCGTGTACAGGGTAACTCCAAGTGTCCGTGGACAGAGTAACTCCAAGTGTCCGTGTACAGAGTAACTCCAAGTGTATGTGTGGACAGAGTAACTCCAAGTGTATGTGTACAGAGTAACTCCAAGTGTCTGTGTGGACAGAGTAACTCCAAGTGTCTGTGTACAGAGTAACACCAAGTGTCTGTGTACAGAGTAACTCCAAGTGTCCGTGGAAAGAGTAACTCCAAGTGTCCGTGTACAGAGTAACTCAAAGTATCTGTGGACAGGGTAACTCAAAGTGTCAGTGGACAGAGTAACTACAAGTGTCTGTGGACAGAGTAACTACAAGTGTCCGTGGACAGAGTAACAACAAGAGTCTGTGGACAGAGTAACTCCAAGTGTCCGTGTACAGAGTAACTCAAAGTGTCCGTGGACAGAGTAACTCCAAGTGTCTGTGTACAGAGTAACTCCAAGTGTCTGTGTGGACAGAGTATCTCCAAGTGTCCGTGTGGACAGAGTAACTCCAAGTGTCCGTGTACAGAGTAACTCCAAATGTCCGTGTACAGAGTAACTCCAGGTATCTGTGTGTACAGAGTAACTCCAAGTGTCCGTGTACATAGTAACTCCAATTGTCCGTGTACAGAGTAACTCCAAGTGTCCGTGTACAGGGTAACTCCAAGGGTCTGTGTACAGAGTAACTCCAAGTGTCCGTGTACAGAGTAACTCCAAGTGTCCGTGGACAGGGTAACTCCAAGTGTCCGTGTACAGAGTAACTCCAAGTGTCTGTGTACAGAGTAACTCCAAGTGTCTGTGGACAGAGTAACTTCAAGTGTCTGTGGACAGAGTAACTCCAAGTGTCCGTGTACAGAGTAACGCCAAGTGTCCGTGTACAGAGTAACTCCAAGTGTCCGTGGACAGGGTAACTCCAAGTGTCCGTGTACAGAGTAACTCCAAGTGTCCGTGTACAGGGTAACTCCAAGTGTCCGTGTACAGAGTAACTCCAAGTGTCTGTATACAGAGTAACCCCAAGTGTCCGTGGACAGAGTAACTCCAAGTGTCCGTGTACAGAGTAACTCCAAGTGTCCGTGTACAGGGTAACTCCAAGTGTCCGTGGACAGAGTAACTCCAAGTGTCCGTGTACAGAGTAACTCCAAGTGTCCGTGGACAGAGTAACTCAAAGTGTCTGTGGACAGGGTAACTCAAAGTGTCTGTGGACAGAGTAACTCAAAGTGTCTTGTGGACAGGGTAACTCAAAGTGTCCGTGGACAGGGTAACTCCAAGTGTCCGTGGACAGAGTAACTCAAAGTGTCTGTGGACAGAGTAACTCCAAGTGTCCGTGGACAGAGTAACTCCAAGTGTCCGTGGACAGAGTAACTCCAAGTGTCTGTGGACAGAGTAACTCCAAGTGTCCGTGGACAGAGTAACTCCAAGTGTCCGTGTACAGAGTAACTCCAAGTGTCTGTGTGTACAGAGTAACTCCAAGTGTCCGTGTACAGAGTAACTCCAAGTGTCCGTGTACAGAGTAACTCCAAGTGTCCGTGTAACTCCAAGTGTCCGTGTACAGAGTAACTCCAAGTGTCCGTGTACAGAGTAACTCCAAGTGTCCGTGTACAGAGTAACTCCAAGTGTCCGTGTACAGAGTAACTCCAAGTGTCCGTGTACAGAGTAACTCCAAGTGTCCGTGTACAGAGTAACTCCAAGTGTCTGTGTACAGAGTAACTCCAAGTGTATGTGTGTACAGAGTAACTCCAAGTGTCTGTGTGGACAGGGTTACTCCAAGTGTCCGTGTACAGAGTAACTCAAAGTGTCCGTGGACAGAGTAACTCAAAGTATCTGTGGACAGGGTAACTCAAAGTGTCCGTGGACAGAGTAACTACAAGTGTCCTTGGACAGAGTAATTCAAAGTATCTGTGGACAGGGTAACTCAACGTGTCCGTGGACAGAGTAACTCCAAGTGTCCGTGTGGACAGGGTAACTCAAAGTGTATGTGTGGACAGAGTAACTCCAAGTGTCCGTGTACAGAGTAACTCCAAGTGTCCGTGTACAGAGTAACTCAAAGTGTCCGTGGACAGAGTAACTCAAAGTATCTGTGGACAGGGTAACTCAAAGTGTCCGTGGACAGAGTAACCCAAAGTATCTGTGGACAGGGTAACTCAAAGTGTCCGTGGACAGAGTAACTCAAAGTATCTGTGGACAGGGTAACTCAAAGTGTCCGTGGACAGAGTAACTCAAAGTGTCCGTGGACAGAGTAACTCCAAGTGTCTGTGTACAGAGTAACTCCAAGTGTCTGTTTGGACAGAGTAACTCCAAGTGTCCGTGTGGACAGGGTAAATCAAAGTGTATGTGTGGACAGAGTAACTCCAAGTGTCAGTGTACAGAGTAACTCCAAGTGTCCATGTACAGAGTAACTCCAAGTGGCTGTGTGTACAGAGTAACTCCAAGTGTCCGTGTACAGAGTAACTCCAAGTGTCCGTGTACAGAGTAACTCCAAGTGTCCGTGTACAGAGTAACTCCAAGTGTCTGTGTGTACAGAGTAACTCCAAGTGTCTGTGTACATAGTAACTCCAATTGTCCGTGTACAGAGTAACTCCAAGTGTCCGTGTACAGGGTAACTCCAAGTGTTAGGGGACAGAGTAACTCCAAGTGTCCGTGTACAGGGTAACTCCAAGTGTCCGTGTACAGAGTAACTCCAAGTGTCCGTGTACAGAGTAACTCCAAGTGTCCGTGGACAGAGTAACTCCAAGTGTCCGTGTACAGAGTAACTCCAAGTGTCCGTGTACAGAGTAACTCCAAGTGACTGTGTACAGAGTAACTCCAAGTGTATGTGTGTACAGAGTAACTCCAAGTGTCTGTGTGGACAGGGTAACTCCAAGTGTCCGTGTACAGAGTAACTCAAAGTGTCCGTGGACAGAGTAACTCAAAGTATCTGTGGACAGGGTAACTCAAAGTGTCCGTGGACAGAGTAACTACAAGTGTCCTTGGACAGAGTAATTCAAAGTATCTGTGGACAGGGTAACTCAACGTGTCCGTGGACAGAGTAACTCCAAGTGTCCGTGTGGACAGGGTAACTCAAAGTGTATGTGTGGACAGAGTAACTCCAAGTGTCCGTGTACAGAGTAACTCCAAGTGTCCGTGTACAGAGTAACTCAAAGTGTCCGTGGACAGAGTAACTCAAAGTATCTGTGGACAGGGTAACTCAAAGTGTCCGTGGACAGAGTAACCCAAAGTATCTGTGGACAGGGTAACTCAAAGTGTCCGTGGACAGAGTAACTCAAAGAATCTGTGGACAGGGTAACTCAAAGTGTCCGTGGACAGAGTAACTCAAAGTGTCCGTGGACAGGGTAACTCAAAGTGTATGTGTGGACAGAGTAGCTCCAAGTGTCCGTGTACAGAGTAACTCCAAGTGTCCGTGTACAGAGTAACTCCAAGTGTATGTGTGGACAGAGTAACTCCAAGTGTCTGTGTACAGAGTAACTCCAAGTGTCCGTGGACAGGGTAACTCCAAGTGTCCGTGTACAAAGTAACTCCAAGTGTCCGTGTACAGGGTAACTCCAAGTGTCCGTGGACAGAATAACTCCAAGTGTCCGTGTACAGAGTAACTCCAAGTGTCTGTGTGGACAGAGTAATTCCAAGTGTCTGTGTACAGAGTAACACCAAGTGTCTGTGTACAGAGTAACTCCAAGTGTCTGTGTGGACAGAGTAACTCCAAGTGTCTGTGTACAGAGTAACACCAAGTGTCTGTGTACAGAGTAACTCCAAGTGTCCGTGGAAAGAGTAACTCCAAGTGTCCGTGTACAGAGTAACTCCAAGTGTCTGTGTGGACAGAGTAACTCCAAGTGTCTGTGTACAGAGTAACACCAAGTGTCTGTGTACAGAGTAACTCCAAGTGTCTGTGTGGACAGAGTAACTCCAAGTGTCTGTGTACAGAGTAACACCAAGTGTCTGTGTACAGAGTAACTCCAAGTGTCCGTGGAAAGAGTAACTCCAAGTGTCCGTGTACAGAGTAACTCCAAGTGTCCGTGGACAGAGTAACTCCAAATGTCCGTGTACAGAGTAACTCCAAGTGTCCGTGTACAGAGTAACTCAAAGTGTCCGTGGACAGAGTAACTCAAAGTATCTGTGGACAGGGTAACTCAAAGTGTCCGTGGACAGGGTAACTCAAAGTGTCCGTGGACAGAGTAACTCAAAGTATCTGTGGACAGGGTAACTCAAAGTGTCCGTGGACAGAGTAACTACAAGTGTATGTGGACAGAGTAACTCCAAGTGTCAGTGTACAGAGTAACTCCAAGTGTCCATGTACAGAGTAACACCAAGTGGCTGTGTGTACAGAGTAACTCCAAGTGTCCGTGTACAGAGTAACTCCAAGTGTCCGTGTACAGAGTAACTCCAAGTGTCCGTGTACAGAGTAACTCCAAGTGTCCGTGGACAGAGTAACTCCAAGTGTCCGTGTACAGAGTAACTCCAAGTGTCCGTGTACAGAGTAACTCCAAGTGTCTGTGTACAGAGTAACTCCAAGTGTATGTGTGTACAGAGTAACTCCAAGTGTCTGTGTGGACAGGGTAACTCCAAGTGTCCGTGTACAGAGTAACTCAAAGTGTCCTTGGACAGAGTAACTCAAAGTATCTGTGGACAGGGTAACTCAAAGTGTCCGTGGACAGAGTAACTACAAGTGTCCTTGGACAGAGTAATTCAAAGTATATGTGGACAGGGTAACTCAACGTGTCCGTGGACAGAGTAACTCCAAGTGTCCGTGTGGACAGGGTAACTCAAAGTGTATGTGTGGACAGAGTAACTCCAAGTGTCCGTGTACAGAGTAACTCCAAGTGTCCGTGTACAGAGTAACTCAAAGTGTCCGTGGACAGAGTAACTCAAAGTATCTGTGGACAGGGTAACTCAAAGTGTCCGTGGACAGAGTAACTCAAAGTATCTGTGGACAGGGTAACTCAAAGTGTCCGTGGACAGAGTAACTCAAAGTATCTGTGGACAGGGTAACTCAAAGTGTCCGTGGACAGAGTAACTCAAAGTGTCCGTGGACAGAGTAACTCCAAGTGTCTGTGTGGACAGAGTAACTCCAAGTGTCCGTGTACAGAGTAACTCCAAGTGTCCGTGTACAGAGTAACTCCAAGTGTCTGTGTGGACAGAGTAACTCCAAGTGTCTGTGTACAGAGTAACTCCAAGTGTCCGTGGACAGAGTAACTCCAAGTGTCCGTGTACAGAGTAACTCCAAGTGTCCGTGTACAGGGTAACTCCAAGTGTCCGTGGACAGAGTAACTCCAAGTGTCCGTGTACAGAGTAACTCCAAGTGTCTGTGTGGACAGAGTAACTCCAAGTGTCTGTGTACAGAGTAACACCAAGTGTCTGTGTACAGAGTAACTCCAAGTGTCTGTGTGGACAGAGTAACTCCAAGTGTCTGTGTACAGAGTAACACCAAGTGTCTGTGTACAGAGTAACTCCAAGTGTCCGTGGAAAGAGTAACTCCAAGTGTCCGTGTACAGAGTAACTCCAAGTGTCTGTGTGGACAGAGTAACTCCAAGTGTCTGTGTACAGAGTAACTCCAAGTGTCTGTGTACAGAGTAACTCCAAGTGTCTGTGTGGACAGAGTAACTCCAAGTGTCTGTGTACAGAGTAACACCAAGTGTCTGTGTACAGAGTAACTCCAAGTGTCCGTGGAAAGAGTAACTCCAAGTGTCCGTGTACAGAGTAACTCCAAGTGTCCGTGGACAGAGTAACTCCAAGTGTCCGTGTACAGAGTAACTCCAAGTGTCCGTGTACAGAGTAACTCCAAGTGTCCGTGGACAGAGTAACTCCAAGTGTCCGTGTACAGAGTAACTCCAAGTGTCCGTGTACAGAGTAACTCCAAGTGTCTGTACAGGAACCAAGTGTCCGTGGACAGGGTAACTCAAAGTGTCCGTGGACAGAGTAACTCAAAGTATCTGTGGACAGGGTAACTCAAAGTGTCCGTGGACAGAGTAACTACAAGTGTATGTGGACAGAGTAACTCCAAGTGTCAGTGTACAGAGTAACTCCAAGTGTCCGTGTACAGAGTAACTCCAAGTGGCTGTGTGTACAGAGTAACTCCAAGTGTCCGTGTACAGAGTAACTACAAGTGTCCGTGTACAGAGTAACTCCAAGTGTCCGTGTACAGAGTAACTCCAAGTGTCTGTGTGTACAGAGTAACTCCAAGTGTCTGTGTACATAGTAACTCCAATTGTCCGTGTACAGAGTAACTCCAAGTGTCCGTGTACAGGGTAACTCCAAGTGTTAGGGGACAGAGTAACTCCAAGTGTCCGTGTACAGGGTAACTCCAAGTGTCCGTGTACAGAGTAACTCCAAGTGTCCGTGTACAGAGTAACTCCAAGTGTCCGTGGACAGAGTAACTCCAAGTGTCCGTGTACAGAGTAACTCCAAGTGTCCGTGTACAGAGTAACTCCAAGTGTCTGTGTACAGAGTAACTCCAAGTGTATGTGTGTACAGAGTAACTCCAAGTGTCTGTGTGGACAGGGTAACTCCAAGTGTCCGTGTACAGAGTAACTCAAAGTGTCCGTGGACAGAGTAACTCAAAGTATCTGTGGACAGGGTAACTCAAAGTGTCCGTGGACAGAGTAACTACAAGTGTCCTTGGACAGAGTAATTCAAAGTATCTGTGGACAGGGTAACTCAACGTGTCCGTGGACAGAGTAACTCCAAGTGTCCGTGTGGACAGGGTAACTCAAAGTGTATGTGTGGACAGAGTAACTTCAAGTGTCCGTGTACAGAGTAACTCCAAGTGTCCGTGTACAGAGTAACTCAAAGTGTCCGTGGACAGAGTAACTCAAAGTATCTGTGGACAGGGTAACTCAAAGTGTCCGTGGACAGAGTAACCCAAAGTATCTGTGGACAGGGTAACTCAAAGTGTCCGTGGACAGAGTAACTCAAAGTATCTGTGGACAGGGTAACTCAAAGTGTCCGTGGACAGAGTAACTCAAAGTGTCTGTGGACAGAGTAACTCCAAGTGTCTGTGTACAGAGTAACTCCAAGTGTCTGTGTGGACAGAGTAACTCCAAGTGTCCGTGTGGACAGGGTAAATCAAAGTGTATGTGTGGACAGAGTAACTCCAAGTGTCAGTGTACAGAGTAACTCCAAGTGTCCATGTACAGAGTAACTCCAAGTGGCTGTGTGTACAGAGTAACTCCAAGTGTCCGTGTACAGAGTAACTCCAAGTGTCCGTGTACAGAGTAACTCCAAGTGTCCGTGTACAGGGTAACTCCAAGTGTCCGTGGACAGAGTAACTCCAAGTGTCCGTGTACAGAGTAACTCCAAGTGTCCGTGTACAGAGTAACTCCAAGTGTCCGTGTACAGAGTAACTCCAAGTGTCCGTGGACAGAGTAACTCCAAGTGTCCGTGTACAGAGTAACTCCAAGTGTCCGTGTACAGAGTAACTCCAAGTGTCTGTGTGGACAGAGTAACTCCAAGTGTCCGTGTACAGAGTAACTCCAAGTGTCCGTGTACAGAGTAACTCCAAGTGTCTGTGTACAGAGTAACTCCAAGTGTCCGTGTACAGAGTAACTCCAAGTGTCCGTGTACAGAGTAACTCCAAGTGTCCGTGTACAGAGTAACTCCAAGTGTCTGTGGACAGAGTAACTCCAAGTGTCCGTGTACAGAGTAACTCCAAGTGTCTTGTGGACAGTAACTCCAAGTGTCTGTGTACAGAGTAACTCCAAGTGTCTGTGTACAGAGTAACTCCAAGTGTCTGTGGACAGAGTAACTCCAAGTGTCTGTGTACAGAGTAACTCCAAGTGTCTGTGTACAGAGTAACTCCAAGTGTCTGTGTACAGAGTAACTCCAAGTGTCTGTGTACAGAGTAACTCCAAGTGTCTTGTACAGAGTAACTCCAAGTGTCCGTGGACAGAGTAACTCCAAGTGTCCGTGTACAGAGTAACTCCAAGTGTCCGTGTACAGGGTAACTCCAAGTGTCCGTGGACAGAGTAACTCCAAGTGTCCGTGTACAGAGTAACACAAAGTGTCCGTGGACAGAGTAACTCAAAGTATCTGTGGACAGGGTAACTCAAAGTGTCCGTGGACAGAGTAACTCAAAGTATCTGTGGACAGGGTAACTCAAAGTGTCCGTGGACAGAGTAACTACAAGTGTCTGTGGACAGAGTAACTACAAGTCTCCGTGTACAGAGTAACTCAATGTATCTGTGGACAGGGTAACTCAAAGTGTATGTGGACAGGGTAACTCAAAGTGTCCATGGACAGGGTAACTCCAAGTGTCCGTGTACAGAGTAACTCAAAGTGTCCGTGGACAGAGTAACTCCAAGTGGCTGTGTACAGAGTAACTCCAAGTGTCTATGTGGACAGAGTAACTCCAAGTGTCCGTGTACAGAGTAACTCCAAGTGTCCGTGTACAGAGTAACTCCAAGTGTCTGTGTGGACAGAGTAACTCCAAGTGTCCGTGTACAGAGTAACTCCAAGTGTCCGTGTACAGAGTAACTCCAAGTGTCTGTGTGGACAGGGTAACTCCAAGTGTCTGTGTGGACAGAGTAACTCCAAGTGTCTGTGTACAGGGTAACTCCAAGTGTCTGTGTGGACAGAGTAACTCCAAGTGTCCGTGTACAGAGTAACTCCAAGTATGTGTGGACAGAGTAACTCCAAGTGTCCGTGTACAGAGTAACTCCAAGTGTCTGTGTACAGAGTAACTCCAAGTGTCTGTGTACAGAGTAACTCCAAGTGTCTGTGTACAGAGTAACTCCAAGTGTCTGTGTACAGAGTAACTCCAAGTGTCTGTGTACAGAGTAACTCCAAGTGTCCGTGTACAGAGTAACTCCAAGTGTCCGTGTACAGAGTAACTCCAAGTGTCCGTGTACAGAGTAACTCCAAGTGTCCGTGTACAGAGTAA
Organism: Archivesica marissinica; assembly: GCA_014843695.1. NCBI lineage: Eukaryota > Metazoa > Mollusca > Bivalvia > Venerida > Vesicomyidae > Archivesica > Archivesica marissinica. The sequence continues at coordinate 16,025,704 of CM026397.1, read as the reverse complement.
CTCCAAGTGTCCGTGGACAGAGTAACTCCAAGTGTCCGTGGACAGAGTAACTCCAAGTGTCGTGTGGACAGAGTAACTCCAAGTGTCCGTGTACAGAGTAACTCCAAGTGTCCGTGTACAGAGTAACTCCAAGTGTCTGTGGACAGAGTAACTCCAAGTGTCCGTGTACAGAGTAACTCCAAGTGTCCGTGTACAGAGTAACTCAAAGTATCTGTGGACAGGGTAACTCAAGTGTCCGTGGACAGAGTAACTCAGTGTCTGTGGACAGAGTAACTCAAAGTGTCTGTGGACAGAGTAACTCAAGTGTCTGTGACAGAGTAACTCCAAGTGTCTGTGTACAGAGTAACCCAAGTGTCTGTGTGACAGAGTAACTCAAGTGTTGTGACAGTAACTCAAGTGTCGTGGACAGAGTAACTCCAAGTGTCTGTGTACAGAGTAACTCCAAGTGTCCGTGTACAGAGTAACTCCAAGTGTCTGTGTGGACAGAGTAACTCCAAGTGTCCGTGTACAGAGTAACTCCAAGTGTCTGTGTGGACAGAGTAACTCCAAGTGTCTGTGTACAGAGTAACTCCAAGTGTCTGTGTGGACAGGGTAACTCCAAGTGTCTGTGTGGACAGAGTAACTCCAAGTGTCTGTGTGGACAGAGTAACTCAAAGTATCCGTGTACAGAGTAACTCCAAGTGTCTGTGTGGACAGAGTAACTCCAAGTGTCCGTGTACAGAGTAACTCCAAGTGTCCGTGTGTACAGGGTAACTCCAAGTGTCTGTTTGGACAGGGTAACTCCAAGTGTCTGTGTGGACAGGGTAACTCCAAGTATCTGTGTGGACAGAGTAACTCCAAGTGTCCGTGTACAGAGTAACTCCAAGTGTCTGTGTGGACAGAGTAACTCCAAGTGTCCGAGTACAGAGTAACTCCAAGTGTCTGTGTACAGAGTAACTCCAAGTGTCCGTGGACAGAGTAACTCCAAGTGTCCGTGTACAGAGTAACTCCAAGTGTCCGTGTACAGAGTAACTCCAAGTGTCCGTGGACAGAGTAACTCCAAGTGTCCGTGTACAGAGTAACTCCAAGTGTCTGTGTACAGAGTACTCCAAGTGTCCGTGTACAGAGTAACTCCAAGTGTCCGTGTACAGAGTAACTCCAAGTGTCCGTGGACAGAGTAACTCCAAGTGTCCGTGTACAGAGTAACTCCAAGTGTCCGTGTACAGAGTAACTCCAAGTGTCCGTGTACAGAGTAACTCCAAGTGTCCGTGTACAGAGTAACTCCAAGTGTCTGTGTGGACAGTAACTCCAAGTGTCGTGTACAGAGTAACTCCAAGTGTCGTGTACAGAGTAACTCCAAGTGTCCGTGTACAGAGTAACTCCAAGTGTCTGTGTACAGAGTAACTCCAAGTGTCTGTGTACAGAGTAACTCCAAGTGTCCGTGTACAGAGTAACTCCAAGTGTCTGTGGACAGAGTAACTCCAAGTGTCCGTGGACAGAGTAACTCCAAGTGTCTGTGTACAGAGTAACTCCAAGTGTCTGTGTACAGAGTAACTCCAAGTGTCCGTGGACAGAGTAACTCCAAGTGTCCGTGTACAGAGTAACTCAAAGTATCTGTGGACAGGGTAACTCAAAGTGTCCGTGGACAGAGTAACTCCAAGTGTCTGTGGACAGAGTAACTCCAAGTGTCCGTGGACAGAGTAACTACAAGTGTCTGTGGACAGAGTAACTCCAAGTGTCCGTGTACAGAGTAACTCCAAATGTCCGTGTACAGAGTAACTCCAAGTATCTGTGTGTACAGAGTAACTCCAAGTGTCCGTGTACAGAGTAACTCCAAGTGTCCGTGTACAGAGTAACTCCAAGTGTCCGTGTACAGAGTAACTCCAAGTGTCTGTGTACAGAGTAACTCCAAGTGTCCGTGTACAGAGTAACTCCAAGTGTCCGTGGACAGGGTAACTCCAAGTGTCCGTGTACAGAGTAACTCCAAGTGTCTGTGTACAGAGTAACTCCAAGTGTCTGTGGACAGAGTAACTCCAAGTGTCCGTGTACAGAGTAACTCCAAGTGTCCGTGTACAGAGTAACTCCAAGTGTCCGTGTACAGGGTAACTCCAAGTGTCCGTGTACAGAGTAACTCCAAGTGTCCGTGTACAGGGTAACTCCAAGTGTCCATGGACAGAGTAACTCCAAGTGTCCGTGTACAGAGTAACTCCAAGTGTCCGTGGACAGAGTAACTCAAAGTATCTGTGGACAGGGTAACTCAAAGTGTCCGTGGACAGAGTAGCTCAAAGTATATGTGGACAGGGTAACTCAAAGTGTATGTGGACAGGGTAACTCAAAGTGTCCGTGGACAGGGTAACTCCAAGTATCCGTGTACAGAGTAACTCAAAGTGTCCGTGGACAGAGTAACTCCAAGTGTCCGTGTGGACAGAGTAACTCCAAGTGTCCGTGTACAGAGTAACTCCAAGTGTCCGTGTACAGAGTAACTCCAAGTGTCTGTGTTCAGAGTAACTCCAAGTGTCCGTGTACAAGTAACTCCAATGTCCGTGTACAGAGTAACTCCAAGTGTCCGTGTACAGGGTAACTCCAAGTGTCCGTGGACAGAGTAACTCCAAGTGTCCGTGTACAGGGTAACTC
>CM026397.1:15926879-16022091 GCA_014843695.1 Archivesica marissinica | reverse complement strand
TGTATGTACGACATATCATCCACCTACTATTGCTGCTATGTACGACATATCATCCACCTACTATTGCTGCTATGTAGGACATATCATCCACCTACTATTGCTGCTATGTCTGTATGTACGACATATCATCCATCTACTATTGCTGCTATGTATGTACGACATATCATCCACCTACTATTGCTGCTATGTATGTACGACATATCATCCACCTACTATTGCTGCTATGTCTGTATGTACGACATATCGTCCACCTACTATTGCTGCTATGTCTGTATGTACGACATATCATACACCTTCTATTGCTGCTATGTCTGTATGTACGACATATCAACCACCTACTATTGCTGCTATGTACGACATATCATCCACCTACTATTGCTGCTATGTCTGTATGTACGACATATCATCCACCTACTATTGCTGCTATGTATGTACGACATATCATCCACCTACTATTGCTGCTATGTAGGACATATCATCAACCTACTATTGCTGCTATGTATGTACGACATATCATCCACCTACTATTGCTGCTATGTAGGACATATCATCTACCTACTATTGATGCTATGTATGTACGACATATCATCCACCTACTATTGCTGCTATGTAGGACATATCATTCACCTACTATTGCTGCTATGTATGTATGTACGACATATCATCCACCTACTATTGCTGCTATGTCTGTATGTACGACATATCATCCACCTACTATTGCTGCTATGTATGTACGACATATCATCCACCTACTATTGCTGCTATGTCTGTATGTACGACATATCATCCACCTACTATTGCTGCTATGTCTGTATGTACGACATATCATCCACCTACTATTGCTGCTATGTCTGTATGTACAACATATCATCCACCTACTATTGCTGCTATGTAGGACATATCATCCTCCTACTATTGCTGCTATGTATGTACGACATATCATCCACCTACTATTGCTGCTATGTATGTACGACATATCATCCACCTACTATTGCTGCTATGTATGTACGACATATCATCCACCTACTATTGCTGCTATGTACGACATATCATCCACCTACTATTGCTGCTATGTATGTACGACATAGCATCCACCTACTATTGCTGCTATGTATGTACGACATATCATCCACCTACTATTGCTGCTATGTATGTATGTACGACATATCAACCACCTACTATTGCTGCTATGTATGTATGTACGACATATCAACCACCTACTATTGCTGCTATGTATGTACGACATATCAACCACCTACTATTGCTGCTATGTATGTACGACATATCATCCGCCTACTATTGCTGCTATGTATGTATGACATATCATCCACCTACTATTGCTGCTATGTATGTACGACATATCATCCACCTACTATTGCTGCTATGTATGTATGTATGTACGACATATCAACCACCTACTATTGCTGCTATGTATGTATGTACGACATATCAACCACCTACTATTGCTGCTATGTATGTACGACATATCATCCACCTACTATTGCTGCTATGTCTGTATGTACGACCTATCATCCACCTACTAGTGTTGCTATGTCTGTATGTACGACCTATCATCCACCTACTATTGCTGCTATGTCTGTATGTACGACATATCAACCACCTACTATTGCTGCTATGTAGGACATATCATCCATCTACTATTGCTGCTATGTCTGTATGTACGACATATCATCCACCTACTATTGCTGCTATGTATGTATGTACGACATATCATCCACCTACTATTGCTGCTATGTCTGTATGTACGACATATCATCCACCTACTATTGCTGCTATGTATGTACGACATATCATCCACCTACTATTGCTGCTATGTATGTACGACATATCATCCACCTACTATTGCTGCTATGTATGTATGTACGACATATCATCCACCTACTATTGCTGCTATGTATGTACGACATATCATCCACCTACTATTGCTGCTATGTATGTACGACATATCATCATCCTACTATTGCTGCTATGTATGTACGACATATCATCCACCTACTATTGCTGCTATGTATGTACGACATATCATCCACCTACTATTGCTGCTATGTATGTATGTACGACATATCAACCACCTACTATTGCTGCTATGTATGTATGTACGACATATCAACCACCTACTATTGCTGCTATGTATGTACGACATATCATCCACCTACTATTGCTGATATGTATGTATGTACGACATATCAACCACCTACTATTGCTGCTATGTATGTACGACATATCATACACCTACTATTGCTGTTATGTAGGACATATCATCCATCTACAATTGCTGCTATGTATGTACGACATATCATCCGCCTACTATTGCTGCTATGTATGTATGACATATCATCCACCTACTATTGCTGCTATGTATGTACGACATAGCATCCACCTACTATTGCTGCTATGTATGTATGTACGACATATCAACCACCTACTATTGCTGCTATGTATGTATGTACGACATATCAACCACCTACTATTGCTGCTATGTATGTACGACATATCATCCACCTACTATTGCTGCTATGTATGTATGTACGACATATCAACCACCTACTATTGCTGCTATGTATGTATGTACGACATATCATCCACCTACTATTGCTGCTATGTCTGTATGTACGACATATCAACCACCTACTATTGCTGCTATGTATGTATGTAGGACATATCATCCACCTACTATTGCTGCTATGTCTGTATGTACGACCTATCATCCACCTACTAGTGTTGCTATGTCTGTATGTACGACCTATCATCCACCTACTATTGCTGCTATGTCTGTATGTACGACATATCAACCACCTACTATTGCTGCTATGTAGGACATATCATCCACCTACTATTGCTGCTATGTCTGTATGTACGACATATCATCCACCTACTATTGCTGCTATTACTGTATGTACGACATATCATCCACCTACTATTGCTGATATGTAGGACATATCATCCACCTACTATTGCTGCTATGTATGTATGTACGACATATCATCCACCTACTATTGCTGCTATGTATGTATGTACGACATATCATCCACCTACTATTGCTGCTATGTACGACATATCAACCACCTACTATTGCTGCTATGTATGTACGACATATCATCCACCTACTATTGCTGCTATGTATGTACGACATATCAACCACCTACTATTGCTGCTATGTAGGACATATCATCCACCTACTATTGCTGCTATGTATGTACGACATATCATCCACCTACTATTGCTGCTATGTTGTATGTACGACATATCATCCACCTACTATTGCTGCTATGTATGTACGACATATCATCCACCTACTATTGCTGCTATGTATGTACGACATATCATCCACCTACTATTGCTGCTATGTCTGTATGTACGACATATCATCCACCTACTATTGCTGCTATGTAGGACATATCATCCACCTACTATTGCTGCTATGTATGTACGACATATCATCCACCTACTATTGCTGCTATGTATGTACGACATATCATCCACCTACTATTGCTGCTATGTCTGTATGTACGACATATCATCCACCTACTATTGCTGCTATGTCTGTATGTACGACATATCATCCACCTACTATTGCTGCTATGTATGTACGACATATCATCCACCTACTATTGCTGCTATGTACGACATATCATCCACCTACTATTGCTGCTATGTAGGACATATCATCCACCTACTATTGCTGCTATGTCTGTACGACATATCATCCACCTACTATTGCTGCTATGTCTGTATGTACGACATATCATCCACCTACTATTGCTGCTATGTCTGTATGTACGACATATCATCCACCTACTATTGCTGCTATGTATGTACGACATATCATCCACCTACTATTGCTGCTATGTATGTACGACATATCATCCACCTACTATTGCTGCTATGTAGGACATATCATCCACCTACTATTGCTGCTATGTACGACATATCATCCACCTACTATTGCTGCTATGTCTGTATGTACGACATATCATCCACCTACTATTGCTGCTATGTATGTACGACATATCATCCACCTACTATTGCTGCTATGTATGTACGACATATCAACCACCTACTATTGCTGCTATGTACGACATATCATCCACCTACTATTGCTGCTATGTCTGTATGTACGACATATCATCCACCTACTATTGCTGCTATTACTGTATGTACGACATATCATCCACCTACTATTGCTGATATGTAGGACATATCATCCACCTACTATTGCTGCTATGTATGTATGTACGACATATCATCCACCTACTATTGCTGCTATGTCTGTATGTACGACATATCATCCACCTACTATTGCTGCTATGTACGACATATCAACCACCTACTATTGCTGCTATGTATGTACGACATATCATCCACCTACTATTGCTGCTATGTATGTACGACATATCAACCACCTACTATTGCTGCTATGTATGTACGACATATCATCCACCTACTATTGCTGCTATGTATGTACGACATATCATCCACCTACTATTGCTGCTATGTATGTACGACATATCATCCACCTACTATTGCTGCTATGTATGTACGACATATCATCCACCTACTATTGCTGCTATGTATGTACGACATATCATCCACCTACTATTGCTGCTATGTCTGTATGTACGACATATCATCCACCTACTATTGCTGCTATGTATGTACGACATATCATCCACCTACTATTGCTGCTATGTATGTACGACATATCATCCACCTACTATTGCTGCTATGTACGACATATCATCCACCTACATTCTGCTATTTCTGTATGTACGACATATCATCCACCTACTATTGCTGCTATGTCTATGTACGACATATCATCCACCTACTATTGCTGCTATGTATGTACGACATATCATCCACCTACTATTGCTGCTATGTGTATGTACGACATATCATCCACCTACTATTGCTGCTATGTAGGACATATCATCCACCTACTATTGCTGCTATGTATGTACGACATATCATCCACCTACTATTGCTGCTATGTATGTACGACATATCATCCACCTACTATTGCTGCTATGTACGACATATCATCCACCTACTATTGCTGCTATTCTGTATGTACGACATATCATCCACCTACTATTGCTGCTATGTATGTACGACATATCATCCACCTACTATTGCTGCTATGTATGTACGACATATCATCCACCTACTATTGCTGCTATGTATGTACGACATATCATCCACCTACTATTGCTGCTATGTAGGACATATCATCCACCTACTATTGCTGCTATGTATGTACGACATATCATCCACCTACTATTGCTGCTATGTATGTACGACATATCAACCACCTACTATTGCTGCTATGTACGACATATCATCCACCTACTATTGCTGCTATGTCTGTATGTACGACATATCATCCACCTACTATTGCTGCTATTTATGTACGACATATCATCCACCTACTATTGCTGCTATGTATGTACGACATATCAACCACCTACTATTGCTGCTATGTACGACATATCATCCACCTACTATTGCTGTATGTACGACATATCATCCGCCTACTATTGCTGTATGTACGACATATCATCCACCTACTATTGCTGTATGTACGACATATCATCCGCCTATTATTGCTGTATGTACGACATATCATCCACCTACTATTGCTGTATGTACGACATATCACCCACCTACTATTGCTGTATGTACGACATATCATCCACCTACTATTGCTGCTATGTCTGTATGTACGACATAGCATCCACCTACTATTGCTGCTATGTACGACATATCATCCACCTACTATTGCTGTATGTACGACATATCATCCACCTACTATTGCTGCTATGTCTGTATGTACGACATATCATCCACCTACTATTGCTGCTATGTATGTAGGACATATCATCCACCTACTATTACTGCTATGTCTGTATGTACGACATATCATCCACCTACTATTGCTGCTATGTATGTACGACATATCAACCACCTACTATTGCTGCTATGTACGACATATCATCCACCTACTATTGCTGCTATGTCTGTATGTACGACATATCATCCACCTACTATTGCTGCTATGTCTGTATGTACGACATATCATCCACCTACTATTGCTGCTATGTATGTACGACATATCATCCACCTACTATTGCTGCTATGTCTGTATGTACGACATATCATCCACCTACTATTGCTGCTATGTCTGTATGTACGACATATCATCCACCTACTATTGCTGCTATGTATGTACGACATATCAACCACCTACTATTGCTGCTATGTACGACATATCATCCACCTACTATTGCTGCTATGTAGGACATATCATCCACCTACTATTGCTGCTATGTAGGACATATCATCCATCTACTATTGCTGCTATGTCTGTATGTACGACCTATCATCCACCTACTATTGCTGCTATGTTTGTATGTACGACATATAATCCACCTACTATTGCTGCTATGTCTGTATGTACGACATATCATCCACCTACTATTGCTGCTATGTATGTACCACATATCATCCACCTACTATTGCTGCTATGTATGTACGACATATCATCCACCTACTATTGCTGCTATGTCTGTATGTACGACATATCATCCACCTACTATTGCTGCTATGTCTGTATGTACGACATATCATCCACCTACTATTGCTGCTATGTATGTACGACATATCAACCACCTACTAGTGCTGCTATGTACGACATATCATCCACCTACTATTGCTGCTATGTCTGTATGTACGACATATCATCCACCTACTATTGCTGCTATGTATGTACGACATATCATCCACCTACTGTTGCTGCTATGTATGTACGACATATCAACCACCTACTATTGCTGCTATGTACGACATATCATCCACCTACTATTGCTGCTATGTCTGTATGTACGACATATCATCCACCTACTATTGCTGCTATGTATGTACGACATATCAACCACCTACTATTGCTGCTATGTACGACATATCATCCACCTACTATTGCTGTATGTACGACATATCATCCGCCTACTATTGCTGTATGTACGACATATCATCCACCTACTATTGCTGTATGTACGACATATCATCCGCCTATTATTGCTGTATGTACGACATATCATCCACCTACTATTGCTGCTATGTACGACATATCATCCACCTACTATTGCTGTATGTACGACATATCATCCACCTACTATTGCTGCTATGTCTGTATGTACGACATATCATCCACCTACTATTGCTGCTATGTATGTATGGACATATCATCCACCTACTATTGCTGCTATGTCTGTATGTACGACATATCATCCACCTACTATTGCTGCTATGTCTGTATGTACGACATATCAACCACCTACTATTGCTGCTATGTACGACATATCATCCACCTACTATTGCTGCTATGTATGTACGACATATCATCCACCTACTATTGCTGCTATGTATGTACGACATATCATCCACCTACTATTGCTGCTATGTCTGTATGTACGACATATCATCCACCTACTATTGCTGCTATTTATGTACGACATATCATCCACCTACTATTGCTGCTATGTATGTACGACATATCAACCACCTACTATTGCTGCTATGTACGACATATCATCCACCTACTATTGCTGTATGTACGACATATCATCCGCCTACTATTGCTGTATGTACGACATATCATCCACCTACTATTGCTGTATGTACGACATATCATCCGCCTACTATTGCTGTATGTACGACATATCATCCACCTACTATTGCTGTATGTACGACATATCATCCACCTACTATTGCTGTATGTACGACATATCATCCACCTACTATTGCTGCTATGTCTGTATGTACGACATAGCATCCACCTACTATTGCTGCTATGTACGACATATCATCCACCTACTATTGCTGTATGTACGACATATCATCCACCTACTATTGCTGCTATGTCTGTATGTACGACATAGCATCCACCTACTATTGCTGCTATGTCTGTATGTACGACATATCAACCACCTACTATTGCTGCTGTGTCTGTGTGTAAGACACAATGTCCATTTAGTATTGCAGCAGATGTATCGCTATGCAAATCCTAGAGGTAAATATTTGATATACGAATGATTAAATGTGTCAAATGTGTTTGTAGGCTACGACCATAATCCATGCACAATATGTTTGCGCTATTGTACGAGTCTGTTATTGGGTTAGTGGTGTTTATAAACGTGTTATCATGTTGCCTGGTATGCCATCGCTCTTCCGGCGCCGCTCAAACGGCACATACGCCACGGCGAAATAGCGTGTGTGTTTTACGTTTATTTATCGTCGCTACCGGTTGCCCATATGAACGACGCCTCCTGAAGAGATTAGTCAAATTAGATTGTTGGAGGATAATGCAATGATACAGACAGAGACCCATTCCAGAGTCTCCTCTGGTTCTTTTACGTACACGGTGTACAGCACCGACACGGGACCTCGGTTTAATGTCACATCTGAAAGACTGTTAATTTTATTAGGGTCAGACGGGGGATCGAACTTGCTTTCCCTGGATTAGCAGTCCAGCGTTTATCCACTGGACTACAGATCCGTCTGTAATGATGATGATTGAGCTTATTTACCCTCGCCTCCGGCTAACCATATGGGCGATCCGTCTGTAAGGCGAAATAGCCACGATTTATGCGCGTGTGCCTAGGAGGAAGCCATGTTGGAAGAGAGTGATTAACTCCCGTACCGTGTCGTACCACTTGGTCCGGCGGGCACAACAATATGATAACTGTTACTTAAGAAGCCATAACGAAATAGTATGTTTATACCAACATGGCACTAATAAATCCCACAATGAAATTACAACACAAACTGAGCTACTTAAATGCCAGAGTTGCCAATTAGGCAAAAGAAGTACAAGATATTTCATTTTATAATGCTCATATCAATAAAGTGCATTATCTATTAATGCATACACATAATTGGTAACAAAGTTGAATCTACATAAACTATAAACTATTCATTATGTTATCCACGTCTACTCATTAGTGTGCTCGAGGAATCGTGCGCGATTTAAGTTGTTACATTACATGTGTATTTTTAAATAAAAATAAAATATATAATATATTGCATGTATTATTAAATGAGTGGAATATTGCGTACACGCATCTGTATCGTAAGATCTTTAATTATCGTACATTTATTATGCATTTATTACCATTCAGAGAGGGATTTTCTTAATTAGGAGTCATAACTCTTTGTCGGTACATGTTACTGCTGCTTTGATGTTGTACGCCTTCATTAATGGACTGCTATCGGTTACTCATACGTGGAATAGGAAAACAAGAACAACCAATCTCTAGTGTCTAATATAACACTTCACTTCCTCTGGCCTGGAGATTATAAAACGTTTCTCCAATCTCAAAACTCAGTCTCAATCGTCTGATTGGTTCAGCTGACAGTCACACTCAGAATCAACCAATCAGATCACTTGAGCTTAAGTTTGAGACCTGAGAAAAGTTTTATAACCTCGGGGTCTGCGGGTCATATCAGAAAGGTTGAGAGAATCTCTACTAATGGAAACGTGTTAATAATCCTGGAAAATCACCATTTTATTTTTTACTAGTCCTTTGCTAACGTTTGTATGTAGCAGTTTATTTTGCTGGCATTATTATATGATGACAACAACAATAGAAATGATATAATGGGCGTCATGGGGATATGACAAAACATATCCATGGAAACAACGATACTTCCGTATTTGGAGCATTTTCCGTGTCATTCCCTCGCCTCCAAAATCCAAATTAATATGAACTAAGGCTTCAATCGTACGGCGTTGATCATCAACAGATCCTTTTAAAATTAATACAAATGTGTATCTCCAAGGAGAATAAGCTTTCAGTCCAATTCCTTATTTATTACAAGAAATCACGAAGACGAGAATGTCGGGGTACTTCAATGAGAAATAAACAATCTTAATATACTGTACATAAAGTAATTTAAAATATCGTGCACAATATCTTTGATTGATATAAATATGGGTATTGGTGACACGGCGATCTCATAAATGGGAAACTACGGCACGTATTCTGGCGATTATTGAGGAATATAAAGCGCATGCGCGCGCACCCATCATATCCTGATTCAGTATACATGTACAGTGAAGGTGCAAACTCCATTAACATCTAGTTTCGACTCCCACTGGAGTGTCGAATTATTTCACGTGAGGAAGCTATTCAGCTGACATGCGGATGGTAGGTGGTTCTACTCTGGTTCCCGTCCGTGCCTGAAATACTTCCAGAAGGGGCACTGGGGTCTTCCTCCATCAATAACAACTGAAGAGTTAATTGACCTAAGCTGTCGGTGCGATGTTTTAAAACGCAAAATAAACAAAACAAACACGCATATGTCACTTAATTTCGCGACCATGGCATACCCAGTTCAAAACGTGTTTGACTGATTGTGTACTTAAGTCAACATATCAATAATTCTCTAAGTAATTTTAAAGATTGGCCTTAGATATAAGTGTGTAGATTGGTAATATCATATACCAGATTTACCATTCCAACAACGTCAGTTCGAGGTACTGTGTGCTCTATGCCCGCTGCATTCATACATGGAACACAAGATTAATCATTTTAATCGTGTAGGTATTGTGTACCATCTCAACTCTCTCCAACTCCAGTGTTCAAATGTCGTCTCATATGTTCGTGCATGTCCGCCACACGTGCAAGTCCTCGATCTCAGTGAACGAAGATACATGTAGTGTTTAGAGCACTGTGCGTCCGTCACACGTGCAAGTCCTCGATCTCAGTGAACGAAGATACATGTAGTGTTTGGAGCACTGTGCGTCCGTCACACGTGCATGTCCTCGGTCTCGGTGAACACGTGCATGTCGGTCTCGGTGAACACGTGCATGTCGGTCTCGGTGAACACGTGCATGTCGGTCTCGGTGAACACGTGCATGTCGGTCTCGGTGAACAGTTGCATGTCGGTCTCGGTGAACACGTGCATGTCGGTCTCGGTGAACACGTGCATGTCGGTCTCGGTGAACACGTGCATGTCCTCGGTCTCGGTGAACACGTGCATGTCCTCGGTCTCGGTGAACACGTGCATGTCGGTCTCAGTGAACGGGGATACATATAGTGTTTAGAGCACTGTACGTCCGTCACACGTGCATGTCGGTCTCAGTGAACGGGGATACATATAGTGTTTAGAGCACTGTGCGTCCGTCACACGTGCATGTCCTCGGTCTCCGTGAACACGGGCATGTCTGTATCAGTGAACGGGGATACATATAGTGTTTAGAGCACTGTGCGTCCGTCACACGTGCATGTCCTCGGTCTCGGTGTTTGAGCACGTGCATGTGGTCTGAACGCCTCCTACAGTTCTCATCTAAGTCCAATAAACCTGTTTATATGTTATCAACATCAATCAGAAACATCGGTGAGTTACTGCCCCTGAATATTCCCTAAAAGTAGATAGGTCCTATTAAGTGTGTTCCTTTGTTTTTATCGTTGTTTCCTTTACACAACATGCTAGCAATTTTATTCCACTATCGCTTCTTATGATTATTAAAGTACTATATCTCGACAGATCTCATACAGTATATGCAATGGGTACTTATTTGTAAAACAATGTTATCAGTTAATTAACTCGATTTTAATAAAGTCACAATTATCATACCGCAACATCTGGTTAGGGAACAACAGTAAAAACAAAGGATTCTTTCTGTCAAGGTACATTATTCTCAATCAAAAACATTTGTAAAATACATACATATATATATATATACATGTTAAATAACTAATAATACACGTAATGCTTAACAATATGTGATATCAATGTATGTATAGATGTAATGCATGTATAATACGTATGTATGAATGTATGTATGTTATCTATGTATCAAAATAAAGGAGGTTACCCGATAGGGCCCTCACAAAATAAAATTTAAAAAAACAAAGGATTCTAACTTAAAGGACCTATTCACATTTTGGAATAAATCAGACTTTATCTGCTAAGGGAGGTAATAGAAAATTAGAGATGTCTCTCATTGGACGCGTTCGAGAGAACAGCAGAACTGTACTTGCATTGTGTGTGTAGATAACATGACGCTCAAAGCGTTTAGTGCTTTTAATGAAACCAAACAATCGTTTTTAGTGTTTTACGTTTATTTATCGTCGCTACCAGTTGCCCATATGAGCGACGCCTCCTGAAGAGATTTGTCATTTTAGATTATTGGAGGATAGTGCATGATACAGAGAGAGACCCATTCCAGAGTCTCCTCTGGTTCTTTTACGTGCACGGTGTAAAAGTCGTGATAGCGCAGTGGATGCGCGTTCGCTTCAGGTGCTAAAGGTCTGGAGTTCGAGCCCCGCTGGAGCCGTTACGAGTGTGCCCTTAGGCAAGGCATTTAAATTCCACGTTGCCTCTTCTCTCTCCCTCGTGGCGATGGATTCCATCAGGAATGAGGTCTCGAGAGTGATTAATATAAGTTGAAATAACTTGTTTCGCAATCGAGCTAAAATAAATTTGTATAAACTAGACAACCAGCATGTGTACAACTTCGTTGCATATAAGTTTAATGTTAAGGTTTGGCAATGTTTGGTCACGGCTTACAATATTTGGGCTGCCGACAACATACAAAGGGTTAGCCCTAACAACATATAATTCAAATCAATATCAAACAACAAATTAACAATAAATCATTCACAATGAAGTGTTTGAGCCCAACCCTGGGTAACAGAAATTGGGCTGACCGTTAATTATTTTACGAAATAATGATTTCGCTGTCTGCCAAATGGGCCCAGCATCCGCAGTCCAGAAACACCATGGACAAGTGCATGCAGGGACCACCGCCATCTAAGGATGGATTCAGCGAAATCGAGCCGTGCAACAAAACCAAACATTGCACATAGCAGTGTGCTACCAAAACATCACTGACAAAAAAAAACAGTGTGTTACCAAAACACACTGAACAAACTTAGCAGTGTGTTACCAAAACATCACTGAAACAACTTAGCAGTGTGTTACTAATACATCACTGGATTAACTTAGCAGTGTGTTACCAAAACATCACTGGATTAACTTAACCTGTTAACAAAACATCACTGGATTAACTTAGCCTGTTAACAAAACATCACTGGATTAACGTAGCCTGTTAACAAAACATCACTGGATTAACGTAGCCTGTTAACAAAACATCACTGGATTAACTTAGCCTGTTAACAAAACATCACTGGATTAACTTAGCCTGTTAACAAAACATCACTGGATTAACTTAGCCTGTTAACAAAACATCACTGGATTAACTTAGCCTGTTAACAAAACATCACTGGATTAACTTAGCCTGTTAACAAAACATCACTGGATTAACTTAGCCTGTTAACAAAACATCACTGGATTAACTTAGCCTGTTAACAAAACATCACTGGATTAACTTAGCCTGTTAACAAAACATCACTGGATTAACTTAGCCTGTTAACAAAACATCACTGGATTAACTTAGCCGTGTGTTACCAAAACGTCACTGTCTTGAGATTACGAGTACTCTAGATCAGGCAACTCTCATTGAAAGGCACCGACTTCAAACGCATGTAAACTAAAGCATGAGTAATAAAGAAAAAATAATTATTTTCTACCAGGCTAACTGTTCATACCGACAAACTCTAGACAGGACAATATAGCAATGCTCAAGAGTGTACGCTAGCATCATAGCATAAATGACTAAACGTATATACATGTACTTAAAAACCCAACATGCTGGTTGCCTGTACACAACTTAGCTCAATGGCCTGCTTTACAAATTCTTATAGATTCTAACTGTGCCGATAAATTATTCAAAAAAATATCAGTCCCAAGGGTTGTTAAGTGAACGCCATCTGTCGTAAACAATTTATCATCAAGTGTACGCAGATCAGCATGCTTGACATAGAAACCGCCTGACTGACAAACGTTTGTTGTCGCAGCATAATTATTAAGACGTTGACGAGCACGGTTTCATCAGAATATCGCCACACCTTACGGGGTAAAATTTCGGACCAGATAATAGATGCGTCCGGACATTTATGACATAATTATGCTATGCACAATACTATCCACACCATATCTAAGAACATGCAAGGGCGATGTGCCGATATCGTTACCTCCACAGTGTATTAATATAAAGTTAGGCTTATCGCCCACTTTAAGTAACGTTCTAAGTTTCCATCGAAGGTTCAATAGAGTAATCCCACTGTACCCTTGTCACCATAGCTTCCAGTTCATTGTTTCTAAACCCAAATGTGTACCACTAATGCTGCCACGAGCTGCCATAAATGCGTGGCGAATGATTGAAGACCCCAAGCACCACACTAAACTGGAATCTGCATCTAAAAGCACTTTGTGCTGGTTAGTATATGATCAAATACCCACATCGTAATACAGCAAAACAACTAAAACAGCCTATGCATGAAACACTCGGTTGGACGAATGTATGATTTATAGGCATCTGAACTCCACCTGCCAGCTAATTTTATTTGTTCTGGTGACCATCCCATGTCAGCAGCTGCTGAAGCTGCGCCTATTCTAAAGGAGTGCGACCGGTATCGCCGCTACTCATACCCTAGGAGGACTAACGCCGTTTTCATAACTGCCGTAAATTGATACCTTGTCAAAGGGGAGCCATTAAAATGACAAAATAGAGGTCCTTTACGGGAAGGTCGAACTTCAAGGAATTGTTTCAAATTTTTAACAGGGCAAAGAGTATCACCCTTTTGTGCAATTTTTATTGCAACTCCCTTACCAATCTGGTCAGTTTTTGAATATCTTATTTTGACCGTTACAAATGTCTCAGAGTCCTGAAAACTAACATCATCAATGGACAAAACATTATCGACTGAACGGCAACTTGTAACAGCCAATTCACCAACCCTAAGAAACCATAGAAGGCTAGTGTATAAACAGCTTTAAAAAGACAAGTGTCGTACATGTTGGTACATATAGCTGACAACTTTGCAACCAATTCAAAAAAAACAGATGGAGTAATGGGCAAACGAGTATCTGCATGTGCATGCCCAGACCGGCGATAACCCTCCATTACATTATTGATTAGGACATGTTTTGTGTTGTCGGTCTTACTAAATGTCTTACACTGAAAGCTAACAGCATTTAGATATGACCGTGCTGTAGCGTAAGCTAAACCTTTCAATGACAAATATGCAATAAATTGCACAATATGAGAAACATGCGGTGGCCAATCCGTACTTAAAGCCAATTCCAGGCGAAATGCCCTAAATCTCTCTAAACCTACTCTGTATGCGTTGGTTGTATTAGCAGCCAGTGATACTTTCAACAGTTTGCATGCCTCGCTTTCCAAAGAATGGATTGTAATTCCTGAGGAACCACCTCTGGTAATTCTGCTGCTTCTGGACCTAGTGTTCTGAAGCGATGCCACTGTTTACGGGAAATTGCATCAGCAATAAAATTTTGATCGGATTAAATGTGCACTGCTTTAAATACAATATTATGCCGCATTGCAAGCAAAACGAAATGTCGAACCAATATCATGGTACGCTTGGACCTACATGTATGTTTATTCAGTATTGTGACCAAAGCTTCATTATCGATATTTAAAATAATTCTCTTATTCCTGAATTGACAACCCCATAACATGACAGCCATAAGAACTGGAATAATTTCTAAAAATGTTATATCCTTCAACAACACCGTTGCCTCCCAGTTTTTGCGGCCAACCTAAATAACACCACCTGCCTGAAAAATAACAGCCACAACCAAACGCTGCTGATCCAGCGCTGTCTGTAAACAGCAAAAGTGTATCTGAATTATACCATAACTGCTCAGGAATGCTAGACACGCCATTAAACTCATCCAAAAACAACAACCACAATAGCATATCCTCTTTTAAAGACATGAAACTCTAACCCTGTGATGTGGCTGTTTTAGACCAACCATCTTATCATAAAAACCTACGCAAGAAGGCCCTATCCGATCTAATTGCCTTAGAGAAAAAACACAACATGCCAACCAAAGACTCCAATTCATGTAAAGTGATTTTCTTTCTTAAAAGATAGTGTGACAATGTGTCTTTAAGCAAGTCTACTTTATGCATTGGAATACGAATTTGCATATTGCACGAGTCTAGTTCGAGACCTAAAAATATCATAACTGTGGTGGGACCAACAGACTTGTCTTCTAACAGAGGCACATTGAGCTCGTGGCAGACTTCCTCAAAACAATTAACCAATTCAAGACAGTGATTAGTGCCCTGGTCCCCCGCAAAATGAAATCATCCAGAAAATGTTCCAGAGTATTCAAAGCAGTTTTATGCCCGATTAACCAATGCATAAAAGTTGAAAACTTTTCAAACAATTGGCAAGATGCACTACAGCCCATGGTGAGGCACTTGTCAATGTAAATATGTTTGTCTATCTCCATACCTAGATTGAAAATCTCCTGGATAGACAGGTAATAAACGAAATGCCGATTTAATGTCCCTTTTGGCCATTAATGCAAATTTCCCTAAGCTTAGCACCATATCTGCTACTTTATCAAATGATGTATACTGAACAGAAGTGAACATTTTGTCTATGCCTTCATTTACACTGCACCCAGCCGGATGAGACAAGTGCGTTATAAGGCGCCATCCTCCGTCAGACTTTGGGACAACCCCTATGGGAGATATTTTAAGTTAGAAATAGGCGAAGAAGTAAAAGGGCCACAAATCCTACCTAATTCCACTTCTTTTTTAATTTTATTTATGACAATTCCTGGATATTCAAATGCAGACTTCAAATTTTTGGATTTCATTGCTCGTCTAGATCCGGAATAATTCAATTTAAAACCATTTGTAAAACCCTCTAGCAATTCCTTTGCAATGTTTTCAAAAGGATAATAATCCAAATAATCCCCAAGAACCGACACATTAATTGGGGAATAGCCTAGGTCCCACAAATCTCTGCGTGTTGGAGACAGCTGAAGCTCTGGGTCTAAAATACGGCCTCTGCATTCCATGGGTTGCATAAGAACTCCGGGCCCGTATTGCTGACTGGGAACGTACAAACGGTTGTGGATACCTGGGCGACCTACTTGAGTACATAATACAAGAAAACTGAGGGTGAGAACCACCACAAGTCATACAAGCATGCACATAATTACACAAAGATTTGGAACAATTGCATTTAAAATTGAAGTCGAAACATTTTCGGCGTGGATTTAAATTATCCATATGGCCTGCCGATTTGGCTGGCTGGACCATATAAAGGAGCCATAACTCGTTATCTACATCTGACCATTTTAGAGATGGAGCATAGGCCATGCGCAGTCTAAACTGCTCGTCATAATACTTCCAGCCCATTCCACCGTGCCTAAAACAGCCCAAACGAATGGAATGCATATATTTTAACAACTCCTGTGCACGTTTGGGGTGTGCCGTTAAGTATACGGAGCTATATATGATCAATGCATCCGTCCAATTATCGATATTATTGATTTTCTTAGAGCTGGGACCTTTAGGTTTAACAATTAAGGAACCATCCTCAGAAATACTAATGCTATTGGTTCCATCCTGGCACTGGACCTCGTTTAACAGCAAGGTACCCAGCTCAATATAAGCCCCAGCTATAATCCTGGCCTTCACAGCCGGCGGTACCGTGACGCCCAGCTCAGACCCCACGCTTTCCAACATCGCTGGCTTAAAAATATTGTCAATACCTTGTACCCCTCAGCACAACATTTCCAACTTCTTCCTGGCTGGGCTCCACATACAACACTTCATTTTGCTGCTCCGAATTCTCCGTCTGGCAGCCCATGCTACATGTACCTGCTGTCGACGCACGCTTCCGTTTCCTTGTGGTCATGTTGGTACTCATTCTGTGGCCATTCGTCCTTGATAGAAAAGGAATTGGGTGAGCATACGACTAGCACATCGTAAAATTCACTAAAGGGTATAAACCCCTAAATGTTGATGGCACAGAACCATAAATGTTAGCCGCCTCAACAATAAACTCACCGATCCTGAAGTGATAGATGCTAATAGTGTAGGTGTGCGTTTTCTATGTCCTCTGGTATATAATGTAGGTGTACGTTTTCTATATCCTCTAGTATATAATGTAGGTGTGCGTTTTCTATGCCCTCTAGTATATAATGTATGTGTGCGTTTTCTATGTCCTCTAGTATATAATATAGGTGTGCGTTTTCTATGTCCTCTAGTATATAATATAAGTGTGCGTTTTCTCTATGTCCTCTAGTATATAATGTAGGTGTGCGTTTTCTATGTCCTCTAGTATATAATGTAGGTGTGCGTTTTCTATGTCCTCTAGTATATAATATAGGTGTGCGTTTTCTATGTCCTCTAGTATATAATGTAGGTGTTCGTTTTCTATGTCCTCTAGTATATAATATAGGTGTGCGTTTTCTATGTCCTCTAGTATATAATGTAGGTGTGCGTGTTCAATGTCCTCTAGTATATAATGTAGGTGTGCGTTTTCTATGTCCTCTAGTATATAATGTAGGCGTGCGTTTTCTATGTCCTCTAGTATATCATGTAGGTGTGCGTTTTCTATGCCCTCTAGTATATAATGTATGTGTGCGTTTTCTATGTCCTCTAGTATATAATATAGGTGTGCGTTTTCTATGTCCTCTAGTATATAATGTAGGTGTGCGTTTTCTATGTCCTCTAGTATATAATATAGGTGTGCGTTTTCTCTATGTCCTCTAGTATATAATGTAGGTGTGCGTTTTCTATGTCCTCTAGTATATAATGTAGGTGTGCGTTTTCTATGTCCTATAATATATAATGTAGGTGTGCGTTTTCTATGTCCTCTAGTATATAATGTAGGTGTGCGTTTTCTATGTCCTCTAGTATATAATGTAGGTGTGCGTTTTCTATGTCCTCTAGTATATAATGTAGGTGTGCGTTTTCTATGTCCTCTAGTATATAATGTAGGTGTGCGTTTTCTATGTCCTCTAGTATATAATGTAGGTGTGCGTTTTCTATGTCCTCTAGTATATAATGTAGGTGTGCGTTTTCTATGTCCTCCAGTATATAATGTAGGTGTGCATTTTCTATGTCCTCTAGTATATAATGTAGGTGTGCGTTTTATATGTCCTCTAGTATATAATATAGGTGTGCGCTTTCTATGTCCTCTAGTATACCTTTCTAAATATTACCTTATCGTGTGTTATCACACGTTACTTTGTGGCATCTGGAAACTACTGGGATTGATAAATATAACTGAATTTTAAATCCGATAGTCTAGAAGACGTCTAAGCGGGGCAAGAGGTGAAGTATTAAGCATCATTTCCGTGGAATTTGTTATAGAGCAGAGAAACATTAATTTAATAAATATATCTAAATCACAAGTGTGATATTACAATCAATAAGCGAGTAAGACATTTATTATCCATTGGTTGAAGTGATTAGCGAAAATGTTACATGGAAATTTCATAACATGTCAAGTTTTTGTTTCAAATCGCAACTGGGATTTGTGGATGTTCAAGGATATAATTTTCGCCGTCCACCGGTTAATCGTAGCGACGTCTCCATAGGTATATCATGTTTCGCCGTCAACTGGTTAATCGTAGCGACGTCTCCATAGGTATATCATGTTTCGCCGTCAACTGGTTAATCGTAGCGACGTCTCCATATGTATATCATGTTTCGCCGTCAACTGGTTAATCGTAGCGACGTCTCCATAGGTATACCATTTTTCGCCGTCAACTGGTTAATCGTAGCGACGTCTCCATAGGTGTATCATTTTTCGCCATCTACCGGTTAATCGGGACGACGTCTCCATAGGTATATCATGTTTCGCCGTCAACTGGTTAATCGTAGCGACGTCTCCATATTTATATCATTTTTCGCCGTCAACTGGTTAATCGGGGCGACGTCTCCATATTTATACCATTTTTCGCCGTCAACTGGTTAATCGGGACAACGTCTCCATGGGTATATCATATTTCGCCGTCAACTGGTTAATCGTAACGACGTCTCCATATGTATATCATGCTTCGCCGTCAACTGGTTAATCGTAGCGACGTCTCCATATGTATATCAGTTTTCGCCGTCCACTGGTTAATCGTAGCGACGTCTGCATGTGTATATCAGTTTTCGCCGACCACTGGTTAATCGTAGCGACGTCTCTATAGGTATATCATTTTTCGCCGTCCACCGGTTAATCGGGGCGACGTCTCCATATGTATATCATTTTTCGCCGTCCACTGATTAATCATGGCGACGTCTCCATAGGTATATCATTTTTCGCCGTCCACTGGTTAATCATGGCGACGTCTCCATAGGTATATCATTTTTCGCCGTCCACTGATTAATCATGGCGACGTCTCCATAGGTATATCATTTTTCGCCGTCCACTGATTAATCGTAGCGACGTCTCCATAGGTATATCATTTTTCGCCGTCCACTGGTTAATCGTAGCGACGTCTCCATAGGTATATCATTTTTCGCCGTCCACTGGTTAATCGGGGTGACGTCTCCATATGTATATCATTTTTCGACGTCCACTGATTAATCATGGCGACGTCTCCATAGGTATATCATTTTTCGCCGTCCACTGGTTAATCGTAGCGACGTCTCCATAGGTATATCATTTTTCGCCGTCCACTGGTTAATCGTAGCGACGTCTCCATATTTATATCATTTTTCGCCGTCAACTGGTTAATCGGGGCGACGTCTCCATATTTATACCATTTTTCGCCGTCAACTGGTTAATCGGGGCGACGTCTCCATATGTATATCATGTTTCGCCGTCCACTGGTTAATCGTAGCGACGTCTCCATAGGTATATCATGTTTCGCCGTCCACTGGTTAATCGTGGCGACGTCTCCATAGGTGTATCATTTTTCGCCGTCCACTGGTTAATCGAGGCGACGTCTCCATAAGAATATCAGTTTTCGCCGTCCACTGGTTAATCATAGCGACGTCTCCATAGGTATATCAGTTTTCGCCGTCCACTGGTTAATCGTAGCGACGTTTCCATAGGTATATCATTTTTCGCCGTCCACTGGTTAATCGTAGCGACGTCTCCATATGTATATCATTTTTCGCCGTCAACTGGTTAATCGGGGCGACGTCTCCATATTTATACCATTTTTCACCGTCAACTGGTTAATCGGGGCGACGTCTCCATATTTATACCATTTTTCGCCGTCAACTGGTTAATCGTAGCGACGTCTCCATAGGTATATCAGTTTTCGCCGTCCACTGGTTAATCGTAGCGACGTCTCCATGGGTGTATCATGTTTCGCCGTCCACTGGTTAATCGTGGCGACGTCTCCATAGGTGTATCATTTTTCGCCGTCCACTGGTTAATCGAGGCGACGTCTCCATAAGAATATCAGTTTTCGCCGTCCATTGGTTAATCATAGCGACGTCTCCATAGGTATATCAGTTTTCGCCGTCCACTGGTTAATCGTAGCGACGTCTCCATATGTATATGAGTTTTCGCCGTCCACTGGTTAATCGTAGCGACGTCTCCATATGTATATCAGTTTTCGCCGACCACTGGTTAATCGTAGCGACGTCTCCATATGTATATCAGTTTTCGCCGTCCACTGGTTAATCGTAGCGACGTCTCTATAGGTATATCAGTTTTCGCCGTCCACCGGTTAATCGGGGCGACGTCTCCATATGTATATCATTTTTCGCCGTCCACTGGTTAATCGTAGCGACGTCTCCATATGTATATCATTTTTCGCCGTCCACTGGTTAATCGTAGCGACGTCTCCATAGGTATATCATTTTTCGCCGTCAACTGGTTAATCGGGGCGACGTCTCCATATTTATACCATTTTTCGCCGTCAACTGGTTAATCGGGACAACGTCTCCATGGGTATATCATGTTTCGCCGTCAACTGGTTAATCGTAGCGACGTCTCCATATTTATATCATTTTTCGCCGTCCACTGGTTAATCGGGGCGACGTCTCCATATGTATATCATGTTTCGCCATCCACTGGTTAATCATAGCGACGTCTCCATAGGTATATCAGTTTTCGCCGTCCACTGGTTACTCGTAGCGACGTCTCCATGGGTGTATCATGTTTCGCCGTCCACTGGTTAATCGTGGCGACGTCTCCATAGGTGTATCATTTTTCGCCGTCCACTGGTTAATCGAGGCGACGTCTCCATAAGAATATCAGTTTTCGCCGTCCACTGGTTAATCATGGCGACGTCTCCATAGATATATCAGTTTTCGCCGTCCACTGGTTAATCGTAGCGACGTCTCCATATGTATATCAGTTTTCGCCGTCCACTGGTTAATCGTTGCGACGTCTCCATATGTATATCAGTTTTCGCCGTCCACTGGTTAATCGTAGCAACGTCTCTATAGGTATATCATTTTTCGCCGTCCACCGGTTAATCGGGGCGACGTCTCCATATGTATATCATTTTTCGCCGTCCACTGATTAATCATGGCGACGTCTCCATAGGTATATCATTTTTCGCCGTCCACTGGTTAATCGTAGCGACGTCTCCATAGGTATATCATTTTTCGCCGTCCACTGGTTAATCGTAGCGACGTCTCCATATTTATATCATTTTTCGCCGTCAACTGGTTAATCGGGGCGACGTCTCCATATTTATACCATTTTTCGCCGTCAACTGGTTAATCGGGGCGACGTCTCCATATGTATATCATGTTTCGCCGTCCACTGGTTAATCGTAGCGACGTCTCCATAGGTATATCATTTTTCGCCGTCCACTGATTAATCGTAGCGACGTCTCCATAGGTATATCATTTTTCGCCGTCCACTGGTTAATCGTAGCGACGTCTCCATAGGTATATCATTTTTCGCCGTCCACTGGTTAATCGGGGTGACGTCTCCATATGTATATCATTTTTCGACGTCCACTGATTAATCATGGCGACGTCTCCATAGGTATATCATTTTTCGCCGTCCACTGGTTAATCGTAGCGACGTCTCCATAGGTATATCATTTTTCGCCGTCCACTGGTTAATCGTAGCGACGTTTCCATAGGTATATCATTTTTCGCCGTCCACTGGTTAATCGTAGCGACGTCTCCATATTTATATCATTTTTCGCCGTCAACTGGTTAATCGGGGCGACGTCTCCATATGTATATCATGTTTCGCCGTCCACTGGTTAATCGTAGCGACGTCTCCATAGGTATATCAGTTTTCGCCGTCCACTGGTTAATCGTAGCGACGTCTCCATGGGTGTATCATGTTTCGCCGTCCACTGGTTAATCGTGGCGACGTCTCCATAGGTGTATCATTTTTCGCCGTCCACTGGTTAATCGAGGCGACGTCTCCATAAGAATATCAGTTTTCGCCGTCCACTGGTTAATCATAGCGACGTCTCCATAGGTATATCAGTTTTCGCCGTCCACTGGTTAATCGTAGCGACGTTTCCATAGGTATATCATTTTTCGCCGTCCACTGGTTAATCGTAGCGACGTCTCCATATGTATATCATTTTTCGCCGTCAACTGGTTAATCGGGGCGACGTCTCCATATTTATACCATTTTTCACCGTCAACTGGTTAATCGGGGCGACGTCTCCATATTTATACCATTTTTCGCCGTCAACTGGTTAATCGTAGCGACGTCTCCATAGGTATATCAGTTTTCGCCGTCCACTGGTTAATCGTAGCGACGTCTCCATGGGTGTATCATGTTTCGCCGTCCACTGGTTAATCGTGGCGACGTCTCCATAGGTGTATCATTTTTCGCCGTCCACTGGTTAATCGAGGCGACGTCTCCATAAGAATATCAGTTTTCGCCGTCCATTGGTTAATCATAGCGACGTCTCCATAGGTATATCAGTTTTCGCCGTCCACTGGTTAATCGTAGCGACGTCTCCATATGTATATGAGTTTTCGCCGTCCACTGGTTAATCGTAGCGACGTCTCCATATGTATATCAGTTTTCGCCGACCACTGGTTAATCGTAGCGACGTCTCCATATGTATATCAGTTTTCGCCGTCCACTGGTTAATCGTAGCGACGTCTCTATAGGTATATCAGTTTTCGCCGTCCACCGGTTAATCGGGGCGACGTCTCCATATGTATATCATTTTTCGCCGTCCACTGGTTAATCGTAGCGACGTCTCCATATGTATATCATTTTTCGCCGTCCACTGGTTAATCGTAGCGACGTCTCCATAGGTATATCATTTTTCGCCGTCAACTGGTTAATCGGGGCGACGTCTCCATATTTATACCATTTTTCGCCGTCAACTGGTTAATCGGGACAACGTCTCCATGGGTATATCATGTTTCGCCGTCAACTGGTTAATCGTAGCGACGTCTCCATATTTATATCATTTTTCGCCGTCCACTGGTTAATCGGGGCGACGTCTCCATATGTATATCATGTTTCGCCATCCACTGGTTAATCATAGCGACGTCTCCATAGGTATATCAGTTTTCGCCGTCCACTGGTTAATCGTAGCGACGTCTCCATGGGTGTATCATGTTTCGCCGTCCACTGGTTAATCGTGGCGACGTCTCCATAGGTGTATCATTTTTCGCCGTCCACTGGTTAATCGAGGCGACGTCTCCATAAGAATATCAGTTTTCGCCGTCCACTGGTTAATCATGGCGACGTCTCCATAGATATATCAGTTTTCGCCGTCCACTGGTTAATCGTAGCGACGTCTCCATATGTATATCAGTTTTCGCCGTCCACTGGTTAATCGTTGCGACGTCTCCATATGTATATCAGTTTTCGCCGTCCACTGGTTAATCGTAGCAACGTCTCTATAGGTATATCATTTTTCGCCGTCCACCGGTTAATCGGGGCGACGTCTCCATATGTATATCATTTTTCGCCGTCCACTGATTAATCATGGCGACGTCTCCATAGGTATATCATTTTTCGCCGTCCACTGGTTAATCGTAGCGACGTCTCCATAGGTATATCATTTTTCGCCGTCCACTGGTTAATCGTAGCGACGTCTCCATAGGTATATCATTTTTCGCCGTCCACTGGTTAATCGGGGTGACGTCTCCATATGTATATCAGTTTTCGCCGTCCAATTGTTAATCGTAGCGACGTCTCCATGGGTATATCATGTTTCGCCGTCCACCGGTTAATCGGGGCGAGGTCTCCATAAGAATATCATTTTTTGCCGTCCAGCTGGTCTATCTGGGCGACGTCTCCATATGTATATCATTTTCGCCATTCACTGGTTAATCGAGGCGACGTCTCCATATTTATATCATTTTTCGCCGTCCACTGGTTAATCGGGGCGACGTCTCCATATGCATATCATTTTTCGCCGTCCACTGGTTAATCGGGGCGACGTCTCCATAGGTATATCATTTTTCGCCGTCCACCGGTTAATCGGGGCGACGTCACCATAGGTATATCATTTTTCGCCGTTAACTGATTAATGGTGGCGACGTCTCCATATTTATATCATTTTTCGCCGTCAACTGGTTAATCGTGAAAGATTGTGATCGTAAGATACGGAAGAAGCTCAAATTCGAGAAGCATCCTGGAGCTTTTACATGCCCGATGAATAGCACGATTTAGGGTCCACTCTGAAATACTGCTAATATTATTAGAGTCAGACTAGGGGTCGCATGTTCGATCCCTGGAGTCGCTGTCCAGCGTGTTATGAACTGGACCTCTGACTAGTGTAACTTGTGTAGGGTAAGAATAATTCGCATGTACTACAAATTACCGCCATATTATATTACACATACATGTTCCTAAACGTACGGAATATTAAAGTGTTAGCCAACTAGTAAGTATATCACTTTCTTTTGGGTGGCCCTGTACATGTGATAAAAACCATCACAAGATGTTCAAAGCTGCATAGTTATCGCAGGCAGTTTGTTCCAAAAGTAGTTTACAGAATCCCAGACAAGCCAACATTATATATCATGTGCATAGTTATCGCAGGCAGTTTGTTCCAAAAGTATTTTACAGAGTCCCAGACAAGCAAGCATCATAGCATGTGATATATTAGTGTCAAAACTGAAGTTTCTCGCTAATGACATCTAACACACTCTTTGTTGGCATGGCAACTAATCCTCGGTCTTTGTCAATATTTCATTGTCGTAAGCTTCTTATGATATGTTTTACGAAACTTGACTATAAAACACAAAATCCAAAACACTTCTGAGCTCTGTTTAATTAGTAAATCCATTTGGTGATGAATGAGAATATGTTCCAGTATATACATTACAGATTGGCCAGGTCGCGAGGAAGCAGACACTAAATAATCATTGTTGCGCCTTAGTTAGGTTGTGTAATGAATATAGAGCATATTTGTATTTATTAGTATTTATTTCATCAAGTGATCACCGAAATGTGTGTGTCCACGAGTGGCGTTAATAAATACAAATCTTTATTTTATTATTCCCAATGATTTTGGCTAAAATAATAGTTGTTATCAACTCTTGTTCATTTTAATTGTCCCTATCGGGAGTCTCATTTCACTACAATACACAACCGCACAACCACTTATGTTAGAGTGAACAAGCGTTGATAACCACTATTGTTCACATTTACTGTCCCTATCGGGAGTCTCATGTCACTACAATACACAACCGCACAACCACTTATGTTAGTGTGAACGTCCGTAATAATTGTCCGTAATAAAAGTTAATTTCTGTTTGCTGTCAAAATTAAAAACTACAGACAACACATATTCATTAGAATATATTACTTTATAATTAACTGACAGACGGATCTGTAATACAGTGGTCAGCATGTTGGACTGGTAATCCAGGATCGCAGGTTCGACCCCGCCCCCCCCGTCTGACCCTAATAAAATTAACAGTCTTTCAGATGGGACTTTAAACCGAGGTCTCGTGTCGGTGCTTTACACCGTGCACGTAAATGAACCAGATGAGACTCTGGAATGGGTATCTGTATGTAACATTGCAGTATCCTCCAAACATGTCTAGTCTCTTCAGGAGGCGTCGCTCATATGGGCAGCCGTGTAGCGACGATAAATAAACGTAAAACACACATATAATTAACTGTTCATGATTTCCAGAAAATAGCGGTAAGTACAAATGTACATCAAACCGCGGAGGAATACGAAACTCAAAAGTACATCCAACAGCGGAGGAATACGAAACTCAAAAGTACATCCA
Organism: Archivesica marissinica; assembly: GCA_014843695.1. Lineage (NCBI taxonomy): Eukaryota > Metazoa > Mollusca > Bivalvia > Venerida > Vesicomyidae > Archivesica > Archivesica marissinica. Next base: position 15,995,024 of record CM026397.1, on the reverse strand, counting down.
ACAGCGGAGGAATACGAAGCTCAAGCAGTGACAGAGAAAATGCAGATGCGAGTTTGTTATCCCAGATTTAATGCATTCGCATATATGGCCTACATGTGAGCTAACGAATGCAGCTGTGAGTTTGTTATCACAGAGTTGATGCATTCGCATATATGGCCTACATGTGAGCTAACGAATGCAGCTGTGAGTTTGTTATCCCAGATTTGGTACATTCGCATATAGGGGTTACAGGTGAGCCGTTAGCATTCGTTAAATGCAGCTGTGAGTTTGTTATACCAGAGTTGGTGCATTCGCATATATGGCCTACATGTGAGATAACGAATGCACCTGTGAGTTTGTTATCACAGAGATGATGCATTCGCATATATGGCATACATGTGAGCTAACGAATGCAGCTGTGAGTTTGTTATCACAGAGATGATGCATTCGCACATATGGCCTACATGTGAGCTAACGAATGCAGCTGTGAGTTTGTTATCCCAGAGTTGGTGCATTCGCATATATGGTCTACACGTGAGCTAGCGAATGCACCTGTGAGTTTGTTATACCAGAGTTGGTGCATTCGCATATATGGTCTACACGTGAGCTAGCGAATGTACCTGTGAGTTTGTTATACCAGAGTTGATGCATTCGCATATATGGTCTACACGTGAACTAGCGAATGCACCTGTGAGTTTGTTATACCAGAGTTGGTGCATTCGCATATAGGGCCTACAGGTGAACTAGCGAATGCACCTGTGAGTTTGTTATCACAGATTTGGTGCATTCGCATATACGGATGAGCTAGCGAATGCACCTGTGAGTTTGTTATCACAGAGTTGGTGCATTCGCATATACGGGTGAGCTAGCGAATGCACCTGTGAGTTTTGAGGCTATTGGCCCTCTCCTCACCAGTGAAATTAATCATACTAGAAGTGGCGTAAAATTACATGTATATAAGTGTAGTCGTAGTATTAAAGAATAGTTCGTAGTAAATGCTTAAACATGCGTGCGTGCGTGCGTGCGTGGGTGCGTGCGTGCGTGCGTGCGTGCGTGCGTGCGTGCGTGCGTGCGTGCGTGCGTGCGTGCGTGCGTGCGTGCGTGCGTGCGTGCGTGCGTGCGTGCGTGCGTGCGTGCGTGCGTGCGTGCGTGCGTGCGTGCGTGCGTGCGTGCGTGCGTGCGTGCGTGCGTGCGTGCGTGCGTGCGTGCGTGCGTGCGTGCGTGTTTGCTTGTATGGGTACTGGGTGGGTACGTGGGTACGTGCGTGCGTGGGTACGTGCGTGTGTGCGTGCGTGTTTGCTTGTATGGGTACTGGATGGGTACGTGGTACGTGCGTGCGTGGTACGTGGGTGTGTGTGTGTGGTGTGTGTGTGTGTGTGTGTGTGTGTGTGTGTGTGTGTGTGTGTGTGTGTGTGTGTGTGTGTGTGTGTGTGTGTGTGTGTGTGTGTGTGTGTGTGTGTGTGTGTGTGTGTGTGTGTGTGTGTGTGTGTGTGTGTGTGTGTGTGTGTGTGTGTGTGTGTGTGTGTGTGTGTGTGTGTGTGTGTGTGTGTGTGTGTGTGTGTGTGTGTGTGTGTGTGTGTGTGTGTGTGTGTGTGTGTGTGTGTGTGTGTGTGTGTGTGTGTGTGTGTGTGTGTGTGTGTGTGTGTGTGTGTGTGTGTGTGTGTGTGTGTGTGTGTGTGTGTGTGTGTGTGTGTGTGTGTGTGTGTGTGTGTGGTGTGTGTGTGTGTGTGTGTGTGTGTGTGTGTGTGTGTGTGTGTGTGTGTGTGTGTGTGTGTGTGTGTGTGTGTGTGTGTGTGTGTGTGTGTGTGTGTGTGTGTGTGTGTGTGTGTGTGTGTGTGTGTGTGTGTGTGTGTGTGTGTGTGTGTGTGTGTGTGTGTGTGTGTGTGTGTGTGTGTGTGTGTGTGTGTGTGTGTGTGTGTGTGTGTGTGTGTGTGTGTGTGTGTGTGTGTGTGTGTGTGTGTGTGTGTGTGTGTGTGTGTGTGTGTGTGTGTGTGTGTGTGTGTGTGTGTGTGTGTGTGTGTGTGTGTGTGTGTGTGTGTGTGTGTGTGTGTGTGTGTGTGTGTGTGTGTGTGTGTGTGTGTGTGTGTGTGTGTGTGTGTGTGTGTGTGTGTGTGTGTGTGTGTGTGTGTGTGTGTGTGTGTGTGTGTGTGTGTGTGTGTGTGTGTGTGTGTGTGTGTGTGTGTGTGTGTGTGTGTGTGTGTGTGTGTGTGTGTGTGTGTGTGTGTGTGTGTGTGTGTGTGTGTGTGTGTGTGTGTGTGTGTGTGTGTGTGTGTGTGTGTGTGTGTGTGTGTGTGTGTGTGTGTGTGTGTGTGTGTGTGTGTGTGTGTGTGTGTGTGTGTGTGTGTGTGTGTGTGTGTGTGTGTGTGTGTGTGTGTGTGTGTGTGTGTGTGTGTGTGTGTGTGTGTGTGTGTGTGTGTGTGTGTGTGTGTGTGTGTGTGTGTGTGTGTGTGTGTGTGTGTGTGTGTGTGTGTGTGTGTGTGTGTGTGTGTGTGTGTGTGTGTGTGTGTGTGTGTGTGTGTGTGTGTGTGTGTGTGTGTGTGTGTGTGTGTGTGTGTGTGTGTGTGTGTGTGTGTGTGTGTGTGTGTGTGTGTGTGTGTGTGTGTGTGTGTGTGTGTGTGTGTGTGTGTGTGTGTGTGTGTGTGTGTGTGTGTGTGTGTGTGTGTGTGTGTGTGTGTGTGTGTGTGTGTGTGTGTGTGTGTGTGTGTGTGTGTGTGTGTGTGTGTGTGTGTGTGTGTGTGTGTGTGTGTGTGTGTGTGTGTGTGTGTGTGTGTGTGTGTGTGTGTGTGTGTGTGTGTGTGTGTGTGTGTGTGTGTGTGTGTGTGTGTGTGTGTGTGTGTGTGTGTGTGTGTGTGTGTGTGTGTGTGTGTGTGTGTGTGTGTGTGTGTGTGTGTGTGTGTGTGTGTGTGTGTGTGTGTGTGTGTGTGTGTGTGTGTGTGTGTGTGTGTGTGTGTGTGTGTGTGTGTGTGGTGTGTGTGTGTGTGTGTGTGTGTGTGTGTGTGTGTGTGTGTGTGTGTGTGTGTGTGTGTGTGTGTGTGTGTGTGTGTGTGTGTGTGTGTGTGTGTGTGTGTGTGTGTGTGTGTGTGTGTGTGTGTGTGTGTGTGTGTGTGTGTGTGTGTGTGTGTGTGTGTGTGTGTGTGTGTGTGTGTGTGTGTGTGTGTGTGTGTGTGTGTGTGTGTGTGTGTGTGTGTGTGTGTGTGTGTGTGTGTGTGTGTGTGTGTGTGTGTGTGTGTGTGTGTGTGTGTGTGTGTGTGTGTGTGTGTGTGTGTGTGTGTGTGTGTGTGTGTGTGTGTGTGTGTGTGCGTGAGTGTTTGCTTGTATGGGTACTGGGTGGGTACGTGGTACGTGCATGCGTGGCTACGTGCGTGCGTGCGTGCGTGCGTGCGTGCGTGCGTGCGTGCGTGCGTGCGTGCGTGCGTGCGTGCGTGCGTGCGTGCGTGCGTGCGTGCGTGCGTGCGTGCGTGCGTGCGTGCGTGCGTGCGTGCGTGCTGTGTGCTTGTCTACTGGGTGGGTACGTGCGTGCGTGTTTGCTTGTATGGGTACTGGATGGGTACGTGGGTACGTGCGTTCGTGCGTGTTTGCTTGTATGGGTACTGGGTGGGTACGTGGGTACGTGCGTGCGTGGCTACGTGCGTGCGTGGCTACGTGCGTGCGTGCGTGCGTGCGTGCGTGCGTGCGTGCGTGCGTGCGTGCGTGCGTGCGTGCGTGCGTGCGTGCGTGCGTGCGTGCGTGCGTGCGTGCGTGCGTGCGTGCGTGCGTGCGTGCGTGCGTGCGTGCGTGCGTGCGTGCGTGCGTGCGTGCGTGCGTGCGTGCGTGCGTGCGTGCGTGCGTGCGTGCGTGCGTGCGTGCGTGCGTGCGTGCGTGCGTGCGTGCGTGCGTGCGTGCGTGCGTGCGTGCGTGCGTGCGTGCGTGCGTGCGTGCGTGCGTGCGTGCGTGCGTGCGTGCGTGCGTGCGTGCGTGCGTGCGTGCGTGCGTGCGTGCGTGCGTGCGTGCGTGCGTGCGTGCGTGCGTGCGTGCGTGCGTGCGTGCGTGCGTGCGTGCGTGCGTGCGTGCGTGCGTGCGTGCGTGCGTGCGTGCGTGCGTGCGTGCGTGCGTGCGTGCGTGCGTGCGTGCGTGCGTGTGTGCTTGTATGGGTACGGTGTGGGTACGTGCGTGCGTGTTTTGCTTGTATGGGTACTGGGTGGGTACGTGGGTACGTGCGTGCGTGGGTACGTGCGTGCGTGTGTGCGTGAGTGTTTGCTTGTATGGGTACTGGATGGGTACGTGGGTACGTGCGTGCGTGGGTACGTGCGTGTGTGTGTGCGTGTTTGCTTGTATGGGTACTGGATGGGTACGTGGGTACATGCGTGAGTGCGTTTGTGCGTGCGTGTTTGCGTGTGTGGGTACTGGATGGGTACGTGCGTACGTGGGTACGTGGGTACGGAACCACGTAGACTTGCTTCAATAATCTACTTACTGTGTTACGGAATGGAACGTTATTTCACACATTTGTCTCCTATTATTAACGCGGAAATAGCTATTAAAAAGCTTCTGCTCTCAAAGATGAGCCTTACGTGTAAGATTAGTGTGATCTAGATGTCTGTTTACTTTATATATTAGCCGATTGCAGAGACGAAACGATTGCTTAATACAGAGCTGAATGAACATTCGCAGAAACAGTCTCAGCTAAATCGGGTTACTCTTAGAAGGTATGGTTTTATATATAGGACAAACAATGGAATTAGTTCACGTTGTGCTGTTCAAATAACGCATACAGGCAAACTAATTCAGTGCAGCGTACTTAACGTTTTCATCACATTGTCCGGAAATCTGACATAGGCTCTAACATGTGTCTGCTTGATCAAGAAAGCTGCTTATGATAAAGTACGAGGGTTTGTTACTTACTTTGACTAATGAAACATGTTCACCGGATTATGTAGTTTGCCTTCAAGAAATCTTAAATTAAAACGAACGGACAACATTTCGTTCAAACATTATTCTAAGCATTATATTCCCAAATTCAAAATTCCAACTCACTCAATATCTTTAAAACTCGATATTTAAGATGGAATAAGCCAACAGAAACATAGAAATCGCTCTCGTAAAATAAAGTCATTATTATTATTGATGATTATTGATTATTGATTATTATTATTATTATTATTATTATTATTATTATTATTATTATTATTATTATTATTATTATTATTATTATTATTATAGCTATATTAATATGGTTCGAATTCAGGTTGTTTTATTATTTCATGTGACGAGGCTATGTCTGAACACTGGTCAAAGGGACACTTGGGGTCTGCCTCCATCAATTACAACAGGAGGGTCCCCGCACTAAGGCGTGAGGAACTGCATAAACCCATAAGCAAATAAACTAAACTAGTGTTTGTTCTAGCGGCTTGAGGCAACATAGCATGGGAAGGATTCGGTTTGAAGATGTTCTCTCTTAGGGGCCTCTGTGGCCCGAATGGTTACAGTATGTGACTTCAAATCACTTGACCCTCACAGCTGTAGCTTCGAATCCCATTTGCGGTGGTGTCGAATTATTCCATGTAAAGAAGCTATCCGACTTGCTTTCAATGTCTCTACCCAGATGCCCGTCTATGCCGGACATATTGCTAAGAAGGGCACCCGGGGTCGTTATGCCATGGGGCCTACGCTGTTGGTGCGACTGTATACCCACAAAGCAAAGCATGTATAGTGTCTGAAACTTACTGCCTCGTCAATTCAATATAACAAATTGCAATCACAAATAATCACAGATCTTGAAGCATGGTGCTAATTTAGTGATGTGACTACAATGTACTCCCACAACATCTGTGGTACTCTGTCACATACTCTGTCACGTCAATAAGCGATAGCAATAATTATTTGCTCTGGTTCATTCTCATATAGCATTGGTCGTCATGTTTGGTGACAGGAAATGTCTCCTCTGGTAATTTCATCCATGATTGGTCTCACAAACAGAGCGACACATGTTACTATCCGTGCATTCCGGGATAAATAAAACATATCATAGTACTACTCAATCAAGATATATGTCAACAGTTCGATTGCTTCCTGCCAATTGTAGCAGAGCAATAGGGCAGAATTTACCGAGAACTGTATGCTGACTGTTAAATGTACTTAAAGTCGCCACCGCAGACGGGTCTGTATTCTAGTGCTACCACGCTGGACTGGTAATCCATGTATCGCCGGTTCGATCCCACGTCTGGCCCTAATAAAATTAACAGTCTTTCAGATGGGACTTTAAACCGAGGTTTCGTGTCGTCGCTGTACACCGTGCAGGTAAAACAACCAGAGGAGACTCTTGCATTTGTCTCTGTCTGTATCATTGCACTATCCTCCAAACATCTAAAATGACTAATCTCTTCAGGAGGCGGCGCGGCGCTCATATGGGCAACCGGTAGCGACGATAAATAAACGTAACACACACTGTATGCTGACTGTTAAATGTACTTAAAGTCGCCACCGCAGACGGGTCTGTAGTCGAGTGCTACCACGCTGGACTGATAATCCATGTATCGCAGGTTCGATCCCCCGCCTGGCCCTAATAAAAGTAACAGTCTTTCAGATGTGACTTTAAACCGAGGTCTCGTGTCGGTGCTGTACACCGTGCACGTAAAAGAACCAGAGGAGGCTCTGGAACGGGTCTCTGTCTGTATCATTGCACTATCCTCCAAACATCTAAAATGACTAATCTCTTCAGGAGGCGTCGCTCATATGGGCAACCGGTAGCGACGATAAATAAACGTAAAACACACACATGAATTGCGGTCTAAGTTCTTATATTTCATAGTCTTAATGATTCATATAGACGTCTTGACAGATACATTTCGGGCATGTACGAGTTCCCGGGTAGAATCACCAACCTCCCGTATGTCAGTTGGACATCTTCCTCTCTTCAAGTTGGACTCAAATCTACAACTGCAAGTGTCATGTGCTTTGACGTCAACGACCTTACTAACTCGACCACGGAGGCAGTGCAGTGACTGTTGCGTCGCTCTACAAAAGCATGACAAAAATGCTATGGTGTGGCAAATTGAATACATATACATGTTTGGGGTATGTACGTTCATAATTGTAATAGTAAGCACTAGTAGACATTCATAATTAAATTAAAATGCAGCTAAGTCAACATACAGTCTACATCCGTTATGTCAAAGTCGGTTATGTCGAATTATCTTGTTATCTCGAAGTTGGATCAAAGTCCCGTTTCAGACACTATCATTTTACATATAACTGGCTCCGTTTATATCGAATTTCGTTAAGTCAAACTTCGGTTATGTCGAAGTATTTTGTTCGGTCCGACGGAATTCGACATAACAGATGTAGACTGTATTTACGTTGTTCTTGCATTGCCTTGCGATACCACTATGTACTACTCCAGGATGAAACAATACGACACTTTAGTACACTTTGAGAAACCAGAGATAAAGTATGTGATAAATACATGACAAATGGAAATGTCACTATATTGACGCAAGAAACGACGAAGACCTGGTACATGTTTCTAGCATTTCTACTGGGTGTCGTAATGTCACTTTTGATGTAATTCACTTAAATTCCCTAGACCTGTCGGATGTATGGTCAACTTGACATCTCTGGACAGTTCTGGTTAAGTAATCATAATGACGCACTTGTGGTATATAAAGATTGCATTGAATTATCTAGACATGTCTATACACATATACGATATAATCATAATGACGCACTGTTACGCCGCATAGAGCTCCTAGCCCATAGGAGCTATATGCGTTGTGGCATGACGCATATAGCTCCCATGTAGCCCTATGCATTAGGCCACAACACATAGAGCTCCTAAGAAGCGCTATGCGTTAGGCAAACACGCATAGAGCTCCCGAGAGCCCTATCGGTCGAAGGTACACATCAACTTTAAAATGGGTCTTTCAACCTGACGCATAGAGCTCCCCACTTCCGATAATTAAGATGTTGAGATGACTTGTACGTGCACTTGTAGATACAAATGCACGTAAGCGTTGTAGGTATTAACACCTAACACCTATTCACACCTACATGATATGGACCGGACACGAAATGTAGGCACTTGACTTTTGACCTCAAAGTGCGACCTTGACTTTGAACCTACATGGCTGGAACATGGGTTATGCACGTCATCTCGATGAGGTGAACAGTTGACCCAAGTTTCGTGAAAATCCTTCAAGAGGTTTAGGAGATATGGACCGGGCAGGATGGGATGGGCGGACGGAATGACGGATGGACATCGACCAATCCGATAGTCCCCATTACCGGGTCTTCGACCAGTAGGGGCCTAACAAGCCTTTAATAAAGTGAAAATGGGACATAATTCAGTAAGTACAACACAGAGAGTTATGGTTCTTGCGCTCTGCACTCCGCCTCATTGCCCTCTATCACTGCTTCAAGTTTCTTTTTATTACCTTCAATACTTTTCGAGTTATGCTGCGAACAAGCACATAATAAGGTGAAAAGGGGAGATAATTCAGTAGGTACATCACAGAGATTTATTGTTCTCGCGCTCTATAAACCGCCTCATTTCCCTCTATCACCGTTTCAAGTTTAATTAGATTTCATTCAATACTTTACGAGTTATGCTACAGCAAGCATTTAATAAAGTGAAAAGGGAGATAATTCATCAATGACAACACATAGAGTTATGGTTCTTGCGCTCTGCTCTCCACCGCATTGCCCTCCATCACAGATTCAAGTTTCATTTGATTTCCTTCTATGCTTTTCGAATTATGCTCCGGACAAGAAGTACCCGGACGAACGAACGGACGGACGAACAAACGGACGGACGGACAGACAAAGTGGCAACTATATGCCCTTTGGGGAGCATAAAAATAGTCAGTAGTTTAATATGTTTTAGTAGTTGACAACAGAGGAGCTCAATGCGAGACGATCGGACATATTGACGCATTGAAGCTCTATCGGACAGGAGCTCTATGCGGTTCTTTAACGACGCATAGAGCTCCTCGAGGAGCTCTATGGGTTAGGAGCTCTATGCGGCGTAACAACGCACGTGTGGTATATAAAGATTCTACAGACAGACAGACAGACAGACAGACAAACAGACCAAGTCGGCCAAGTATGGTAATATCTTTTAATGAATTTCGATCTTGGTTTAAACAGTATTTATTCCAGTAAATTTACATGTATAACACAAAAAATGTTACAAATTACATAAATTGTGAATGGTTTGGATTGGAAAACAAGTTTTCAGAAAACTTATATTAATTCCTCTCCAAATTTCTTTCGATCTTAGAGTTGAATAATGTGTACAGATTAGTATGAAGCGATACTCATTTTCAAACAATATAATACCAATGTGCAGTTGTCACTTTTAGTCGTATCATTTGTATGTGTGTTGCGGGCCTCGTGGTAGATAACTTTTGTTAAATGCGTTCGCTCGTGAAATAAAGTATGTATTATTATTAATGACTGTACTCTATAAAATTCGTCATCTGCAAAACAAACACTGACATGCGTGCGCATCAAAACGTCGCATGACACAAGGTTATATGAACTTCCATTTGCATATATTGACACAGATGTTCCGTAAATACTATTATCACTGTAATATGCATTTTCATTGGGGGCACGTTCATTATACTAAACCAGAGGCGTAGCTAACGTTCTTGAATGTGTACGCCCGACTTAATAAATTGAGTATCGACTGTGTAACGTTGCGATACCTAACCGTCAATGGCGCATTCTGGCGTATTATGGCGTCTTTGACATTCAAATTTCGATGTGTTCAGAGATATCGTTTTTCAAAATGATAGCAAATGTATTACACAATAATGAATCTGTTTACTAAAATTAGGTCTACCTCTATCAGCCTCCGATTTATATTGCATTTCTGGACATTTTTCTTTATATTTACGTAGTCTAAGTGTAGCTACGCCACTGTAAAAACTTCTATCAACCGATCATTAAAGCTATAAAAACAAGTAGACATGAAATGAGTCATATTTCGCTATATGACGAGAAGACGAAATGAGGGAGTTTGATTTAGTAGGGAATTCACTACAGGTATTTATCATTAGCTACTTATCCTTACACAAGTGCGTCATATATGTTATAATATACTTATATATGCGTCATATATGTTATATATAATTATACGTACGTCATATATGTAATATATAACTATATGTACGTCATATATGTTATATATACACGTATACGTGTGTGTCATATATGTTATATAATTATACATATATCATATATAATTATATGTGCGTCATATATGTTATACATACTTATACGTGTGTCATATATGTTATATATAATTATATGTGCGTCATATATATATATAATTATACTTACTTATGGCATATATGTTATATATTTATACTTGTCATATATGCTATATAATACGTATACGTGTATCATATATGTTATATATAATTATGCTCGTGTCACATATGTTTTATATACTTATACGTATGTCATATGTATGTACTTGTGTCATATATGTTATATATACTTATACTTATGTCATATATGCTATATTATAATTATGTTCGTGACTGTTGTGGGGGATATTTTATGATACCTATATTATACTTATGCACGTCTACACTTTTTTCCGAAAGTTCGAAAAAGTTAAAATTCTAAAACTGCAATACAAATGTGTTTTGCTGTCCATGTGTATCATAAATTACATGTCGCTAACTCGTATTGTCTAAATTGGTATTATTACATTTTAGCTACTCATGTTACCTATATGTATATTGATGACCTTTTTGGTGTTATTTTCTGATACCCTTGGTACGCTTGAAATGCGTGTGTTAGGTAAACATGAACATGTGGTTATATAGATACCTCTGGGTTTCCGTGGCCGATTGGTGACTGGCTCATCCCAGATGTAGGTTTGAATCCCAATACGTGTGTTGAATTCTTTAAACTGAGGAAGCTATCCAGCTGGCTTGTCGAAGGTCGGTGGTTCTACACATGGTGAGTGTTTACGTTCATTTATCGTCGTTACCGGTTGCTGATATTAGCAACGTCTCATGAAGCGATTCGACGTTTTAGTTTTAGATTCTGGAGACTAGTGCAATGATACAGACAGAGACCCATTCCAGAGTCTCCTCTGGTTCTTTTACATGCACGGTGTAGAGCACCGACACGAGACCTCGGTTTAAAGTCCCATCTGAAAGACTGATACTATTTCTACACATATCCGGCCAGTGCCCTAAATACTGCTTGGAGGGGGGCGGCACCCTGGGTCTTCCACCACAAATAATAGCTTGAGAGTCCCCATATCACCTAAAGCTGTGTGTGCGAATTTAGACATAACAAGAAAAACTATTACATATAAATATGTAATAGAAGGACGATTGAACATTTACTCTGCATAATGTCCACTCGGATAGTGTATTGAGTGACTGTATATAAATTATGAAGTGCATACTTTAGTAATTAAATGCAAACATGTTGATAATAACATGAAACCCTGTCCAGCATTATACATGTAGTATATACCACAGCCCTGCTGGAACATCCGCGAATCATATGGGAACCAATTATTGTTGCAGAATTTCAACTGCGTGAATAAATTGACCTTGCCATTTCTGGATTCCAGCTCAAGCCTGTATTTCTATGCGCACACCAGTGAAAGCTTGGAACTAGTTCCCTGAAAACAATTGGACATTTTAATACCTGTAATACGAATACATAGCAGTAATTCTTATCACACAAATTCTCATTCGTCTAGAAAACGAACGAACAGATTTATAGATAGCTCGGTTACACTAGACTGAGCAGTGGTTAGAGTTTACATATGTTGCATGTAAGCTTTCTTAGATACTGACTAGATATTCCAGAGCAGTGCCGAAAGTTTATACAAGATGAATGTAAGCTTTCCTAGAACTGCCTCAGTACTAACTTAGATAATCCAGATCAGTGCCGAGAGTTTATACAAGATGAATGTAAACATTTCGAGAATTGTCTCAGTACTGACAAGAGAATCCAGAGCAGTAACCGAGAGTTTATACAAGATGAATGTAAACATTCCTAGAACTGTCTCAGTACTAACTAGAGAATCCAGAGCAGTAACCGAGAGTTTATACAAGATGAATGCAAGCTTTCCTAGAACTGTCTCAGTACTAACTAGAGAATCCAGATAGGTGACGAGAGTTTATACAAGATGAATGTAAACATTCCTAGAACTGTCTCAGTACTGACTAGATATTCCAGAGCAGTGCCGAGAGTTTATACAAGATGAATGCAAGCTTTCCTAGAACTGTCTCAGTACTAACTAGAGAATCCAGAGCAGTAACCGAGAGTTTATACAAGATGAATGCAAGCTTTCCTAGAACTGTCTCAGTACTAACTAGAGAATCCAGATAGGTGACGAGAGTTTATACAAGATGAATGTAAACATTCCTAGAACTGTCTCAGTACTGACTAGATATTCCAGAGCAGTGCCGAGAGTTTATACAAGATGAATGCAAGCTTTCCTAGAACTGTCTCAGTACTAACTAGAGAATCCAGAGCAGTAACCGAGAGTTTATACAAGATGAATGCAAGCTTTCCTAGAACTGTCTCAGTACTAACTAGAGAATCCAGATAGGTGACGAGAGTTTATACAAGATGAATGTAAACATTCCTAGAACTGTCTCAGTACTGACAAGAGAATCCAGATAGGTGACGAGAGTTTATACAAGATGAATGCAAGCTTTCCTAGAACTGTCTCAGTACTAACTAGAGAATCCAGATAGGTGACGAGAGTTTATACAAGATGAATGTAAACATTCCTAGAACTGTCTCAGTACTGACAAGAGAATCCAGAGCAGTAACCGAGAGTTTATACAAGATGAATGTAAACATTCCTAGAACTGTCTCAGTACTGACAAGATAATCCAGAGCAGTGCCGAGAGTTTATACAAGATGAATGTAAACATTCCTAGAACTATCTCAGTACTAACTAGAGAATCCAGATAGGTGCCGAGAGTTTATACGAGATGAATGTAATCATTCTTAGAACTGTCTCAGTACTGACAAGAGAATCCAGAGAAGTGCCGAGAGTTTATACAAGATGAATGTAAACATTCCTAGAACTGTCTCAGTACTGACAAGAGAATCCAGAGCAGTAACCGAGAGTTTATACAAGATGAATGTAAACATTCCTAGAACTGTCTCAGTACTAACTAGAGAATCCAGAGCAGTAACCGAGAGTTTATACAAGATGAATGTAAACATTCCTAGAACTGTCTCAGTACTGACAAGAGAATCCAGAGCAGTAACCGAGAGTTTATACAAGATGAATGTAAACATTCCTAGAACTGTCTCAGTACCGACAAGAGAATCCAGAGCAGTGCCGAGAGTTTATACAAGATGAATGTAAACATTCCTAGAACTGTCTCAGTACCGACAAGAGAATCCAGAGCAGTAACCGAGAGTTTATACAAGATGAATGTAAACATTCCTAGAACTGTCTCAGTACCGACAAGAGAATCCAGAGCAGTAACCGAGAGTTTATACAAGATAAATGTAAACATTCCTAGAACTGTCTCAGTACTGACAAGAGAATCCAGAGCAGTAACCGAGAGTTTATACAAGATGAATGTAAACATTCCGAGAACTGTCTCAGCACTGACAAGAGGATCCAGAGCAGTAACCGAGAGTTTATACAAGATGAATGTAAACATTCCTAGAACTGTCTCAGTACTAACTAGAGAATCCAGAGCAGTAACCGAGAGTTTATACAAGATGAATGTAAACATTCCTAGAACTGTCTCAGTACTGACACGAGAATCCAGAGCAGTGCCGAGAGTTTATACAAGATGAATGTAAACATTCCTAGAACTGTCTCAGTACCGACAAGAGAATCCAGAGCAGTAACCGAGAGTTTATACAAGATGAATGTAAACATTCCTAGAACTGTCTCAGTACTGACAAGAGAATCCAGAGCAGTAACCGAGAGTTTATACAAGATGAATGTAAACATTCCGAGAACTGTCTCAGCACTGACAAGAGAATCCAGAGCAGTAACCGAGAACTGTCTCAGTACTGACAAGAGAATCCAGAGCAGTAACCGAGAGTTTATACAAGATGAATGTAAACATTCCGAGAACTGTCTCAGCACTGACAAGAGAATCCAGAGCAGTCCCGAGAGAACATTTATAACTACAATTTGATCTGTAATACATGTACTTCTTCTTTGATTGTTAGTGATGCTCACATAAGGTGGATCGCCGCTGCCGAGTGGTTACGGGTGTCGACTTCAAATCGCTTGCCCCTCAGCGCTGTAGGTTCGAATTCCATCGGGATGTAGATTTCTTTCATATGAGGAAGCGTCCCAACGGAAAGTCGGTGGTTCTATCTTGGTGTCCGTCAGTGCCTGAAATGCTACAGTAGGTAGATGGCTCGTACCGGCACCCGGGGTCTTCCGCCACCAACAGTAGGTAGATGGAGAGTCGACACATGACGCTGTCTGTGTAACTTAAACCCACAGAAACACACACACACACCTTCTAGAATACAGGAAGGAGGGAGAAATAGGGGGATATTGTACAGCATAATTACTTTGGTTCTCTCATTGATCATTTCTATGTCCATATTGTTTTATCTCTTGATAAGCCATAAGTCGTTTAGTTTAATTAAACTTACTTCGCTACTTCCTAGTGCGGGCCGTTATCTAATGTTGCAAATCCTTGTCGCCCAAAGTATTTAGTTATGCAAATTTATTTTAGCTCGATTGCGAACCAAGTTCTTACAACTTATAGTAATCACTCGCGAGACTTAATTCCTGGAATCCATCGCGACGAGGGAGAAGAGGCAATGTGGAATTTAAATGCCTTGCCTAGGGGCACAATAATAACGGCTATGGCTGGGCCTTTTCACACCTACAGCGAACGAGTTACCACTGCGCTATCACGAGTCCCAACGTATTTGAATGTGTTATATATTGTAACTAGTTTATGTCTGACGTATCATCTATTGCTAAGCGATAATTTAAATTAGTACTAAACGTATGTAGTGGAAAGGAACCGACATTTTAAATATGATATCGGTTTCAGTTGCTTTGAACTCTAGAAAACCTTTCTCTAAGGACTATTAACTTTTGTTAATTGAGTTCTCTCGTAAACTAACGTCTTTAATTTTATTATTATTATTATTATTATTATTATTAGACACTAACCAACTGATAAGGGATGCATAATTGGGACCTTCGACGTAGTTAGTAATGCTGACTTGTATTTGACAACCTAATATCAGACATCAATGTACAACATTATGAACAATCTTGTACCGAATTATTTGAATGAACATTTTCAATTAAGACATTGCAATTCAGTTACTTCAGATATGACATTGAGAAATGTTTCAAATATGGATCTCTATATTCCAAGACCTAGATGTGAAATGTATAAGAAATCATTAGAATACTCTGGTCCAAAGATATGGAATTGTCTACCATTTAAAATTAAGACGTCCAGATCTTTAAATATATTCAAGACAAAATGTAAAGTATGGATACAACGTTTTAATCGGTAGACACTAGACAGTTATATATATATAATGATTGTAAATCAATATGCTTATGTCGTTTTGTATTTATATCAAAGTACCTGATTTATTTAGGCTGTTGTTTAAGTTACTTTGTACAACATTATGCATGTATAGTGTACGGCGTAACTATGTTATAATTATTGTGTATGTACATTTATTCTATAGTGTTAACAAATTGAAGAGGGCCCTAATGAGGATTAGTTCAAAACTAATTAGGTCACCCTCTATAAATAAAGAAATCTATCTCTATCTATCATGGTATCTAATACACGTGTCCAAATACAAGGGTTATCCGTTATCGTGGTGCATGACAGTCCAAATACAAGTGTTAATGTAGCTGATAATATAAATACACCATGTACATACATATATTATGCTAAATAACTTAGAGTTCAAATGATATGATGGTCGCCAGATCGGACAGGTGGGTTTTCTCCGGGTACTCCGGTTTCCTCCCACACGAATGACAACATATACGCTTTCATCCGCACCAACGAGAGTGATTAATATACGTTGTCAGAACTTGCTTCGCAATCGTTGTAAAATAAATAATGTTTAAACTTTCAAATGGCTATGTTTGTGACCGCCCCATAACTCTGAACCGCAGTGGAATCTTAAAATGACTTGGCACAAATGTTAACCATATCGGGCTGGCATGATGACAATCTCATAAACAAGTGCATTTAAAGAAAAGTGCCATTGATACACAGAAAGTATGTCCCAACATACATGCGGTTGGTATTTTGGGTTGGTTTTAAACAGAAGTACAAACAATATATCATAGAAGATGTACATAGCCAAAGAATTATTACACAAACACCATTAAAGCAGCATTACATCGTAATAAAGGATGTTTTGGGTAAAATATAAATACTAATGTGTGTGTGTTTACAAAAATCGAAATAGTCGCTCAGAAACGATAAAATTCCAATAAATTTAAACCGTCGTATACGCGAATTTGTTTATCAACACACGAAATGTAAACACGCACAGCGCGCATGTGTGAAACAACAGAGGATGTAGAAAACAACGTATATATTTTGAACATGAAATACTATCTATCTATCTTCCTCTAATGTCAAACCCCTCGCGGGGATGTAGACACGTCCCTAAAAGACTTAGCTAACAGAGGTATGAATCAACATATCAAGTAATTTAATTAAAAAAGACAACGTGGGACAAATGGGGACGATGCATTCCGGATGTAAACAAGTGCGGACGATACGTTCCGGTTGTAAACAAGTGCGTGACCGATCGAGTTTGTTTTATCGCAAAAAAACACTGATTACCAAATGAACATAAGCATACAAAGTATAATGTTCGAATGTGTAACAGCATTGCTACCCAAACGTACAATTGAATTTTTCAAATATCTTTTATTTCATACGATGTAATGCTGCTTTAACTGTTGTTTCATACGCCACCAAGCTTCTCGCCAATGCAACCCGGGTTCGATTCTCGGACCGGGAAGTATGTGAGATGGTACGGTGGTCGCCTGATCGGACAGGTGGGTTTTCTCCGGGTACTCCGGTATCCTCCCACACGAATGGACACATATACGCTTTCATCCGCGCCAACGAGAGTGATTAATATGAGTTGTTAAAACTTTGCTTCGCAATCGTAAAATAAATAACGTTTAAACTTAGACCAACTAGTGACCCGTGAATTTGTTGTTGGTGTTCAACCGTGTTTATCATGCTCGCTTCTCACCAATGCAACTCTAGTTCGATCCTCGGACCGAGAAGTACGTGAGATGGCACGGCGGCTGCCAGATCGGACACGTGGGTTTTCTCCCACACCTATGACTACATATATACGCTTTCATCCGCGTCAACGAGATTGATTAATTATAAGTAGTTAAAGGTTGTTTCGCAAACGTAATAAAATAAATAGAACGTAAATAGTTTGAAATCGAAGCATGGGACCAATGCATTAAAGCTGACTGGAAACTATATTATTTACGACTAACGGAGAGACATCGCTGGTTTTTCTATTACCTCCCTTGGTAGATACGTCCAAAAATATATAGCGGTCCTTTCAGTTGGAATCCTTTGTTTTTATTGTTGTTCCATAAGCAGACGTTGTGGTGTGATCAATGTGATTTTATCAAACTCATGTCAATTATATGATTGTTCCACAGTACAGTATACATTGGATATATGTCGAGATCTAACAATAATAGGATGATAAAACGGATGAAAATTGACAGCAAGCGATGCAAAAGAAACCACGATAAAAACCAAGGAAACCGATTAAGAGGACTCCTCGACTGTTAGTGGTATTCAGTGGCAGTACGTGACCAATGCCTCTCAATATGAATACGTCATCATGCTTTCTGTGTCCTCGAGCGATATGTTATAGCTGATTGGGTGTGTTATACAAATGTGTTCAATAAATGATGGAATATATTTAGTATGACTATAAAATCCAGTGAATGATCAAGTATGGGAAACATTAGTCAATTACTGCCCATGAATATTAAAAGTAGATTGACCCTTTTAATTGGTTTCCTCTGATTGTATCGCAGTTTCCTTTGCACCACATGCTATCCATTTGCATCCGTTTTCTCATCTTATGAATATTAATTCTCGACAGAGTTCCTACAGCATATCCACTGGATACTACTGTAAAAATTGGTTATCAATTAATTGACATGATTTTGGTAACATTACATTTACCCTACCGCAACATCTGGTTAGAAAACAACAATAAACGCAACGGATTCCAACTAAAACGATCAATATACAGTTCGGGATAAATCGGACATTATCTGTCAAGGGAGGTAATAGAAAAATGAGTCTGTTTCCAGAGACTATCGCGCCTACTAGTCCCCACATGGCGTTCGTATCACGACAGAGAAAGGTGAATAAATCCTGCTGAAAACAAATTGAGCAGTTTACAATAAACTTAGCGGCTAGGCGTTCAATGAGGTTATTTTGCGTCCCTGTCAAGTTCTCAGCAAATATCAATTCATGATTAGTCATCACGCCGTATTCGTGATATACGTCCTGGTCAAGTTTTAGTCAATTTTTAAAATCTTCAACAATGTATCATGGACGCAAGCGATGGCGTACAGGTTTGATTTCTATCGGTCTTAGAGGTTGTAAAACAACAAATAAATTGCCTATTAAATACATAGTAAAAAGTAAAAACATACAGTCTGTTCATTTATATTTCCAATCTTTCATTTCTTCTGATACCACATCCAAGAGGTATTCAACTCAAACTGTAAAAGAGCAAAAATCTTCCAAATGTAATGTTTCGCATAGCCAGTGCTCACCTGTGAATAACGTCACTGTGTTTACACACTGTATTCCTCCGCCAAATTATACATTATACCAACATTCAGTGTGCTATGGCCTGAATTCTAATACCACATCTTTTCTACACATCAACTAGTCTGAAGTCTTTTAATTTCTCAAAAAAACACAAATACAATGTACTATTCACTGCCTATCATGAAAATGCATGTTTATCAAAACCAAAAATGAACTATAATAGTTATTGGGACTACACCGCGGATGTACTTCTGCCTATTTACGTATATACAACTGTATAACCACGTGAAGTATGGACAAGTCATTGAAAACACGCTGGACTGGTAACCCAGGGATCGTAGGTTCGATCCCCCGTCTGACCTTAATAAAATTAACAGTCTTTCAGATGGGACGTTAAACCGAGGTCTCGTGTCGGTGCTTTACACCGTGCACGTAAAAGAACCAGAATGGGTCTCTCTCTGTGTATCATTGCAATATCCTCCAAAAATCTAAAATGACTAATCTCTTCAGGAGGCGTCGCTTATATGGGCAACCGGTAGCGACGATAAATAAACGTAACACACACACACACGAGGCGTGTGCAATAGCCCGTACATAACGCTGCGCAGTATAAGTATATACAGAATAAGTGTATTTATTACCTTTACCTTCGCCAGTGAGATTATGTTTTTGTCTCCGTGTTTGCATAATTACGCACGACGTTACATGCGGATTTTAGTTTAAACTATATTTATTAAAGTATACATTTTACAAGTATGTATATATAAAATACACAAACCACATAATGTAAGTATTGGATTGGAAAACAAGTTTTAACAACTTATATTAATTCCGTATGCTGTTTCCCCCCCCCCCCGTATAAAAACTGATTTATGAATGAAAATCACGTGACGTAAAAAAACAAATATCGTAGTATCATATATCGTCGTCTGCAAATAGTAAAAAGTAAAATCTGATGACGAACGAGAACAGGTCAGTCGGGCACTTACTCGTGCTACATCTCGTCAAGCCAATCATCTGACCGTTGCTGATTCCAACATTAGCAGCGAATCGGTGGAGTTGGCATTGCAGGCCAAGATAGTTCCATTTCCCTACCCACTACAGTTGGCCACGTTAATGTCAAGAAAAGTCGCGCAACAGCAATGCACATGTTTACGGGAAATATCTCAAGCAGCACAATTAATGTCCATGTCCATGACACAAAATAAGAAGTGCAAATAATCATTTCCCCTCGGCGTTTGACGTTTTGTCAACTTTTAAACTGAATGTGTTGGACATTGGAATTCTGAATTGTTTACGAAAATAACAGTGTGACAGGAGGCGTAGCTAAAAATGTTTTTAATTTTATTAATATTGTTCATGATTATACATTATTCTGCCAACGTGAACTATTAATGCATATATTTATTATTGTTTGAATAAAAATATTAATAAATGCTGTCTAATCTTGAAAAATAGCATTAGATTTTTAGAAAATCTTTATTTCAGGGAGGTAATTTGTAAAGCCGTCAGCCAAATCCCGGAAAGTAGAGAAATTAGGCGGCACGCCGACAAAGTAACACGCATATTTCTTCGTCCTTAACATTATATTGGGTCATGTAGGCCTAAGTGGTTAATTCCTACGCATCAGAACGACAAACCGTGGTTTATTCGCCGATATACCACGGCAAGACATATATTATTTCCTAATTCTAACACGACCCAGCTAATAACATACATACTTGTAGAGTTAAAATCTACCTCGGGTTATTCTGCGATATACCTACCTTGAACTATGCTGCGCGCGCACCGTGTTTTGGCTATTCCATTTATACAATGCGTGTAACGTTTTATGAATGAAATTCACGTGATGTTTATAAATACTACCATGGGAATTCGCGGAAGTGAGCTATTTTTAGAATCAGATCATCTCTTGTCCGTCTTGTTTTCCGTTAAGTAACGTTTCAGTTACTATTCTGTACAGTTTTATTTGACAAAATAAATAAAATTATTTATCAGTTACAACTTTTGTTCATTTTCGTTTTTGTTCGTGTTAGAATACTAAATAACAGACGGACCTGTAGTCCAGTGGTTAACACGCTGGACTGGTAATCTAGGGGTCGCAGGTTGGATCCCCCGTCTGACCATAATAAAATGAATAGTCTTTCAGTATGGACTTTAAACCGAGGTCTCGTGTCGGTACTTTACACCATGCACGTAAAAGAACAAGAGGATACTCAGGAATGGGTCTCTGTCTGTATTATTGCACTATCGTCCAACAATCAAAATGACTGATCTCTTCAGGAGGCGTCGCTCATATGGGCAACCGGTAGCGACGATAAATAAACGTAAAACACACACATATTAAATAACACTCGCCTCGCATGGAAATGTCGCTTATTTAAACTATTGTAATCGGATGAGGGCGTGGATGTGACGGATCTGTAGTGGTAACACGCTGGACTGGTAATCCAGAGAACGTAGGTTCCATCCTCCGCCTGACCCTAATAAAATTAACAGTATTTCAGATGGGACGTTAAACCGAGGTCTCGTGTCGGTGTTGTATACACTGTGCACGTAAAAGAACCGGAGGAGACTCTGGAATGGGTCACTTTCAGTATCATTGCACCATCTTCCAAAAATCTAAAATGACTAATCTCTTGAGGAGGCGTCGCTCATATGGACAACCGGTAGCGACGATAAATAAGCGTAAAACACACACACGCTAACTTCGCAAATCGGAATAAAGAACAGGAAAATTGTATTCCCGGTGCGATCTTAGAAGTTATCTAATTAATAGGTGACAAACGATGCGTGTATCGTTTCAGCGCGCATTACGTGAACTAGTGAGCTTTTGAAAAAAGTGTATAATACTGATCCTATGTCTTTTAGTTCTTTTCTTCCCGACAGATGTAATGGCAAGTCGGAGATAAACTAGAATTGATTTTAACTTGGTAATACGTTTGCTACAATAAGCTGCAATTTCAATCCCCTTTGATGTATGATCAGATGTTTATGTTCAGGGGTTTTGCATAGCCGTGCACAATATTAAATAAATGTCGCTTGGGGATTATATTTGCAGATTAGTCTAAACAATTATGCGCAGGTGCAATGTTACTGTAGATTCGTTATTGAGACAATCATGCAACCAAATCTGTACTACTTGAATCTTTCGGAATCATAAATATGTCCGGGTGATTTATTCACAGGGGCCTGTTGATTTATCCATATGGCGCCAATAGCCCTCGTACCTCTATCCTAGCTGGAAAACCCCATACCCCTATATAAACATATGTATACTAGATGGGGCTGTTGTTCTAGGAGAGATGTGTGTATGCATCATAATGAAACATCTGGCTAAGGAACAACAGTAAAAACATTATTCACAGGGTATTGTTGATTTATCCATATGGCTCCAAAAGCCCTTGTACCTCTATCCTAGCCGGACCCCCCCCCCTACCTCTATATAAACATATGTATTTTATACTAGATGGGGCTGTGGTTTTAAGAAAGATGTGCGTATGCATAATAATGGAACATTTGGCTAGGGAACAACGGTAAAAACAAAATATTCCAACTGAACGGACCGCTATGCATTTCGGGATATATCGAACTTTATCTGCCAAGGGAGATAATAGAAAAACAAGCGAGGTCCCTCAATGGTTTCCTTTCTTATCGTCGTGTTTTCTCGACATATTCCCAATGGGTACTTTGCTGTAAACCTTTGTTATCAATTAATTAAAACATTTTGACTAAATCGCAGTTATCACATCGTAGCCTCAGGTTACAGAACAACAGTAAAAACAAAGGATTCCAACTAATAGGAATAATATCCAGTTCGGGATCAATCGAACTTAATCTGCCAAGGGAGGTAACAGCAAAACAAGCGACGTCGCTCTCGCTATAATATAATTAGTCCAGTATATCCAGAAGTTGAAATGCATACATAAGGACAAAAGTTTTGCACGGGTATTTTTTACATCAGCAATTAAAGTCAATAACAACCAGTACCACATTAAATATTATGTAATCTAATTTGTCAATGTATCCTACACATTCACTGAAAAGTTGGTCAAAATCAATTTAGATTGCATACTATTGTGGTTCTGCTTTTAAAATGACTTTAATTGCTGATATAAACAAAATACCAGCTCAAAACTTGCGTCTTTAAGTATATTATCGAAGCTCACATGCCAAGCATGTCACGTGTAACAGTACAAATATTAACGAACATACCCAAATAATAATTGCTACCTATATATCCCATATTTTGAACAGAAGTTGTGCAGTGTGTAAAGCACCACACCGTATATAAATACGATACGGTGTCGATGTTAACAGCAACTGTTCTGGTAAAACGATGTTAACAGCAACTGTTCTGGTCAAACGATGTTAACAGCAACTGTTCTGGTCAAACGATGTTAACAGCAACTGTTCTGGTCAAACGATGTTAACAGCAACTGTTCTGGTAAAACGATGTTAACAGCAACTGTTCTGGTAAAACGATGTTAACAGCAACTGTTCTGGTCAAACGATGTTAACAGCAACTGTTCTGGTCAAACGATGTTAACAGCAACTGTTCTGGTCAAACGATGTTAACAGCAACTGTTCTGGTAAAACGATGTTAACAGCAACTGTTCTGGTGTGTTGTGTTTGGTCAAACGATGTTAACAGCAACTGTTCTGGTCAAACGATGTTAACAGCAACTGTTCTGATCAAACGATGTTAACAGCAACTGTATTGGTAAAACGAACTTTTTTATTTTCCGATGTATTTTTACGTTTATTTATCGTCGCTACCGGTTGCCCATATGAGCGACGCCTCCTGAAGAGATCAGTCATTTTAGACTTTTGGAGGATAGTGCAATGATACACAGAGAACCATTCCAGAGTCTCCTCTGGTTCTTTTAAGTGCACGGTGTACAGCACCGACACGAGTCCTCGGATTAACGTCCCATCTGAAAGAATGCTAATTGTATTAGAGTCAGACGGGGGATCGAACCTGCGATCCCTGGATTACCAGTCCACCGTGTTACCACTGGACTACAGATCCATCTGTGCTGATTCGTTGTATCGCTTGATGTCTTTTTATATCTAGTTGAATGGTGATTAGTATGTACCATAACTCCGGCGTAAAATGTATATGTATTTCAGTTGTCACCGGAATATGGGCAGAACGATATCCCCAGGAAACAGAGACGGAAGCTATTCATAATAATCGCAGTGGTAATCTTTCCTTTATCACAATGTCAATATCTCTGAGTTTATAATTGCATCACATGCCTTATTGTATCGCAATGTGTTGGGTTATGCAACACTGCGTGTTAACATTATTTGATAGAATGTTGTGTTGTTCGCTCTATAAAGTTGTAATTAACTACCATATACAGTTCATTGGTTGTGCATAGTGTATGTGTGTTGTGTTATGTAACATTAGGCCATAATAAAATAAATCCTAGATTTTCATCCAAATTTTTTTGAAAATGGGGGCGGGGGGTGAAATTTTATTTTTTATTTTATATTTTCAGGATATCGATATTTATGCTGATAAAATGGTGTTTTGACAAGATTCAACTTGACAAGATTTTTTTTTTTTTTTTCAAATAGTAATAAAAAAAATCGGGGCGGGCCCTAAAAACGGGGGCGGGCGGGGATGAAAATCTAGGAAATATTTTATTATGGCCTTACTTGTTAGGGTGTTGTGTTGTTCGCTCTATAAAGTTGTAATTAACTTCCATGTACAGTTCATTGGTTGTGCATAGTGTCTGTGTGTTGTGTTGGGTTATGTAACATTACTGGTTAGGATGTTGTGTTGTTCGCTCTATAAAGTTGTAATTAACTTCCATATACAGTTCATTGGTTGTGTATAGTGTATGTGTGTTGTGTTGGGTTATGTAACATTACTGGTTAGTGTGTTGTGTTATTCGCTCTATAAAGTTGTAATTAACTTCCATATACAGTTCATTGGTTGTGCATAGTGTCTGTGTGTTGGGTTATGTAACATTACTGGTTAGGGTGTTGTGTTGGGTTATGCAACATTACTGGTTAGGGTGTTGTGTTGTTGGCTCTATAAAGTTGTAATTAACTTCCATATATACAGTTCATTGGTTGTGCATAGTGTATGTAATGTTATGTAGCAGTACTTGTTAGGGTGTTGTGTTCAGTGTTCGCTCTATAAAGTTGTAATTAACTTCCATATATACAGTTCATTGGTTGTGTATAGTATCTGTGTTGGGCTATGTAACATTACTGGTTAGGGTGTTGTGTTGTTCGCTCTATAAAGTTGTAATTAACTTCCATATACAGTTCATTGGCTGTGCATAGTGTTTGTGTGTTTGGTTGGGTTATGTAACATTACTGGTTAGGGTGTTGTGTTGTTCGCTCTATAAAGTTCTAATTAACGTCCATATACAGTTCATTGGTTGTCTATGGTGTCTGTGTGGGTATTGTGTGGGTACATGGTAATGGCTGTGTAGTGTCTGTGATTTAGGGTTTATGTAACACTAGGCCTACGATTTATTGTTTTGTGTGTGTCGATCTATAAAATTGTAATTAACTCTCATAACAATATACAGGTCATTGGTTATATAGTAGCTGTGGCGATAGGGTTAGCAGTTGGTCTAACAAGTAAGTCATGTTCATCAGAGGGAGACCAGGCAGCACTCGGAGATGGAAACAAATCAAGAGATCCGTCATCTACGAACCCAGGCACAATGACGCGCGGCATATCGACGGTAGGCACCTGTTGTGTCTTAATTATATACTATCTGAGAAAATGAATAGCTATGTGAAAGCAAACCAAACATACACGTGACAGTTTCGATACTATGTTGCTGAAGCTGTAATAAACATCGCCAAAAAAATAGCCAAAAGTGATGACATGGCTAATTAACATATTGTTCATGGAAGTGGAAGTCGTGATAGCGCAGTGGATGCGCGTTCGCTTCAGGTGCGAAAGGTCCGGAGTTCGAGCCCCGCTGGAGCCGCTACGATTGTGCCCTTAGGCAAGGCAGTTCAATTCCACGTTGCATCTTCTCTCTCCCTCGTGGCGATGGAGTCCATCAGGAATGAGGTCTCGAGAGTGATTAATATAAGTTGTAAGAACTTGTTTCGCAATCGAGCTCAAATAAATTTGTATAAACTAACATATTGTTAATTTGCACCATGCAGTCAGTCATATCCAACCAGATTACAGCACTGTGCAGTGTAGTAAATAATTATATGTAGTACCGGGTCCAAGCAAAGCTACAGATATAGTTCGGCTCGAACCTCAACCTAGAGAACCATCAACACACAGACGTGGGCAACCAGAGCTGCATGACACTGGCACGATGTGGAAAGTTGGCTGAATGAGAGACATTAATGGCTTTTCGATTACCTCCCTTGACAAATAAAGTCCGATTCATCCCGAAATATGTATTGGTCCTTTTAGTTGAAAGCCTTTGTTTTTATTGGTGTTCCCTAACCATGTGTTGCGGTATGATAAATGTGATTTTATGAAAAGCATGTTAATGAATTTATAATTAATTTCTACAGTAAAGTATCCATTGGATATGCTGTAGGATATCTGTCGAGATTTAGTAATTTAATAATTATAAGATAAGAAAACTAATGAAAACAGATGTCATGTGGTGCAAAGGAAACAACGATAAAAACAGAGGAAGCCAATTAAGAGGATCTACTTTTCGTTAGTATTCAGGGGCAGTAACTGACTAATGTCTCTCATTGCTTATTTAAAATAAGTTATTTTGAACACTGTTTAAACATGTTTTTAGAATTGAAGTAAATGAATAGAACATGATTCGACTCATTCCCAGTTGGTTATGCCTGTTCTTCAAATGTTGATGCTGCGTACATGTATAGTATATGATTTGCATCATCTGTATAAATATATATATATACATAATGATAACAGAAACATTAACTGTACTCACAGCCTCCATCATCACCACAGTCATCTACGACGAAGGACAATGCTGATTGGTTGTCAGCTCCGTGTGTGAATCCCACCACTGCTACTCGATGTCCGTGGAGGTAATTTCCCATATATGTTTCTTAGTAGTCGTCACTTATAACGCGACATATAAATGTTCCTATCTCCATGCATAATAATGATAAACAAATGCATGCATAATAAACTTTTTTCTTTATTAGTCCGGCACGTAAGTAAGCCTTTCGTGACGTCATAGCGCTGCGTGTATATGACGTCATATTGCATCACGAATTTACCTACCAGGATCCCGCTACATCCTGGAACACTCTCCTCAGAATACACACAGTATTGCATCACGAATTTACCTACCAGGATCCCCTCTACACCCTGGAACATTCTCCTCAGAATACGCACAGTATTGCATCACGAATTAGAATACTAATTTATACCACATTCTCAGTTCCAGATCACTCTTTTATAATTATATGTTTTACAGCAAAAACCCACTACTTCTTGTGTCACTGGATGGTTTTAGAGCAGACTATTTACTACGGAATTTGACGCCGACAATCAATAAACTACGGAATTGCGGGGTACATACACCGTATATGAGAGCTGTGTATCCCACTCTCACGTTTCCCAATCATTACACCATTGTCACAGTAGGTGTTAATATATATATAGTGTGTGTGCGTGTGTGCGTGCGTGCGTGCGTGCGTGCGTGCGTGCGTGCGTGCGTGCGTGCGTGCGTGTGCATATCAGCGACGCCTCCTGAAGAGATTAGTTATTTTAGATTTTGGAGGATAGTGCAATGATACAGACAGAGACCCATTCCAGAGTCTCCTCTGGTTCTCTTACGTTCACGGTGTAAAGCACCGACACGAGACCTCGGTTTAACGTCCCATCTGAAAGAATGTTATTTTTATTAGGGTCAGACGGGGGATCGAACCTGCGATCCCTGGATTACCAGTCCAGCATGTTACCACTGGACTACATATCCGTCTGTGTTTATATATATATATTATTTGTGATGCTATATATATATAGAGAGAGAGAGAGATGTAGTTTTATTTCATACATTTGGATGTAATTTAACAATCGTATGCAATGGATAAGCTGTGAATTTGCCTACTCCACCTTCATGGAGATTACTAGGAATTATTAAGAATTACACACTATGTTGTTCCGATCTTTATTATAGCTTTTTTGACTACTAATGTGTTGATCTATGTCAATAAGCATTGGCGTCGAGAGGCGCTACTAAGGGGGAAATGGCACAACTAATATATATATATATATATATATATAGCTACACAATCGACTTTTAGTAGAAATATATTTCAATTAATAATTTATCAAGATTACTTATGTTTGTGTCAGTTGTATATGTTTTCCTTCTTTTCGCCAACAGGAAGTCAGTTTTCTGTAGTTATTACGTCATAACTACCCACAAATATTTAAAATGGCAGCCATTTTGAACACAATTCCTCACGTTTTCAAATCCCCATAGCTGCTTTATAGCTGCTGAAATACGCAAACATTCTGCCCAAATATTTCCTTTAAATTTGAAATTAATTATTTGTAAGAGATATCCATGCTCGCTCGTTTTAGGGATTGTATCCGGAATCACATGGAATCGTTGGCAACAGTATGTACGACCCGCACATCAACGCATCTTTCTCCATCGGAGGTAGAGAAAAGTATAAATCGGCCTGGTGGGGTGGCGAGCCAGTAAGTTGAATGCTAGCATATCAAATTGAAATAATTTCAATGTCTTTATCTGAAATATTGCTTTGCAATTTACACACGTTTATTTACATTTACAATTACTGACAGTCACTGGTGTGTGTGTGTTTTACGTTTATTTATCGTCGCTACCGGTTGCCCATATGAGCGACGCCTCCTGAAAAGATTCGTAATTTTAGATTTTTGGAGGATAGTGCAATGATACAGACAGAGACCCATTCCAGAGTCTCCTCTGGTTCTTTTACGTGCACGGTGTACAGCACCGACACGAGACCTCGGTTTAACGTCCCATCTGAAAGACTGTTAATTTTATTAGGGTCAGACGGGGGATCGAACCTGCGATCCGTGGATTACCAGTCCAGCGTGTTACCACTGGACTACAGATCCGTATGTGACAGTCACTGATGTTTAGTTGGAACACATGTAGTTTACAATGAATGACTTTTAAAACGCAAAACTTTTGTTTGGGTATATTTCTGGCGTTACAGCCGTTTTCAAAATTAACATGTTCATGGTGTAAAGTGTATCAAAATAAATGTTATTGGGATGTCATGAGCAATAGTCAGTCTTAGTCTGGGCCAAATTTTCTGATATTCCGCAAATTACAAATGTGCAAAATTCATTCCCATATAGGTGATGCAGCGTTCATTGTATTTTTTAATTGTTAGACAATCTGCTTGTCGTGGTAATTTCGTATAATATTTTATGAAACTCGTTTTGGAAATGTGCTAATAAGATCGCCAACATGCTGGCTTAATAGCAAGATTTCAAAACAAATGTTCATACAATATGGTGTGAAACATGTTGTGTTTGCAATTTTCACCAATATTACTAGTTTTATTATTCTATATAATTATATTGTAGTTTATAATGTACTGTAACACATGTCAAGTCAAATAATAACTGTGGTCTCATGTCGGTGCTTTACACCGTGCACATAAAAGAACCAGAGGAGACTCTGGCATTAGTCTCTGTCTGTATCATTGCACTATCCTCCAAAAATCTCAAATGACTAATCTCTTCAGGAGGGGTCGCTCATATGGACAACCGGTAGCGACGATAAATAAACGTAAAAACACACGCACCAGTGAATGTCAGTAATTGTAAATGTCAAATCAAATAGTTTATTTCGTCTCTTCGTATATACCACATTATATAAAACATTTATAATAAACAGATAAAGAATGCATACGTCTTTCTTAACAGAAATATAAGAGACGGTAAAATATATCACATGAATCATGAGCTGTGTTATATGACAAGAAACATTATGAAATATTTAGTTGTCATATGACATAACCCACAGAGCAATCTAATTTATATAAATGTGCATGCTATTATTTCACAGGTGTTAAAAGGAAAGGTTATACTGTGAATCAATCTTTTGTAGAAGTTATAGTATCTTATGAGTATAATTTTAGTTAGTTCTGTTAGTTCAAATTAAAAACTACAGACAAAACAAATTCATTAGAATATATTACAATGTACTTTATAATTAATTGTTCATGATTGTCAGAAACTAGTTAAAATACTTCTTCTTCGTCTTGTCGTTCGCGAATCACATGGACAAGCCGGCAGCAAACACGAAATGGGCCGTCCTCGTCAGATCCTCCCGGCAGCCATGTAGCTTCGTTGGAGAGAAGTATCTGTTGCCCAGGTTGTTTTCCTCAGCCCATGAAGATTGGGACACTCCTGGAGGATGTGTTCTGCAGTCTGGTCCCCTATTTTGCAGCTGCAGGCAGTTGATGGAGCTAGTCCAAACTTCCGACACATATGGAAGTTGAGGCGGTTATGCCCTGTTCTAAGCCGGAATATCGTGACTTGCTCCTGTCTGCTGAGAAGGTGGTAGTCATCCTTCTCGACTGTTGGCTTTGATGCAGATTTGATTATGGTGCATTTCTCCTTGTAAGTCAAATCTTTGTCTGGTTGCCTCTCGGTAGAACCTTGCTTGGCAAGCTGGTCAGCGGCTTCATTGCCAGGAATGCCTATGTGTGCATGTACCCACTGGAGGACAGTTCTTTTAGATACGCTGACTGTTCGAAGGGCTTCCATCAGGTGGGGTTCTTTGTTGTTAGACAGGGCATCCAGAACTGAGAGCGCATCAGTCAGGAAGACAACCTGGGCACACTCCACAGTGTTGTGTACTAGAGATGCTGCAGTTTCAAGGGCCTGTACTTCTGCCCCATAGTTGCTGCAGTGTACTCCAGTAGGTAGAGCAACTGACTGTGTGTGTCCATCTGGGTGTCGGACATACACGCCTGCTCCTCCGTTTGCTACTGCTCTTGTGGCTGAACCATATGTGTAGACTTGTAGCCATGCTTCTCCAGGATAACTCTTGTCGATGTGTGCTAGTGTGAGGGCACGTTTGACGTCATCATGGTGTCTATCTCTGGATGTCATGTATGGGATTGTACTGCAGATGGTAACCTTGGATTCATCACTAGTCAACCAGGCTTGGATAGAAATGGCGTTGGAGGCAATGTCTTGGCTGGGAGATGGCTGGTGTGCTTTCGAGCAAGCTTCTTGGTCTGGTGGATGAAACTGCTGCGCTTTAGACGATTCTTCGTTAGTGCCTCAACTCTCTGCTTCATCGGTTGTTCTTCCTGACATCGAAACGTCTCTGTCTGTAGAAACATTCTTTTGTCGCGACGTTCTTGCAGTGGCTGGATGGAAGTAATTTTCTCCATGGCCTTGATTGGAGTGCTCTTCATTGCACCTGTGATCAGCCTGAGAGCCTTGTTCTGAACCTTGTCGAGTGTCTGTTGGTTGGTCTTGGCTGATGATGTCCAGGCGGTGGATCCATTTTCCAGGTAAGGCCTGACCACACCTTGGTATATAGTCTTCAGGATGTGATCATTAGCACCCCATGTGGTGCCAGCAAGCTTCCGAAGGATTGCAAGCTTACGCTTGGCTTTGGCCTCTGCTTTCTGGATATGTGGCTTCCATGTCTGCCGTCTGTCAAATGTCACCCCCAAGTATGTTGGCTCGTTGTCCGTCTTCAAGGCAGTTCCACCGATGTTGATGGTTCCAGCTTTCTGTTTGGTGGAAAGTGTGAAGAGTGTGGTTGACGACTTCTCCTTATTAATAGAGATGCACCAGTCTTCTGCCCATGCTGTGAGCTTGTCTGCGGCCATCTGCATTCTGTATGTAGCAGTCGTTGCATATTCTTCAACACACCACATGACCAAATCGTCAGCATAGAGTGATGCTTTGATACCATGTGGTAGCTCTGCAAGCAAGTCATCGATGAAGATGAGGAACAGCGTAGGCGAGATCACTCCTCCTTGAGGAACACCGTGTCGGATGAGGAATTTCTTGCTCTTCTGGTTGTCAACAAGTACTCTGGCTCTGCGATTGTGTAGGAAGGATTTGGTCCATCGGAGCATCTTGTCGGCAATTCCGCATCGTTGCATCTTGACCAGCAGCCCATCAGTCCAGACTTTGTCAAAAGCCTTCTGGAGGTCGATCCAGGTTGCAAAAACTACCTTCTGGCCTTGGAATGCATCCTCAACTTCCTGATCCTGAGCGAGGTATGTTGCCTGGTCCTCTGTGCATCTGAACTGTCGGAATCCTGCTTGTTCCTTGGATAGGAGGTTGTCTGTCTCAAGGTACCACATGAGTCTCTTGTTAACTATCCTCTCCATTGTCTTGACCACACATCTAGTGAGACTAATAGGGCGATAGCTGGAAGCTTTCTTTCTATCCTTGCCGTTCTTGTAGATTGGGATAACATTGGCTTCCTTCCAGATCTGCGGAACTATGCCTTCTTTCCAGCTAAGATTGAAGATGTCAAGAAGTGTCAGCATGGCTGAGCATCCAAGATGAGTTAGCATCTCATTGGAGATTCCATCTGGTCCAGGTGACTTCCTCTTTTTCAGTTGTCTGAGCGCTGTGTACAGTTCCTGGTATGTAAGTGGAAGTTTCATGGAGTATTGTGCTGTATGCCTTTTACTTCTATCCTTCTGTTCTTTCCGTGCCTCTCTTTGCTGTTGGCGTGTGACTTTGATGTTGCCCTCTTTCTGGTAGGCTTTGGCGAGACAGTCTGCAGTCTCTTTGCCGGTCAACAATGTCCCATCCGCATCCAACGTGATTTTCTGTCTGTTATTTTCTTCATCATTTAGCTGTTTCGTGAGCCTCCACAACTTCCTCCCGTCCTTCTCAAGGTTCAGGGCAGCAGTTTTTCTCCCTCCAACTTCGTCGTGTAGCTTCCAGTTTAGATTTTTGAAACTGTGCCTTTGCTTACTGAAGTTGTTCATGGTTTTCTTGTGATGGCTGTTCTTCTGCCCTGTTCCTTGCTTCAGTGAGTTCATCTTGGAGGGTCTGCAACTGATTGGTCCAGTAGGGCTTGTATTCTCTTCTCGCACCTCTAGGTATGGTTTCATGGGCAGCTTTGAGTATGCAGCTGTTGAACTCTTTCACCACGTTGTTAACATCTCTTCCTTATACCTGTATGCCTCGAGTAAGAGAATTGGACCGAATAGCAAAGAGACTCCACTTGGCTTTCTTGTAGTTCCATCTAGGGTAGGGATGGTCTGTCTGTATCACTTCACTGCTGAGTGAGGAACACTGGTTTGTGGTCACTTCCACCAAGTTGATGGCCAACTTCTCTAACCGTACCTTTCTGGATGTCCTCTGTGCAGAATGCTAGATCTGGAGAGGTAGTAGTGTGCCATCGCCTAGAGTAGAAGGTTGGTTGACGAGAATCAAGTTGTGCTCATCCTGCCAGTCCTCCACTTCATCCCCACGCCTATCAGACTGTGCATATTCCCAACTCTGGGAATGACTATTGAAGTCACCAACAACCATGTATCGACTGTTTGAAACTCCAATAGTATCAAGGGCAAGGGCTTTGTCATTTGGGCAGTAGTAGTTGACGAGGTTCAACTCAGTTGATTTGGTCTTGATCTTGAACTCCTGGTATTCCGCTCCTTCAAGGTAGGTTTTCACTTCGCTCGCATTGATGTTGTTCCGGACTAGAGTGAGCACACCACCCTTGTGTCTGTCTTGTCGGTCTGCTCGGAGGCACTGGTAGCCTCGTACTTTGAACGTCTGGTCTTTGTTCAGGTGTGTTTCCTGTATGCAGCAAACACTTACCTCTTTGTCCTGTAGTACTTGCTCAAGTTCAGTCTTTTTGTTAAAGACTCCTTCAGCATTCCACTGCATGAGCACAAGAGGTTTCTGCTTCACGTTTCGGCCAGTAGCTGTCCTTCGCCGTCCCCGGGCTCCACAGGGCGGCTTAGGGTGACCTCCAGTAGCTAAGGATGGGTTCCTTCGAGGTATGGAACCCGGCACTGTACCTGCCTGGCGGGTCTTCACAGGTCCAGCACCATCTCGGTTTACTCTTTCTGTCATTGTGATTCATGGTGCGTTATGCGTAGTACCGTGGTTTATTAGAATGCGCCGTGCGGCCCAGTACTTCCGGCTTCAGCATTCGAGGTTTCTGTTGGGGTTACCTCACCCTTAGGCTAGGACTTTTAAGGCGGTCCATATATTCGCCCGATGCACCCGTTGTGGAACACGTGGAGTATTTAATAGGAGTAGCTTTGCCATGTGCTATCCTGCCCCGTCCTGGTAGGTACACCGCCATATGGTCCGGGACTGCTTATTTGATTCACAGCTAACCCCCATATCTGAGGGCCGTTTCCCCTATCCGCCACCCGAGGACCCGCTGGGTAGGGGATGGTCGCCCCACTACTGAATTGGAAGCAGCATGGACCCAAAAATACAAGAGTACATTCAGATTTATCATGTGTTGTTTACAAATACATGTATGTATATACATGTGTTATATCATACTATATTATTACAACTGCATAATGTGATGTGTTTTATACTTTGATAAATACCGTCTCTTGTAACTCATTTATGAGTGGCAATGTACTATACCATGTATTATTTTAATGTTGTTCTGTTATTGTTGTACATTGATGAGACATAAATAAATAAATATATTCAACCGCGGAGGAATACTAAGCTCAAGCAGTGACAGAGAAAATGCCATCTTCCATTGTTTAAAATCAGTGAAATATAGTATCTTTCACTGAGATAAGCAAGTATGGTTGAATGTGTGTTTTACGTTTATTTATCGTTGCCACCGGTTGGCCATATGAGCGACGCCTCCTGAAGAGATTAGTCATTTCAGATGTTTGGAGGATAGTGCAATGATACAGACAGAGACCCATTCTAGAGTCTCCTCTGGTTCTTTTACGTGCACGGTGTACAGCACCGACACGAGACCTCGGTTTAAAGTCCCAGCTGACAGTCTGTTAATTTTATTAGGGTCAGACGTGGGGCGGGGTTGAATGGTGGCCTACATAGATCATTCGTCCTCAACAGCTGAAGCTCGCTCTTCAATGATTGTTTGTTTGCACACTGTATATACAGTCTGCATCCGTTATGTCGAATTCCGGCGCACCGAACAAAATACTTCGACATAACCGAAGTTTGACTTAACGAAATTCGATATAAACAGATCCAGTTATCTGTAAAATGATAGTGTCTGAAACTGGACTTTGATCTGACTTCGAGATAACCGGATAATTCGACATAACCGACTTTGACATAACGGATGTAGACTGTAGACGGTTCCTCGTGACTTCTAGGCACACTGGGCAATATTTTAATTGTATTCATAATTGTTATCTGTATGTTTGCGCATGTTTCGTAAACAATTACATACTCACTTATATACATATATACAGTTGTGGGTGACGGCAAAGCGCCACGGGAAAGTGACAGCCTCATACTTCTGGGTTGGAAGTGAAATGAATATTTCAGGTAAAATTATATTTAATATTAGCATCTTATCATTGACAATTCATTGGTGTATATATTTAATATTAGCATCTTAGCATTGACAAGTCATTGGTGTATATATTTAATATTAGCATCTCATCATTGACAAGACATTGGTGTATATATTTAATATTAGCATCTCATCATTGACAATTCATTGGTGTATATATTTAATATTAGCATCTCATCATTGACAAATCATTGGTGCATATATTTAATATTAGCATATCATCATTGACAATTCATTGGTGTATATATAATGAATTATTTCATTACACGCTTGTCGTTATAGGCTGACATGTCGTATACAGACAGAATGCATACACACACTCATTTCGCACAGTCGAATTTTCTTCTTAAATTACTAATTATGTAGGTTAGTTTGTATGTGGTTCCGTAGAATAATAACAAGATATCAGGAAGCCATAACCAGATATCTGGAACCCATAGCCAGATATCAGGAAGCCATAACCAGATAACAGGACGTCATAACCAGATATCAGAAAGCCATAGCCAGATATCAGGAATCCATAACCATGTATCTGGAAGCCATAGCCAGATATCAGGAAGTCATAACCAGATATCTGGAAGCCATAGCCAGATATCAGGAAGCCATAACCAGATATCAGGAAGCCATAACCAGATATCTGGAAGCCATAACCAGATATCAGGAAGCCATATCCAGATATCAGGAAGCCATATCCAGATATCAGGACGTCATAACCAGATATCAGGAAGCCATAACCAGATATCAGGAAGCCATAGCCAGATATCAGGAAGCCATAACCCATTCCTGCATAATTAATTAGATATGAATCCATATTAAAAAATACAACAGTGAAGTAATTAACAGCATGCATATGTCGTTGTCGTCGTCGTTATCGTCGTCCTCGTTGTAGTAGTCGTTTTGGCACAGTCAAATATGTTGTAAGGTTTTTATAATCTATTGTATTTTGCATTTATATTAGGAATGCAGCCAGACATCTGGAAGAGATACGACGGGTAACTATACACTATATTGAGTACACAGTTAAGCCTAGTGGCGCAGTACTTTAGATAACATAAATTATTGGAACAGAAGTAAAATGTGCCACACAAAACAGTATACAGAAACAGTTCTAAAATATGTAATTACCGTCATACTTGTGTTAGTGGTCACCTCCATTAAGCAGCCAATCTGTAGTAAGCAACGAGTTTCCAGATTCCCAGTTTTATTATACATTTGCCCTCTATTAAGCAGCCAGTTTCCAGATTCCCAGTTTTATTATACATTTGCCCTCAATTAAGCAGCCAGTTTCCATATTCCCAGTTTTAGTATACATT
Source organism: Archivesica marissinica (assembly GCA_014843695.1). Lineage (NCBI taxonomy): Eukaryota > Metazoa > Mollusca > Bivalvia > Venerida > Vesicomyidae > Archivesica > Archivesica marissinica. The sequence goes on along the minus strand of CM026397.1, from coordinate 15,958,482 downwards.
TGCCCTCTATTAAGCAGCCAGTTTTCAGATTCCCAGTTTTATTATACATTTGCCCTCTATTAAGCAGCCAGTTTCCAGATTCTCGGTTTTATTATACATGTGCTGGTTGCTTACCACAGGTTTAACTGTAATCAATAATAAACGAACGTTAAAACCTGAACAAATGTACGAATGCAATGATTTTCTTTATTACAATTATTGCAGAGTTGCAACCTGGATTACGCCCCTAATTTGATTCGAACCTACAGCAGATACAACGGCTCCTATACTTCCGGTTTGCGTCAATATAGTATAACGTGTACTGGCAAGCATTGTAGTACCTGCTGGACAGTTCCTGTATTACATATATTCCTATATACCTGCACTGTGAACTATACAGCTACTGTATTACATATCTTCCTATATACCTGCACTGTGAACTAGACAGCTCCTGTATTATTACATATCTTCCTATATACCTGCACTGTGAACTAGACAGCTCCTGTATTATTACATATCTTCCTATATACCTGCACTGTGAACTAGACAGCTCCTGTATTATTACATATCTTCCTATATACCTGCACTGTGAACTAGACAGCTCCTGTATTATTACATATCTTCCTATATACCTGCACTGTGAACTAGACAGCTCCTGTATTATTACATATCTTCCTATATACCTGCACTGTGAACTAGACAGCTCCTGTATTATTACATATCTTCCTATATACCTGCACTGTGAACTAGACAGCTCCTGTATTATTACATATCTTCCTATATACCTGCACTGTGAACTAGACAGCTCCTGTATTATTACATATCTTCCTATATACCTGCACTGTGAACTAGACAGCTCCTGTATTATTACATATCTTCCTATATACCTGCACTGTGAACTAGACAGCTCCTGTATTACATATCTTCCTATATACCTGCACTGTGAACTAGACAGCTCCTGTATTATTACATATCTTCCTATATACCTGCACTGTGAACTAGACAGCTCCTGTATTACATATCTTCCTATATACCTGCACTGTGAACTAGACAACTCCTGTATTATTACATATCTTCCTATATACCTGCACTGTGAACTAGACAGCTCCTGTATTATTACATATCTTCCTATATACCTGCACTGTGAACTAGACAGCTCCTGTATTATTGCATATCTTCCTATATACCTGCACTGTGAACTAGACAGCTCCTGTATTATTACATATCTTCCTATATACCTGCACTGTGAACTAGACAGCTCCTGTATTATTACATATCTTCCTATATACCTGCACTGTGAATTAGACAGCTCCTGTATTATTGCATATCTTCCTATATACCTGCACTGTGAACTAGACAGCTCCTGTATTACATATCTTCCTATATACCTGCACTGTGAACTAGACAGCTCCTGTATTACATATCTTCCTATATACCTGCACTGTGAACTAGACAGCTCATGTATTATTACATATCTTCCTATATACCTGCACTGTGAACTAGACAGCTCCTGTAGTGTTACATATCTTCCTATATACATGCACTGTGAACTAGACAGCTCCTGTATTATTACATATCTTCCTATATACCTGCACTGTGAACTAGACAGCTCCTGTATTATTACATATCTTCCTATATACCTGCACTGTGAACTAGACAGCTCCTGTATTACATATCTTCCTATATACCTGCACTGTGAACTAGACAGCTCCTGTATTATTACATATCTTCCTATATACCTGCACTGTGAACTAGACAGCTCCTGTATTATTACATATCTTCCTATATACCTGCACTGTGAACTAGACAGCTCCTGTATTACATATCTTCCTATATACCTGCACTGTGAACTAGACAGCTCCTGTATTACATATCTTCCTATATACCTGCACTGTGAACTAGACAGCTCCTGTATTACATATCTTCCTATATACCTGCACTCTGAACTAGACAGCTCCTGTATTATTACATATCTTCCTATATACATGCACTGTGAACTAGACAGCTCCTGTATTATTACATATCTTCCTATATACCTGCACTGTGAACTGGACAGCTCCTGTATTATATCTTCCTATATGCGTGGCCGAGTGATTATTGTGTAGGTTCGAACCCCACTGAGGAAGATATCCAGCTGGGTTGCGGAATATCGATGAACCCACCTGGGGACACGTCCGTTCTTGAACTACTGCTCGGAGGGTAACCCACCCGGGGTCTGCATCCACCAATAATAACCGGAGAGTCGCTGTATTACCTAAGGTGTTGGTGCGACTTTAAGCATCAAAACACAACCATATCTTGCTATATATTGCAGGAAGATCAGTTTCGAGACACGGGTTGATACTGTACTGGAATGGTTAGAGCTGCCTGATACAGAGAGACCGGAGTTTATTACCTTATATTTCAACGAGCCAGATCACCAAGGTCATGACCATGGTCCAGACAGTGTACAGGTTTGAGAGACTGGAGTTTATTACCTTATATTTCAACGTGCCGGATCACCAAGGTCATGATCATGGTCCAGACAGTGTACAGGTTTGAGAAACCGGAGTTTATTACTTATTATTTCAACGAGCCAGATCACCAAGGTCATGATCATGGTCCAGACAGTGTACAGGTTTGAGAAACCGGAGTTTATTACTTATTATTTCAACGAGCCAGATCACCAAGGTCATGACCATGGTCCAGACAGTGTACATGTTTGAGAAACCGGAGTTTATTACTTATTATTTCAACGAGCCAGATCACCAAGGTCATGACCATGGTCCAGACAGTGTACAGGTTTGAGAGACCGGAGTTTATTACCTTATATTTCAACGAGCCAGATCACCATGGTCATGGCCCAGACAGTGTACAGGTTTGAGAGACCGGAGTTTATTACTTATTATTTCAACGAGCCAGATCACCAAGGTCATGACCATGGTCCAGACAGTGTACAGGTTTGAGAGACCGGAGTTTATTACCTTATATTTCAACGAGCCAGATCACCATGGTCATGGCCCAGACAGTGTACAGGTTTGAGAGACCGGAGTTTATTACTTATTATTTCAACGAGCCAGATCACCAAGGTCATAGTAATAGTAAACAAGACAGTTTTAAAAACAGCCATGTATCCTTGGTTGTATTGGAAAATATAATGTCAACATCCACGATCTGTGCAGAAAGATCGTTCAGTGGCATGCGTAGAGTAAATACTTATCTGAGATCTACTAGGACCATCACTGTGGAAGTCGTGATAGCGCAGTGGATGAGCGTTCGCTTCATATGCTAAAGGTCCGGTGTTCGAACCCCGCTGGAGCCGTTACGATTAGGCGAGGCATTTAATGTCCACATTGCCTCTTCCCTCTCCCTCGTGGCGATGGATTCCATCAGGAATGAGGTCTCGAGAGTGATTAATATAAGTTGTAAGAACTTGTTTCGCAATCGAGCTTAAATAAATATGTATAAACTAAACTAAACAAACGCCTTAACGTGAGTAACAACCTGGAGTTTTATTTCAGGTGAACAAGGCGTTAGGTGGGGTAGATACTACTATACGTCGGCTGATGGATGGACTGCTTAAACGTAACCTGGACCACTGTGTCAATCTCATAGTGCTTGCAGATCACGGTAAACTTTCACACTACGGAAAAACAGAACAGAACAGTATATTTAGGGTTATTTAGGAACACAGATTACAAACATGACATTTTGTAATAACATGTGAAAAAATAATAATTTCAAAATAACGTACATACATGGGTGATGGAAATATAAGACAACAAACATGTTAACTTAAAGTTTAAACTTTAATTAGTTTACAATGATCGAAAGTTCATACCTGACATGACTAGATTTCACTGTCCTATTGTTATGCTGCTAAAATTTGTAAAACCGAAAAAGTACCTCATTCAAAAGATATGGAGGTACGAGTAGGCAGACTTTGATGCATACAGGGACGACGAATTAACAAAAACAGACTGGAACTCTCTCATTGCCATTGACAACTTAGAACATATTGCTGAAAAGAAAAATGAAAGCATACTAAGCGCAGCAGAAAAAACGTTTCCTTCTAAAAGTGCAACTATTAGATCTACAGATATACCTTTGTTTCATTCCAATATTCGTAGACTCATAAGGCATAGAACCAGGCTATACAGATATGCATAGTTGTTGAAAACGGAAACAGCGTGGACAAAGTTCCAACAAAAATGAAATGAAGTAACCAGAGAACTAAGAAAAGCCAAACATGTATATAAACAAAATATCATTGAAAACCTTAACCAGGAAAACACTGATGCAAAAACTTGGTTTAAACTATCCAAATAATTATCCAACAATGTAATGACAACCGTACTACCGGTCCTCATTCACATGTAGTCACAGCCTCAACTAACACCGAAAAAGTCAACGAACGTTTCTGCCGACAATCAACCATAATCGCTGATAATCTCCCATTGCCTGACAACCCAATACAGCCAAAATCAATACTTGTATTGGTACACATATCTTGTCAAGATGTAATTGATGCAATTACCATTACCATAATTAATCCGTCAACGGCATGCTGCTCGGACTTAATTAGCCCTAGACTGATAAAGGAAGGTAGTCATATATTTGCACCTCCACTAGCATCATTCTTCAATAAACTCATCCATCATTCCTATTTCCCGTCAGTCTGGAAACAGGCCAACGTGGCGCCTATTTAAAAGAAGTCTGATCCATCTGATCCTCATAACTATAGACCAATTTCATTGTTAAGTTGTCTTGGATAACTGATGGAACGTTGCATACACAAACACTTCTATAATCACATTGTCCAAAACAACCTACTTACTAGTTATCAATCCGGGTTTATCAGAGGGGATTCGACAACCAACCAACGTGTGCTCATCTACAACGACGTTTGTAAAGCTATTGACGAGGGCAAGAAAGTGCGAGCGGTATTCTGTGACATCGCAAAAGCATTTGATCGTGTCTGGCACAAGGGTCTCCTATTCAAGCTCTCCTCACTTGTTATTCGTGGTAAAAAAAAAATGCACTGATTCAGTTCGTACCTCTCTAATAACAAGCAACGTGTGGTCTCCACTAATTCATATTCTGATTGGTGTTCTACCAATACCGGCGTACCTCAAGGATCCATATTGGGTCCTTTGCTTTTCTTAGTCTATATTAACGATATCGTGTCCGAGATACGCTGTAATATCAGACTGTTTACTGATGACACTAGTATTTATATGGTTGTCGAAAATCCTACATCGGCTGCTGCAACCTTAAACACTTATCTTGACAGTATCCGCAATTGGTCCAATCCATGGTTAGTTACATTTAACCCAGCTGAAGCAGAAACTGTTACTTTCTCCCGAAAAACAGTTCGACAAGCACATCCTGACCTGTTCTTTAATCATGTTATGTTGCATCCGACAAACAGTCACAAACACTTGGGTCTATTCCTGTCCGACACCTGTAAATGGAATAACCATATCACAGGATCAGTAAGTAAAGCTTGGAAAACACTTGCGCTTCTACGTTCTTTTAAATTTCTCCTCTCTAGACAAACCCCGTCGTCTATATATCTCTGCTATACGCCAACTTCTAGAATACGGCGACGTAGTCTGGGACAACTGCTCTGATTATCGGAAAACAGAACTCGAATATGTCCAAACGGAGGCACTAAGAATCATAACTGGTGCCACAAAGTATTGTAGTCTACGACAAATTATACAGTGAAGCAAAAATTTAGCTCCTTGCAACTACATGTAGACGCAGAAAACACAAATTAACCTTATTATACAAAATGAAGAACAATCTTACACCTTTCTATCTAAGCAACCGTAACCCCCCACATATTGGCCATCGTTTCAATCTTAGAAACACACATCATATACCCCTGATACAATGTAGAACAGAGTTCTATATATCTTCTTTCTACCGTCAGCAATTCGTGACTACAACCAGCTTCCATCAACACTTTCAAACCAGAAGAGTATTCAGTCGTTCAAAAATGCTCTAAATCCAAGAAATAACACAACACCAAATCCACTATTTGACTTGGAGCCAAGAAAAACACAGATGCTACATTCACGCCTGAGACTCTCTGGCAGTTCACTGAACTATGATTTACATAGTCGGTCATTAATTGACTTCCCGCTGTGTTCATGTGGCCAAGTTGAAACAGTTAGCCACTTCCTACTGTATTGTACAAACTTCACACTTCTTAGACAAAATATGTTCACACATCTCCCGTATGCACTAACAGCTGAACATTTACTATCAGGAAACAACAATTTGTCTTTTGAACAAAGCAACTGTGTTATCCTAACAGTACAGCAATATATAGCAGCGACAGCAAGGTTCCAATCAGGTCATGATCTGGAAAGGTTGGGGGGTATCCGGAGCAGCAAAATCACAGGGGTATATTTCAGTTTTTTGTGAGTGTTTTACGTTTATTTATCGTCGCTACCGGTTGCCCATATGAGCGACGCCTCCTGAAGAGATTAGTCATTTTAGATTTTGGAGGATAGTGCATGATACAGACAGAGACCCATTCCAGAGTCTCCTCTGGTTCTTTTACGTGCACTGTGTAAAGCACCGACACGCGACCTCGGTTTAACATCCCATCTGAAAGACTGTTAATTTTATTAGGGTCAGACGGGGGATCTAACCTATTCTCACCCATGCAAACCGGGTTCGATCCTTGGACTGGGAAGTATGTGAGATGGTACGGTGGTCCCCAGATCGGACAGGTGGGTTTTCTCCGGGTACTCCGGTTTCCTCCCACACGAATGACCACATCATTTTATACGCTTTCATCCGCGCCAACGAGAGTGATTAATATAAGTTGTTAGAACTTGCTTCGCAATCGTTGTAAAATAAATGTTTAACAAGTGGAAAATTAACTGACATGAGTAAAGTGTACAATTAATTTCATTTACAGGTATGTCAGAGACATCGTGCCAACGTCAAGTGAACCTGGACAAATACATGAGTGGAGTTGGCGATATGCTGATATACTCTGGAACTACTGGCTACATTAATACGAAATATAGAAGAATAAATAGGCATGTAGTATATGAAAATGCAAATGGTAAGTAAAAACAGGTAAAATAATAAGTATAATTGTAGAGATATAAAATTTGGTTTACATACATTTACAGTAGAATACACTGACTGCAGCGGCATGTAATAACTAATTTAGAGTGATTCTTTTACGTACAACAATGTAAAGCACCGACACGAGATCTTGTTTAAAGTCTCATGCGAAAGTCATGTTAAAAATGGTATTACGGGGAATCGAACATGCGTCCCCTGTATTACAAGGCCAATGTGTTAACCAGTGGAACAGTCGGCCACTGGTCCACTACTAGGAAAACAATAGATGCAATAATCGTTTATATACGGAAGAAACCGAGATTTATATTGACTTTATTTTGAAAAGAATATGTGAATGGTCATAACATATATGCATGTTCACAAATACTGCTTGGTATCTACTCAATTTATATGCATGTTCACCAATATTGCTTGATATCTACTCAATTTATATGCATGTTCACAAATACTGCTTGGCATAGACTCAATTTATATGCATGTTCACAAATACTGCTTGGCATAGACTCAATTTATATGCATGTTCACAAATACTGCTTGGCATAGACTCAATTTATATGCATGTTCACAAATACTGCTTGGCATAGACTCAATTTATATGCATGTTCACAAATACTGCTTGGCATAGACTCAATTTATATGCATGTTCACAAATACTGCTTGGCATAGACTCAATTTATATGCATGTTCACAAATACTGCTTGGCATAGACTCAATTTATATGCATGTTCACAAATACTGCTTGGCATAGACTCAATTTATATGCATGTTCACAAATACTGCTTGGCATAGACTCAATTTATATGCATGTTCACAAATACTGCTTGGCATAGACTCAATTTATATGCATGTTCACAAATACTGCTTGGCATAGACTCAATTTATATGCATGTTCACAAATACTGCTTGGCATAGACTCAATTTATATGCATGTTCACAAATACTGCTTGATATCTACTCAATTTATATGCATGTTCACAAATACTGCTTGGCATAGACTCAATTTATATGCATGTTCACAAATACTGCTTGATATCTACTCAATTTATATGCATGTTCACAAATACGGCTTGGCATAGACTCAATTTATATGCATGTTCACGAATACTGCTTGGCATAGACTCAATTTATATGCATGTTCACAAATACTGCTTGATATCTACTCAGTTTATATGCATGTTCACAAATACTGCTTGGCATAGACTCAATTTATATGCATGTTCACAAATACTGCTTGATATCTACTCAATTTATATGCATGTTCACAAATACTGCTTGGCATAGACTCAATTGATATGCATGTTCACAAATACTGCTTGATATCTACTCAATTTATATGCATGTTCACAAATACTGCTTGGCATAGACTCAATTTATATGCATGTTCACAAATACTGCTTGGCATAGACTCAATTTATATGCATGTTCACAAATACTGCTTGATATCTACTCAATTTATATGCATGTTCACAAATACTGATTGGCATAGACTCAATTTATATGCATGTTCACAAATACTGCTTGGCATAGACTCAGTTTATTTGCATGTTCACAAATACTGCTTGGCATAGACTCAATTTATATGCATGTTCACAAATACTGCTTGATATCTACTCAATTTATATGCATGTTCACAAATATTGCTTGGCATAGATTCAATCTATTTGCATGTTCACAAATACAGCTTGGCATAGACTCAATTTATATGCATGTTCACAAATACTGCTTGGCATAGACTCAATTTATATGCATGTTCACAAATACTGCTTGGCATATACTCAATTTATATGCATGTTCACAAATACTGCTTGGCATAGACTCAATTTGTATGCATGTTCACAGATACTGCTTGGCATAGACTCAATTTATATGCATGTTCACAAATACTGCTTGGCATAGACTCAATTTATATGCATGTTCACAAATACTGCTTGATATCTACTCAATTTATATGCATGTTCACAAATACTGCTTGGCATAGACTCAATGTATATGCATGTTCACAAATACTGCTTGGCATAGACTCAATTTATATGCATGTTCACAAATACTGCTTGGCATAGACTCAATTTATATGCATGTTAACAAATACTGCTTGATATCTACTCAATTTATATGCATGTTCACAAATACTGCTTGATATCTACTCAATTTATATGCATGTTCACAAATACTGCTTGGCATCTCCTCGATTTATATGCATGTTCACAAATACTGCTTGACATAGACTCAATTTGTATGCATGTTCACAAATACTGCTTGGCATCTACTCAATATATATGCATGTTCGCAAATACTGCTTGATATCTACTCAATTTATATGCATGTTCACAAATACTGCTTGGCATCTCCTCGATTTATATGCATGTTCACAAATACTGCTTGATATCTACTCAATTTATATGCATGTTCACAAATACTGCTTGGCATAGACTCAATTGATATGCATGTTCACAGATACTGCTTGATATCTACTCAATTTATATGCATGTTCACAAATACTGCTTGGCATAGACTCAATTTATATGCATGTTCACAAATACTGCTTGGCATAGACTCAATTGATATGCATGTTCACAAATACTGCTTGATATCTACTCAATTTATATGCATGTTCACAAATACTGCTTGGCATAGACTCAATTTATATGCATGTTCACAAATACTGCTTGGCATAGACTCAATTTATATGCATGTTCACAAATACTGCTTGATATCTACTCAATTTATATGCATGTTCACAATACTGCTTGGCATAGACTCAATTTATATGCATGTTCACAAATACTGCTTGATATCTACTCAGTTTATATGCATGTTCACAAATACTGCTTGGCATAGACTCAATTGATATGCATGTTCACAAATACTGCTTGATATCTACTCAATTTATATGCATGTTCACAAATACTGCTTGGCATAGACTCAATTTATATGCATGTTCACAAATACTGCTTGGCATAGACTCAATTTATATGCATGTTCACAAATACTGCTTGGCATAGACTCAATTTATATGCATGTTCACAAATACTGCTTGGCATAGACTCAGTTTATTTGCATGTTCACAAATACTGATTGGCATAGACTCAATTTATATACATGTTCACAAATACTGCTTGGTATAGACTCAATTTGTATGCATGTTCACAAATACTGCTTACTCAATTTATATGCATGTTCACAAATATTGCTTGGCATAGACTCAATCTATTTGCATGTTCACAAATACAGCTTGGCATAGACTCAATTTATATGCATGTTCACAAATACTGCTTGGCATAGACTCAATTGATATGCATGTTCACAAATACTACTTGACATCGACTCAATTTATATGCATGTTCACAAATACTGCTTGGCATAGACTCAATTTGTTGCAATTGTCGTCCATTCAGTGGTGGAAAACAATAAAATATCGTTACATAATCCTGATAATTGAGAAATGTTGTATCAATCTATGCTAAACTGTAATTATCTCATGAATAAATAAACACATTTTTTAAGTTGCTGTAATTGATACCTTTTTATAATGTCATAAATGACACCATTTATTTGTATTCTATACAAGGTCATATATATAGACATTAAAGCGACACTATATCACTACAGACGGATCTGTTGTCCAGTGGTAACACGCTGGACTGGTAATCCAAGGATCGCAGGTTCGATCCCCCGTCTGACCCTAATAAAATTAACAGTCTTTCAGGTGGGACGTTAACCGAGGTCTCGTGTCGGTGCTTTACACCGTGCACGTAAAAGAACCAGAGGAGACTCTGGAATGGGTCTCTGTCTGTATCATGCATTATTCTCCAAAATCTAAAATGACCAATATCTTCAGGAGGCGTCGCTCATATGGGCAACCGGTAGCGACGATAAATAAACGTAAAACACACTATATCAGTGAAAAAACAAATTTCTACAGAATGTAATTTCCTATTTTATGATATAATTGTTTTCCAAATATTTGCCTCAAAAACTGAATATTTCAGCAAATAAGCAAACGTCGTATACGCGGTTTGTTGACATAACAAAATAATGTAAAATAGGTCGACATTCATGCATAATACTACGAGTGTATCCTGAATAACACCATTTATGGCACATATTTACCGTTATATATCACATTTGTGCCTATGCATATTTATTTATAGACTAAACTTAGTTAAACTATCTCTAAACGACAGTATCACGCGTTTACTATTGACTCCAATGACAAATAAACGTCAAATCAGGAGCATGGATGAATGTTATATGAAATGCAACTTTCACTTGTGAAAGTTTGCAAAGCACAAACACACTGTTTATTGATTCATTGTTAGTGTTCGAATGTATTCGGATGAATTTGTAGTGAAAAATGCATTTTAATTGCTTTTTGCGATGCAATGTCGCTTTGCTACTACAATAACAATAAGCGTACTTTATGACTTCAGTGGTGCAATCGGATGAGGTTGTTAAATCTCTACAATGCCAGAACCCTCATCTCAACATATTTTCACAGTCAACCATTCCCACCCGACATCACTACACAAATAACGAGAGGATTGGAAATGTTGTACTCGATATTGACCAATCGTGGCTCGTATAGTATGTATAAGCAACTAGTTAAACGAAATACAGTCAAACCTGTCTTAAGCAGCCAGCCAAGGGAGTCAGAGAAAGTGGCTGCTTAGCACATGTGGCTGCTTAATAGAGGTCAACTATATAATAAAACAACCGATTGGTAATCTGGAAACTTGCTTCTTAATACAGGTTGGCTGCTTAATGGAGGTGACCACTAACACAGGTTTGACTGTATAATAATCTTTTATTATTCAGAAAGCTTCATTGGCATAATCGTGTCACGTGACCCTTGAAAAATCACTTATTGTCGAGTTACACTTATTATCCGACACACACACACTCTCTGACCGGGTCAACCGTGGTTCAGGTTGAAGTCGTGATAGCGCAGTGGATGCGCGTTCGCTTCAGGTGCGAAACGTCCGGAGTTCGAGCCCCATTGGAGCCGTTACGATTGTGCCCTTAGGCAAGGCATTTAAATTCCACGTTGCCTCTTCTCTCTCCCTCGTGGCGATGGATTCCATCAGGAATGAGGCCTCGAGAGTGATTTATATAAGTTGAAATAACTTGTTTTGCAATCGAGCTAAATAAATGTGTATAAACTAACCGTGGTGCCGCACCCAGTTATCTCTCTTAGTGGAGGTCACCGTTAGACCTGTAGATGGACATGAGTGGGCAAAACTCTATTTAATATTGGACCCCTTGTCTGGCATCGAATGCTTTGTGTTATGGTAATGATAGTGGGTACTACGTGACCGAGTGATCGTTGATCCCAGTGGAGGTGTCGAACTCGTTCGTGGGATGAAGCTATCCAGACGGTTTGCGTAATAAAAAGGTCGGTGGTTCATGTCTGGATCAATCGGACTTTATATATTATCTACCAAGGTAGGGGATAGCAACCCCAGCGATGTCGCTCATTTACTGTTTCACAATAACAAACAACCGTACCGGAAACCATTCTGAATATCCAATTGGTTAATAATGAGTTAATTCATATTTCAGTCCAAAGAAAAGAACTAAGTGTCTAATGGGTAACCACGGCTACGATAATATCTACAAAAGCATGCATGTAAGTAACTGCAATACTGAATCATTTACTTATACCTTTATTATTGTGTCAGTCTTCTGCATCGTGATGTCATCCATGGCAACGTGAACCTTTATGTTCCCGGCAAGTTCGAATGTGAAAGAAAGTGGACCTTCGCCAAAATAAGTCTTAGATACGTCAATGCCTCTGGTCAGTTGTGGAACTTCTTTTTTAGACCTTCAAATATATTAAGTATTTCTCGCATTTGTAAGTCCTGTACTTTCCTACATCTGCTAACAATTATACTATGCACACGTGACAGCGAAGACGGTTTTCAAATTAAAAAAAGATAAACAAAGAATATAACATTAAGTCAATACAAGTACTTTAGAGACATTGTTATGTTATGTTATATTTCGGGTTTTACGCCTGCATCAGCACGATTTTGGGCTATATCGCCGGCGGGCAGTTTACATAACAACACCTTTCCTGGACAGGCTCCAGCGGTTAACCAGTACTTGGGTGCACCAACCTCCGTAAGAAACTGCCAACTTTTTCATATAAATGAGACACGGTCTGAGCGGGGCTCGAACCCGTGACCATCAGTGATGATAGGTTACAGTGATATACAAGTCAGCCATAACCACTCTACCTTTTATACCTTTATGAAGAAGTCATACACTTAATATACCTTTATGACTTCTCGTAATAATAATAATAATAATATGTTTCATTAAAAGGGCAGGCATAAAACATGCATATAGAGCAACTTCGTTCTTCTGAACAAGAATATGGCGTTAAATAGCAGTTTGTCACGGTTGTTTTGGTAGCAGTTTGTCACGGTTGTTTTGGTAGCAGTTTGTCACTGTTGTTTTGGTAGCAGTTTGTCACTGTTGTTTTGGTAGCAGTTTGTCACTGTTGTTTTGGTAGCAGTTTGTCACGGTTGTTTTTGGTAGCAGTTTGTCACGGTTGTTTTTGGTAGCAGTTTGTCACGGTTGTTTTGGTAGCAGTTTGTCACTGCTGATTTGGTAGCAGTTTTTCACTGATGATTTGGTAGCAGTTTGTCACGGTTGTTTTGGTAGCAGTTTGTCACGGTTGTTTTGGTAGCAGTTTGTCACGGTTGTTTTGGTAGCAGTTTGTCACGGTTGTTTTGGTAGCAGTGTGTCACGGTTGTTTTGGTAGCAGTTTTTCACTGATGATTTGGGTAGCAGTTTGTCACGTTTGTTTTGGTAGCAGTTTGTCACGGTTGTTTTGGTAGCAGTTTGTCACGGTTGTTTTGGTAGCAGTTTGTCACGGTTGTTTTCGTAGCAGTTTGTCACGGTTGTTTTGGTAGCAGTTTTTCACTGATGATTTGGGTAGCAGTTTGTCAGACAGACAACAGACAGACAGACAGACAGACAGACATATACTTTTATTCTCTCAGGTACATGTGTACAACATGAGGGTATATAACAGAAACAAATATTTAGCCACGTGGTGCTTCCGGGAATGACCTGAAATGAAAGCAGTTGTATAAACAATCATATCATGCATACTAATGTATAGAAATATGCTGGGGGATTCTTCTTCATGTATCCAAATTTTATATACAAATACAATATTATTCACGACATAGTTCCACTATTACGTCTAAATGATATAAAACGAAAGACAAATATAATATTTAAAGAGTGTGGGATATAATAGTTAATATACTTATTCTCTGTCGGATTGTTTGTCATGTTGGGATGAAAGGTCAATCGATTGTTATTGGCCTGGTGACATGTAATGAATGAAAATAATTTTACTATCATACTGACTCACGTAGTAGACAAAATAATCCCATCGTGCGGATTAGTATTTATGAGTTGGGTAAATTGGTCTCGTAATGAGTCTAATATTTTTCCCACGGTCATAGAGTACGGGATAAAATGTATCTATAGTTTTGTGAGTATAGCTTTTGTTGGATTTTCTTCCCGTTTGTGGAATATAATGAGGTTTTGTATAATATTCGGCAAGAGTATATGTATCAGGCGTTTATAAATATCATAATATGAATCTAATGATGAATTTCAGTAGAGTTAATTATACTTTCGTTATGGATTATCAATTTTTGCGAACCATAAAGTGGTAAGTATATGTAATGAGATTTGAATAATTAATGCAATACCTATCAAATATCGTAATATGTCCAACTTGCGAAGCTTTAAAAAATTACTAACAAAATTTAGACATGATAATACGAGTAAATTTACTAAGATTTACCAGAGCAGTTTCAGATGATGTATTTAATATCTTGGAGAAACAATGTATGTTGTCTGACAACACAAAGTCGTGCAGATAGGTATTCCGATCTTGTGTAAAGTAATCGCATTTAAGCAGATAGTGTTGCTCAGAGCCAACTTCCCCGTTATTACATAACCTACAAATACTATCTAGGAAGGCTGTTCCTCCCCATCTGGATGTTTCCAGAGGAAGGCGATTGTTACAGGTACGATATCTGAAGAGTGTCAAATAGTCTTGTTTATTGAGAATGTTGAAATATTTTTCATATTCTAATGCCTGTTTAAAAGAATTATAAATTTTACCCTTGTTTGATAGTATGCATTTGGCTATGCCAATGCTGCTTATATTGGTCTATTAATATTTTCTGTATATGCTTATGGGTACTTTTATTAATTAAGGTATTTTGGTTAAGCCAGAGATCAGGTCTACCTACAGAATTTAGGATTTCTTTTATTTTACTGATCCATCGGAAATTTGTATCAGGTTGATTAATCATGTACCTATATATCAATAATGACAACTTGTTTTCTTTTCCAAGTAATATCCTCGTCCACAAAGATATCATTTTTGTATGTGCAATGATAGATATAGGGTATCTACCAAGTTCTCCAAATAACATATACCTAGGTGTACTTTTTCGGGCGTTGGTTATTCGCCTGAGAAATGAATTATGCACTTTTTCTTGTAAATCTAGATTTTCGTAGCCAAATACCTCTGATCCATATGTTAGTATGGGTACTACAGTGTGATCGAATAGTTTAATAATTAAAGCTGGCGGTAAGTCTGCATTATTAGACTTAGTAAAAAGTAAGTGCATTGCTTTATTTGCCTGCTGGGTAACATGTTTTCTAGCCTTCAAAAAGGATCCATTACTAGAGAGTGTAACACCAAGGTAGTGGTAATTGTCTGTGATTTCAAGACCTTGGTAATTTAAAGTCAAAGTTATTAAGGTTCCTAGCTCCAAAAACAATTACTTTTGTTTTATTAGGGTTTACTACTAATTTCCATTGGGCACAGTAATTATTAAAATGATTCAGGCAGTTTTGAAAGTCGACAGGGTTATTGGAAACAATGACGGTGTCGTCTGCGTAAAGAAGAAGTAGTAGTTTAAGCCAAGTTTCATCACTGAACGTGTCCTCAAGCTGTATGCCAACGGCACCGTTTGCTTCCAGATGTGACTGTAGGTCGTTTAAATATAAAGAAAAGAGGATCGGGCTTAAGTTTTCACCCTGCCGGACACCGATTTCTGATGAGAAGAATGGCGATTGGTTACCATTATGGGTTACACATGATTTTATATTCTGATACATATTATATATAACCTGGAACAACTTACCATTAATAAAATTTTGCAAAAGCTTGTGCCATAAACCGAAACGCCATATTTTATCAAAACATTGTGAAAAATCTATAAAGGAACAGAATAGCTTCTGTTTTCGTTTCTTAAGTATTTCAACAAGGGAGTGTAATGTAAAAATATGATCAGAACACGAGTATCCGTTTCTAAACCCTGCCTGATTTTCATTTAATAATTGGGAGTCTTCAACATAGCTTGTTAGTCTAAGATTAAGTACAGCTGTGAATAGTTTACCTAGGCATGATAGTATTGTAATTGGTCTATATGATCCTGTGTCACCAGGATCTCCTTTATTTTTATATATTGGAATTATAGAGCCTTCTAGCCACGATCTTGGTACGGTTCCTGAGTCTAGGATACAGTTAAATAGGCGGTTATATATTGGTAATAGGGAGTCTTTTGTGGCTTTAATATATTCGTTTAGGATGTTGTCTGTCGGGCTAGACGCTTTACCATTATTTAATTTATTGATACACTTTAGGATTTTTGGTCGGTAATTTTTGAGTTAAGATATTGGTTTGAATTCTCTAAAAAGTCATCGGTTATGAATTGATTGTTTTCATCTGCAAAGTGAGGGTTTGTATTTATATGTTTAAAGTGTTCGAAAAAATCATTTATTTGTGGTGATCCATCAATCTTAGATTTTGGTTTAGGCCCTTTAAGAAAGTTCCAATATTGTTTTGGGTTATTAGAATACATGTTCCTTAATTTACTTGCATTTGTATGTTTAAACTTGCTAATGTAATAGTTCATTGTACGCTTGTATTCCTTACTAGCATTTTTCAAACGCAATTTATTATCTTCAGTACGATTAAGTCGATACTCAGATTTTGCACTGTGGTAATTTTGCCTTGCACTAATGCATCTGGGACCGAACCAAGGTTTATTTGTGTGACGTGGAATAAAGTTGCCAGTTGTCGGAAACGTTTCGGATGCAGATTTTTCAAATAGAATTCTAATTTCATTCGTTACAGATTCAATATTCTGCTGTGTATCAGGATTCTCGATTGATAACATACTGAAAATACTGTTTAAATGGTTAACATCGATATTTTGCTGAAAATTTAATATTTTGTCGTCTCTCCATTTTGGTTTTTTATTTTTGCCCAAATCATGGTTATCTTTTTGACTAAATTTGTTTTGCAACTTAATCGTCCAATATAGTGCATTATGTCCATCCTTGTCACGGTTGTTTTGGTAGCAGTTTTGTCACGGTTGTTTTGGTAGCAGTTTGTCACGGTTGTTTTGGTAGCAGTTTGTCACGGTTGTTTTGGTAGCAGTTTTTCACTGATGATTTGGGTAGCAGTTTGTCACGGTTGTTTTGGTAGCATACACCACGATTTTTATTCTATTGTATACCTACAATAATAATAATAATAATATTAACGACTTTATTTTACTAGAGAACTCCCAAAGATAAAACTGCACATTGGAATTATATAGTAATGTCAAAGCTGAAAAGTAGAGAAACTATATATAATATGTAATGGAATATGATGATATATGGAATTGTCTATAGTAGAGAAACTATATATAATATGTTATGGAATATGATGATACATGGAATTGGCTGATAGAGTAGAAAAGGGGGAATGAGACAATTAATGATAAAATATATATATATCTAACAATGTGCAGATATGACTTATAGGGGTATCTTGAAAATATGCCTCTACTTATTTGGGTTTGGGCAGGATTTCCACCGTAACGTGCATCCTAGTCATGTGTGTGCACATCGGACCAAAATCTGAATGGCGTGATGGTATAATAATGTGAGCGTATTGTTCTTAATGGGTATAAAATAGCGCCCCACCCTCTATGTGATAACTGGTTACTATATTCACCGTGTAACTCTGCCGACCCGACTTAATTTGTCGTTGTTGGGTCTACGGTTCTGTGTTGTAGTGTAGTGTTGTTGGGGAACTCGCTTGGCGTGATGTACCGGTGCGGATCGTGCTATAATTAAAAGATCCAATTCACAATTTAACTTTTACGAAAGGTTTAATTCTTATTTATTTAACCTGTTTCAGATTCTGGATTAGCGTAATGCATCCAGAATCTCGGGATATATAAGCTAGTGCTGGATTCGAACGCACACCTACCCAGATTGGGCAGACAATGGGTGAATTTTGAATCTTCATGGGCCCAGAATGCCCGTGGCGTACATCCCTATGGCAGACACGTTTATTATGTATCCAAATATGCAACAGAACAAACAATTAATGTTTATACTACTTGACACTATAATCTCCTATCACCATATTGCACAGACGAGTACTATAGATGTTGCATAATAACTATCTAGTGTGAATGGCAGTAATCATCTGTGTAAAGATATGAAGTATTTGATGTGCTTAATTGTAACGAACAAAAATTATAAATGTATAAACTCTTCGAAATTTAGTAAGGTTGAAAACGGTTACTTATTAGTTATGAAATTGAAGTCTCTATAAATAAATTGACTCCCTTATTGTATATACAAAATGTACATCTAATAGGAATGAACAGGCTATCAATTTGAGCTTGATAGCAACGCTTTAAATATGCTTCTATCTGATACCTTTGCAGGCACTGTTTCTAGCCCATGGTCCCGATTTCAAGCAGAATCTCGTCGTAGAACCGTTCGAAAATATAGAACTATATAATCTGATGACTGGTAGGTAGCATTATAAAACGCATCCAGTCAAACACGTGTCATAAACTGTCAAACTCGTTTCATCAACTGTCAAACACGTTTCATCAACTGTCAAACACGTTTCATAAACTGTCAAACTCGTTTCATCAACTGCCAAACACGTTTCATAAACTGTCAAACTTGTTTCCTCAACTGTCAAACTTGTTTCCTCAACTGTCAAACTTGTTTCATCAACTGTCAAACTTGTTTCATAAACTGTCAAACTCGTTTCATCAACTGTCAAACTTGTTTCATAAACTGTCAAACTTGTTTCATAAACTGTCAAACTAGTTTCATAAACTGTCAAACTCGTTTCATAAACTGTCAAACTAGTTTAATAAACTGTCAAACTCGTTTCATAAACTGTCAAACTCGTTTCATAAACTGTCAAACTTGTTTCCTCAACTGTCAAACTTGTTTCCTCAACTGTCAAACTTGTTTCATCAACTGTCAAACTCGTTTCATAAACTGTCAAACTTGTTTCCTCAACTGTCAAACTAGTTTCCTCAACTGTCAAACTCGTTTCATCAACTGTCAAACTCGTTTCATAAACTGTCAAACTCGTTTCATAAACTGTCAAACTAGTTTCATAAACTGTCAAACTAGTTTCATAAACTGTCAAACTAGTTTCATAAACTGTCAAACTCGTTTCATAAACTGTCAAACTCGTTTCTTGTTTGTTTTTGTTTGTTTATCAACTGTCAAACTCGTTTCATAAACTGTCAAACTAGTTTCATAAACTGTCAAACTCGTTTCATAAACTGTCAAACTCGTTTCATAAACTGTCAAACTCGTTTCATCAACTGTCAAACTCGTTTCATCAACTGTCAAACTCGTTTCATAAACTGTCAAACTTGTTTCCTCAACTGTCAAACTTGTTTCCTCAACTGTCAAACTTGTGTCCTCAACTGTCAAACTTGTTTCCTCAACTGTCAAACTTGTTTCATCAACTGTCAAACTCGTTTCATAAACTGTCAAACTTGTTTCCTCAACTGTCAAACTAGTTTCATAAACTGTCAAACTCGTTTCATCAACTGTCAAACTCGTTTCATCAACTGTCAAACTCGTTTCATAAACTGTCAAACTCGTTTCATAAACTGTCAAACTTGTTTCATAAACTGTCAAACTCGTTTCATCAACTGTCAAACTCGTTTCATCAACTGTCAAACTCGTTTCATCAACTGTCAAACTCGTTTCATCAACTGTCAAACTCGTTTCATAAACTGTCAAACTCGTTTCCTCAACTGTCAAACTTGTTTCCTCAACTGTCAAACTTGTTTCCTCAACTGTCAAACTTGTTTCATCAACTGTCAAACTTGTTTCATCAACTGTCAAACTCGTTTCATAAAATATGGTATGAAATCACCACTCAGTACGATCACATATATATATATATAAACCTATGCAATGTTATTTTAGCTCGATTGGGAAACAAGTTCTTACCCCATTAGTTACGCCCATTACACAGCCCCCGTAATATAGATAACATGACAGGTCCCTGTAGTGATGATGCATGCGCATTAATGTTAATAAAACCGAGATACGTGACGTATTACATGACGTATTAGATATTAATACATTCTGCTCTATTCAGATGTTCTACATTTGGATCCAGCACCAAACAATGGAACCGCTGGAGCACTCGGGCACATCCTACGAAACTTCACCACTCCCACTGCTACACCACATCCTACCGCCCCCGTATGTGCAGCTACGCACCCTGCTAAGTCAACCGGATGTGCATGCAGTAACAAGGTAGCAACATATGTATTGATTATAATTATTGTAAACAAACACATTCAAAATTATATTCGGAACAAAGTATCAATTAAACCCTGATAACTATTTCAGAAGCTCAAATATCTTAGCAACGTGAGGAAATTCCATATCCAAGGTTATAAAACTTTTCTCATATCTCAAACTCAAGCTCAAATGATCTGATTGGTTGATTCTGAGTGTGTGTGTGTTTTACGTTTATTTATCGTCGCTACCGGTTGCCCATATGAGCGACGCCTCCTGAAGAGGTTAGTCATTTTAGATGTTGGAGGATAGTGCAATGATACAGACAGAGACACATTCCAGAGTCTCCTCTGGTTCTTTTACGTGCACGGTGTAAAGCACCGACACGAGACCTCGGTTTAACGTCCCATCTGAAAGACTGTTAATTTGTTATGGTCAGACGGGGGGTCGAACCTGCAATCCCTGGATTACCAGTCCAGCGTGATTCTGATTGTTACTGTGACTGAGTTTTGAGATTGGAGAAAAGTTTTATAACCTCCAGGCAAGAACGTGCATGTATGAGGACAACGCTTCTCCTCTGCGCCTCCTGTACGTCTCCTGTACGTCTATTCCGCATAACACTGTCTATGCATTCCGCATAACACTGTCTATGCGGACGTAATGACGCCGCATGCCTTGATAGAAACTCATATGCTATGTTATGTTATGTTATATTTCGGGTTTTACGCCTGCATCAGCACCATTTTGGGCTATATCGCCGGCGGGCAGTTTACCTAACAACACCTTTCCTGGGCATGCTCCAGCGGTTAACCAGTACTTGGGTGCACCAACCTCCGTAAGAAACTGCCAACTTTTTCATATAAATGAGACACGGCCTGAGCGGGGCTAGAACCCGTGACCATCAGTGGTGATAGGTTACAGTGGTATACAAGTCAGCGACCTTAACCACTCGACCACGGAGGCGGACCTATAGAAACTCATAGAAACGCGGTAAGGACGGACTTTCCACCATTTGGTAAGTGGCGGAATATAGCTTCTCAAAGACACATTAAGATCTTTTATATATGATCGGCAAGCCAATGGTGACATCAAATCGTTTGCGCCCTAATCACGGTCGATTTATTCAATTATTACGGGGTGCCATGTGTGGCAGGACTCACAGTGTTACTGATTATATCTTTAAAGGTTTCATTGAGCCCACCAAGTCGATCTGGGGTTGGTGTGTTTCCTTTTGGAGAACCCGTCATCGAGAACGACAAAGGAGATTGTATTCTTCACGGAAGTCGTTATTCCGCATTGTACAGCAAGCTCTTCAAGGCACCCTCAATGAGCTCTTTCAGTGTGACTCACGTGCAAGTATGTATTTTGTAATTCCGCTACATTCAGTATCGCGGTGTGTTGATCAACGTTCGAACCAAAGGACTACGGCCCCCAGTTTTAATTAAATATTATTAAAAATGAATAATAATACTATTAATATAGGGAAAAACGTTTCATTCATCTCTTTGAAATGCTAAACACCCCCATCCACCCCTCAAATAAAATCCAAAATGCATGTTATGCCATAGCTATAAAAACCAGCTCTAGAGAACCCCGTGTTTGTTACAGACGGATCTGTAGTCCAGTGGTTAACACGTTGGACTGGTAATCCAGGGATCGCAGGTTCGATCCCCCGTCTGACCATAATAAAATTAACAGTCTTTCAGATGGGACGTTAAACAGAGGTCTCGTACATTATCCTCCACAAATCTAAAAGGACTAATCTCTTTAGGAGGCGTCGCTCAAATAGGCAACCGGTAGCGACGATAAATAAACCTAAAACACGCAACCATGTTTGTGATTTCAAGCAATCACTAGTGTACAAACTGGACGAGTCATCGTTGATGTTGATACAATAACCCCTCTTGAACGAGATTTTTGCCACCAAAATATTGTAATGAGTAGAACCTTTTTTCAGTATTCATTCCCAGAGGTGCTATTAAAATTAAAATTAATGAATAGTGCATCCATTATGTACGGTATTTACCTGAAGTCACATACATTATGGTTCTTCAGGACCGGTTAATATGGCCATGACACGTGCGTTTTTGGTGGCAATTAGGCCTAATTGGCATTTCTAAGAGATGAAGGATAAACTAAACGTATTATTATCAACCATTTTCAATGAAAACTGTGTCCGATTTAGGCCTAAGTTGCGTAGTCCTTTGCTTCTAATTCATGGTAATTTAAAATAATTAAATACATGTAGTTTTATTATAGAATAATGTTTGCACGTAAAGCTATCAGTTGAGGTTTCGTCACAAAAGTGTAACAAGGTTGTACATTTTAGGTACAGAATTACAGTATTGTCAAAGTAGATGACTGTCTTATTCCTGATGAGCGACTAGATTCTGAAGCTGCTCCGGACTGCGTAGAGTACAGTAACCCGAGCAGAGACATTGAGCACGTGCGCCTATTTGACCCCGGTAAGGACAGAAATAGATGCTGCTATGACAGAAACTAGCGCTCTTTGATTGTCCGATTAGCGCAGTGGTTAGCACCCTCGCTTCTCACCGATGTAACCCGCTGGTTCGATTCTCGGAACGTATTTGAGTTTTTCTCTGTGTACTCCGGATATACTTTCATCCGCGGCAACGAGAGTGATTAATATATGTTGTTAAAGCTTGTTTCGTAATCTTTGTAAAATAACTTAGTTTATAGTTAACTGGACTATGAGTTATTGCCAAGGCTTATCAGTAGCTTTTATTAGTCAATCACTAGCCGACAAATTACTTGAAGTGGAAGTCGTGATAGCGCAGTGGATGCGCGTTCGTTTCATGTGCAAAAGGTCCGGAGTTCGAGCCCCGCTGGAGACGTTACGTGTGTGCCCTTAGGCAAGGCATTTAAAGTCCACGTTATCTCTTCTCTCTTGCTCGTGGCGATGGATCCCATCAGGAAGAATGAGGTCTCGAGAGTGATCAATATAAGTTGTAAGAACTTGTTTCGCAATCGAGCTCAAATAAATTTGTATAAACTAAATTACTTCAAACCCAACTCGAGTCTAAAGCTAAAAGAATTTGCGATATCTTCTGATTTTGCAAACTAACTCCGTACACTGTTATTTCGTTCTAGGGTTTATCGAATCAAATGTGGATAAAACAGAATCACAGTTATCATCGAACATTGTAGCAATGTACAACGGATTCAGAGACGGTAAGAAGTACTTCTGGTGTGTCATAGGGTAGCTTCACTTCCGGTGTGTCATAGGGTAGCTTCACTTCCGGTGTGTCATAGAATAGCTTCACTTCCGGTGTGTGTCATAGACTAGCTTCACGTCCGGTGTGGCATATGCTAGCTTCATTTACGGTGTGTCATAGACTAGCTTCACTTCCGGTTTGTCATAGGCTAGCTTCCTATCCCATTCAATCAGATATGTGTCATTCATGTTTCAATATAACCGAATATGGGTTGTATAGAGAGTTAAAGGGAAAAGTAGCCGTTACGAGTGCGCCCTTAGGCAATGTACTTATATGTTTCACATTGCCTCCTCTCTCGCTTATGAAGATGGATTCCACCAGGAATGATGTCCCGAGAGCGATTAATCTAATGTTGTAAAAACTTGTTTCGCAATCGACCAAAACTAAATTTGTATAGACTAAAGGGAAATGTTCAGCAGACTGTTTTCCCATTTAGGCAACCATTTAATTGGAATGTTATCTGAATGCTTAACCATTAAAATGCTGGATCTATGTTGTTTGCTATTCAGCCAAGTGTTTCAGCTCTAATGTCCGAAAAGCAAACCGCATTGAGTCTGATCAGATGGCAGCTTCTGTGCCATACGTTCTGTGCCGCCTGATCTGAGTGTATGCTGTTTGCAGGTCAGTAAGCATTCATCAAATATGAAAATCGCACTTCAAATCAGTCATGGAAAATTTGAAAACTTGAAATATTGTTCAAAATAACAGCCATTTAAAACATGTGTAGGTAGTTATGACATCACATATACACAAAAGTGACCACCTGTTTGCCAAATAAAGAAAGTATATCATGCAACGTTTACAATATCACAATACACGTCCGCCTCCGTTGTCGAGTGGTTAAGGTCGCTGACTTGTATACCACTGTAACCTATCATCTCTGATGGTCACGGGTTCGAGCCCCGGTGTCTCATTTATATGAAAAAGTTGGCAGTTTCTTACGGATGTTTTTGCGCCGTACTGGTTAACCGCTGGAGCCTGCCCAGGAAAGGTGGTGTTAGGTAAACTGCCCGTCGCTCAAATGGGAAACCGGTAGCGACGTTAAATAAACTTTTTTTAAAAATCACAATACATTTTATACATTAAGTACAGAAAAAACATGTTAAGTTTAATTAACAATGTTTCCAAACTTCACAAAGTTAAATTCTTCCATATTTAAATCAATATAATTGTTTGCAAATATAAACATTGGAAATGTGAGCTTAAAACTGAAGGCAATTATAAAAATCGCACATCAAATAAAGCAGTTACGAGTATGAAACCTTGAAATGTTGTTCAAAATGTGTTCAAAATGGCTGCCATTGTGATTTTTGTTGGTAGCTGTGACGTCATAGCTACATACAACTTTACTTCCTGTAAGCCTGTACAGACTGTAGTCCAGTGGTAACACGCTGGACTGGTAATCCAGGGGTCGCACACGTGACACAAAAATAAGTAAACTTGTTAAATAATACATATGTAGCTACACAGGCAGCTGGTATTAGCAATGCTAAACGAAATATTTGTGTGGATAACACGAGTATACTTTTTTTAAACGGTCCTGTGACTTGGTTAATCCAAGATGGCCGCCTCCATAATGTTCTATTTGAGATCATCAACATGTCATATTATTAATGTAATGTCTTTATTTGCCGTGCGATTTTCAAACTTCTTTCACGGCATTTTATGTCTTAGCAAGCTTCATTTTTTCAAGATGAACGCGGTGGTTTTCTTTTAATCCTAAAGGCCGTCGATATAGTTGAATAGCAATAGCAATAGTTATTGTCTAATGTTGTTAAAATGTGTGGCTCAAACCATTTGTATCTTTATGTGTATGACATATTTACTATTGATATGCAATAACGTATGATTAACCCTTTCAACACCACATACCTCTAAATAGGCTTACAAAAAGTGTAGATCCAGATGAGCCGGCTCGTGACGAGCCGTCTCATCAGGATCTGCACTTTTTGCCAGTGATATGACTATTTTTAGACATAATTACCCATTTTGATAAATGAACTTGTCCAAATGTGATTTTCTGATTCATTTATTGGTTTATGAATATCATGGACCAGTCCATGTGAGTTACTTGGTGTTGAATGGGTTAAACAAACAAAAAAAATAGCAATAGCCACTGCTATGGAACATTGTTTTTCGTTAAAAGATGAAAGTGTTCGCAGAACAAATACACTATATTGTGGTTTTGCAATGATGACAGGTATATGGGCCTATGTTTGGCGAATTCTCAAGGAATATGCTACCAAGTACCGCATCATACACGTGACAGTTGGACCCGTCTACGACTATAACTTTGATGGTCTGCTAGATACAACCCTGACAAACATGACAGAGTAAGATAACATTCATTATAGCACAGTGGATGCGCGTTCGCTTCAGGTGCGAAAGGTCCGGAGTTCGAGCCCCGCTGAAGCCGTTACGATTGTACCCTTAGGCAAGGCATTTAAATTCCACATTGCCTCTTCTCTCTCCCTCGTGGCGATGGATTCCATCAGGAATGAGGTCTCGAGAGTGATCAATATAAGTTGAAATAACTTGTTTCGCAATCGAGCTAAAATAAATTTGTATAGACTAATCTAACATTCATTATAAACATTTCAATTACTTTTGTTTTACCGGGGTCTGTGTGGCCGAGCGGTTACGGTCGTTGGCTTCAAATCACCTGACTGTCACAACCGTAAGTACAAATCACACTGTAAATCTAATTATTTCAAGTGAAAAATCTATAGAATCGGCTTTCGGAAAATCCGTGGTTCTACCCGGTTGAATGTCCGTACATAAACTACTGGTCGGAGTGGCAGCAGAGGTCTTCCTCCACCAATAATAGCCGAAGAGTCGCCATATGTCGTCTAAGCTGTTGGTGCGACTTTCTGCCGCCCCATTATTTTTTATTGATTTTTTTTTTTGTGAAGCTCAGCGGCTTCGTTTATTTTATATCAATATATAGATCTACAGTATGTACACATTATATCAAAACAGCTCAATATATTCAAACAGATTTCAATAATATTGCAATTTATAATATGCATGTGAAAGAGGATGAACTTTTTATTGATTTTCAATAAAATGGGGATTGAACATATCTGCTGAGTATTTGTTTGTGAAAACAATATTCCCAAAGATTGCCAAGACAATAATATGCATTTTACAGTTTTAATTTATTATTTCAGATATGTGAACTCGAGTGTACCGTTACCAACCCATTACTACGTGATATTAATGAAATGTTCCGCACCAGTCATCAATCTGGCCGATTGCAACACAGACAACACAGAAAGCTTGTCGTTTATTCTACCCCACCACAACACAACAAATAATTGTTTGGTAAGTTCTTACAATCCTATATTCGAGTTAGGAGCTCGTCACGAGATCGTCACGAGCTCGTCACGAGCCGGCTCATCTGAATCTACACTTTTTGTAAGCCTATTTAGAGTATTGTAATGTTGGCATGGTTAAGAATTCAGGTTGCATGTGTAACTCTTGTGTTAAAATACGTTTATTTATCGTCGCTACCGGTTAACCATACATATGTAATATTGAGTAAGAGATTATAATATACACATTTATTTTAGCTCGATTGCGAAACAAGTTCTTACAACTTGTATTAAGCACTCTCGAGACCTCATTTCTGATGGAATACATCGCCACGAGGGAGAGAGTAGGCAATGTGGAATATAAATGCCTTCTTGTAAGTCTGTTAGCGCCTGGTGCTCTATCAACCCCATATTACTAAATCTTAATAAAATGGCTGTACATATTATTATTAAGTCATTCAAACAACAATAGTTCTATTTAATCCCATACAACTGTATATACTGACTTCCAATGATCACATACTAATATTTCCAATTCTAGTTTATACTTCCACTATTTAACATAGTCCAGTGGTTAATTCAGACAATCAGGGAAGACTATAGGTCTAACTTAGAACTCCTGTTATAAATAAGTCTAACTTAGAACTCCTGTTATAAATAAGTCTAACTTAGAACTCCTGGTATAAATATAACTTAGAACTCCTGGTATAAATAAATCTAACTTAGAACTCCTGGTATAAATAAGTCTAACTTAGAACTCCTGGTATAAATAAGTCTAACTTAGAACTCACTGGTATAAATGAGTCTAACTTAGAACTCCTGGTATAAATATAACTTAGAACTCCTGGTATAATTCAGACAAATATGGACGACTATAAGTCTAACTTAGAACTCACTGTTATAAATAAGTCTAACTTAGAACTCCTGGTATAAATAAGTCTAACTTAGAACTCCTGGTATAAGTCTAACTTAGAACTCCTGGTATAAATAAGTCTAACTAAGAATTCCTGGTATAAATAAGTCTAACTTAGAACTCCTGGTATAAATAAGTCTAACTTAGAACTCCTGGTATAAGTCTAACTTAGAACTCCTGGTATAAATAAGTCTAACTAAGAATTCCTGGTATAAATAAGTCTAACTTAGAACTCCTGGTATAAATAAGTCTAACTTAGAACTCCTGGTATAAATAAGTCTAACTTAGAACTCATGGTATAAATAAGTCTAACTTAGAACTCCTGGTATAAATAAGTCTAACTTAGAACTCCTGGTATAAATAAGTCTAACTTAGAACTCCTGGTATAAATAAGTCTAACTTAGAACTCCTGGTATAAATAAGTCTAACTTAGAACTCCTGGTATAAGTCTAACTTAGAACTCCTGGTATAATTCAGACAAACAAGGAATTTCTGCTGAACAATGTTGCAAGGATCCGAGATATTGAACACGTTACTGGGTTGAGGTTCCTGACTTCGTATGGTCATCTACCAGGTGCAAGAAGTAGGACATATCTCCCCCTAGAACTGTGGTCTACACTGACGACGTAGGTAGAACTACCGTGTCCCGTAGCCAAACCAACTTCAACGAATTGTAAGTGCAACTTAAAAATACTATTTATATAAAGAACGATTACGAACTACCATCTGC
Organism: Archivesica marissinica; assembly: GCA_014843695.1. Lineage (NCBI taxonomy): Eukaryota > Metazoa > Mollusca > Bivalvia > Venerida > Vesicomyidae > Archivesica > Archivesica marissinica. The sequence goes on along the minus strand of CM026397.1, from coordinate 15,929,598 downwards.
AAGTCAACTTCACAGACCTGCTTTAAACAATTGTATACTAATTACTCTGCCAAACCTGTTTAAGTGGGCACCTCCATTAAGTATTATATAGTTATCTATTAAGCAACAATCTGTGCTAAGTAGCCATTTTGTGTGATTTGAAGGCATATTTGACTGTACATGTATATGGTTATTCGTGTTTACCCAGAGAAAATCCTCCTGGTGCATGGTAATTTGGTGCGAAAATAAACCAGCAAAAACGAAATACACCACAGCGTGTCCAATTCTTTGTACGCCTACAAAATAGTGTTTGGAATATGTTCTGGAAATTGTTTTGGGGAAATTGTAAGGTTAATATAATTTTCGAATAATTCAATGAAAGTTAGTGTGACCAGAGATTTAGCAGCGTGTCGGAGGTTTGCCATCTCGGATTGATCGGACATTTACCAGCGTGTCGGATGTTTGCTATCTCGGATTGTTCAGACATGTAGCAGCGTGTCGGAGGTTTGCTATCTCGGATTGATCGGACATTTAGCAGCGTGTCGGAGGTTTGCTATCTCGGATTGTTCAGACATTTAGCAGCGTGTCGGAGGTTTGCTATCTCGGATTGATCGGACATTTAGCAGCGTGTCGGAGGTTTCATATCTCGGATTGCTCGGACGATCAGCAGCGTGTCGGAGGTTTGCTATCTCGGATTGCTCGGACGATCAGCAGCGTGTAGGAGGTTTGCTATCTCGGATTGCTCGGACGATCAGCAGCGAAGCGGAGGTCTGCTATCTCGGATTGCTCGGACGATCAGCAGCGTGTCGGAGGTTTGCTATCTCGGATTGCTCGGACGATCAGCAGCGTAGCGGAGGTTTGCTATCTCGGATTGCTCGGACGATCAGCAGCGTAGCCGAGGTTGGCTATCTCGGATTGCTCGGACGATCAGCAGCGTAGCCGAGGTTTGCTATCTCGGATTGCTCGGACGATCAGCAGCGTAGCCGAGGTTTGCTATCGCGGATTGCTCCGACATTTAGCAGCGTGTAGGAGGTTTGCTATCTCGGATTGCTCGGACGATCAGCAGCGTAGCCGAGGTTTGCTATCTCGGATTGCTCCGACATTTAGCAGCGTGTAGGAGGTTTGCTATCTCGGATTGCTCGGACGATCAGCAGCGTAGCCGAGGTTTGCTATCTCGGATTGCTCGGACGATCAGCAGCGTAGCCGAGGTCTGCTATCTCGGATTGCTCGGACGATCAGCAGCTTGTCGGAGGTCTGCTATCTCGGATTGCTCCGACATGTAGCAGTGTGTCGGAGGTCTGCTATCTCGGATTGCTCGGACGATCAGCAGCGTAGCGGAGGTTTGCTATCTCGGATTGCTCGGACGATCAGCAGCGTAGCGGAGGTTTGATATCTCGGATTGCTCGGACGATCAGCAGCATAGCGGAGGTTTGATATCTCGGATTGCTCCGACATTTACCAGCGTGTCGGAGGTTTGCTACTCGGATTGCTCCGACATTTACCAGCGTGTCGGAGGTTTGCTATCTCGGATTGCTCGGACGATCAGCAGCGTGTCGGAGGTTTGCTATCTCGGATTGCTCGGACGATCAGCAGCGAAGCGGAGGTTTGCTATCTCGGATTGCTCGGACGATCAGCAGCGAAGCGGAGGTTTGCTATCTCGGATTGCTCGGACGATCAGCAGCGAAGCGGAGGTTTGATATCTCGGATTGCTCGGACGATCAGCATCGTAGCGGAGGTTTGATATCTCGGATTGCTCCGACATTTACCAGCGAAGCGGAGGTTTGCTATCTCGGATTGCTCGGACGATCAGCAGCGTAGCGGAGGTTTGATATCTCGGATTGCTCCGACATTTACCAGCGAAGCGGAGGTCTGCTATCTCGTATTGCTCGGACGATCAGCAGCGTAGCCGAGGTCTGCTATCTCGGATTGCTCGGACGATCAGCAGCGTGTCGGATGTTTGCTATCTCGGATTGCTCGGACGATCAGCAGCGTAGCAGAGGTTTGATATCTCGGATTGCTCGGACGATCAGCAGCGTGTCGGAGGTTTGCTATCTGGGATTAATTGTGTTATATTGTAATATTATCAGTAGCATTTGCTATTTCAGACTTTACTGGGCTTGTTCTGCGGACCATGATGCTAAGCTGTTCTGTATTTCCAGGGAAACCAGCAAACATTCAAGGGAATGGAACAAATATACAAACGTTTAGGACATAACAAATATAGTTTTGACGAGTGTTCATTGCTTATAGTATTTATATAACAGATTGTAAAGGCATGTGACATGTTATTCTATGAATTGCAAGAGGTCTATGTATGTCCCATAGCAAGTCCCATCCGTTGTTCCCTGCCCCATAGCAAGTCCCATCCGTTGTTCCCTGTACCATAGTAAATCCTACCCGTTATTCCCTGTCCCATAACAAGTCCCATCCGTTGTTCTCTGTCCCAAAGCAAGTCCCATCCGTTGTTTCCTGTCCCATAGCAAGTCCCACTCGCTGTTCCATGTCCCATAGCAAGTCCCATCCGTTGTTCCCTGTCCCATAGCAAGTCCCATCCGTTGTTCCCTGTCACATAGCAAGCCCATCCGTTGTGCTCTGTCCCATAGCAAGTCCCATCCGTTGTTCCCTGTCCCATAGCAAGTCCCATCCGTTGTTCCCTGTCCCATAGCAAGTCCCATCCGTTGTTCCCTGTCCCAAAGCAAGTCCCATCCGTTGTTTCCTGTCCTATAGCAAGTCCACCCGC
>CM026397.1:15886879-15921879 GCA_014843695.1 Archivesica marissinica | reverse complement strand
TGCCGGAAGTAATAACAGTAGAATACCGGAAGTAATCACAGTAGAATACTCCAACTGCCGGAAGTAATAACAGTAGAATATCGGAAGTAATCACAGTAGAATACTCCAACTGCCGGAAGTAATAACAGTAGAATACCGGAAGTAATCACAGTAGAATACTCCAACTGCCGGAAGTAATAACAGTAGAATATCGGAAGTAATCACAGTAGAATACTCCAACTGCCGGAAGTAATAACAGTAGAATACCGGAAGTAATCACAGTAGAATACTCCAACTGCCGGAAGTAATAACAGTAGAATACCGGAAGTAATCACAGTAGAATACTCCAACTGCCGGAAGTAATAACAGTAGAATACTCCAACTGCCGGAAGTAATAACAGTAGAATACTCCAACTGCCGGAAGTAATAACAGTAGAATACCGGAAGTAATAACAGTAGAATACTCCAACTGCCGGAAGTAATAGTAGAATACTCCAACTGCCGGAAGTAATAACAGTAGAATACTCCAACCGCCGGAAGTAATAACAGTAGAATACTCCAACTGCCGGAAGTAAGTAGAATACTCCAACTGCCGGAAGTAATAACAGTAGAATACTCCAACTGCCGGAAGTAATAACAGTAGAATACTCCAACTGCTGGAAGTAATAACAGTAGAATACTCCAACTGCTGGAAGTAATAACAGTAGAATACTCCAACTGCCGGAAGTAATAACAGTAGAATACTCCAACTGCTGGAAGTAATGACAGTAGAATACTCCAACTGCCGAAAGTAATAACAGTAGAATACTCCAACTGCCGGAAGTAATAACAGTAGAATACCGGAAGTAATCACAGTAGAATAGTTCAACTGCCGGAAGTAATAGTAGAATATTCCAACTGCCGGAAGTAATGATAGTAGAATACTCCAACTGCCGGAAGTAATAACAGTAGAATACTCCAACTGCCGGAAGTAATAACAGTAGAATACTCCAACTGCCGGAAGTAATAACAGTAGAATACTCCAACTGCCGGAAGTAATAACAGTAGAATACTCCAACTGCTGGAAGTAATAACAGTAGAATACTCCAACTGCTGGAAGTAATAACAGTAGAATACTCCAACTGCCGGAAGTAATAACAGTATAATACTCCAACTGCCGGAAGTAATAACAGTAGAATACTCCAACTGCTGGAAGTAATAACAGTAGAATACTCCAACTGCCGGAAGTAATGACAGTAGACGTCTCCAACTAATAGAAATAATTAATAACAGTAGAATGCTCCAACTGATGGAAGTAATGACAGTATACTGCTGGAAATAACGACAATAAACCTCTCGAACTGCTGGAAGTAACAATTACCAGCATACGGCTCCAAATACTGAACAATTGTCAACGTTACTGTGAAGCCTCTCACGCGCCATGCATGCTTCGTTTTATCAACTACCGTAAATAACACTGGTTGTATCGTGCATAGTGTTATTATAGTTCGGTTGTCGTCCACGATGGCGCCGCGCTGTTCCTCGTGCATCAATGTCTAGCGATATCTCACACATTCCCATCTCCATAGTTCGGTTGTCGTCCACGATGGCGCCGCGCTGTTCCTCGTGCATCAATGTCTAGCGATATCTCACACATTCCCATCTCCATAGTTCGGTTGTCGTCCACGATGGCGCCACGCCGTTCCTCGTGCATCAATGTCTAGCGATATAGCACACATTCCCATCTCCATAGTTCGGTTGTCGTCCACGATGGCGCCACGCTGTTCCTCGTGCATCAATGTCTAGCGATATCCCACACATTCCTTTCTACATAGTTCGGTTATCGTCCACGATGGCCCCGCGCCGTTCCTCGTGCATCAATGTCTTGCGATATAGCACACATTCCCATCTCCATAGTTCGGTTGTCGTCCACGATGGCGCCACGCTGCTCCTCGTGCATCAATGTCTAGCGATATCCCACAAATTCCCATCTCCATAGTTCGGTTGTCGTCCACGATGGCGCCACGTTGTTCCTCGTTCATCAATGTCTAGCGATATCCCACACATTCCCTTCTACATAGTTCGGTTGTCGTCCACGATGGCGCCGCGCCGTTCCTCGTGCATCAATGTCTAGCGATATCTCACACATTCCCATCTCCATAGTTCGGTTGTCGTCCACGATGGCGCCGCGCTGTTCCTCGTGCATCAATGTCTAGCGATATAGCACACATTCCCATCTCCATAGTTCGGTTGTGGTCCACGATGGCGCCACGCCGTTCCTCGTGCATCAATGTCTAGCGATATCTCACACATTCCCATCTCCATAGTTCGGTTGTCGTCCACGATGGCGCAGCGCCGTTCCTCGTGCATCAATGTCTAGCGATATCCCACACATTCCCATCTCCATAGTTCGGTTGTCGTCCACGATGGCCCCGCGCCGTTCCTCGTGCATCAATGTCTAGCGATATCCCACACATTCCCATCTCCATAGTTCGGTTGTCGTCCACGATGGCGCCGCGCCGTTCCTCGTGCATCAATGTCTAGCGATATCCCACACATTCCCATCTCCATAGTTCGGTTGTCGTCCACGATGGCCCCGCGCCGTTCCTCGTGCATCAATGTCTAGCGATATCCCATACATTCCCATCTCCATAGTTCGGTTGTCGTCCACGATGGCCCCGCGCCGTTCCTCGTGCATCAATGTCGAGCGATATCTCACACATTCCCATCTCCATAGTTCGGTTGTCGTCCACAATGGCGCCACGCCGTTCCTCGTGCATCAATGTCTAGCGATATAGCACACATTCCCATCTCCATAGTTCGGTTGTCGTCCACGATGGCGCCGCGCCGTTCCTCGTGCATCAATGTCTAGCGATATAGCACACATTCCCATCTCCATAGTTCGGTTGTCGTCCACGATGGCGCCGCGCTGCTCCTCGTGCATCAATGTCTAGCGATATCCCACACATTCCCATCTCCATAGTTCGGTTGTCGTCCACGATGGCGCCACGCTGTTCCTCGTGCATCAATGTCTAGCGATATCCCACACATTCCCTTCTACATAGTTCGGTTATCGTCCACGATGGCCCGCGCCGTTCCTCGTGCATCAATGTCTAGCGATATAGCACACATTCCCATCTCCATAGTTCGGTTGTCGTCCACGATGGCCCCGCGCCGTTCCTCGTGCATCAATGTCTAGCGATATCTCACACATTCCCATCTCCATAGTTCGGTTGTCGTCCACGATGGCGCCACGCTGTTCCTCGTTCATCAATGTCTAGCGATATCCCACACATTCCCTTCTACATAGTTCGGTTGTCGTCCACGATGGCGCCGCGCCGTTCCTCGTGCATCAATGTCTAGCGATATCTCACACATTCCCATCTCCATAGTTCGGTTGTCGTCCACGATGGCGCCGCGCTGTTCCTCGTGCATCAATGTCTAGCGATATAGCACACATTCCCATCTCCATAGTTCGGTTGTGGTCCACGATGGCGCCACGCCGTTCCTCGTGCATCAATGTCTAGCGATATCTCACACATTCCCATCTCCATAGTTCGGTTGTCGTCCACGATGGCGCAGCGCCGTTCCTCGTGCATCAATGTCTAGCGATATCCCACACATTCCCATCTCCATAGTTCGGTTGTCGTCCACGATGGCCCCGCGCCGTTCCTCGTGCATCAATGTCTAGCGATATCTCACACATTCCCATCTCCATAGTTCGGTTGTCGTCCACGATGGCGCAGCGCCGTTCCTCGTGCATCAATGTCTAGCGATATCCCACACATTCCCATCTCCATAGTTCGGTTGTCGTCCACGATGGCCCCGCGCCGTTCCTCGTGCATCAATGTCTAGCGATATCCCACACATTCCCATCTCCATAGTTCGGTTGTCGTCCACGATGGCCCCGCGCCGTTCCTCGTGCATCAATGTCTAGCGATATCTCACACATTCCCATCTCCATAGTTCGGTTGTCGTCCACGATGGCGCCACGCCGTTCCTCGTGCATCAATGTCTAGCGATATAGCACACATTCCCATCTCCATAGTTCGGTTGTCGTCCACGATGGCGCCGCGCTGCTCCTCGTGCATCAATGTCTAGCGATATCCCACACATTCCCATCTCCATAGTTCGGTTGTCGTCCACGATGGCGCCACGCTGTTCCTCGTGCATCAATGTCTAGCGATATCCCACACATTCCCTTCTACATAGTTCGGTTGTCGTCCACGATGGCGCCGCGCCGTTCCTCGTGCATCAATGTCTAGCGATATCTCACACATTCCCATCTCCATAGTTCGGTTGTCGTCCACGATGGCCCCGCGCCGTTCCTCGTGCATCAATGTCTAGCGATATCCCACACATTCCTTTCTACATAGTTCGGTTATCGTCCACGATGGCCCCGCGCCGTTCCTCGTGCATCAATGTCTTGCGATATAGCACACATTCCCATCTCCATAGTTCGGTTGTCGTCCACGATGGCGCCACGCTGCTCCTCGTGCATCAATGTCTAGCGATATCCCACACATTCCCATCTCCATAGTTCGGTTGTCGTCCACGATGGCGCCACGCTGTTCCTCGTTCATCAATGTCTAGCGATATCCCACACATTCCCTTCTACATAGTTCGGTTGTCGTCCACGATGGCGCCGCGCCGTTCCTCGTGCATCAATGTCTAGCGATATCTCACACATTCCCATCTCCATAGTTCGGTTGTCGTCCACGATGGCGCCGCGCCGTTCCTCGTGCATCAATGTCTAGCGATATAGCACACATTCCCATCTCCATAGTTCGGTTGTCGTCCACGATGGCGCCACGCCGTTCCTCGTGCATCAATGTCTAGCGATATCTCACACATTCCCATCTCCATAGTTCGGTTGTCGTCCACGATGGCGCCGCGCCGTTCCTCGTGCATCAATGTCTAGCGATATCCCACACATTCCCATCTCCATAGTTCGGTTGTCGTCCACGATGGCGCCGCGCTGTTCCTCGTGCATCAATGTCTAGCGATATAGCACACATTCCCATCTCCATAGTTCGGTTGTCGTCCACGATGGCGCCACGCCGTTCCTCGTGCATCAATGTCTAGCGATATCTCACACATTCCCATCTCCATAGTTCGGTTGTCGTCCACGATGGCGCAGCGCCGTTCCTCGTGCATCAATGTCTAGCGATATCCCACACATTCCCATCTCCATAGTTCGGTTGTCGTCCACGATGGCCCCGCGCCGTTCCTCGTGCATCAATGTCTAGCGATATCTCACACATTCCCATCTCCATAGTTCGGTTGTCGTCCACGATGGCGCCGCGCCGTTCCTCGTGCATCAATGTCTAGCGATATCCCACACATTCCCATCTCCATAGTTCGGTTGTCGTCCACGATGGCCCCGCGCCGTTCCTCGTGCATCAATGTCTAGCGATATCTCACACATTCCCATCTCCATAGTTCGGTTGTCGTCCACGATGGCGCCGCGCCGTTCCTCGTGCATCAATGTCTAGCGATATCCCACACATTCCCATCTCCATAGTTCGGTTGTCGTCCACGATGGCCCCGCGCCGTTCCTCGTGCATCAATGTCTAGCGATATCCCGCACATTCCCATCTCCATAGTTCGGTTGTCGTCCACGATGGCGCCGCGCCGTTCCTCGTGCATCAATGTCTAGCGATATCCCATACATTCCCATCTCCATAGTTCGGTTGTCGTCCACGATGGCCCCGCGCCGTTCCTCGTGCATCAATTTCTAGCGATATAGCACACATTCCCATCTCCATAGTTCGGTTGTCGTCCACGATGGCGCCATGCCGTTCCTCGTGCATCAATGTCTAGCGATATCCCACACATTCCCATCTCCATAGTTCGGTTGTCGTCCACGATGGCGCCACGCTGTTCCTCGTGCATCAATGTCTAGCGATATCTCACACATTCCCTTCTCCATAGTTCGGTTGTCGTCCACGATGGCGCCACGCCGTTCCTCGTGCATCAATGTCTAGCGATATCTCACACATTCCCATCTCCATAGTTCGGTTGTCGTCCACGATGGCGCAGCGCCGTTCCTCGTGCATCAATGTCTAGCGATATCCCACACATTCCCATCTCCATAGTTCGGTTGTCGTCCACGATGGCCCCGCGCCGTTCCTCGTGCATCAATGTCTAGCGATATCTCACACATTCCCATCTCCATAGTTCGGTTGTCGTCCACGATGGCGCAGCGCCGTTCCTCGTGCATCAATGTCTAGCGATATCCCACACATTCCCATCTCCATAGTTCGGTTGTCGTCCACGATGGCCCCGCGCCGTTCCTCGTGCATCAATGTCTAGCGATATCCCACACATTCCCATCTCCATAGTTCGGTTGTCGTCCACGATGGCGCCGCACTGTTCCTCGTGCATCAATGTCTAGCGATATAGCACACATTCCCATCTCCATAGTTCGGTTGTGGTCCACGATGGCGCCACGCCGTTCCTCGTGCATCAATGTCTAGCGATATCCCACACATTCCCATCTCCATAGTTCGGTTGTCGTCCACGATGGCCCCGCGCCGTTCCTCGTGCATCAATGTCTAGCGATATCTCACACATTCCCATCTCCATAGTTCGGTTGTCGTCCACGATGGCGCCACGCTGTTCCTCGTGCATCAATGTCTAGCGATATCCCACACATTCCCTTCTCCATAGTTCGGTTGTCGTCCACGATGGCGCCGCGCCGTTCCTCGTGCATCAATGTCTAGCGATATAGCACACATTCCCATCTCCATAGTTCGGTTGTCGTCCACGATGGCGCCGCGCCGTTCCTCGTGCATCAATGTCTAGCGATATCCCACACATTCCCATCTCCATAGTTCGGTTGTCGTCCATGATGGCGCCGCGCTGTTCCTCGTGCATCAATGTCTAGCGATATAGCACACATTCCCATCTCCATAGTTCGGTTGTCGTCCACGATGGCGCCACGCCGTTCCTCGTGCATCAATGTCTAGCGATATAGCACAAATTCCCATCTCCATAGTTCGGCTGTCGTCCACGATGGCGCCGCGCTGTTCCTCGTTCATCAATGTCTAGCGATATAGCACAAATTCCCATCTCCATAGTTCGGCTGTCGTCTACGATGGCGCCGCGCTGTTCCTCGTGCATCAATGTCTAGCGATATAGCACAAATTCCCATCTCCATAGTTCGGTTGTCGTCCACGATGGCGCCACGCCGTTCCTCGTGCATCAATGTCTAGCGATATAGCACAAATTCCCATCTCCATAGTTCGGCTGTCGTCCACGATGGCGCCGCGCTGTTCCTCGTTCATCAATGTCTAGCGATATAGCACAAATTCCCATCTCCATAGTTCGGTTGTCGTCCACGATGGCGCCGCGCTGTTCCTCGTGCATTAATTTCTAGCGATATAGCACAAATTCCCATCTCCATAGTTCGGTTGTCGTCCACGATGGTGCCGCGCTGTTCCTCGTGCATTAATTTCTAGCGATATCCCACACATTCCCATCTCCACTCTATTGTTTACAATGTTTGTTTTGTTTGTTTTGGAAGTTGTAAAGTCGCACCAACAGCTTAGGTCGACTCTCCAGCTATTACGTGTGGTGGAAGACCTCGGGTGCCCCTCTGACCAGTATTGCATGCACTGACGGGAACCCAAGTAGAAACCACCGACCTACCTCAAGCCAACTGGATAGCTTCCTCACATGAAAGAATTCGACAGCCCCAGCGGGACTCGAACATACAGCGATGAAGGACAAGTGATTTGGAGTCGAATACCTCGGCCATGGAGGCCCTTTGTTTATGATGTGTACGCTTGATTCGTCCGTATTTTGTTAGTTTGTCTTCCGTGCTCTGTGTTCCTCACGATACAGTGTATTTACTATCGAAAAGGATACAACAAACACGCATATCGATTGAGATAAGTGACGGCGTGTTGCAGCTACTTTTAATGAGCCGCCAGCTAGTTAAATAAAGGTTAATATTGCATAACAGCCTGGTGCCTGACCTGCAATGATCTGATTCGGGAAGTACTGATGTGCATAAGATCCCGGACTACAGAACACAATATTGCTGTCGAAACCCAGGATACACGTCTATAAACATAAAGAAACAAGAGTAGGACCAACGGAAGCACATTACACTGGTTTCATTAACCATCAGTGCAACCGTCATACTTTGAGATTAAATTATACAAACTTTAGGCATTAAATACACAGCGCCAAAATCAGCTGTTTTTATGAATATTTATCCCTTCGGTATTACAAAATATATCTTTAAGACGTGAGGGATACACGTCGGGGTCAAGCCTCAACAGGTGAGCATACTGTGTACGCTCACTTACAGTGCTTCCGGGCGGGCAGACCGTCATAAACTCGAAAACAAACAAAAACAAAAAATAAATAAATAAAGATGTGCATAAGGTGTGTCTCATACACCAGAAATGGCTGATGCTTTCGATAGGGGTGACATTATGTGTGTTTTACGTTTATTTATCGTCGCTACCGGTTACCCATATGAGCGACGCCTCCTGAAGAGATTAGTCATTTTAGATTTTTGGAGGATAGTGCAATTATACAGACAGAGACACATTCCAGAGTTTCCTCTGGTTCTTTTACGTGCACGGTGTAAAGCACCGACACGAGACCTCGGTTTAAAGTTCCATCTGAAAGACTGTTAATTTTATTAGGGTCAGACGGGAGATCGAACCTGGGGATGACACTATTACAAAAACTTTACTTTTATATATGCTTGGATACGAAGTAACTTATTCATAACAACTTGAACATCCCTCAGTCATCTTAGGAATATATAGTTATCAAAGATACAGTATTGTTAGTATTTGAAGTGGTAGATTATGATCTTAAGGAATTAATATAACTTTTCTGAAAACTTGTTTTCCAATCCAAACCATTCACAATTTATGTAATTTGTAACATTTTTAGTGTTAGACCTATACATGTACATTTATTGGAATACATACTGTTTAAACCAATCTAGGACGGACTTCTTTTTTAAGCATGGCTATCGTGAGTTAATTTCTTATAAACTTAGCAAGCTTAACGATAGAGATGATAGTTTAACGCCACGAGTGGAAATACATATTTAGATGATCACACGAAGAAATAAAATCCTACCATACACTAATAAGCATAGATCTTCTTTTTCTGTTATGATTTCCAATGATTTTGGCTAATACAATATTTGTTTTCAAATTTGATTAATTTGAACTGCCCCAGTCCGGGGCCCCATTTCATTACACTACACAACCGCACAACAATGAATGGTATGTTGAACGTCCGTAATAAGAAATAGTTCCGGTATAATTTTCAAGTTCAAGGGAAATAATCCTGTTCAAAACTTCTAGCAAATTTGAATAAAACATGCTGTGTACAGTTATTACATTACTGTTATGATTTGATGCGGAGAATTGTAGCTAAAGACTAACCTAGACAAAATACGATTACACGCTTTCAGAAATGTATTAGTTATGAAATCGCGAATTAGTGAAATTGAAATCGTGAATTCGTGAAATTGAAATCGTGAATTCGTGATGTTGAAATCGTGAATTAGTGAAATTGAAATCGTGAATTCGTGAAATTGAAATCATGAATTCATGAAGTTGAAATCGTCATATAGTGAAGGCCACCACCGGGTCTTTCATATATTTCTGTTAATTATATTTCAGAACGTGCGTTATGAAAACTTCTCGTTTGTTGGGTCAAAGGAGGATGTAAGCTTACATTTTACCTAGATACAGTCAACTCTAATTATATTTAATATGTTTGTAAAATAAGTTACCAAATATACGTAAACTACCATTGTGTTAATATGTTCATAGTCTAGGGTAGGGGTAGGGTAGGGTAGAGTAAGGTATGGTAAGAAGGTGTGCACTATCCTCCAAAATCTAAAATGACTAATCTCTTCAGGAGGCGTCGTTCATATGGGTAACCGGTAGCGACGATAAATAAACGTAAAACACACATGTACATTTCGTACATGTACTTTGTAATTACACAATGTATGAACTATAGGATTGATGCAGCTTGCTATAGGAGAATAGTTCATGGATACTACTCACAGCTATCATCCAAATATTTATATAGTTATTTAACAGTCGCATTCAGCAATGTAAATGTTAGAGTTGGTACATTATCATGGCACTTACGGTATGTGAGCGATATTTGAAATGCATTGTTGCTATCCGTGGCCATAATGAAAGGGGTCTGACAAAATGGTTGGGGAGATGTGCAACTATTTAGAATGAAGAACTATTTACGCATATTCCTGTTCAAATTAACTCACGGTTCCTATAACGGTTGTTACCATACAGAGGCAAATTTCAACCGAGGCAATCTAGGAGGGGTCCGGGGCATGTTCCCCCTTAAGATTACTGGGGTATAGAAGCGATTTCCTGCGTTTTCTGATTTAATGAGTTTAGACGTATAATTATGTACTGATCTTTCAGCTCTCTGGCAGTCAACAGTTTATACAACATTATTGCATTGCATTATATTTATTTAATTTTTCATTTACTTTTTTGTGCTTTGGAAATTTTAACCGAGGCAGCTGCCTCGGTGTGCCTCAGTGTGGCTACGGGCCTGATACAATTGTATTCATTACAAAAACCAAGTATAACCCAAGTTTGCAGTAACGAAATCCAGTGTGCTTTACGTTTATTTATCGTCGCTACCGGTTACCCATATGAGAGACGCCTCCTGACGAGATTAGTCATTTTATATTTTTGGAGGATAGTGCAATGATACAGACAGAGACGATTTCCAGTCTCCTCTGGTTCTTTTACGTGCACGCTGTAAAGCACCGACACGAGATCTCGGTTTAAAGTCCCTGAAATATTGTTAATTGCATTAGAGTCAGACGTGTGATCGAACCTGCGATTCCTGGATTACCAATCCAGCGTGCTAACCACTGGACTACAGATCTGTCTAGAAAACAAAATCCAGCCGTTTCAACATGTTTAATGTACTTGCCAGAGTCACAATTTAATTACGCAGAATGAGGTGCGAAGCACAGTTTAGGGAGTTGCCATAGAACTGAAACTGGATAGTACCACCGATCTTCCGCAAGCCAAACTTGGGGCAACTTTAACCCCAAAAACATGTAAACAAATCCATAAAATCAACCAACATCATCCCAATCAAGTAAGTAAGTAAACTCTTTATTTTAGAGACGGTAACCCATTTAGCCAGAATAATCGTCCATGGGACCCTCTTAAGAGATTCTTACCCGATAGTTATCACCTATCATCTCAAACTAATATTGAAGTACATTGAGTATATACTCTAGACAGTATAGCTGAGAGTATACTCTAGACAGAGTGATGCGATTACTTAAGATGATGATGATGATCGTCTATTTGGTTTTGCGGCTCGATTCCTGCAATATTTCTGTTGAATTTATTTCAGCTATTTTCGAAATATAGACGCAAATGCACAACAGTGAGACAGTCACGATCGAAATATATATCAACCGGAGTGGTGAGATACATGCATAGTTATTATAATAAGACGTGGTTATTCATGTCAAACTCCTTTTTTTTTAAACTTTATTTATTTTATAACGATTGCGAATCAAGTCATTCGTGTGGGAGGAAACCGGTGTACACGGAGAAAACCCACCTGTCCGATCTGGCAACCACCGTACCATCTCACATACTTCCCGATCCGAGGATCGAACCCGGGTTGCATTGGTGAAAAGCGAGTGCGCTAACCACTTCGCTAATCGGACAGCCCGAATCGAACTCCTTGAGTGGACCTATGCATGTTATCCTGGGTAAGCTTAGTCGAGCTACACTGTTAACCAGTAGTAAGCAATATGTGTGAGATGCCTTGTTCAAGGACACTGCATACGTGCCATGACCTTGCCGAGCATCGGACCCGGGACTCTTTGATTCCAAATCCTGTTCTGCATGTCTATAACTTCTGCTGAACTCCTTTACAGGTCTTGTTCTGTATGTCTATAACTTCTGCTGAACTCCTTTACAGGTCTTGTTCTGCAGGTCTATAACTTCTACTCCTACTCCTTTACAGGTCCTGTTCTGCATGTCTATAACTTCTGCTGAACTCCTTTACAGGTCTTGTTCTGCATGTCTATAACTTCTACTGTACTCCTTTACATGTCTTGTTCTGCATGTCTATAACTTCTACTCTACTCCTTTACAGGTCCTGTTCTGCATGTCTATAACTTCTACTCTACTCCTTTGCAGATCCTGTTCTGCATGTCTATAACTTCTACTCCTCCTTTGCAGGTCCTGTTCTGTATGTTTATAACTTCTACTGTGCTCCTTTGCAGGTCTTGTTCTGTATGTTTATAACTTCTACTGTGCTCCTTTGCATGTCTTGTTCTGTATGTTTATAACTTCTACTGTGCTCCTTTGCAGGTCCTGTTCTGTATGCTTATAACTTCTACTGTGCTCCTTTGCAGGTCCTGTTCTGTATGTTTATAACTTCTACTGTACTCCTTTGCAGGTCCTGTTCTGTATGTTTATAACTTCTACTGTGCTCCTTTGCAGGTCCTGTTCTGCATGTCTATAACTTATACTATACTCCTTTGCAGGTCCTGTTCTGTATGTTTATAACTTCTACTCTACTCCTTTGCAGATCCTGTTCTGCATGTCTATAACTTCTACTCCTCCTTTGCAGGTCCTGTTCTGTATGTGTATAACTTCTACTGTGCTCCTTTGCAGGTCTTGTTCTGTATGTTTATAACTTCTACTGTGCTCCTTTGCAGGTCTTGTTCTGTATGTTTATAACTTCTACTGTGCTCCTTTGCTGGTCCTGTTCTGTATGCTTATAACTTCTACTGTGCTCCTTTGCAGATCCTGTTCTGTATGTTTATAACGTCTACTGTGTTCCTTTGTAGGTCCTGTTCTGTATGTTTATAACGTCTACTGTGTTCCTTTGCAGGTCCTGTTCTGTATGTTTATAACGTCTACTGTACTCCTTTGCAGGTCCTGTTCTGTATGTTTATAACTTCTACTGTGTTCCTTTGCGGGTCCTGTTCTGTATGTTTATAACTTCTACTGTGTTCCTTTGCAGGTCTTGTTCTGTATGTTTATAACGTCTACTGTGCTCCTTTGCAGGTCTTGTTCTGTATGCTTATAACGTCTACTGTGTTCCTTTGCCGGTCCTGTTCTGTATGCTTATAACGTCTACTGTGCTCCTTTGCAGGTTCTGTTCCTGTTAGTAGCGCTTGTGATAGGCCTATCTGTTGGTCTACATGTATCTAAGTCCAACGAACTCGACATGGCGGATGGATATAATGCAACAGCTCTGGTAATAACCCTATGAACAGTTATAATAAAAAGTAGGAGCACTGCATTTTTCATGTCAGAAAATGTGTGGAGAAATATATAAGAAGTAGAAGCTGGTAAGTATGCAAGTAGACATGACTAGTGATATAAGTGATCTCATATAAGATATAGAATGGGTTATTTAACGCATTCAACACCAAGTAACTGACATGGACGGGTGCATGATATTTAACGCATTCAACACCAAGTAACTGACATGGACGGGTGCATGATATTTAACGCATTCAACACCAAGTAACTGACATGGACGGGTGCATGATATTTAACGCATTCAACACCAAGTAACTGACATGGTCGGGTGCATGATATTTAACCAATTCAACACCAAGTAACTGACATGGACGGGTGCATGATATTTAACCCATTCAACACCAAGTAACTGACATGGACGGGTGCATGATATTTAACCCATTCAACACCAAGTAACTGACATGGACGGGTGCACGATATTTAACCCATTCAACACCAAGTAACTGACATGGACTGGTGCACGATATTTAACCCATTCAACACAAAGTAACTGACATGGACTGGTGCATGATATTTTTAGACCAATAAATTAATAAAAAAAATACATTTGGACCAGTTCATTTATCAAAATGGATAGGTTTTGTCTAAAAATAGTAATAGTACAGATCATGTTCGTCAAGAGCCGGCTCATCTGGATCTACACTTTTTGTAAGCCTATTTAGAGGTGGACAGAATAGTTGATACTGTTGGGAAAATAAATGGTTGCTGCAAACCACGAGAAATAGAAAGTATGTGTTGCTTTTGGCAACCCAAGAATCGATAACAGATCATTACATAACAACCAAAGCTTTTATCGGTACGAGACACTTCATTGCAGACCGAACCATCCACAGAATCTCCACTAAACACAACGGAATCCACGTCATCGGGTGAATCACTGTCGTCGAGGGATACGAAGAAGGCAGACGAGATTGAGAACGGGTTGTCAAGGTCATGTCCCAACCCAGAAGATCCACTATGTCGAGAGAGGTACTACGTCAATTTATCTATTACATACATGTCTTGTTGAACACCTAACTCAGTTATTCTCGTCTATTGCCAGACTATTATTTAGTATGTCCTCTTATCTGTAGGCAATTGTATATGGTGTATGAAAGGGTCCAGAAGTGGCTAAATCTAGTACACCCACACATAGATTTTTGTTTGTTCATTTCATTTATTTACCATTGCCCTCTGGTTAATCGGTGCAAAATTATTTTTGTCAATTTGTGTTTTGGAGGATAATGCACGGTGCACCAACTCCAGAAGCATTCCTGGTTCTTCTGCATGCCCCGATATACGAGACGTTTTATAGTCCCAACTGAAATACTGTTAATATTATTATTGTGAGATGCGAGATCGAACCTGCGATTCACAGTCCATGTTTACCACTTGTCCACTAACTCATCTACTACCCACCTACCTACTAACTTGGTTGAACATATGGTTGTCCGATTAGCGCAGTTGTTAGCATCATCATTTCTCACCAATGCAACCCAGGTTCAATCCTTGGACTAGGAAGTATGGTAGGTTTTCTCTGGGGACTCCCATTTCCTCCCAACGCACACAAATGACAACAAACATTTTCATCCGTGCCAACGAGTGATTAATATAGGTTGTGACAGCTTTTTTCACATTCGTAAAACAAATAAAGTTCGTACTTCAATATATGTTGTACCGAAGGGCCCAGAATTGGCAATTATCTGGTGCTACCAGACAGAAAGTAACCGTACCCATACAAAATATGGAAACTGAAATCCATGAGCGCCTGTTCTATTATATATTCTAACACGACCCAGCTAATAACCTACATACTTGTAGAGTAAAATCTACCTCAGGTTATTCTGCGATATACCTACCTTGAACTTTGCTGCGCGCGCACCGTGTTTTGGCTATTCCATTTATACAATGCGTGTAAAGTTTTATGAATGAAAGTCACGTGATGTTTGTAAATACTACCGTGGGAATTCGCAGTGAGCTATTTTTAGAATCAGATAATCTCTTGTCTGTCTTGTTTTTCGTTTAAGTAACGTTTCAGTTACTATTCTGTACAGTTTTATTTGACAAATTAAATAAAATTATTGATCAGTTACAACTGTTGTTCATTTGTGCACTAGATTGATATTTTCCATAAAAAATAACGTTATCACCCCTTACGCAGGAGGAAATTTCGAAAGCCAAATGCAGCGGAGTAGCACTGCGTTTGAAGAAAATACTCCTTTGATTCTCGTCTAAAATTATTAGAAGTAAATCGTGTTAGAATCGAAATAATAAGTATCAACCATGGTATATCGCAGAATCTTAATTATACAAAATGTAACTGATCTTACTATTGCAGACAGAGGAGATGAATATGGGTACATTCAACGAGTGTTGCTCTCCATGCGCCCTCCCTGACGAGATAGAACGATGTAACATTGCGACACCTATTCATTATAATAAAATATATTGTATATTTAATGGATCGATCCATTGAACGACTTTCAAAACGCACAACTTTTATCGGGATATATTTTTGGGGTAAGACTCATTTTCAAAACTAGCATGTTCATACAATATTGTATAGTAATACATTAATACATTTTATAGTGATGTCAAGCAGTAGGCAGTCTTAGTCTGGACCAAATTTTATGAACTTTCGCAAATTACAAATATAAGTGATGCGTCTTTAAAGTGTGTGTGTGTGTGTGTGTGTGTGTGCGCGCGCGCGTGCGTGCGTGCGTGTAGGTCCAAGCAATAAATGTTTTATATATAAAAAGTTTAAACTTTATTTATTTTACAACGATTGCGAAGCAAGTTCTAACAACTTATATTAATCACTCTCGCTGGCGTGGATGAAAGCGTAAATGTGGTCATTCGTGTGGGAGGAAACCGGAGTACCCAGAGAAAACCCACCTGTCCGATCTGGCGACCACTGTACTATCTCACATACTTCCGGGTCCAAGTTACATTGGTGAGAAGCGAGCGCGCATTTTGTATATAGTGACTGACGGACGGGTTGTTTGTTTATAGTTACTAGCATATTTTGTTCAGTGCTTATGTTTGTTTGTTTTTGGGGTTCAAAGTCGCACAAACAGCGTAGGGCATTGGTGACTCTCCAATTATTATTTGAGGAAGAAAACTCCGGATACCATTCTGAGCAGTATTGCAGGCACGGACGGGTACCCAGGTATAACCACCGACCTACTGCAAGCCAGCCGGATAGCTTCCTCACTTAAAAGAATTTGGCACCCCCAGTGGTATTCGAACCTACAGCGGTCAAAGACCATAACCACTCGGCCACGGACAAAACCGATAGTCAACGAGTCATGAAATGTAGATTTTTGAAGATGATCGCCACTGAACGTTTTCAGGCATTTCTCATCTACCAGTTGCCCGGATCCTTCAGGCATTTCTCATCTACCAGTTGCCCGGATCCTTCAGGCATTTCTCATCTACCAGTTGCCTGGATCCTTCAGGCATTTCTCATCTACCAGTTGCCCGGATCCTTCATTGGCATTTCTCATCTACCAGTTGCCCGGATCCTTCACACCAAGTTTCATCAACATTGACTCAAGTTCTTTCTGAGATGTAATAAATACTTAGAAGCAATTGTAAAATTGACAGATAGACCGACAGTAGCCAGCCAGCCAACAGCCAACAGCAAATCAGCCCATACTAATAGATATTTTTGTGCTTAGCCAAGCAGGCCACTATCTCTGTATCTTCCTTCTGATTATCATAACATAACTCAAGTCAAACAAACCAAAGTTGCAATGATTAAAACTGTTCCATTTAATTTTGCAGCTCTTGTAATAACTAATAACACATGCAAAAACTGATTTTTCAAACATTTCATTTTTTGGCTACCTATTTCTATGGAGAAATGGAGCTGCAAACCACATTCCATTGAATCAACGGCCACAAAATAGGTTGGCACGTTGCTGGATGGTGATAAAATGTCCTATTTTAGTGTTCTGGAGTAGTAACTAACAAAACCTCATTATATTATGAATCCATTATAGAAAAGGTATCGGCTAGATCTTATGAAATTTTGTACATGTACTTGTACATCAGGGCTGAAGTAAACAGTAAACAATATGTCCTAACCCAGGGCTGAAGTAAACAGTAAACAATATGTCCTAACCCAGGGCTGAAGTAAACAGTAAACAATATGTCCTAACCAATATGTGGTCTTTACTTAGCCAAGTCCATCAACATGCATGTACAGTCGTTCATATCTGATATCGTTTTTATACGAGTCGAATCATTAACGCTCATAATGCAATTAGCGGGCACAACTGCCACACCTATTTACTAACATATCGAATATAATAAACATACGTTTTTAACTTTTAAAAGTACAAAATGTATAACACATTTATTTATTAGTTAAACTTTTATACAATCAAACTATTCAACTTTTGCTTAATAAAGCGACATTACATCACAAAAGAGGCATCTTTTGAAGTATAAATAGCATACCGGTGTAGCTACTACAAATTCATTCGAATAATTTGAATAATTAATTTTCAATCAAAAATTGTTTTTGAGCTCTACAAACTCTCTAAAGTGAAAGTAGAATTTCATACAACGGTCAGCCACGCTCCTGAAGTGACATTTGTTTATTATTGGAGTCCATACTAAACGTGTAATACTGTCGCTTAGAGACAATTTAAATCAGATTAGCCTAAAAATAGATCTGCACAGACACAAAGGGTGAGATATATCGGTAAATCTGTACTATAAATGTTGTTATTCAGGATATTGTGCATAAACGTGTTGTATTGTGCATCTATTTTGACGTTATTTACATTAACTTGTTATTTCAACAAACAACGTTCATTTCTTAGTTGAAATACTCAGTATCTGTAGCAAATATTTAGGGGAAAATAGACAATAGGAAATTTTATTCTGTAGAAATATGATTCTTGCACCGATGTAGTGTCGCTTTAAATTAAGCCATAACATCACATCGCAAAATTGATTATTCCCTTCATTGTTTAACAAATAGTACAGAATAATTCATACATGTAGATGTACGTAGACAGAAAACTCAGTGTAGCTATCATAACCCACCAGTAGCAAATAGTGAACACATATTTGGCTTGCCACGATGTGATACACTACCCTACATATCATCCATTTTGTTTAATATCCTCCGGTTGTATTGTGACAAACACATCGTCCGTCACCTCCGGTGCATAAGTAAACTCAGGTTTTCTGTCGTCCAGCGATTTCTTTGCCAGCACTCTGTTCACATATTTCTGTGAAACTTGTTTCCGCAGCAACCGCCGATGCTAAAATGTATATTATATTCCCGTTACAATGTTGCAATCATTGATGTGCTGAGGCAGAAAAACAAACAAACAACCAACCAAACAAACAAACAAACAAACAACAGGTCCTAGGTGTATACAGTATCTTATTTATATTATGTTATATTTTACGCCTGCATCAGCACCATTTCGGGCTATATCGCCGGCGGGCAGTTTACCTAACAACACCTTTTCTGGGCAGGCTCCAGCGGTTAACCAGTACTTGGGTGCACCAACCTCCGTAAGAAACTGCCAACTTTTTCATATAAATGAGACACGGCCTGAGCGGGACTCGAACCTGTGACCATCAGTGATGATAGGTTACAGTGGTATACAAGTCAGCGACCATAACTACTCGACCACGGAGGTGGACCTATGTGCGATGTATGCATTGTTCAATATGTATTATATTGGGAAATAAAATATGTTTAAACTAAAGGAGAAGCTTAATGTATACAAGGGAGAAGTTTAATGTATACACGGGAGAAGTGTAATGTATACAAGGGAGAAGCTTAATGTATACAAGGGAGAAGCTTAATGTATACAAGGGAGAAGTGTAATGTATACAAGGGAGAAGCTTAATGTATACACGGGAGAAGTGTAATGTATACAAGGGAGAAGTGTAATGTATACAAGGGAGAAGTGTAATGTATACAAGGGAGAAGCTTAATGTATACACGGGAGAAGTGTAATGTATACAAGGGAGAAGTTTAATGTATACCAGGGAGAAGTGTAATGTATACCAGGGAGAAGTGTAATGTATACAAGGGAGAAGTGTAATGTATACAAGGGAAATGTTTAATGTATACAAGGGAGAAGTTTAATGTATACAAGGGAGAAGTGTAATGTATACAAGGGAGAAGTGTAATGTATACACGGGAGAAGTGTAATGTATACAAGGGAGAAGTGTAATGTATACAAGGGAGAAGTGTAATGTATACAAGGGAGAAGCTTAATGTATACCAGGGAGAAGCTTAATGTATACAAGGGAGAAGTTTAATGTATACAAGGGAGAAGCTTAATGTATACAAGGGAGAAGTGTAATGTATACAAGGGAGAAGTGTAATGTATACAAGGGAGAAGTGTAATGTATACAAGGGAGAAGTGTAATGTATACAAGGGAGAAGTGTAAGGTATACCAGGGAGAAGTGTAATGTATACAAGGGAGAAGTGTAAGGTATACAAGGGAGAAGTGTAATGTATACAAGGGAGAAGTGTAATGTATACAAGGGAGAAGTGTAATGTATACAAGGGAGAAGTGTAAGGTATACCAGGGAGAAGTGTAATGTATACAAGGGAGAAGTGTAAGGTATACAAGGGAGAAGTGTAAGGTATACAAGGGAGAAATGTAAGGTATACCAGGGAGAAGTGTAAGGTATACAAGGGAGAAGTGTAAGGTATACAAGGGAGAAGTGTAATGTATACAAGGGAGAAGTGTAATGTATACAAGGGAGAAGTGTAAGGTATACCAGGGAGAAGTGTAAGGTATACAAGGGAGAAGTGTAAGGTATACAAGGGAGAAGTGTAATGTATACAAGGGAGAAGTGTAATGTATACAAGGGAGAAGTGTAATGTATACAAGGGAGAAGTGTAATGTATACAAGGGAGAAGTGTAAGGTATACCAGGGAGAAGTGTAATGTATACAAGGGAGAAGTGTAAGGTATACAAGGGAGAAGTGTAATGTATACAAGGGAGAAGTGTAATGTATACAAGGGAGAAGTGTAATGTATACAAGGGAGAAGTGTAAGGTATACAAGGGAGAAGTGTAAGGTATACAAAGGAGAAGTGTAATGTATACAAGGGAGAAGTGTAATGTATACAAGGGAGAAGTGTAATGTATACAAGGGAGAAGTGTAATGTATACAAGGGAGAAGTGTAATGTATACAAGGGAGAAGTGTAAGGTATACAAGGGAGAAGTGTAAGGTATACAAGGGAGAAGTGTAATGTATACAAGGGAGAAGTGTAAGGTATACAAGGGAGAAGTGTAAGGTATACCAGGGAGAAGTGTAAGGTATACAAGGGAGAAGTGTAAGGTATACAAGGGAGAAGTGTAAGGTATACAAGGGAGAAGTGTAATGTATACAAGGGAGAAGTGTAATGTATACAAGGGAGAAGTGTAAGGTATACAAGGGAGAAGTGTAAGGTATACAAGGGAGAAGTGTAAGGTATACAAGGGAGAAGTGTAAGGTATACAAGGGAGAAGTGTAATGTATACAAGGGAGAAGTGTAAGGTATACCAGGGAGAAGTGTAAGGTATACCAGGGAGAAGTGTAATGTATACAAGGGAGAAGTGTAAGGTATACCAGGGAGAAGTGTAAGGTATACCAGGGAGAAGTGTAATGTATACAAGGGAGAAGTGTAAGGTATACAAGGGAGAAGTGTAAGGTATACAAGGGAGAAGTGTAATGTATACAAGGGAGAAGTGTAAGGTATACAAGGGAGAAGTTTATTAATGTATACATACACGGAAGGATTTGAACATAGTGGCGAAGGGAAAGTGATCTGAGGTAACAACCTAAACAACTAGGCCCCCAAAAAGTTTCAAGGTGATGTTTCATAAAATTCTGCATAAGATCTGTCTTTTCACAAATCAACAACGACATGCTCGCTGAAATCTTTTGGGCATCAATCAAAATACTCCCCTTGAAAGTCCTGAAAGAATTCAGTTTTCTCAAACTGTTCACAGTGATATACATACCATACTAGGGGACGTATATTGTGGGTTGATATACCTACCATATTAGGGGACGTATATTGTGGGTTGATATACATACCATATTAGGGGTTGATATACCTACCATACTAGGGGACGTATATTGTGGGTTGATATACCTGCCGTACTAGGGGACGTATATTGTGGGTTGATATACATACCATATTAGGCGACGTATATTGTGGGTTGATATACATACCATATTAGGGGTTGATATACCTACCATATTAGGGGACGTATATTGTGGGGTTGATATACCTACCATACTAGGGGACGTATATTGTGGGTTGATATACATACCATACTAGGGGACGTATATTGTGGGTTGATATACCTACCATATTAGGGGTTGATATACATACCATATTAGGGGTTGATATACCTACCATATTAGGGGTTGATATACATACCATATTAGGGGACGTATATTGTGGGTTGATATACCTACCATATTAGGGGTTGATATACCTACCATATTAGGGGTTGATATACATACCATACTAGGGGACGTATATTGTGGGTTGATATACCTAACATATTAGGGGACGTATATTGTGGGTTGATATACCTACCATATTAGGGGTTGATATACATACCATATTAGGGGTTGATATACCTACCATATTAGGGGTTGATATACATACCATATTAGGGGTTGATATACATACCATATTAGGGGTTGATATACCTACCATATTAGGGGTTGATATACCTACCATATTAGGGGTTGATATACCTACCATATTAGGGGTTGATATACCTACCATATTAGGGGTTGATATACCTACCATATTAGGGGTTGATATACATACCATACTAGGGGACGTATATTGTGGGTTGATATACATACCATATTAGGGGTTGATATACCTAACATATTAGGGGACGTATATTGTGGGTTGATATACATACCATATTAGGGGTTGATATACCTACCATACTAGGGGACGTATATTGTGGGTTGATATACATACCATATTAGGGGTTGATATACCTAACATATTAGGGGACGTATATTGTGGGTTGATATACATACCATATTAGGGGTTGATATACATACCATATTAGGGGACGTATATTGTGGGTTGATATACGTACCATACTAGGGGACATATATTGTGGGTTGATATACCTAACATATTAGGGGTTGATATACCTACCATATTAGGGGACGTGTATTGTGGGTTGATATACAACGTTGCTCCTCCAAAACTGCCTTCAAATATTCGTATAGGGTTCAACACAAATCTTGGTCCTGAAAGAATCACATAAACATAAAACATAAAAATGGAAGTCGCGTCAGGCTAGTCTCTGCACAAACTGTATATCAGTAAATGTCCCCCCCCCCCCCATTTTCTACAGTCATCATCAATGTATTTCCAATTGTTTCAACATTTTCAATATATTGGGGTTTGAAGTTGCACAAACCACTTAGATGATATGTCAACTCTCCCGCTATTATTGGGAGGAAGAACCCCGGCAGTCCCTCAGAGCAGTATTTCAGACACCGACGGGCACCCGGGTAGAACCACTGACCTAGGACAAGCCCGCTGGGTAGCTTCTTCACATTAAGTAATTCGACACTCCCAGTGGAATTTGAACCTACAGTTGTGAGCAGCCAACAACCGCAATGACTCGGCCACGGAGGTCCCACAACACTTCCCGAAATATGAATAATAGTGCAATCCATAACCACTCGGCCACGGAGGTCCCACAACACTTCCGAAATATGAATAATAGTGCAATCCATAACCACACGGCCACGGAGGTCCCACAACACTTCCCGAAATATGAATAATAGTGCAATCCATAACCACTCGGCCACGGAGATCCCACAACACTTCCCGAAATATGAATAATAGTGCAATCCATAACCACTCGGCCACGGAGGTCCCACAACACTTCCCGAAATATGAATAATAGTGCAATCCATAACAACGGCCACGGAGATTCCCTGTATCAACATTAACATATCATTTATGTGTTGTATATCTAAGTAATTCCCAGGTTCCCGCTGTCGGTCGCCAATGACGCCAATTGCGACAAAACACAAATACTGATGCTAAATTTTGTGAATTGGCGAAACTTTTTAAATAAATACTTTTTTTGGCGCAACATGTTGTGTCAAATACATTGCTGCAATATTTATCTGTGAACTATATGGCTCTTAGATGGTTCCGAGTCTTTTAAATTGGCTCCAGTTTGTTTCAATTGGCGACAATAGTCAGAGACTGTCTGCTATTCAGAGTGTTTAACTCCACTATCCAAATAGCAAACAGCATAGAGCCTGATCCTTTGCCGTCTGATCTGGTTCTATGTGGTTTGCAAAAGCGACTTTAGTTGTGATGGGCAGGTTACGACGGGCTAAAAGATCTGGTCTAGACAAACAAACGCAGACAGGAAAGTAAAAAAATCGTAGTCACTCCCAGAATATGAGATCACTGCAATGGGAGTATTGCAACTTGTGCACAGACTAATAAGACGGCAGATATATACATCGAGCATCTGTAGAATTAACCCTTTGCACGCTAGCAGATAAAATTTACTTGTGCATGCTCTATGCAAACTATGCTGTTCGCTATTCCGATAGTGGAGCTAAAACACTGGCTGAATAGCAAACAACATAGATCCTGTGCCACGACTGATCTGGATCTATGTTGTTTGCACATTCCTTCCTATTTATTCAGCAGGTTACGGGTTAACACCAAAACAATAATACACACACTGATCATTCCGAAATACACAAACAAAAATAATAAGATGCAAAATAAGGCTAGAATATACGTTGTTTGCAAACGTGAATTTATTTACTCACCAGGCAACGGGTTTAATGTTTAAACTTTATTTATTTTACAACGATTGCGAAGCAAGTTTCAACAACTTATATTAATCACTCTCGTTGGCGCGGCTGAAAGCGTATATGTGGTCATTCGTGTGGGAGGAAACCGAAGTACCCGGAGAAAACCCACCTGTCGGGTTAATAACATCCAAAGCAGTTTTACCAGAATTTATTATTTCTTTCTACAATAACATACCTATCTCAGCCAGGGAACCATCTTCCTCTAGTATCTGATAATTGCGGAACCAGATCCTGTTATCCGAGATGGAGAAAGTGAACACGTGATCAAAGAATGGTTGACTTTTTGGATGGTGATTTGGTGTGCCGAATATCTGAAAATGTACAAACATATTCCGTGAATCGATGCATATTCCAGGATACGATATCTGCTGCCGAATGCAGACATATTTGTTGTAGATATTTACCGTAATCGTCTATGTATAAGACGCACTTTTTTCCTCCAAATTAGTTGTCAATTAAAAGGTTAATGCACATGAAAAGTATACAGATTTAGTTTATGTTTGTTTGTTTGTTCTGGTTTTACACTAGCATCAACACATTTTTAAGATATATCGTCACCAGGCAGTTTACCTAACAACACCTTTCCTGGGCAGGCTCCAGCCGTTAACCAGTATTTGGTGCACAAACCTCCGTAAGAAACTGCCAACTTTTTCATATAAATGAGAAATGACCCGAGCGAGGCTCGAACCCATGACCATCAGTGATGGTTACAGTGGTATACAAGTCAGCGACCGTAACAACTCGATCACAGAGTCGGGATTATAGATTTAGCTTAAGTTTCAAAAAAGTCCACCAATTGGTTACCGAGATCTGGCTACGGATGGACAGACAATGCCACAATAATATAACAAAATTGTTGCAAGGGAAATGGGGATCTTACTCGAACAAAGAAGTCGTAATAACACTAATGCTACATTCACAATGCTGGCTTGTCTCCGGCATCAAAATATCCAATCACCAGGGTGTCTAAGAGACTCAACAGTCACAATGTTCAGTGTACTGTACATTAAACTGCAAGCAAAGCAATATTTCTCACATCCTACACACCTTGACAGATGTATGGAGTTGGATTTTGCTGCATGCATGCATTGACAGTTTGCACAGGCATTCATCGCATAACTGTGCCTGTATTCAGTGTATTATAGCCATTACATATTTCCTTGTATGTCCACATTCTGATTGGTCGTTGTACGACAGCTTGCTTGAATTCTGCAGAATCCCAAAACTTGTTTCATTATATTTCGGGTTATACACCTGCATCAGTACCATTTTGGGCTATATCGCCGGCGGGCAGTTTACCTAACAACACCTTTCCTGGGCAGGCTCCAGCGGTTAACCAGTACTTGGGTGCACCAACCTCCGTAAGAAACTGCCAACTTTTTCATATAAATGAGACACGGCCTGAGCGGGGCTCGAACCCGTGCCCATAGGTGATGATAGGTTACAGTGGTATACAAGTCAGCGACATTAACCACTCGACCACGGAGGTGGACACAATTCATATATATCTTTTGTAATAGTTCCACTTCTTTGACAGGCACACATGTAGAACCACCGACCTTCCACAAGCCAACTCGATAGTTTCCTTATATCAACGAATTTGACATTCCCGCTGGAGACAGACGGATCTGTAGTAAAACGCTGGACTGGTATTCCAGGGATCGCAGGTTCGATCCCCCGTCTGACCATAATAAAATTAACAGTCTTTCAGATGGGACGTTAAACCGAGGTCTCGTTTCGGTGCTTTACACCGTGCACGTAAAAGAACCAGAGGAGACTCTCTGTATCATTGCACTATCCTCCAAAAATCTAAAATGACTAATCTCTTCAGGAGGCGTCGCTCATATGGGCAACCGGTAGCGACGATAAATAAACGTAAAACACACTCCCGCTGGGATTTCAACCAACAGCGACGATGGTCAAGTGATTTGAAATCAACAACCGTCGTAATGACTCGGGTCCCATAAGACTTCCAAATTATTATCTATATATAGAAGTTTCCACTTCAGTGAAGAACAGAAGATGACTATTAATTTTGATTTATCGAGACGATAATGCACGTTAGCTGATAATATAGAAGTTTCCACTTAATGCACGTTAGCTGATAATATATCGTTAATATATGTTTACCTGGGTAAATAATTCCTTCAGCAACGACCAGTGTGGATCTTCATCAAACGCCTGAAATAGAGGTTACAACTGATACAATAACACTCTCAACCTCTCTGATTGGTCGAGTCAGAATCCAGTGCCGGAATACTACAGTAACAGACTTAAATAAAGCGAAACCCTTAATGGTGAGAGTAAAGTGTTAGTCCATGATGTTCTGTAACCTCGTCAAATAAGCTGTTCCATACATCAAGTACCGATGGAAGGAAGGAATTCGAGTACAGGGTAGTTCTAGCTGGAATAGTTAGCAGTGTCTAAGACTATATGGAGTGGATTGCCCAAGATCCTGTGGAACAAGAGATGAAATATAAGATGGGACAAGATTATGTTTCATTTTATAAGTTTCTTCTAGTATGGGGTATTTTCTAGAGTGGGGGGCAGGGTTGGTCAGAAAAGAGGAAGGGTGCAATTTGAGCGGCGAATGGGGTCAGAACTGGAGGTTGTATATGGGGGCTACACCCCAGTAAATGTGAAATGATACATACCTTCCGCTCAGAAGATACAATTTTTAGGAAGTGATTAGGTATCGGGTATATTACCTTATCAAAAGACAGCAGGGGTCTGGTTAGGTATAAGGGTATTATTACCTTATCAAAAGACAGCAGGGGTCTGGTTAGGTATAAGGGTATTATTACCTTATCAAAAGACAGCAGGGGTCTGGTTAGGTATAAGGGTATATTACCTTATCAAACGACAGCAGCGGTCTGGTTAGGTATCGGGTATTATTACCTTATCAAAAGACAGCAGCGGTCTGGTTAGGTATAAGGGTATATTACCTTATCAAAAGACAGCAGCGGTCTGGTTAGGTATCGGGTATTATTACCTTATCAAAAGACAGCAGCGGTCTGGTTAGATATAGGGTATATTATCTTATCAAAAGACAGCAGCGGTCTGGTTAGGGTATAAGGTATATTACCTTATCAACGACAGCAGCGGTCTGGTTAGGTACGGGTATTATTACCTTATCAAAAGACAGCAGCGGTCTGGTTAGATATGGGTATATTATCTTATCAAAAGACAGCAGCGGTCTGGTTATGGGTATATTACCTTATCAAACGACAGCAGCGGTCTGGTTATGGGTATATTACCTTATCAAACGACAGCAGCGGTCTGGTTATGGGTATAATACATTATCAAACGACAGCAGCGGTCTTGTTATGGGTATATTACCTTATCAAACGACAGCAGCGGTCTGGTTATGGGTATAATACATTATCAAACGACAGCAGCGGTCTGGTTATGGGTATAATACATTATCAAATGACAGCAGCGGTCTGGTTATGGGTATATTACCTTATCAAACGACAGCAGCGGTCTGGTTAGGTATAAGGGTATATTACCTTATCAAACGACAGCAGCGGTCTGGTTAGGTATAAGGGTATATTACCTTATCAAACGACAGCAGCAGTCTGGTTAGGTATCGGGTATTATTACCTTATCAAACGACAGCAGCGGTCTGGTTAGGTATAAGGGTATATTACCTTATCAAACGACAGCAGCGGTCTGGTTAGGTATAAGGGTATATTACCTTATCAAACGACAGCAGCGGTCTGGTTAGATATAGGGTATATTACCTTATCAAAAGACAGCAGCGGTCTGGTTAGGTATCGGGTATTATTACCTTATCAAAAGACAGCAGGGGTCTGGTTATGGGTATAATACATTATCAAACGACAGCAGCGGTCTGGTTAGGTATAAGGGTATATTACCTTATCAAACGACAGCAGCGGTCTGGTTAGGTATCGGGTGTATTACCTTCTCAAAAGACAGCAGCGGTCTGGTTAGGTATAGGGTATATTATCTTCTCAAACGACAGCAGCGGTCTGGTTAGGTATAGGGTATATTATCTTATCAAACAGCAGCTGTCTGGTTGGGTATTATTACCTTATCAAAAGACAGCAGCGGTCTGGTTATGGGTATATTACCTTATCAAACGACAGCAGCGGTCTGGTTATGGGTATATTACCTTATCAAACGACAGCAGCGGTCTGGTTATGGGTATATTACCTTATCAAACGACAGCAGCGGTCTGGTTATGGGTATTATTACCTTATCAAAAGTCAGCAGCAGTCTTGTTATGGGTATATTACCTTATCAAACGACAGCAGCGGTCTGGTTCCTTTCAAACAGTTTCCAGTCATCTTTAATTCAGACATAGTGTGAACTAAAAATGTAAATTATATTTATCACATAACTTTGTTTATATTCAGTGTAATAGTCATCACATATTTTCTTATATCAACACACGTGTAATAACACCTGGAAGAATTCTGATTGGTTGAGAGAATAATCCTTTCTATTTCTATGTGTCTTGGTACACATCATTAACGATAAGACAAATGACGATTTAAATGTCTTTGACGTATTTATAACGCTGTTTAAAACATGAATATAACGCTGTTTTGCGTAGTGACATCATGATAATTAAATTTCGTGACGTCATGACAATTTGCGCCAATATTAAAGTAGCAACATTATTTTGTGCAAAAATATTTAAACGAGCGCTATACGGTGTGAAGAAAAGGATCTCACACGAGTGGCGATTTCATACCATATTTTATGAAACTGATTTTGGAATTTAGTAGTCAAGGCTATGGGTTTGGATCACATTTTTGGGGGGGAAATCGGAATCACTGAGGCGTAACGTTACGGCTGTAGTTATTTACAGTCAATGTACACTGCAGTGAGGTGTAACATTATGTACAGACGATAACGTTGAACATTATAAGATCAATGTACAGTATGTCGTCTGCTCGTATGCATGTATAATTGGTGCGGATTCAATTGTCTCCGTTACCTATCATTTACATACAATTATAGATAAGGCTATTATAGATTTATGAACAAAAGTACCCGGATTGAGTTAAATACATGTACCATTACTCAACATTTACTTATTTTCAACAATAAGCGCCTTATGAATATTCATATGACCTCTATAGTGGACAGGTCAACCACAGAAACAATATAAATTATTCTCATTCTATACCGCCAGAATAAATAATACATAGTTTGCCGTATAAGTTTGCCAGATGCTCATTTAATCGCAAAATTCTAAAGTGACTTTCATAAAATATGGTATGAAACCACCACTAAGATTCTGTGTGTATAAACTTTATTTAGTCCACAACGATCGCAAAACAAACTTTAACAACTTATATGTAAAAAGTAAAGTAAAGTGTTTGTTTATTATAGTGTTTATTATAGTTTATTATAGTGTTTGTTTATTATAGTATATAACCCTATTTAAAGGGCCAGCCATTTCTGACTTATGAGACACCTCTTTTTATGAACATCAGTACTTCCCGAATCCTATGCTTGTGTGCCAGACGTCAGGCTGGTAGGCAATCGGTAACCATTATTTAACTAGCTGGCGGCTCACCAACCGGCCATATCAGAACGAACCCCTGACGAGATTCGAACCTTCGACCCCCCGCTCCGTAGGCGGACGCCTTAACCACTGGGCTACAGAGACGGTATATGAACGACACTCGTTGGTGTGGATGAAAGCATATATATCCTTCATGTGGGAGGAAATCGGAGTACCCAGAGAAAACCCACTTGTCCGATATGACATGCCATCACACATACTTCCCGGTACAAAGATCGAACCCGGTTGCATTAGTGAGAAGCAAGCATGCTACCCACTGTGCTAATTGGACATGTTAAATTATTAATCAACAATGTGGCACAGCATCAACCGCACGAACATAGGGCGTTCACTCGTTTGAGTGAAACCTCCATAGCTTTGGAAATGTCTCAAAGAAATAAGAAACTCTGACCACTCTGCCAAACCGTGATCAGACCAGTGACAAGATCAGCATGATAACAACTGAAGACAAGCTTGACAGAGTGTTCTGGTCTTATAGTTATTAAATTACTAAATATTTTGTGTGTTTTACGTTTATTTATCGTGGCTACCGGTTGCCCATATGAGCGATGCCTCCTGAAGAGATTAGTAATTTTAGATTTTGAAGGATAGTGCATGATACAGACAGAGACTCATTTCAGAATCTCCTCTAGTTATTTTACGTGCACGGTGTAAAGCACCGACACGAGACCTCGGTAATGTCCCATCGGAAAGACTGTTAATTTTATTAGGGTCAGACGGGGGATGGAACCGTACTACATTTGACAGATATCCTACAGTATAACGGATGGATACTGTAAACATTTGATATTAATTAAACGATATGATTTTGATAGCATCACATTTCTATAATACGGCAACATATAGGTAGGGTTAACAAACATCAGTAAAAACAAAGGATTCCAAATAAAATTATCAATAAACATTTCGGGATAAATCAATATGCCAAGGGAGGTAATAGAAAAACGAGCAATGTTGCTCATTGTTTTTTTGGCCTCTTTTATTTAAATTATATCAACAACATATAATAGGATCCCTCTGTCTGAATGTTTGTCTGCGCCACTTCTGCCGCTAATTGAAAAA
Source organism: Archivesica marissinica (assembly GCA_014843695.1). Classification (NCBI taxonomy): domain Eukaryota; kingdom Metazoa; phylum Mollusca; class Bivalvia; order Venerida; family Vesicomyidae; genus Archivesica; species Archivesica marissinica. The sequence goes on along the minus strand of CM026397.1, from coordinate 15,891,111 downwards.
CAGTGGAGCCAATTTAAAAAACTTGGAGCCAACTAAGAGCCATATAGTTCACAAATAAATATTTGAAGTCATGCATTTGACAAAACATGTGCAAAAAAAAAATTAACTAAATTTAGCGCCAATAATTGTTTTTTGTCGCAATTGGCGCAATTGGCGACCGACAGCGGGAACCCTGCATAGATATACATATTTAAAGTTTTACAAATTCCATAAAACCAATGAACAATGTCAATACATTCACTTAAGCATTTAAACCAAATTATACACTGAATGTAATGAGGAGCTCGTTTGGCTATTCTATTACCTCCCTTGGCAGATAAAATCTGATTTATCCATAAATGTATAGCGGTTCTTTCAGTTGGAATCCTTTGTTTTTACAGTTGTTCCATAACCAGATGTTGCGTTATGATAAATGTGATAAGATCCAAATCATATTAGTTAATTGATAAATTTACAGATTTTGTACCCATTGTATATACTGTAGGACATCTGTCGAGATATAGTAACATAATAATTATAATATGAGAAAGTGGAAGAAAATAGATAGCATGTTGTGCAAAGGAAACAACGATAAAAACAGAGGAAACAACTTAAGAGGACCTACATACTATTAGGGAGTATTCAGGGGCAGTAACTGACCGATGTGTCTCAGTAACTTGGAGATTTCTTTATAATCTAATTTGTATTAAAATAATTCGCTCATTGTATACTATATAACTAAATCTTACCATTTTCCACTAAAAACTTCACTGATGGCCCTCTTGGACAATTTGAAGCCCTGAAAAGATTAGATACAATACTGTGCATTATCAAAACATGTGTAAAGATTAGATACAATACTGTGCATTATCAAAACATGTGTAAAGATTAGATACAATACTGTGCATTATCAAAACATGTGTAAAGTAGAAATCGTGAATGAATAGCATTAACATAATATATATATAATATATTTCGTGACAATTTCAAGAAAAGCAAACGGACCAGGCCACAAGTTCTAGCAACATTAGTTATGGCCCTTCCCGATCAAATAATGGACATTGAAAAGCTTTACTATTAAGAAAACCCTTGCCACATATATAAATCCTTACCACATATATAAACCCTTGCCACATATAACCCTTGCCACATATATATACCCGTGCCACATATATAAACCCTTGCCACATATATAAACCCTGGCCATATATAGCAATCCTTACCACATATATAAACCCTTGCCATATCAATCCTTACCACATATATAAACCCTTGCCATATCAATCCTTACCACATATATAAACCCTTGTCATATCAATCCTTACCACATATATAAATCCTTGCCACATATATAAACCCTTGCCACATATATAAACCCTTGCCACATATATAAATCCGTACCACATATATAAATCCTTGCCACATATATAAACCCTTGCCACATATATAAACCCTTGCCACATATATAAATCCTTGCCACATATATAAACCCTTGCCACATATATAAATCCTTGCCACATATATAAATCCTTGCCACATATATAAACCATTGCCACATATATAAACCCTTGCCACATATATAAACCCTTGCCACATAAATAAACCCTTGCAACATATATAAACCCTTGCCACATAAATAAACCCTTGCAACATATATAAACCCTTGCCACATAAATAAACCCTTGCAACATATATAAATCCTTGCCACATATATAAACCCTTGCCACATATATAAACCCTTACCACATATATAAACCCTTGCCACATATATCAATCCTTACCACATATATAAACCCTTGCCACTTATATAAATCCTTGCCACATATATAAATCCTTACCACATATATAAATCCTTGCCACATATATAAACCTTTGCCACATATCAGGGCCCACACTGGGCAGAAAAAAGTTGGGGCCACTTATCTGTTTGAAAGATGGGGTGTGTGCGGGAGCGGTGTCATCCGCTCCGGGAGGGGTGTCGTCCCCTCCCTGGTTTGATTTGTTTGGTATTTTTATTTGTAAATGGTGAGATTCTAGCCCGTTTTTTTCTGGAGGAAGTATTAATATAGAAATTAGAATGCATACCTGTTAAGGCTAAAAGTTTATTTTACAATGTAGCCCTGTGACTGATTAATAATGGAAGCCAACACAGGATTACATTTCAAATGAACTTTAAGCTCAAAAAGACATGCATACTAATCATTTTTGAAGACAATCCAATGAACTTTTACAACTTTAATTATTTTCTTGGTCATAATAATTTAAAAATACATCAGAATTACATACATGTACAAGTATCCACTATGTCTAACAAATTGCACAACATTCAGTTCAAAATGCGTCTGTTCTTCTTGGACCACATTACAAATGCCGATTTGAAGTTGAACTTGTCTGGGCCGTCAATGGAAATGTTCATCAGGCTGTCTAGGTTTCATTCACTAAGTCCATTTCGGACGTTTAAAACCGAAAGTAGCCATTTTGACACGTGACGATTTGGATTTTTTTTTTTTACGTTTATTTATCGGCGATTTGGACAAGTTTCATTCACTTTTTATAGTTGAGGACACGAAAATCATATTTTTCACAACTACTACCTTTGATCTTATTTGTGAAAAACAACGCCAATAATTATTACCTAATTATGTACACAAGTTATTCGGTCATCCGTATAATCTTCAAACAATGTCATCATTTCACCGATCAAGTACTGCCGTTTTCATAAAGGACCTCAATTACCAAATCATTCCCATTATACAAAACTGTAAATGTGTGATCATATACCGCTAATTTACATGTTTGTTTTGTTTTGATTGCAATTTATGATGGGAATATGCCTCCAGCACATGTACACAGCTGTTTTGACTGTGAATCGATTGTTTCGCCAAACGATAGCGTATACTAGAGCAAAAAAATTGTAACCAGTCAAAGATACAATGAACACAGACTGTGTATCGATTTTTCTTTAACTGGAACGCGCCGTCGTCAATGGTAAATAAAACCAGTCGAGTATGAAAGGTTAAAATATGGCACAAACGTTATTTATGCCGATTTTTTGTGCAATTTTCTGAAAATCGCCAAATTGAAATTTTAGGAGCCATTTCTATCGCAAAATCGCCATTTGGCTCTTGTGGCGACTGACAGCGTGGCCCCTGCATATATATATATAAATCCTTGCCACATATATATATAAATCCTTGCCACATATATATATATATCCATGCCACATATATATATATAAATCCTTGCCACATATATAAACATCCTTGCCACATATATAAACCTTTGCCACATATATATATATAAATCCTTGCCACATATATATATAAATCCTTGCCACATATATATATAAATCCTTGCCACATATATATATAAATCCATGCCACATATATAAATCCTTGCCACATATATATATAAATCCTTGCCACATATATAAATCCTTGCCACATATATAAATCCTTACCACATATATAAATCCTTCTTCTTCTTCGCTTCAAAGAATATACACTTGTTGCAATTCTTCATTTCACAGACCTGTAAAACATGTTCACAATCTAATACTTGCCATACTCGCCTATAAGGCGATCTTGCCTATAGGACAACCCCTACTTTGGTCCTGAAATATGTGGGTTTTGACCTGCTCTTAAACATCTAAGATGGATAAAATGGTCACCAGACCATGTATAACAAGCATGTTGAGTGCTTGGATTGCTTCCAAGCATGAAAAACCTTCGAGACTCCGGTGAGATTAGAACTATCAGCGGTGAGAGGCAAGTGATTTGAAGTCAATGACTGTAACCACTCAGCCACGTCACCCACTAAGAATAGCCCTGTTTATATGTTACAGGCGAGTAAAATATTATTTATGCCTAAACCAGTCTCGCCAAATCTCAATCTGTTGTACAGATTGTTGTAAAGTTGTACAAGTATATTACAGTCTACCAATATCTGATCTACCGGTAAGCCTACCTGTATGAAGAAAACACGAATAAAACCATGGAATTGAGGTGTCCCCCTGGTACTCTAGAAATAATTCCCATGTATGTCGCATACCAAGCAAAACATTTTCTTGTTCAACCAATCAGATGCAACATATTTCCTTGTTCCACCAATCAGATGCAACATATTTTCTTGTTCAACCAATCAGAAGCAACATATTTTCTTGTTCAACCAATCAGATGCAACATATTTTCTTGTTCAACCAATCAGAAGCAACATATTTTCTTGTTCAACCAATCAGATGCAACATATTTTCT